>CM034405.1:16248900-16916400 GCA_019925095.2 Dendrolimus kikuchii | reverse complement strand
AAAGATAACAGCAGTACTCCATGCAAGACCGTACTTGTGTTGGTGATAATTCAGCAACTGAAATGGTGTGAAGTACTGCCTCAACTTTGATGGAACCCCTAGCTTTTTGCCAGCCCGCTGAGCAACAGACTCGATATAGGAGCTAAATTTTAGAGTTAAGAAGGCGCCAAGAAGCTAAAGACGGTCATAAATGGTACCATTTAAAAGGAAAGTAATGGCAGGTAATAAGGTGAATGGAGCGCTGAACTCTTTTATGAACAGCCACAAATTGTCTGTAAAGGCACGTCTGGCTGCCCATCAAGTGGTATTAGTACCAAAGCTAATGTACGGCAGTGAAAGTTGGGTATGGCAGAAGAAGCATGAAAGTAGGATAAATGCAGTTGAAATGAGAGCTTTGAGAAGTATATGTAAGGTTAATATAAGTGATATGATAAGAAACCATGTGATAAGGAGGCGTTGTGGACTGGATGGCTACCACCCCTGGTCTAGAGTATGCCGCCATTACAACCTTGATTTGTGTTCCGGCATTAGTGACCTGATTCCAGTCTCTCTTAAGAGAGCAGCAGCGCATTTGTAGCACCTTTGGTGTTGCAAATGTCCATAGATAATGATACCCGCTTTCCATCAAGTGGGCGTCCGCCTGTCAGCTGAACTCACGCAATAAAAAAAAATGTATATAGAGACCGGCCATAAATGTACTTTTTCTCTCCAGTATACATGCGGCCTTATAGCCGCACCTTTGAAGAACCGTCGAGCTAGCCGTTCCCGGTCCCGTTCACCCGTTCATTCGGTCCCATTCCGATCATTTGGAACGCTGACTCGTCCCACCGTTTGTCTTCCATTCAATATGTTTATGTCATTCAATACGAGATAGAGTTGATTGAATGAAACTAACTTGATTTGTTGTATATTTGGGTATGCGATAAAGTAAATATTGGGTTTCGATTGGAATAATAAATAAAGATCTTATGTATAGAGGATTGAAACTATGATAAAATAAATGTTTGAACAGTCTAATATAAACACGGTGTTATTTCATAAATTCATATTAATGTTGCGTTATTAAACGATTCACTGTAACAGGAAATATGCAATTTTTTTTTGTGTCTGTATTCAGTTATTTACATAATGAAATAGCCGTAAAAAAATAACTTTGATAAAATCATTTAGCTTATAAAAAAAACAACAGTGTACATTCTATATAACGACACTGATGGGACTGTGCTGCTGGCGTTATAGAGAGTTGTCGTTAAACGGAGAGAAGTCTGTTATTTTTGTCTGACGTCTTTTGCTGCAGTCGTAATTTTGTTGTATTTATTTTTACTTATTTTATTCATATCTTACTATATTGAGGCATCTTGGTGATAAAGTAGGTACTTAGAAATTTTGCTATTTCGGAATTTCTTAGAAATTTCGGTATGTATGATGCCCATAGTCGAGCTTATTACGAGCTAGGATAATAAAGCCATAAAAGAAGGTACACAGCTGCGTAGTTTTCACTAATTATGGCGACTTAAAAGGTTCTTTTTATGACTTAATTCTTGTCTTTATTGAGAGTGAGTGTAATGCTATATGGAGTGTATCGTTGTATGGAAAACAAGCTAAACCAACCAAAGCCAAATGATTTCGACGCTTAAGGGAGTTAGTCGTTAAATCGAGTGACGTTACATGGAGTGTTATACTGTATTGTGAATGTGCAGTCAGATTAAGGCGATTGAAATTCATCCGCCGTTTTGGATCGATTACGCGATGGGGATGACGTCATACAATATTGATTTTTGTCGCCTTTGTTAATCTGAACGTGGTTCATGACGATCCAAGCAACCCGCAAGCATAATGCAAACGAATTAAAATGTTTGTTGTAGGTTAAGGGGGTGATTCAACTGTGACAAAGATTTCAAATAAATATAATTGATCAATATTAATATTAATATCGACAGGTGACCGGTGTGACGTGCGACAAACTAATGCCACTGAAACTAAAAGGTCAAATATATAAATCTATCATACGACCAGTCATGATATACGGGTCGGAATGTTGGGCCACTAAAGTGATATACTACAAACGTCTCCACTCAGCTGAGATGAGAATGTTGAGATGGATGTGTGGTGTTACAAGAATGGATAAGGTGAGAAATAAGTACATAAGGGGATCTTTGAAAGTTGCACATGTGACAGAAAAATTGAGAGTAAGAAGATTAAGTTGGTATGGGCATATAATGAGGAGTCGGTGTTTGCGTAGTATCACACGAGCCGGCTCCGAGATGTAATATCAAGTTAGTGACTCCAGCATGGCTCTGCCACGTGAAATAGTTCGGCAAAGGCTTACTTACAGAGGCCGTTCTATAATATTTTCTGTATATATAAACTTGTAGTATCTAAGAGTTTATTATTACCAGGTATTCTATCCGTGCAGGAACGGAGCAAGAATACTAATTCCTGCGGCCTGGTGGCCTGTCGTAAAAGGCGACAAAACAACCCACAGCCAGGAGTTAGGGTAATTGCCCGTCTGGATGACTACCAACCCTGGTCTAGTGCATGCCGCCGTAACCACCTTGAGTTGTGTTCCGGCATTAGTGGCCAGGTTCCAGGCCCACCTACGAGTCCGGCAGCACATTGGTAGCACCTATAGTGTTGCAAATGTTCATAGGCGACGCTAACCACTTTCCATCATTTTATCTGTGCAGGAACAGAGAAAGAATACAATTTCCTGCGGCCGGGCGGCTTGTCGTAAGAGGCGACTGAACAACCCACAGCCAGGTGGTAGGGCATTTGCCCGACTGGATGGCTACCACCCCTGGTCTGGAGTATGCCGCCATAACAACTTTAAGTTGTGTTCCGGCATTAGTGACCAGGATCCAGTCTCCTTAAAGAGAGCAGCAGCGCATTTGTAGCACTTTTGGTGTTGCAAATGTCCATAGGCGATGGTAACCGCTTTCCATCAAGTGGGCTGTCTGCCTGCCTGCTGAACTCCTGCAATAAAATATTTTGTCTTTTTTGTATCTTGTCCTAAATAAACAGAGGCGACAAAACAACCCACAGCCAGTTGGTAGGGTATTTACCCATCTGGATTGCTGCCACCCCTGGTCTAGAGTATGCCGACATAACAACCTTGAGTTTTCAGTCCCATCTACGAGTACGGCAGCACATTAGTAATACCTAGTGTTGCAAATTTTTATAGGCGACGTGAATCACATTCCATCAGTCGGGCCGTCAGCCTCTCTGCTGTACTCCAGCAAAAATAAAAATAATAAAGTAAGAAGTCAGCACCGGCTTACACTAAATTTGAAGTTAGCAGCTGGATCTATGTAAATCAGCGTTGTTGCACAAACAAACCAAGACACACAAAGAGCCTAAGAATTAATAACCCAGGCACAGAAAAGAAAAAAACAACACACATGGCACTAGATAGGACTATATATAAGTATAGATATAAGGCCAACACTGCACACGCACTTCCTCACAACACCAGCATGTAACAGATACACTCAACATTAGTATAAGTTTAGTATCAAAATTAGAATAAATTAATATAATAAGTTATTCTTAAGGTACACCACAACATAAAAATCACTGAATTAATGTTACAGGGTAACAAAAATAAACAATAAGCGTGTATGGACTCTAAAATTTTTCATAGAAATTAAGTAGTAAAAAAGGGTACGGAATTCGAGTCCGTAGAGATGTTAATAATAATAATAAAAAAATTAAAAAAAAAACTATAGGAAGCCGAACTATACACTCGCCACGCTTGTCCAAGGCGGCTTGGAAGATTTGTCACATCGGTTATCTCGATGTGCAGGTTGCATCGCGATGTTTTCCTGCACTGATGTTAGCACGTGGTAATTGTAACAATATGCACATCATGTCAGAAAACTGCCTAAGTGGACCTGCGTTCCAGCCGGGATTCGAACCCGCGCCCTTCGAGTTTGGAACGCGTGCACTAGCCATTACGCTTCCATGACATACATCACTATTTCCGTATTAATATTATAAATGCGAAAGTAACTCTTGTCTGTCTGACTGTCTGTTTGTTACACATTCACGGTAAAACTACTGGACCAATGTGGCTGAAACTCAGTATACATATATTTTCGATACCGAGGATGAACATAAAATACTTTTTATCCTGAAAAATGGGATAGTTTTAGGGATAAAAATGTTTGTCTCTCTGTTTGTTATGCTTTTATGGAAAAACTATTAGACCGATTTGGCTGAAATTCGGCATATATGTAATTTTAATACCGAGGGTGGGACCAGGGATACTTTTCATCCCGGATAAGGGGATAGATTTATATAAAAGTTATCTCAGAAAGTAGGATAGGGTGTTTTGTGATATGCCATTTTTGAATCGACTTGTACACGAACGCAGAAAGAATACGAACTCTTGTGGCCGGGTCGTTTGTCGTAAGAGGCGATAATGCAACCAACAGTCAGGTGTTAGAGTATTTGCCCGTCTGGATGGCTACCACCTCTCATCTACAGTATGTCGCCATAACGACTTTGGGGCTGTTTTTCACCATCCGTGGCTAGGTTCCAGTAAACCTCTAACGTCAGCTGCAAATTGGTAGCACCTTTGATGTTGTTCTTCGACCTACGTGCTAAAACACTGAGAATATTTGGCTGCTTAAGAATGTTACATGCATTCAAATATATTCTGTTCTACTGTTTGACAAGGATACAGACAGCTTTCATACGCTTAGGTTACGTTCCATTAGAGACTCACAATGACCACGTTCACGACGACCATATTTCTCGTTCCACTTGCTTGCCGGCGTTACAGTCGTAATCCCAAGTGGAACGGTTATTCGACCCACCTCTTGACATGGGTCGTTTTGAGCGTTGTGTGATCGAAAATGATGACGTCATTAGTGATGTTTTCGCCACGACCACAACGATCGCGGCCGCCTTGTGGAACGGCTAACGGAGCATTTTGGGCGTTGTGAGCTACTAATGGAACGCGCTGCTAGTGTATACCTAAATATACATGTATATATATTTTTTTTGTCTTGAAACCGATTGTACATCTCAAACACAAAAAGATATTTTAAATTAGTTTCTATAATATGACAGCGCCTAAAAAATGTGTAGTCGACGAAATTAAAGGAAAAAAATTTTTGACAGTACCTCATAAGAGTTAATTAAACAATTTAACATTTTGTTCAAAAATAATATATCAAATATTTTATGCCTGTTACAGGGACTTAACAATTTATATCTATTCAAAGATGCGTCATAGGACTCGTTAGTAATACGGTTAAGAAAGTTTAGTGAATATATTGTCTTGCTCCTACTTTACTGTTATATCTTAACATCCCCCATACAAAAGTTGTGAATGTCCGTAGGCGACGGTTAAACACTTTCCATCACAGTTGAGTCGTCAGCATGTCTGCTGTGCTTGAGCAATAAAAAAAATAAGATTCCACTGTATTGTGTTTTCATTTTGCAGGAGGTCCGCGTCGGTTGCAGCGAGGGTGGGGTCTCGTCGCTGGAGCTGGAGGAAGGCGGCTCGCCGCCAGCGCGACCTTCACCCCCTGGCACCCCGCTACCTCCTCACCTGGCGCACTCCTCGCCCCAGGACCTGACTGCGCCGCCCCTGCTCGCCAGGACCGCCGAACCTCTCGAACTGCAGTTGGACTTCTGGCTGGTTAGTTTTCTTCTGGGATTGCATGGACTGACCTCTGTTATTATCGCTGGAGCGGCTACCGTCATTTTATTTTTCTACTTATGTCGCCAACCAAATTGTTGTCGACATTTTAGCGCTGATAGTCGAGGAGCCACGTGACAAAAAGAATGTAGTTTTTACAAGAAACTTTTAATTGTAGTCTATACAAGATTGGTGGGTACAAATATAAATGTAGACCAAAAAAGAGATGAATGGATCGTGTGAAGGATGATATGATGATTTGTGGTGTGACAGAAGATGTATGTCAGAATAGAGGAGCGTGGACGGAAAAGACATATTGTGCCGACCTCAAATAGTTGGGAGAAGGTAAAAGAAAAGAGAGACGAGGAGCCGAATGCGACAGTCATGATTAACGGAAAACTTACTATAACCTGACCATAACGTTTAGAACGTGAACTATTTGTTTTCTTTTGCCTTCTGGCAATATGCTATTTTATTTGCAGTCCATGTTAGTGAACTATAAATAAGGCGAATTTACGCATGTTGTTTTAATTTTAACGTTGTTCAAGTCTAAAATCCATTAAAAATAACTAAATACGGATATAGCAATACTAATTTTATACGAGCAGTAATTTTTAACATTTACCATGGATATCTAGTGGAATTAGAAAAAAAATGCTTTCGACATAATTTAACGGTATTTACCAAAGGTACCGCCGACATATCAGGTTTGTAATTGTTCATTTAGTTTTTAATCAAATAATTGATCTGTTTATTATCATAAGTGTTAAAATTCATGCTTACATTACAGGTTATGTAGAGAAAATAAGTATGTCGTAGATAAAGCAACTTAATACTTGCACGATGTTTTACGTAGTACGAAAAATGATTAGCAAGTATCAAAATTACTCATGATATGATATTGGAATTGCTCGAGTTTAGGCTCTGCGAAAGTGGCGCCCCTATTATTTTCTACTCTATTTGCCCATACTCTATGTTAGTACTAATATTAATTTCAGAGGCAAGTGACGCTTCAAACTGATACAAAAATGTGCTTGCTACGTGTTTGTGTATCTGTTGTTGTGTATTTGCCAGGTGGTAGGGCATTTACCCGACTGGATGGCTACCACCCCTGGTCTAGAGTATGCCGCCATAACAACCTTGAGTTGTGTTCCGGCATTAGTGACCAGGTTCCAGTTCCCCTTAAGAGAGCAGCAGCGCATTTGTAGCACCTTTGGTGTTGCAAATGTCCATAGGCGATGGTAACCGCTTTCCATCAAGTGGGCCGTCTGCCTGTCTGCTGATCTCCTGGAATAAAAAAAAATCTGTAACATTGAATTTTGAAATAAATATACACATTTTTTTTGAAGTGATACTTCTATATAGACGGGGGGGGTATTAGGAATTTTTCTGTCACGAAAAAGCGTTACGGCCGTGGTGAAAGGTGGCATAATTTTAGAGTAGACGTGGTGCGAGGCGGCATAATTTTAGAGTAGACTAGATGTTTTTTTTTTGGTTCCGGTTCGAATTCAGACTTTTTGTTTGATAAAATAAAATATGTTTAAATAAAAAATGCATTCATTAAACTGTATTTATCCTAACCAAATCATAATTTGTAGTAAACCTACGAAAAATCGAAATGTGTGCTGGGACACATAGTAGAAGTGAAACTGCAACGGACAAGTGGAAAAACAAAAACGAATCGCAACTAAATTGTAACTTGAAGTTTTACGAGCAGCTTGTTTTTTTTATGGCAGGAGCTCAGCAGACAGGCAGACGGCCCACTTGATGGAAAGCGGTTACCATCGCCTATGGACATTTGTAACACCAAAGGTGCTACAAAGGCGCTGCTGCTCTCTTAACAATCACTGGAACCTGGTCTCTAATGCCGGAACACAACACAAGGTTGTTATGGCGACATACTCTGGACCAGGGGTGGTCGCCATCCAGTCGACCAAATACCCTACCACCTGGCTGTGGGTTGTTTTGTCGCTTTTTTCGACAGGCCGCCCGGCTGCAGGAAATTGTATTCTATCTCCGTTCCTGCACGGATATATAATATATACTTTTATAAACAATCTAATATTTTTTTTAACTTTAATAACTTATTTTTAAGACAACCAGGCTTCAACTTCGTTGGCGTCGGCGGGAGGGAGCTTCTTCTTATGAACTGCGAACGAACTAACGAACTACTCACGAACTACTAACGAACTAACGAACTACAAAAATGCGCCCCAAAGGCGTCCTATATTTATAGAGGCTGCCTCCGCCGACCCCCTCGCTTCGTCGTAACACCCCCTTTACTTTATTTCCTTAATTTTACATACATTAAGCCTTATCTCAACTTATCACTATCATACATTTTAGTACACCCTAGATCTTAGTATATTTCGAGGGTCCTTACACAGTTGTGACCCATGGTTTTTGTTAGCGGGACGTCGTAATGGGCGTTTACCTCGCCCCCCGCTTCATTAGTATAAATATAAAGCGCTGAGCGCCCTTACCATTACCTCATTACAAAAACGTGCGCTGTCGAGCGCGGACCTCTGCCTGCACTATCATTATGGCCTACTCGCGTTCGGAGTAGGCAGTAGTGCAGGCATACCTCACGGATCCCGGGCTCCGGTTGCGTTCTGCAGTCCCGTAGCCCGGTTTCCGCTACCCTTTTGGGTCCCGGGTTCCAGGCGGCGTTCTGCACGCCTGTAACCCGGTTCCCTTTACATGCTGAGTCCCGGGCTCCAGGCGGCGTTCTGCACGCCCGTAGCCCGGTCTCATTTACCGGGATCTAATAGGGTCCTACTTTCAATAAAAGGCACAACGCTACAACATTTATTTCCTAGTGAGTTAAGGCTTATTACATTTTATATTCAATTCTTATTCTTATAATTTATTTATTTAATTTCAAATTAATAACGGTTAAAAATAAACTATATCTATCTCAGTCCGACCCGTCTCTTTCCTGCGCCTAACGGTCGCGTCTACATAGTCTATGAGGCTTAGCAAATTATACCTATGTTCTTATCGCCTATTGAGACGGGTCGGTGAGTTTCATACATTGTGTTTGTCGTCGTCAACATTCTCCCGCCGTCGCGTCTCGCGATTCTCCTATGGGCAGCACGACGACTCTCTTGGTAGGCCGCCTCAGCACTCGTCCGCTGGCCGTCGTCACGTCCAGGACTCGAACCTCGCCGTCTCTGCCGGGATGCACTGCAGTCACTCGTCCTCGGGGCCATGTGTTGCGGGGCAGATTTGGGTCGCAAATAATAACCAAATCGCCTACCTTAGGGTTGTCACCACTTGCGTAGGGCTCCCGCCGGTATTGTAGTAGCGGCAGGTACTCCCGCACCCACCGTCGCCAGAAGACATCGGCGAGGTACTGCGCGCGTCTCCAGTGCGCGCGCGCAGTCACGTCGCTGGCCTCGAAGTTCCCGGGGGCCGGCATGTGGCAGTTCGGCCCCAGGAGTAGCAGGTTCGGCGTGATGGCTGGGGGCTCGTCGGGACCCACGGCCACATGAGTGAGCGGCCGCGAGTTCACGGTGGCTTCGACTTCGGCGAGCAGTGTGGCGAGCGTCTCATCGCTCGGGCGCTGCTCGCGCAGGGTGACGCGCAACGCCTCTTTGACGGTGCGCACCATGCGCTCCCAGGCGCCGGCCATGAAGGGTGCCGCCGGCGGTAAGAACCGCCAGGCGATCTGCCGGCGCGACGCTTCCTCTTCGACGGCGCGCCCAGCCTCCGCGAGTTCGCGGTCGGCCGAGCGGAAACACGTAGCGTTGTCGCTCCAGAGTTCGGTGGGGACGCCGCGCCGCGCTATGAAGCGGCGCAGCGCGTTGATGGCTGAGTCAGCACTCAGCGACGCGACGACCTCGAGGTGTAGTGCCCGTGACGTCATACATGTGAATAACGCCACATATCTCTTCTCCCGGTGACGGCCCACGGTCACCTCCAGTGGGCCAAAATAGTCTACGCCCGTGAAGGTGAAGGGGCGCGAGTGATGCGCCAGGCGAGCTGCAGGCAGGCTCCCCGTCGATGGACTCGCTGGCTGGGCCCTCCTCAGTCGGCATTGGAGGCAGTTCCTCAACACTGCTTTGACTGAGGGCCGTATCTTCATAACCCACAGCCGCTGTCGTAGCTCGTTGACCACCATCTCGACGCCACCATGGTGTAGTTTCTCGTGTACATGTTGTATGTACAACTTTGTGTATTTATGTTTCCCGTCTAAGATGGCAGGATTGGCCATCTCGTAGCTTATTTCTTGCGCCTCGTCGATTCTTCCTCGCAGTCGCAATATGTTATGTTCGTCGGTTTCTATAGTTAAACCGGCGAGCTCTCCCTTGTTATGACGTCGACGTATCGTATCGAGCGGTTTATCGCCGAACGATTCGCGTTGTGCGAGCGCAATGAGTTTACGCTCAGACAACATTAACATTTTCCCGTTGATTTTCTTGAATTTTCTTTCAACGTTATTTTCTTTTGGACACTTCGATTTTTCTTTGTTCTTCTTCTTTATGTTTTTCTTCCACTCTTCGTCTGGAGTAGGATTCTTCTTTGTTCTTTTACGGCGCGCGGCTGCCACCGTGTTCGTGGGTCGTTTGCATAGTCTGATAAATTGAAGTACGCGTCCCATCGTTCTCACTATGGTAGTCCAACGTGAGAAACGTTTGAAGTCGATGACGATGACGTCATTGTCTTCAGTTAATGTTGCGCACTTTTCTTCTCCGGTGGTTGGCACCTCGGTCTTCGTTTCTTGCGGCCATTTTTCTATGTCAAGATACAGGAACTTGGGGCCCGTAAACCACCTGTGTTGTGGGTTGAAGTCGCTTGGTGTTTTACGCGTTGCGTCGTCTGCAACGTTCTGCGCCGAGGGTAACCATCGCCATTCATTCTTCTTAGTGAGGTCTTCTATTTCGGCGAGGCGATGGGCCACGAACGTTTTGTAAGTTCGCGGTTCCGCTCGAATCCATGCTAGCGTAGTGCGCGAGTCGCTCCAGTATGTGTGACGGTGTAATTCCCAGTCGTGTCCCTCTTGCACGGACTTGCTCAGGCGGGCTCCCAGGACGGCTGCTTGGAGTTCGAGTCGCGGAATGGAGACTGGTTTCATTGGTGTCACGCGACTTTTAGCTGCCGCTATCATGACGTTGACCCGGCCGTCCGCCCGTGTCGTGCGTATGTACACAACCGCAGCGTATGCCTCTTCACTAGCATCGACGAATGTGTGCAACTCCCTGATCGCTGCCGGTGAATATTCGTAGCAGCGTGGAATGCGTAAGTTAGGTAGAGATATCAAGTCTCTCAGCCAATTTTTCCATTTGTCTTGCAGTTCCTCCGGGATGACTTCGTCCCATGTTGTTTTATATTTCCATGTATCTTGCATGATGCGTTTCGCCGGTGTGGTGAGGGGGGAAATGAACCCCAGGGGGTCGAATATCGACATGATGAGTCCCAGTGCTTCTCTCTTCGTCGGCATTCGACTCCCCTCCAATACTTCTGCCGGAACTCTTCTTTGATTGACACGAAAGCCAAGCGTGTCTTCTCTCACGTGCCACATCAGACCCAATGTTTTTTCTATTTCGCTCCCGCCGATTTCAACGGTGGTTTGACCGGATGGCGCGAAGCTTGAAATCGCCTCCTTATAATTGGAGGTCCACCCTCGGAGTTGGAAACCCGCTCGCCGCTGTATGTTGTCAACGGCAGCTGTCATTTTCCTGGCTTCTTCAACTGTTTGAAGGCTTTGCAGATAGTCGTCCATGTAATGATTGACCACTATTGCCCTCGCCGCTTCTCTGTCTTCATTTTCAAATTCCCTTGCGTTCTTGTTTTTCACGTACAAGGCTACGCAAGGCGAAGACGTTGCACCAAAGATGAGCGACGTCATTCTATATTCCTCTGGAGGCTCGCTATCGCGGCGGTTGCCACGCCACAGAAAGCGTAATGCATCCCTGTCGGCTTCTATGATCTTCACTTGCATGAACATTTCCTTTATGTCGGCAGACACTGCCACTGGATACTGCCGGTACTTCATGATGACTCCCGGTAGTGATCGAAGAAGGTCGGGTCCAGGCAGCAACATATCGTTCAGACTTCTGCCATGATACTTGGCGGCTGCGTCGTGGACCACCCTTATTTTCTCCTTGTCTGGATTCACGACGGCGAAGTGGGGAAGATACCACGTCCTCCCGCTGGTGGGGGGAGTGGAGGCGCGCTCGGCGTAGCCTGACAACATTAAATTTCCAATTCTCTCTTCATACTTCGCTTTAAGCTCTTCATCGCGATCCAATTTTTTTTCTAAGTTCTGAAGTCTCTTCAATGCATTTTCATAATTATTTGGCATAGGTGAACTTTCATCTTTCCATAAAAGTCCCGTTTCAAATTGTCCATTTTCCAAACGACGAGTTTTCTTTTCCAATATTTCCAAGGCGCGTTGTTGTGGATCGCTAACCTGCGTTCTGGGTTCGATTCCCAGTGATTCCAACGCGAAATATTTTTTCATAATTTCTTCAAGCGGGTCGTGGTCTTCTTCCATCATGTTCAAGTGTGAGCAGAACACGACCGGCGATGTGGTTGAGGTGCGGCAGCCGTGCAGCACCCAACCCAGCTGCGTACGAGAGGCGACCGGTTGGTGACGCGGGCCTTTACGTACTTCATTTGAAATAATCAGCTCCCAATTATCTTGGCCGATTAGTATCTTCGGTGTAGCTCTTTCATAGATGAGTACATTTTCTATCTCCTGCAGATGTGCACAGCCCTGCACATCGCTCCGATGAACGGTCTGGCTGAAGAAGCTCATGTTCTTTATTGTGCGAGCGTCCCTTAGTGTGTGTTCTTCTGTTTCATATGAGCCTCTTATCCTGGCGGACACTCGCATGCTGTAGTCGTGCGATGATTCTTCACCGTTGACTCCCTGCATCTTCATGGGGTCCCGTGGTCCGCTAAGTCCCAGTTGCTCGGCCAGTTGCGCATCAATAATGGTCACGGTGCTGCCTTCGTCCAATAGTGCGTAGGTGTGACGACTGCCCCTCGGTCCGGTTATAGCGACCGGGGCCACCTTCAGATAGGCACGTCGTTTGTTTCTTCCATCATTGATAACGCTGTTGATCGCGGACGCTAACACTTCTCCCGCCGGTTCTGACGTCACACTCACTGCACTTGGACTTACCTCGTTAACTTCAGGTCTCCTTTGGTGATGCAGCAAGCGGTGGTGGTGTAGCGTACACCTTTCCACCCCACACGGCGGGGCGCGGCACGAAGAACGTCGATGCCTACTTCGCAGGCAGCGGAAGCACACTTTACACTTTTTGGCTAAGTCCCACCGCGCGCTCACATCCGCACCGACGAACTTGCGGCAATCGCTAAGTTTATGATCGCGTTTGCAGACTGGGCACGGTTCACTTTTTCTCATATTCACGCGTTCACTGTCGTTGTTCACTATGTGTATGTGCTCCGTCCTCCTTTTCGATCGTGCCATCTCGCTCTCGCGTTCGATCGGTGCATACGCGGCGCACTTGTCTGCCTCTTCATTCAGGAAGCTCGCAAGTTTCTTAAGTTCCGGAACCCCTTCGGTCTTCACAGCTGCATAGTCGTACCACTTGTTCCTTACGATTGGAGTCAGCTTCTCCACTGCCGCGCGTAGCATCTCTGGGCTATGTAAATACTGCGGCTTGTTCAATACTTCAATTGTTGCTACTAGGTTTGCCATCTTGTTGGCAAATAAGCACAAGTCCCGAGGGCTGTCGGTGACTCGTGTCCATGTCTTCATTTTCTCCATTTCTCCCAGCACAAGGGCATCTGGACGGCCGAACCTTCTTTCCAATGCCTTCAAAATATCTTCAGGCCCCGTCTGGGTAATCAGCAGGGCACTGACGGCCTCCAGTGCGGCTCCCCTTAGGCTTCTACGTAGGCGCGCGACGTTCTCCCCTGCTGAGAAGCTCCCTCCCGTTTCCCGAAAGGCTGCCTGGAAGGACAGCCATTCGCCACTATTTCCATTAAAGGTCGGGAGTTCTTGCATGTATCGCTGCGCCTGTCTTGTGCTCGTTCGCGCCGCTTCAGTGATCGCTTCTGCCAGTGACGTCACATCCATGACGTTTGAACGTGCAGGCGGGCCTCGTTCTGAGACCCGTTGTCCGCGTGCCATATTTCCGACGTGGACGCCCTGTCCCCGTTCATTCATTCTCCCTATATCGCTGGCTAACGTCGCTGGGGCGGGGGGGGGGGGGGGTTCTGTGGCATGTGGTTCCTGCGTTTGCGGCAGTCTCTCGAACCACATGTCCACTCTTCTTGATGGTAGTTCGCTTTCTTCGATGACGTCATCATCGTCCGATGATTCGGCTTGTAGCCTATTTATTCTCGCTTGTTCGAGTTCAACGGCTGCCTCCAACTGTTTCAACTTCAATGCGGCTAGTCTCTCTTTGGCTTCCAGCTCGGCAAGTCGTCTGCGGGAAGTCGTGGAGCGTAGTGACTGCGGTCTTGAAGTTTCTTCTAGAGTGCATTCTTTTCTGCGAAGTATTTCGCGTAAAACTGGCGGTGGTTGTGGCTGCAAATCCGTAACAGAGACCGGCATTGTTGCTTTTACTGTCGTTGCCGACGCCGTTGGCGTTGCTTTTACGGCAGTTGCTTTTACTGTCGTTGCTTTTACGGTCGTTGCTTTTACTGAGCTAGTCTCTGTTCCGGATTCCGCCGTGACACTGCCAGTTGTCGTTGAGGTTGTTGCTACCTCTGTCGCACTCTTCTTGTTCGCCTGCGCAGCGTCCTTTTCGATTCTGCTTCTCGTATTCGGCATACTTCAGTTCTTCCAATACGGCTCGAAGCTGACCAGACGATGTTGGTGTTGCAGTGGACTGTAGGACTGTAGAGGGTTGGTCGCTGGTTCGGGTAACCGATTTTCCGAAATGAAAACAACCGAAAACGATGCTACGGGAGGCTTCGACTTCGTTGGCGTCGGCGGGAGGGAGCTTCTTCTTATGAACTGCGAACGAACTAACGAACTACTCACGAACTACAAAAATGCGCCCCAAAGGCGTCCTATATTTATAGAGGCTGCCTCCGCCGACCCCTCGCTTCGTCGTAACACCCCCTTTACTTTATTTCCTTAATTTTACATACATTAAGCCTTATCTCAACTTATTACTATCATACATTTTAGTACACCCTAGATCTTAGTACATTTCGAGGGTCCTTACACAGTTGTGACCCATAGTTTTTGTTAGCGGGACGTCGTAATGGGCATTTACCTCGCCCCCCGCTTCATTAGTATAAATATAAAGCGCTGAGCGCCCTTACCATTACCTCATTACAAAAACGTGCGCTGTCGAGCGCGGACCTCTGCCTGCACTATCATTATGGCCTACTCGCGTTCGGAGTAGGCAGTAGTGCAGGCATACCTCACGGATCCCGGGCTCCGGTTGCGTTCTGCAGTCCCGTAGCCCGGTTTCCGCTACCCTTTTGGGTCCCGGGTTCCAGGCGGCGTTCTGCACGCCTGTAACCCGGTTCCCTTTACATGCTGAGTCCCGGGCTCCAGGCGGCGTTCTGCACGCCCGTAGCCCGGTCTCATTTACCGGGATCTAATAGGGTCCTACTTTCAATAAAAGGCACAACGCTACAACATTTATTTCCTAGTGAGTTAAGGCTTATTACATTTTATATTCAATTCTTATTCTTATAATTTATTTATTTAATTTCAAATTAATAACGGTTAAAAATAAACTATATCTATCTCAGTCCGACCCGTCTCTTTCCTGCGCCTAACGGTCGCGTCTACATAGTCTATGAGGCTTAGCAAATTAAAGTCTAACTAAAATCTAATAACAAAAACTAAAATATCCTATAAATAAACCAACTTAAAATACAATAGTAAAAAAACTAAAATTAAAATAAAACCTATATTAAAGCCCGTCCAGCCCCACCAGACCACTGTCGCTGGGCATTGTACCTAGAAGGCTGGCAGCATTACCTCGCTGTATTGTATGTTGGTTTTTATTTACTTTAATGTTTATTTATTTTAGTTTTACGCCTAAATTTTATATATATTAGTTTATTGCGTATTTATCTTAACTCTTAAGCTATAATTTCTATAATTGTAATATGTAGTACATATACTACATATATGTTTACAAATTTATAATTATGCCCTGTTTCTCTTGTTTACTACTTCGACTATTTTTGTGAAGTAACTTAAGAACTCATGCTCCCTCTATCTCACTGTAAAGGTTTGCAACGTATTGGCCTTGGCCATGGCGTTGCAAACATCCTAAGGAGGGTAGAGGTAAGGAGAATCATCTGTGTATACGAAAAAGTGTCCGTCCAAAATGCATTACATTAGGGCGGCGCCACTTTGGCATCAGGGTGAATTTTATAGAAAGCGCCATAAGTTATTAGAGTAGTATTGTAGTGTTTTAGTTTTATAAAATTAAATATTACAAAATCACTAAGCGTGTTATTCAAAATTCACGAAATAAAATCACTATTCACATTTTCACATAACAATTCTTTGAGGTTATATTCAGTAAATTACTTTCAGGGCGTTCCATTTGTAGCTCACAACGCCCAAAATGCTCAGTTAGCCGTTCCATAAGGCAACCGCGGTCGTTGTGGTCGTGGCGAAAACGTCACTAATGACGTCATTTTCGATAACACAACGCTCACAATGACCCATGTCAATAGGCGGGTCGAATAGCCGTTCCACTTGGGTTTACGATTGTAATGCGGGCAAGCAAGTGGAACGGGATAAATCGCGGCCGTGAACGTGGTCGTTGTGAGTCCCGAATGGAACGTAGCCTTTGTACTACGTAAATAGTTGACGTCTTATAACAGTGTACTGTCACCAACTACTCTAGACGCCAAAGATATTAATTTTTTTAACTCGGCATACTTCGATTCGTGTACAACAACTTCAACAACAGCTTCATTCATACTATTATTTACAGCTTACAACTGGACACTTCTTCAACTATTTTCCTATACGAGATGATTCTCCTTACCTCTACCCTCCATAATACATCCATAGACGATGGTAAATACTTTCCATTACTTGGCTCGTCTGCCTCTTCGCAATAATAAAATAAATAAAATGAGGAGGAATGAAAATCTTGTCACAAAAAAAATTAGGTTAAACTGAAACATGCAAAAGATCGTATGATTTTGGAAACTTCAAGACCACATATGAATTTCGTTTGGTGGCGCCCAACGTCGGGCGCGGCGCAGTGTAGATTTTATAAGCTGTCAATATTGTTGAATGTCATTTTAAGTTCACACGAATGTCACTTTTTAACCTTGTAGCAATAATGAGCACTATGAAACATAAAAAGGCATTTAATAAGTTTAATGGTACACGATTGACGACAGACATGACGGGACAAAGGAATACATGAGAAAAACGTGGTGTCAAAAATGTTTAAATATAACTTGACATCTGAGGTGCCAGTGCCAAATTACACGACCTTGTTTTAACAAACCTACATATAGGACCTTCTCAATTCGTCGTGTAATTTTTTTTTTGTCATTTCAGTCATGCGTTTAGGCAAAAAGAAGGAGAAAGGCGGAGAGATGGAAACTGGCCGGACGCAAACTGTAGAGGGCGTTGCAAGGCTCATCTGCTCGCACAAAGGATCACACAACACTCCTCTCAAAGGTAAAGCGTGAAGTTTAAAGATTGTGCTTTCAGAAACAGATACGTCCAAACTGATCTGGTATGGAGATCTCTTATTTCAATAGCATCATCATCATCCTAGGGGTGACCCATATATTACGTAACACGTTAGGGGAGGGTCCTAAATGTCGCGATGTCACGTTTCAAAATCTAATATATTTAAGCTTTAAAATACGAAATTTGAACTAGTAAAGAAAAATTTCAAAATATTTCCAACTTTATCTGTATGACCATAGTGTTGAAATTCTTTAACGTAGTTTAAATGGAAACAAAATATGTGATGTCACACTAGAGAGGAGAGAGGGGTCCCACAAGGACGGGAGAGGGGTCAGAAAATCGTGAAATTCGCGTGACGTAATTTGTGGATGGCTCCCTAGCGTTAAATCCCGGTTGCGTTCAGAGCGTCTGCCACTAAGCTCGCAGTCCACTTTCATACATACATGTCAGCCTTTACGACGTGAAACCAGCATGTCTTGGGCCTACCCCTTCGACCGGGACCTGGCAGAGGCACCATGATGAGACATTGGTTCCACAAATTAACTGGCCGGATTCTGTAAATCGTGGCCGTGCCAGCGTAAGCGACTCTCTTGCAGTTTATCTGCTGTGTCACGGACATGAAGATCCCCGTGGATGCTGCAGTTCCTAACGCGGTCCTCCACACGTCCACCGTAACATATTCATCTCCGTGACATGCAGCTTGTACTTGAATTCCAATGACGTGTGACCAAAAAACCTATCTTCTGATTAAAAATCTCTCTTTTTCTTCCAATTATTTGTGGTCGGCACGATATGTCTTCTCCTTTTATACTCTTCTATTTTAGCATACGTACCCTGTCACACCTTTCATCACCATCATGTCATTCTTTACATAAACCATCCGTCTTTTTTTTTGGTTTCCGTTTTGATTAAAAAACTATATTATTATATAGTTTTACACAATTAATAATTCCTCCCGATGTACCTGCGCAGTAGACTAATTTTGGTAGCGCGCGATAGTGTGCGAATCGTGAACGCGGAACAGAGCCAGGAATGCATAGCAAGCAACATATTGCCATTTATATATTTATTTTAGTAAGGCTTACAGACAAATAACGATATAAATTAACAACATAAATAAAAGTATTGCTAATTACAAGCCTTAACATATAGACTTGCTCAGGTTAATTGATGAAGATGTGTGTGTGTGGTTGATAATTGATTGAAAAATTATAACATTGAAAAGTCAGTAGAAAGATTGAAAAGAGAACTTGAATTTGAATACGTATTAAGTAGTTTGGAAAAATTCAAATAGATTATTTACATGTCGGAAACCGGTCTGTACTTTTCTGCGCAAAAGAAAACTACCGATCGGAATATTCGTCATGTAAAATTGTAACAAATGTTAATTTGTATACCTAATATTTTTAGTATACATCGACGGAACGGAATGGAACGGTGTGAAGTTCTTCCAAGTGTCGACGCAGTGGCAGACTCACGTGAAGACGTTCCCGGTCGCAACGTGCGGCGCGCCCCTCGCCCCCGCCGAGACGTAGACTGACTTCGGAACGCGTCGGCGTCATTCGCTTCTCTCGCTGCGCGGCCACGCTCCCGCCACCGCCTCGCTCGACCGACAAACCGACGGCACGCAGGTTTTACGGCTCGTCACATAAGCAGAGCCAATATTCTCGCACGTTCGGCTATTTCCGGAGATGGTCGGCTGTTTTCGATAAAAACTATAACGCTTAAGTTTGTTCTATGTCTAACTGGACAATTCTCCTTTTTTGCGGGTGATGGTCAAACGCGCATCATTAGCCGCAACCAGGTTTTTTTTTAAACTAGTGCTAGATCATTTATTTTGTCTACAATACAACTGATTAGCGCCCATTGTTGTTATCAACAAAGCACTTGAAATGGAAAGTGTCTTAAAAAGCTATAGGATAAAAGAACTGGTTGCAGCCAATGATGGGTGCGGCAGAATCACCTTAATATCCCTTCTTTTGCCTCACCATTAGTGGAAAATTAAAATTTATGATGTATATATCCATTAACCAAATAGTAAGGCAAATGAACGGATAGTGAGAGTAAGATATAGAAAACCGGCAATAGGTTCAACCAACTTCACGTTCTCGCTTATTCGGCTACTTTCGATCATGATCGGCTGTATTCGGAAATGGTCGGCCTTTTTCGTAGTTGTTCGGACCGTCGTGCGTACAAATACCGATTTATTCCGGCAAATGATGTGCTTCTAATAGCGTTATAATGTTGAAAATAAAGTTTTTGTTCGTAGTTTCGGTAAAATGTGTAAGTTTGCGGAAATTTTAAAATCGCTTCGTACACTCAATTGTTTATGATGTTCGATAATATAGTAGTTGTATTAGTTCCAGGTTCATGAAATTTCCGGAATAATTTAGGCTTCCGATCGGTAGCCGCATTCGCTATGCGAAACGAGGCTCTAAATATAATTAATATTATAATGAATGTATTATGTATGTTTGACGTTTCGAATTTAGCGTGTTTTTTTTTATTATTAATAAAGTTTAAAAAAGAAGAATTAATTTGCTATAAAATAGTCGTAGTTTTTTAAATGGTTCAATATTTATTACGCTGTCGAGCTGCCATGATTTATTAAGAGGGTAGAGATGGGGTTGTATGTATGGCTTTTGTTGTGTATCTTGGATATAATAAAAGCATAGAGCAT
This sequence comes from Dendrolimus kikuchii, assembly GCA_019925095.2. Classification (NCBI taxonomy): domain Eukaryota; kingdom Metazoa; phylum Arthropoda; class Insecta; order Lepidoptera; family Lasiocampidae; genus Dendrolimus; species Dendrolimus kikuchii. The sequence continues at coordinate 16,896,459 of CM034405.1, read as the reverse complement.
GAACATTGGAGAGGGATGAGTTATAAACAAATGGAGTAATGATCGTCTTCGTTTCTAAATATGGCTTCCCATGAGTTATATATTTAGGCAATATAAAATTATTCTCGTCCAAAAGAGTTTTCCGCTGTTCGTTCGGTCTGGATGTTAGTTGTATGGACTTTGCGGTTTTATGTCTACTGTAACTTGCTTAGCTTAGCAGTATAATTATAACGTGTGTTTGTCTGACTACATATTCCATGCCTAAGTTACTGCCCCATTAATTAAGTTATCTCTCTCCATTGTTCATGTAACAGTTAACATTATAGTGTTTTGTAAACCCTAAACAAAAATGAAAACCGGTCAAGTATTTATAACGTAGCTTTATAATAATAATAATAATCGTGTAACATGTATTCGTGTAGGTTAGTCGTCGGCCATATTTTTGCATGTGTATATCCGCTTTTATGGGGGATGTGTTCAATACGTCTACTTTTTTTATTATTAAAATAATCAACAACTGTGGCATTCCTTGCATTTTTTGAATAAATAGACCGCCTCTGTCTGATTGAGTGGGTTAAGCTTGCCACGTTACAGCGCACAGGCTCCGGGTTCTAGTCCTGGCATAGTAAATTTCGTAAACGAATTTTCCGTTTTTTACTACGGTCTGGGTGTCTGGGATCTGCTCCATACAGGGACTTCTATATAACCTATAACGGCAATTGTAACTTGTTTAACTTGCGGATATACAATCTGTGTGTATCAAGCAACAGTCAGATGGTCTTGAAGGAAAGTGATCACAGTCGCCTATTTTCGTTTGCAACGTCATGAGCTTATTAAATGCGTTGCACACCTTGAAGAAATTTTTTGATGCTTTTTTTAAATGATTCGATTCGTAACGCAGAGGAAATTTTCAATATTTTTTTTTTTCACAATGTAAAGAATTCTAAACACATTTCCAAATACTAGGAAACATGTAGAAAATAATATAAAAATAAATTGTATGATAAAAGGATTTTTTCGAGAAAAAGTCATATCAGAGTAATCAGTAGTTATGTTGATGAGCGAATTTATTTTTGACTCTATTATAATTTTGGGTCTATTGCGATTCTTAAAACATCTCGGAATCGCCGTTAGTTTGCATTGGGGACGGTTTCAGCAGTGCTGTACTGGACTAGGTCAGAGAAAAACCGTATCACACGTAGAACTTTGTTTAAAGCGTGGAAAACCACGAAGTAGATCAGTCATCTTATAACAAACTAGCGGCCCGGCGCGGTTTCACCCGCGCTCTGTCCCGCTCCCGTGGTATATAGCGTCATGTTATATACCCTATGACACTCCCTGTTAACGTAGCTTTCCAACAGTTAACGAATTTTTAAAATCGGTTTAGTAGATCCAGAGATTACCCCCTATAACGTCACAAACTCACAAAATTTTACCTCTTTATAATATTAGTATAGATTAAATAAGGTTACAGTCTTGCACACGATCCGATGTACTGGTCTACTGCGCAAGTAGACCAATTTTAGTACAGTCAAACGTGTAAGCGGAACAGAGCTAAGAATCTATAGCTAGCGACACTCAGCCATTTCCGGTTGCGAATAAAGTTCAATATGGCCGGCCTGCTCTTTTCTTCTCTTGTAAGTTGTGTAAAACTGCATATCAAATGATCACCGTCTGGCTGAGACGTATGTGGAAATTTGAACACATCCTCGATGAAATAGATTCAAGCTACATAATAAAGGCTCAATAATCAATGTTAACTATTCAATGTAGTCATTCGTTAGGTACTTTTTAACTATAAATAGTTATATGCAACTTAGTTATACATTGTATGTACTCAATATTACTGTCATTGCAATTGATTACGAATGAAAATAAATGGTTCGTGACATTTCCATGTATTAGGATTAGTTTAAGGTATTTCTATGTGGAGAAAATGTTGTTCTCGAGCGCTAGTGAGGTACGCCAACTATTGTCAGTGTCAATGTCAAATTTGACAGTTTATTGACAGCTCAGCTTGCCAGGTGGTAGGGCATTTGCCCGACTGGATGGCTACCACCCCTGGTCTAAAGTATGTCGCCATAACAACCTTGAGTTGTGTTCCGGCATTAGTGACCAGGTTCCAGTCTCCCTTAAGAGAGCAGCAGCGCATTTGTAGCAACTTTGCTGTTTCAAATGTCCATAGGCGATGGTAACCACTTTCCATCAAGTGGGCCGTCTGCCTGTCGGCTGATCTCCTGCAATAAAAAATAAAAGCTCAATTTTTAAGTAAATTACTTATGTGATTATTCTCTCTGTAAATGCGGTCTTGCCTAAGGTTCTGTGGAAAAATATTTTTTCAACGTCCAAAAACTACACCCCTATTTAATATCTTATCCCCTGATATCCTTCGCCTAATTAATATTAATTTCCTTCTGACTTTAGTTTATAGTAAGGATATTTTTGTTCTATGTAAATTTTCATCACTTAATATATCCCTATAAAGTAATTGGTTTTTGGTTATGTTAGCATAACTGTTTGTATTGTCTTGACTATCAAAATTTCTATTTTGCTTGCTATAGTAGCATCTATTATTACCTGCCTCTTTTGCTTGACATTCGGCAAATCAATGCTAAAGGCGTTGGAGCCAGCAACAAGAAAAACAGAATAGAAAGTTAATTACTATAATTTTGTAATGCTGTAACATAAATCTGACCGCTTTTGTGAACTAAGCGTGGTCCGCTCACTAGGTAAAAAGACCCAATTCCAGTCCCGTTGGAGTATATTTCAAACACGAATTCGGTTTTTTTTTCTGTGGTTTTGATTATCTGTCATTGACACCATTCATTGATTGTTGTATCTTTTGTATTATCCATAACACTACCGTAATTAGATTAGCTTGAAAAAAATATGACGTATATAAGACGGAAAAACTATTTATGAAAACAAATTTAACACAATAACAGAATAAGCCTAAATGGCGCTCTGTTGTTCGTGCCTACCCCGCAAGGGAACTGGCGTGAAGTTATGTATGTATGTATGTATGTATGTAAATTTAACACACATTGAAACGTATTTAAATCACCTATCGAATTTGGTGTTAACACTGGCAATACTTATTGCGCCTCGCTGTGTTTAATACGATCGACTCGAGTATACAGACACCTATCATCATAGTTATTTAAATGATGACGTTTGTTTGCTATGCGGGTAAGTATCTGATATCTGAATCAAATGGGGAAATTCTGAAAAGTACTAAAATTTGGCAATTTCGGAACATATTTCATCGTAGTACTTTACGCAAAATTCTAAAGGGTTTCTTGAGAAGTTTGCGTAGATCCAGTCAACTGTTAGGTTTGTTACACCTGACAGTTTGTGGTGCGAAAGAGATGCCATGCGAATCCGGATAGCGGCCGAGCGAGAGCGCATTACTCTTCGCAATAACGTGTACGAACTTCAAGGACGTATTTAAGTTTGAACATGCGAATTTCCGAAGTGTTGTAAATTTTATTTTTTCTAATTTCAATTTGTATTGCTTAGTTTCTTATTGAGGAACGTTTGAAAGTGTCTGAGATTTATTCCGAAAGTTCCGAGTTTTAGATCTTTTTGTAAATTCAAAATTTACGGCACATATCATATAGAGATGGTATATGGTTTGGAGTCGTATAAAAATGTATGTAAGTGAATTATTGTTTCTTTTAAATGAAATCCATTGATTGTATCTGTGATTCGTGAATGCAGTTTTTGTTTATTTTAAAATAATAAATTTTATAGCGTTATTGCCGTCTTTTCAGAACTTTCATTGCAGCTAAAAACTTTGTATTATTTGGCGAAGTGGACACATTTTGAGGTTATTTTGAATAAAAATACATATCTGGAAATACAGCTTAGTCCATTTTGAAAAATCAATATCATTTTCAAAATTACTTTGAAACTTTTAATGTTGAATCGTAAAATTTGTAATTATCATGGAAACCGAATACTAGTAATCCGTCCAGTAGAGCCTTAACTCTGAAAACTCATAAATCCCACAGGGCTAGATGGCACCACATATGAGAAATACGACCTGTGCCCAGGGTCTTCAGATCGGAGGTTTTTTCGCCAAAAATTTTTGGGGTTACCTATAAAATAATAACTGTAAGATATAATTCTTTTTTTTTTATTGCAGGAGTTCAGCAGACAGGCAGACGGCCCACTTGATGGAAAGCGGTTACCATCGCCTATGGACAATTGCAACACCAAAGATGCTACAAATGCGCTGTTGCTCTCTTAAGGGAAACTGGAACCTGGTCACTAATGCCGGAACACAACTCAAGGTTGTTATGGCGACATACTTTAGACCAGGGGTGGTAGCCATCCAGTCGGGCAAATGCCCTACCACCTGGCTGTGGGTTGTTTTATCGCCTCTTACGACAGGCCGCCCGGCCGCAGGAAATTGTATTCTTTCTCCGTTCCTGCACGGATAAAATATAATATAAAAATAAAATAAAATATAATAATTCCAATCAAGCACTAAAATGTATTTAATAATAATGACTGCCTTTATGCAACTTCATTAAATTGATGAAGTTTCCAAAATCTGATAACCCATCCTATGGCGCTTTATTTGCTTGTTGTGTCATTTATGAATTTTTCAAAGTTATTTATTTACTGGGCGATTGATTTCCAACATTTTTTCATTGAAATACTAAGTAAAAATGATGTGTCCTTTCGAGTTATAAACCTTCTGCTATTCTCTTAGAATGTTTCGACATACATATTTTGATATTCCTAAAATAAAAAACGCGAATTGAATTCCGAGCCACTTGTAACAATTATTTACTGTTTCGGCATTCTTGGGTTGTTTTATTTCGACGTAGTTATCACTTAGGGGCGTCGCCTCTCAAGCCAAGGACTGTCTCATGATATCATAGTATATGTAATAAATATTACTAATAATTATTATATTACACAAAGATATAAAGTATAATAATGTAATTGATTAGTGAAGTAGTCGTTGTGGAATTTAACATTCTTAGGAATTCGCTGTCCGTACGGAGATTTACGAAGCACCATCTGTTGGTGATATTTTAAATCTTGACATTTCTCTGCAGGTTTGATGAGCTATATCAGGGGTCTCCAAACTTTCCAACCTTAGGGCCTCACTGATTACTCCAGTCAGTTCCAAGGGTTAAAGCCGTTTGTTAAATAATTCATAATTAGTATTTTTTACTAGTTTTACAATGATAGTGGGATTTATTTCAATTGTTTGTACATTATTTTGCGTTTTGAATTTTTTTGCGTATTATACTTGTCAGCTTTACCTAGTAAGTAAATAATATTGAGTTATTGTAATTCTGTGTTTTTTAGAAAACTTATCCCAGCAATAATAATAAGCCATTATCTCTTGTGGAACAGATTGATGACACTAGCGCGGCGGGCCGTAGTTTGAATACCCCTGACTTATATATACCATAGAAGAACTATAATACGAATTACAGTCACCTAGTATAAAATGTAGATGTAAAAAATTCTTAATCATACTAGATGGCGGTACAAGACAGTTTGTCGTTTTTTGACATTTTATAATTTAAACCTTACAATAAATAGTTGAAAATATTAACAAGTATTTTTTATTTGACTAATTGGTTTTAAAATATGTTTTAATTAATAAAACTCCAAAAGACGAGAGGAATGGCTTCAGGCCTATGTTGCCCTATAGCCATGTAGGCTTTAGAAGCTTTTAGAGTTACCTTTTGCACTAGGTGATTGTTGTTCAATTAATTGTTCTCTGAGAGGACATTGAATTGTGCTAATAATATATTTGAATATTTCTTCCCATTTCGTCAAGATATGAACCTTGTTATTACACCTACATCGTCCATAAGCTAACCGCTTATGGAAATATAAACTGCACTGGCCTCTACGGATCTCAGCACTGACATGCTGTCATTTTATTTGTGTGCCTGGTGCATTGGCGGTGACAGTCAAGGCGCTGACTGCGACCTTGTGAGATTGGGGTGGCAAAGCGGTAGGGGGTGTCGAGCCTAGTCTCTTTACTCCAGCATTTGCTCACAGAATTATTATTCTGCGGTATTGGGGTTTTAGAGCCGCCGTAGGGGTCGGCAGCTCTCATAGCCTTTCATGCGATAGTCCCGACGAACTAAAAGGTTCTTATGTTATACTCGTGGCAAACACTCGCTGCTCACGGGGCAATGAAATGTGGGAATAGGACAGCGCCTACGTCTCTCTCTCTCTCTGTCACACTTACAGGCCCAATGGGTGGCGTAGTGGCACCAGTTATCGATAAGTATTCACTAGTGCACCGATGATTTTAGCACCGGTGGGTAGCGAGTCTTTTACACGAGTATAGTACTAATATTAGTATTTTAGTTCAAGGTACTTTCGCAAGTGGCGCTTCAAATTGTCATAGAAATCTGTCTTTCAGTTATATGCAAAAGCCAGTGGTGATGTTAGGGCTCAGTGTCTAGGAGTCAAAGGGGTAAGGGTTCTGAATCTTGACCATTAATTTTTCAAATTCAAGAACTTCGTACAGTTGTATAGATTTTGATCTCAGTTTAATTTCCTAATGAGATTTTATACATTTTGTATCAATAATAACTTAGCTATGAACAATATCCATTTGAAATGTTTACTTTGTAATGGGTGTAACATATTATTTATGCTATTATATTTATTGTTCAATAAGCATTTTGTCCAATCAATATTAAATAATAAAAAAACAAACTTGTATTATGGTTTAATTAAAATGAGCTCAGTACAACTTCACTTGTTTCAAAAAAATAAGCAGGAATATTTGTATGTAAGACTGTATATTATGAAATCGCATATACATATAGATGTTATGAAGACATATCTACATGAAACATCATACTCTGTAGTCACAAAAATCAATAGTAATAACTAACTTATTTATTTACTTAATAACTTTAATATGAAGTATAATGTTTTTTATTATATCTTTTATCAATTTTAGTAATAACAATTCAGGTAAATTGGAAATGCTTATTAAACAATGAAATATTCTAGTATTCATTTATAGATTATTATCCCTTAATATGTCTGACAATAGTTTGTGTATTATCGACGAGTGTAATCTTTTTCAAATTTAATAAAAACTTAATAAATAAATGTTATAACTTAATGTGTAATATTGTTAGAATAAGACATGTCATAGCGTTAACCTGTTTTGAAGTTGTCACGGTTTCTTATTTTGAATTGTTTTCGATTTTAAAATTTCATTAAAATTCTTGGGCATACCTCAAATCTTAAAACAAGCACCGGGAGAACAGCAGAGAGAATTCTATGTAACGAACCATTATTCTATCTCTTTCGCACTCGTAGGAGTGTGTTACTGGTGCGTTCGCTCTTTGCTATTGAGCGAGCGAGATGGCGACATGTTTGTACAGTCACTTGGATCATTGAACGACATTCTCTCTGTTACAATACCGGAGCATAAGATGACACGACATCATGAAAAAAAGAATACTATCTTCTTCCATGGTTGAAATATTAGATTAATATATCAATTCAGTGCAGTCTTCTTAAGTTGTATGCGAGAAGCAGAACGAAAATATACCACCAGCTAACACTCTATGCGCAGTGTAGACTTTTTCTTTGGACGAAAATATATAGTATTTTATTACATATGTAGTAATTGAAGACATGAGTGAATGAAAGGGATATGTTACAATAGGTAAATATTGATAAATTGACCCACAAAGCTCTTTTACTATCACTTTTGCTACACATATAACTCCTTCATTACTTACTATTTTCGAAATCAAATTCAAAAAGCGTTGTTTTAAGTTCTAATATGGTTTCCTTGCCTGTTTACATTACATATTTTACGTATTTTTTTTTTAATGTCACAAAACTCCTTCATCTACTCATGTCTTCAATTACATATATGATATCATCAAAATCGGTTAGCATCCAAGTCAGTATTGTGTAATTAAAATTTAAAACGCATGAATGTATTTATGTTTGAAAATCATTCAGAATAAGTTATCGGTGACAAAAATTTGCATCAAATAACAAATATTAGAAACTTAAGATTTTCTGCCAAGATAATTTTGTACAATTTTGAGATGCAGCGATTATCAAGCGTATTTTGCAAAAAAATGACCACATCTTACTTGTTGTATTAGAGCTTGTGGATTTATTATTAACTTAGGAGACTACAGAGAAAAAATGTTTTAACTCATGTGTTCATATAGGGAGGTATCCTGGAGGTTGTTATCTTCGGATTGTAGTTAATATCAGGTTTCAAGTAACATCAGCTCAACAGTTTATAATTATATTGGATTCAATGATTCTATGTCTAGCAACTTCATATATCATTTTATTTTATAATTTACTAGCTGTGCCCGCGACTTCGTCCACGTGGAATGTTTTAGCGGAACCCTAATATTAAAAGTAGCCTAAGTTACTCTTTATAACATCAGCCGTCGTCCAGTGAAATTCCGTCAAAATCGGTTAAGCCGTTTCAGAGATTAGCTGTAACAAATGGATTTTTTTTTTCCCCGAACCCTAAACAAAAAGTAGCCTAAGTTACTCCTTATAATATCAGCTATCTGCTAGTAAAAGTCCCGTCAAAATCGGTCCAGCCGTTTCAGAGCTTAGCCGGTACATCCAGACAGACAAAAAATCTAAAATTTGATTTTTTCACATTTTTATTTGGACATTACAAACAAAGACTTCAGTTTTATTTATTTGTATAGATTTAAGAATACATTTACTTATTCAAATAGCTCGGTATGCATGCATGTATTAACTTTTACAATTCGAAGTTGACACAAATTATTCTCTTGAGCTATTAATGTCATAATTAGTGGTCAAATAATTACACTACTTATATGAAACATGTTTTATAAAGTCCAGTAAACCTTCTGTTCTTCCACATTATCGTATCTATTAGCTTTCTTTTGAGCTTCTTACGAGCCTTTCTTGGCGTGAAAGTATGACGGTAGACAGGCGAGCATTGTATTATGATTCAATTTGTACTGACCACTTTTTAAACACCATTGTACGTTACACGTTCTAGCTTGTAGTCGTTTTGAAATTTTATTGCTAGTATAAGGATCAAAGTTATTGCAAAATTGGTCTCCAAGAAAGAGTAAGGATATATTACACGTATTAAAAAGAAAGGGACGTGGAATGGGGTTTAAAATGATTAAAACATAAAGCCATCACAATTTTGTCCATAAATGGCCAAATAAACTTACTCTATACTATAGACATTCTTTTAGTGTAAAATATATTTTTAAGTTGGATAAAATTAGTACAAAAATTTAAAATTTTACGTCTCGCAATTATTGGCGTACCTACACGTGATTGTGCAATAATTTGGATTTTTGTCTTGGAGTTAAAATGCGTATGTTTTATTCGCAAACTGACTGGTATGTCTTTAAAATATTTTATTACTAGGGTAAGAAGTATGATTTTTGAACCTCATTTAGTAATTCTTCGCCTAATAAAAACTAAGATTGTAAAAGCAGGTAAAAACTTCATTCGGTTTATAGAAATATAAGCCGAAGTAATTCCAAAAATGTAACTAATTAATTCACATTTGACACAAACACGTTTGAAGCTGTCACAAGTGATTTCCCAATTTTTTATTCCAAAATTGACGCCAGTTTAAATGTTACCTAGACAAAAATTAGTACAATGACCCAACCCCACCTATCCATTTCACTCGCGCACAATTCTCTTGTCATCTCACCCGCTATTAGTTTGTATTGTTCGAATGCGACGCGAATATATTGGTGCGCGAGTAAAAGAGACATATAATGATGTTAAATAAGACAGATAATGTGTTAATGTAATGTATGAGAGACAAATAATTGTATTTGATCAAAATTAGCGCTAGTCTTGTGTTTAGTGGAATGACCAAGTGAGCTTTTTTTCTAGTATAATTCGGAAATGTACTAGTTCACATTAAAGGTGCGGCTTTATTTGGGATAATGTTAAAGATATAGGCCGTTTCACGCAGATATGGCGATGGGTTTAAGGCGTTATTGGAGATGCGACATTACTGTTGAAGTTAAATATTGACAGATAACGTATATATATAGACTAATGTGGGTACGCGTTTACGGAGTTATTTTTTAACGCTTTAAATAAAACGTATTTGGCCACAGCTTAAATCTTTACACTAACGCTAATGAAGCCCCAGCATAATAGTACCTATCATTCGGTTATTATAATTTTTTTTATCTTTATTAGCAGTCGAATTACGGTCCAATAGTTCATCATTCATGAACTACACAATACTGTCGAATCGCTGACTGAACAAATAGATCGATTATAGTTTTTAATGTGAAACGTTTCTTTTAGTAGTGTAGGAAACTGGTTACTAGTAGTTCATCGTTCATGTACAACACAAGACTAACATCATGTGGACAATTACTAAACGAGGTTCAGAAAAAATATTACCCCATATCTTTTTAAGTAATAATGTGATGAGATTTATTATTTTAACATATAATTTGCAAGTATGATTTGTATTTATTGTACAAATAAATTTTTGCATTAAACTTAAAGGGTTTTATTTAATAGTAGAGTACGCGATTTAACCTCTAGTACGTGTACCTCTTGTTTAAAGAGCAAGCAGTACAGGTTACATTGTATTAAAACTTTATGTTTTTCCACCGGAAGATTCACTTTATTTTATATCGCAAACATCCCATTCCCCGCCTATCTGTAAACTACATAAACAAAACTTGTCAACAATTACAAAATAGACGAAATGGGCGAAATCACAAAACCTAGCCTAGATTCCGGGAGAACCTTTACATAAATCTATCCCATTATCCGGGATGAAAAGTATCCCTTTGCCACTCTCGGTATTAAAATTACATATGTATCGATTTTTAACTAAATCGGTCCAATAGCCTTTCCATAAAAGAATAACAAACAGAGAGACAATTATATTTTTATGTCGGAAACTATCCCATTTTTCGGGATAAAAAGTATCCTATGTTCATCCTAGGCATCGAATATATATATATATATATATATATATATATATATATACTAAGTTTCAGCCAAATTGGTCTAGTAGCTTTTCCGTGAAAACGGAACAGACAGACAGTTACTTTCGCACTTATAATATTAATAAGGATGGACCTTTTATTTTTTTTATTAACAACTCCTGTCCAATGAGTCATATTAACTCATAGGAACGTTTTATAATAAATCCATGCATCAAATATGTCATTTCTCCATACAATTTCAAATGCATTTTTCTTAGTGAACGTGATACGATATCTTTTGTATCAGTATCTGAACTTGTGGCAAAAGCCTGTATTCTAACCTAAAAACAAAAAATGTTGCGATTTTTTGTAACAGATACCTTTCATGTCTGAAGTCAAAGGAATTTTCAATAAAAAATCAAACTGTATTAATCACATTTTTATTCATAATGAAATGAAAAGAAAATGAAATGAAATTTATTTGCATATGACATGGTAAATAAAAATACAGGTCTTAAATTAAATAACATAAAACATCTATAACCACATCGTCATCAATCAACGTGTTTTTGATTGAAGCAGTCAAGACAGAAAGCCTTTCGACACTGTTTGCATTGCGTGTGTACTTGCTTTGCTCGTATTGCTTGTGCACCTTGTGCTTTCAGCTTGGCATAGCAACCTGTGCAACGCTTTCGCACCAATTTGTTTAGACGTCGCGGTAACTCTTCTAGTTGATGCTGTGATGGAATGCTACGAGGACTGCTGGTTGATGAAATGGAAAGTCTCGCTGGGCAGTGTACTTCCATTGTTGATGCCGCTGGTCCAAGAACACAGATTGTAAAAAAAATGGTAAAAAGTAAAAATCATGTGAATGTTGTCTGTGATTTGAAATGTTCATATATAACTCATTGGACTTAGACGATAATAACTACTACACTACGTTCATGAGTCATATATGAGCAAATAAAAATAAAGAAAAAAGGAGGAAATACGTATATTCTATCTATTTATAACAACATGTTCTTGCATATTAAAGAAATTATTATTTTCTGAAAAAAACAATTGTGGACTTCAGGCGGTATACAAATACCTTATACTGGGACAGGGAAGTTGTTAGGCTATGTAGTTATGTTTGCATAGTGGTTAGCGCACCCGTGTCCCAAACTTAAAATGCCGCGGGTTCGAATCCTGGCTGGAACGCATGCACCACTTACAATTAAACAGTTTTCATATCTAACATGTATATACTATCACTGCGTGGCGAAGGAAAACTGCATATCGAGGTAATCAATGTGACAAACCCACCAGTCTAGCTTTGACGAGCGTGGTGGGTTATACTGTCCGTTCCCCTGTAGATGGATAGGAGATCCGAGCCTAACAGTGGGACGTTTATGAGTTGTTATTTTTTATTTTAAGAGGGGCTAAGAAATAAGAGAAAATATAATAACCATAGCATATTTATTACTAAATAACATATTAACAAATGTAATAAAATATTTTACCTTAATAAATTAACTAAGTGAATAGAAGAAAACATATTTTGAAAAGACTTCACATTGTAAACAGTGTAGAGATAAAAATTCTTAAAAAAAACTAAACATCCAAAAAAAGTTAGATATTTTAGTCATAAATAAAGCACCATACATTTCAATTGATGACATATGTTTAAAATTTTTTAGTAACATAATAATATCTGGGGCAGAAACTAAGTCTTTTTTCTTCTTTTTTCAAGCATTAAAACCTATCACCAAATATTGGTTTTTCAACCCATTTTCCCCACCAATACCACCATCAGGTAAGACATACACCAGATCGTCACCACCTCTTTTTGGTGAAAATTCTACTAAGTTCTTATTACTTTTCTCCAAATCATCTAACTTCCATGCAGCTAAGTGCTTTGACTTCCCATGCTTGGCCAAAACGTGTACATTATTTGGATCAATATCAAAATCTCTATCTTTAGAGACAATGATGCCGCAGATAAGAGCCCAATGTGCAGTATGTCCATTCTTGAGGCAGGGTGAATGATTGCAGTCTGCATCGTAACTGATTGTTTTGTTATGGCTATTATTATTTGAAAGATAATGTGGATTTGATTCAATCTAATTTGAGTTTGTTTGGTACTTGTTTAGGGTTCTGGAGCCATTGTAGTAAAATAGAACCTTTATGAAATTGTTATGTCTGCTTGTTTTTGTGTGTGTTATATGTCAGTCATTATTCTCATTGTCAGTGTGTTTGTATATGTGTTGTATGTCAGTCATTTTTCTAATTGTCAATGTGTTTGTATATGTGTTGTATGTCAGTCATTTTTCTCATTGTCAGTGTGTTTGTATATGTGTTGTATGTCAGTCATTTTTCTCATTGTCAGTGTGTTTGTATATGTGTTGTATGTCAGTCATTTTTCTCATTGTCAGTGTGTTTGTATATGTGTTGTATGTCAGTCATTTTTCTCATTGTCAGTGTGTTTGTATATGTGTTGTATGTCAGTCATTTTTCTAATTGTCAGTGTGTTTGTATATGTGTTGTATGTCAGTCATTTTTCTCATTGTCAGTGTGTTTGTATATGTGTTGTATGTCAGTCATTTTTCTCATTGTCAGTGTGTTTGTATATGTGTTGTATGTCAGTCATTTTTCTCATCGTCAGTGTGTTTGTATATGTGTTGTATGTCAGTGATTTTTCTCATTGTCAGTGTGTTTGTATATGTGTTGTATGTCAGTCATTTTTCTTAGAAACTATTAGGTCTGTGGTTGGAATGAAATAGAAATATGTAATCTATATACCACTACACAACAGTGTAGTGAAAAGTAATAAAAATTAGGGTTGGTTACCAAATACACATTGAGATATATCTCAATATAATATATGTTTATATGATCTAAGCAAATACATTAATAAGGTTTGAATTTTTTTAATAGGTATACAGTTATGTTGCAAGACCTTAGTCACATCTGCAAAATCATGACTATAAGTCTATAAGTATTTATTAATAACTTTTTTATGTAAGTCATTAATTGGGGAGATATTAGTTTCTTAAGACTGAAATATTATTTGATGTCCCTTTTATAATTTCTTAACTATACAGAGATAAGCAGCACGCAAGTCATGGTAGCGTAATGGCTAGCTCCTGGTTGGAACGCTGCACCACTTAGGCAGTTTTATGGCCTAATGTGCATATTGTTACAATTACTACATGCTAACAATGGTGAAGGTAAACATCGTGATTCAACCTGCACATCGAGATAACCAATGTGTCAAAGCTGCCAAGCCGCCTTGGACAAGCGTGGCGGGTATATGTCCGTTCCCCTTATAATGAGGGGCCCAAGCCCCGCAGTGGGACATTTATGAGCTGATATTATTATATACAGAGAAAATTCTGACAAAATCAAATACCATTTTAACTTTTTCAGAATTTTACAGCTTATAAAATTCAAAATTGGTTTAAACATGATCTGTTGAATAGTTTTTGAGACATGAGGTATTTTCAATTAAATGATAACAATTATTTTAAAAAAAATCAAGTTTTATACCCAAATAACACATACAGTGGAACTATAATAGCTTCTATATAACTCTTCAATGTGTGTTGTCCGACATTTGCTTGGCTAATAAATTAGAATAGGACACTGTATATAGGATAAATAAATAAATGGTTAATGTCTAAGTTGATGAGGACAAAGAAGAATGAACCAATTATTATGATATTTGGTATATGGGCAATTTCTAAATAAGAGATGAATATAATAATAATAAATAGGATAATAGAAAATTACCACATACACACACAAGCAAAAGCATTTTACACTTATGTTGTATAGTATCCAAGAGACAACTCTGGGGCCAATTTCTGACCAGAGTAAAAACTGTAAGTATCTTCCCTAAATTTACCCCTAGAAGACTCAATCCTGGAACTTGTACATCAGCCATCAGTTGTAAGTGCTCTTTGAGTCGATCTCGAGAAAAAATTGCCACCCATATATATATTTATGCCTCTCATAGTTGAACACTCGAAGTATAATAATAGATGGTAGATCGCCAGCAGTTCAAGTTTGAGCCACCCTGCTTTGCATCATATTTTATCCTGTAAAACAGGATAGATTCTTTGGACTACTGATCTATAGACTATGCAAGTGAAATCAAGTAGATAGGTCAGATTTAATTTTGTAGCTTTCGTTTTGAGCAGACTAAATAATAGATCAAGATTTAAAATTAGTATTAATTTTTAAAAGCAAATAAAAAGGATACGGAACCAGCAAAACAACACCATCAAGCAATCTATCAATTGTCTCTTGGCTAAGTAAACCACCTTTCTGAACTTGCACGGTTAAATGATTAACATTAGCCAATTTAAAGACTTGTTCAGCTAAATCAGCCAGTTGCTTACAACTAAACATCTCTCCATTATTCGTGTATCCTAAATCTTTAGCTATGCTTAGTATTTTCTCAGCAGAAACTCTACCATTTAAAAGCATAGATAGTGCTATAATACCGCAAGTAGGTCCTACCTGTTGAATGGACTCAAAATACCTGAGCTTGTATTTAAAAGGATCATTGTACAGGCAAATACTGTT
This sequence comes from Dendrolimus kikuchii, assembly GCA_019925095.2. Classification (NCBI taxonomy): domain Eukaryota; kingdom Metazoa; phylum Arthropoda; class Insecta; order Lepidoptera; family Lasiocampidae; genus Dendrolimus; species Dendrolimus kikuchii. The sequence continues at coordinate 16,880,956 of CM034405.1, read as the reverse complement.
TTTAATGCATGCTTCCCTTAATTCTTCGTGTTTTTCAGACCACTGACATAAGGCTAAGTGATTGAATGGTGTCTTCTTCAAGTCTTGTTGAGGTCCTGTTAATGATGAGAGCTTCAGGCTGTTCGTTGTTATTGGCAGTAATGGTGGTGGAGGAGGAATTGTGCACATTTTAATTACTTATAGACAAAAATTCAATTATAAATTGTCTATCAAAGGTTCACTTATCTCTATATTATTTAATTAATAATATTAGATTTACAGAGTTAGATTAGCCATTATATAGTTTATATATATACAAAAAATATAAAACAATCCAAAAAAGAAATATTATTTTAATTTATAAAATGTCAGTTTTTATTTTTAACTCTGTCTGTACTGTAGATACATCTATCTTCTTCATTTTTGAAACAAATGTATATTTTTCTCTCTCTCTTTTTTTTTCTTACCCTCTATCTCAAAAGTTTTAGGTGAAGGTCATTATCTTTTGCGAAAATTGAACAAATGTCAAAGTGCAGTTTTCAGAAACCAGATAAATATTTTTAACATTGTAAAATTATTATATTTCGTATTCGTTTAGAAGTTACATAATTATAAGTTCAATATTATTTATTATTATTATTCACAGAACAAATTAAATACAATAATTAAAAAAATACAAACAAGTACAATAAATAACATTAAATGGCCAAAATAATGTAGTGTTTGAACGCAATCTTATGAAATGAGCGATTTTACAGGTTACTGCCACTGAAGTAGGAAACCTATGGAAATGAAACGTCAATAAAAAATGCGTGCCACTGTGACGTCATCTGGCCAGTAAACATGGCGGTTTTAGTGCTGCCCAGAAGATTTTAATGTTATTAGGTTTTATCGATAAACGTCCTTGGCTCATTTTATTTTCAATATTATTGAGTATTAATTATTTGTAGAATTTATACTTTAATAGGAAGTAAGTATATTGTTATGTGCAAAGATACTTTGATTTAGATGTGTGAAATCTAAGACAAGTTCGTGTTTCAAAGTTATCAAGTAAACGATATGACGATTTTTAAAAGTTGCTACACTGATTTGATAAAGTTGTCGTTTGACAACACAGTGACCACAAAACATAAACATATGGCGTAGTACAGTGCCATCTGCCCATCTCTAGCATGCTAAATTTTATCGTCGTTTCGTATGTTGCCGTCTTGCTCGCACTTGCGTATATGCCGGAAAGGGATGGAAGCTTTATGTCGGCGATAAAACGTTAGCATGCTAGCTAGCTATGCTGTTTTGGTTATCAAAGTACGTGTTTTTCCTATGAAAAACACGTACTCTTATTTTGATATTCAAAACAGATTAATTAGATTGTAATAGAGAGGTAAGTAGTCTAAACTACTTACCTCTCTATTACAATCTATTTTAATTGTGTTGCTGACTCTAAAGTCCGTAACACATTACCGCAACGCACCTCAAGATAGGTGCGCTGCACCATAAGTGAGAGTGATTCAAATTTTAAACTTATTAAGGGCCGCGTGATAAAAAAAACAAAACACCTTCAGAACATTTATTTAATTACAAACGTCATTCCTTATGACTTCCGCTCTAAAATCACTTAATTATTATAAATTTAACGAATTTACAATAGTTTTTATTAAAGTAAAACTAATAAAGGCATAAGTTTATAATATGAGTTTTATTTGTACCTTAGTTGTTTTACATGGAATACAAAATTCAAAGAAGTGACACCATCAGTTTTGGTTTATTCCTCTAAAGATGTCAAAGCATATTACTTTTATCTAAGTAGGTTCAATAGCTTCACTATAAAGAGTCTGTATATACAAAATCTAACATCTCTTGAAGCTAAAGAACAGCAGAGTCCTTAAATGTGCAGCATTTACCAAGGTAGAAGTGTCAGGACCGGCCAAAACAGGAATTGTTTCCAACTGGTTTTCTTTTAATATGCCAGTTTTATGTTGGCTGGCATGTCGCTGCAAAATATTGAAATATTAGTTTAGAATAATTGTGTCCACAGTATTTTTTTCATAAAATTTACTTAAATTATGACATTATCATTCAAATTGGGCAAATACATTTCTTGGATGGAATCACAGCCACAAAACCCATAAGTTTTTCTAAAATAGTTATATAGAATGAGAATGACATAGACTACAACTAGTAACTAGCATATCAGTAATAAGGTAGCAGCAACAAGTATATCAAAGGCTAAAAGTGAAAGTACAAATTTCAATTATACGAGCAGACTCCATGAGGGTGAGAGGCACGAGAAGACGATATTAAGGCCTTCGACTGCGAAGACGGAGCATGAATTATATAATAAGCCGACAGTCCAACGACTATCCTGCTGATCATCGTCCCACCATACAAAACTTGTATATTAATTTTGATCCTTTTATAGTAAGTTTTGTTATAAAATAATATGTATGTATTAAAATATGTATATAATTAAAAAAAAGTATATCAATACTAACTATAAAAGTATATACAGTATTAACTTACAAATTTGAAGGGCACGGCATCATCTCGTAGTCGAGTCACATCCAGAGTTTTGTTGAAACATTTATCATCAAAATGTAGCGAGCAAATATAAATATATTTTGCATTTGGCTTTATATTGTCCATTCCAATGGCTTCCAGCCACTTTTTCTTTATACGCTCATTTCTTGGGATCCTATAAAATATGTTTTAATTATTATTTTTGTATGTTTTAAGCGGGGTAGCATGATAAAATAAGAAATTTTATATAAGCAATCATATTATATCGATATCAAAGTCGATAAATAATGTACAACCCCAGCTGATAAATTAACATTATTTAAGCGTAAAAATATAGTTAAATAAGTTAAATCCATTCATGACCTATAACTGCACATAAGAACCTTGCTAATTATAAAGAAAATCTTCCTTTATTTTCCCGGAAACATTAACAATAAGCAATATTTTTAATGTTATTTACAGCGTACCTGTGTATGGTTAAAGATGACCGATTTGGTGTTTTTCTTATGCCGCACCCTATTACAATGCACACGGACATATCTGCGACGTAATTATTTATATTTAGCTTCAATTATTTTAAATCACAAGCAAAATATTGAAAGATAATTAGTTATTTTTATTTATACCACGACTTTTTGACAAGACAAGTACCGGCTGCACTGACTGATAATGACATTTGGTGCGCTAAACATGGCGGATTTTCGGCCTCATTAGGTATTTACGTATATTCATGTTCCACTTTATGTACGCACTGAAATACTGTTATATTGTTTTCCTGCGAGTTACAGTGCTGAGTAAGAACGAGATAGATATATGTTTATGTGTGTGCCTTCAAAATGGATGCTATTTGTATAAGCAATTGTACGTATAGAACAATATGTCGCGTCCCTATTATAGAGGTCCATGGTTACTGCGATCATTAATTTAAAGCAAGGTTCATAAGGTTGGGAGTTTTTGGCGGGAAATGAAAAGGGACGTTGTACGGTGCAGTTTTATTTTCTAAAAATGTGTAAAATTACTCTAAAATGAACAATAGTTATAGGATATTGATAGTTTTTGAGTAGTAATTACGTGTTTTTGTGAGAAATGTGAACTGTATAGTTAAATGTGGCCTTTTGAGTTTTCACAAGAAAACCTTTGTACGGCGTCGATTGTAGCCTACAATACAATTGCGCCTGGCTTAAAGGCCTAGTTGCCAGGCCATAAACATAAAAAAACAGAATACATACATTCAGAAGTTTTTGCTGGGAGTCTGGGAGTTCAAATTAATATTTATACGCGAGATTTGCTGCAAATTTAAAATAACATAAATTTGGTATTTACATTTCATTCATTTTACATAGATGGAATTGTTTGTGGGTATTACCTTCATTACTCAATTATTAATTTAATAAACTCGTGGAAGTTATTTGTTGTGGTAGTTTTTCATTTTTTATATATTTAGTTTTATATAATTTCGCAATGTTCATAATTTGCATAAGAATACTAGATTAGACAATAAACATTGCAAAATACTTACGCAAGTCAACATCTGTAAGTTTTATGCTAGTCTACACCTCCCTTATTGAGGAGGCAGCATGGGCGTGGTATCTTTTATCTTTCATTCATTCATGACATGAGGTCAGCGTTCACTTCACTACTCTTAACTATCTACTAATCATTCATATTGTTCAGTCAGTCGCGAACAGATGGTCGATATTATAGTAGTGGTGAAAGATATTCGATACAATTGAAATTGGACATTAAAGGGAGAGAGAAACTTTCACGAAAGTACAAAACCGGTTTTCGAGACCTTATTACATCATGTCGGAGCCGCGGAAAAATCATCTTACTATAGACGGAGGACAGGTGAAAGACGATGAACATGTTGCGTCTTACAAACCCATCCCTGAAGCGGATACTGGTAATTACCTTACAAATCATACTTCTTTGCATAGTATAAAAGAGTTTAAATACATTTTTCTTTATTTTCTGTAACTTTATCTACCGTTTTTCTCATTCTGAGAAAGTTGACACTCCATTTAAATGCCGTTATTTTTTAATTTACCAGACAATTACGGTCTTAATTAATATATAATCACTAATTCATAAATCTATTCTTTGTTCTGATACAGCTTATCACGCTATTGTTTTATCAGTGGAGGTCAAATAACCACGGAAACTTCAGAAAATGACGTATAATGTGACCAATTTTGAAAGTTTCAAGGTTCTTTGAGACTAGTTTAATTTCAGCTAAAACTGTTTCGAATTTTTAGTATAATAATGATGTTGTTTTGGCATGTTTTGTTTCAAGCCTATAAATACAAAATTAAATATAAGGTTCCAATGTGTTATCGTATCAAAATATATCTTTCGTATGGATTTAAATGTGACCGTCTTAATTTGGTCGGGTTGTAAAGCGCTTTTTCGGATCGACTAGTCAGCGCCATTTTGTTGAACTCCGCTGAATGATGCAAGAGACACGAATATTTGCGGGATTGTAAACTTGTGTATTATTTACAAAGTTTTTTACTTGGGATTTTCATCGCCATTCAAGGATGAGTGGTAATTATATTTTACATATTTCTTTATTAATGTGAATAGCTTTTATAGAGATTGAGTTATCAATACAAGCCTTATCTATTGATAACTTAAATTGTAACGTCGTAGGTATTTCGGTTACATTGAACCGGAAAAGTAAATTGCTTCAATTGCATAATATATAAATTGATGTCGTTATCCGGACTTTAGGGTCATAATGTTTCGTATTTCAATTTCAGCTCAAGAAGTGGAATATCTCGAAACCGAGGAGGTTTATATGCAAATTAATCAGTCCGACGTTATGGAGGCTGAACCTGTCGAAATTGACGATCATTGGGAACACACCAGTATTCGGCTAATGTTAGATCTATACCTACAAAATCTAGACAAATTTCGCAGTCCGAAAGTTAAGAAAAAAAATGTTTGGATTGAAATTTCGAATGCCGTCGGCAAAAGTCCTGATAGTTGCGACAAAAAGTTTCGAAATTTAAAACAAACTTACATTCGATTATTGAAAAAACGTAATAGGAACGAGGTGGTTGTTGTGAAATGGCCATATTTTAATGTTTTCGAGCAAATTTACAATGTAAAAGGGGAATATCAGCCAGAAATTCAAATGAAACTGCAGGAAGAGGCTACTGAGAATGTAGCTAAAGCCCTCATGTCTATTGGAGAGCCTTCTAAATTTGAAAATGAAATCCAAGACATTGGTGAAACTTCAACAAAGCAAAGTGACGACACAAGAAGAAAAATCAATAGAAAAAGATTTACAGACTTTAGGAAAATATCTTTAGAGATGAGAAATAGACAGAGGACTGTTGAAGAAAAGTTAGATAGATTAATAAATATAGTAAAAGAGTCCAATAATATACAAAGGGAACGAAACAAACTGTTTGAGCAGTTTTTAGATGGTTTACAACAAAATCCTTAGGTAACTGTAGCTGCAATTAATAATTTTGTAAATCAAATACCTATATTTGTGTCAGGTCAGTTTCTTCAGTGAATTTAAAACAATGGAACTACTATGTACTGTCTTGCTGCACAAAGTTTTGTGTTTTTGTTGTCAGTCTTCTAATAGCAAGTTATCACTAAAAGGGAGCAGCCTTAAGTTTGCACTGCAGTGTTGGACCTCCAATTTAGCCTCTAAGAAATATGGTACTGGTAATCAGACCACTGGGCTACATATGCTTGCTACATGCCACACCATTTGCAGAAAACATTATGTGTATGACATTAATTAAAAATATTTTTTATTTCAAATAAACAAGTATGAGTCAAATTTTATTAGTAATGCACATTTTTTTCTTTGTATACATCCATAATACCTTATTGAAAAAATATATCCGAACAGATGACATATTGATTTTAAAATTCAACAGACATACATACATACATAACTTCACGCCAGTTCCCTTGCGGGGTAGGCACGAACAACAGAGCGCCATTTAGACTTATTCTTACACACCTCACTTGCTTCTTTGACATTCATAACTCTTGTCATGCACGCTCGTCTGTTCTTAAGGCTCCTGACATCACCTTCTGCTAGTACAGTAATTCAACAGACATTTTCTATAAATATAATTGTGTTATAAAGAATCTATTTGTGCCATAGATTTCTATTTAAAACATTTAACCAAAAATAAAATATTGTTATAACTCAGATCTCGACAAACATAAAACCCACCTGCATACCTGAAACAAAGCACATTTATTACCTGTCGGCATTTAAACTAATCACATTTAAATTCTTTTATGGTCATCTATTGTTGTATTGTGATCATTAGCCAGGTGTTATGGATTTAAAGTAATATCTGATTCTAAGAAATTTGGTCATGCGGCCGGGTGGACATATTGCATCTGTACAGTATAAAGCAATGGCCCGATTGAGGGAGCAGCGAGTCGGGCGATAACCACGAGCGAAGCAATACCTGTGTACTACAATCTGGAATCTAATAAGTGACGGACTTTGCGCGTTTCATTGAATTACGACCTTCTGCATTACGTTTGGACTTGTTGTGCTCGGTTATATTTATCCCTGTGTTATACGTGTTTCTATAGTTCTAATAAACTCTATAGTAATTCTAACGGCGTTTTAATTCGAGTCTCGCGACTCGTAACAGTATAATAAATATAAAAATTCACACAATAGACAAAATAATTTTATTTGTTTCACAGTATTAATAGTTTGTTACACTAATTTTATTTTATTTATTTCAAAGTGTATAGTTTAAAAAATCAATAGGAAAAAGTAAACAAATGCATGTAATAGAGAAACAGACAGTGAAATCAACTGAGGTGTTTTTTGTTATCTTACAAAATGTCAAAGCCTCAGATTTTGTACATGTATGACATCATAAGTAAAAGGAGACAACATATTCATTATTGTTGGACAAGTGATTAAAATTGATTCTATAATATTTTAACAGTAAGATAAGATAAGATATTATCTTAATGACTGTGCGGTTTTAAGTGGGTTACTACTACTGGGATGGTATTTATGATTCCTCTTCCAGATGGAGATAAAGTGAAATAAATAGTTAATTTATATACTGTCTTTAATTTACTTCGTAAGACTCGACTCTGATTTGAATATAGTAAATCTGCGTATTCGGATGGGCCTCAGGATGGTTTATATTCACAATGATCCAGTAGATTTTTATATTTGCAGCGCAGCATAGCGATTGCTAGTCTATAATATTATAAAATTCTAAACAAACTTTGTCTGTACATCGAAGCTATTAAAAAAAAAACAACTGGAATAGACTGTATAAACGACGGAGAACACGATGATTTTTTTTTTAGATTTCTTGTCTGTTTGTCGGTTTGCCTGTTTGTTCAGGATTCACGTAAGAACTACTGCGCCGATTTCGATGCCGTTTTCGTTAATCGACAACTAATTCTTAGACTTAAAATCTGCGCTACTTTTTGTCATGGGAATTCCGCGAATCGAATTCCAATAAGAATTTTTCAGTGATCGATAGCAAATTTTACGTAATAAAACTTGGTTTACTATGACATTAGCAAAATCAATGCCAAAGGCGTTGGAGCCAGCAATAACAAAGATAGAATAAAACTTGTGATATTTTGATCCCGGGAATTTTGCCTCGGAGCGATTTGAACTTCTTCGGTCGCATAAAAATTAGCTTATTCCGACACAGTTTTTAGTAAAACGATAGCTTACATTATTTTATAAATGCTACGGTATTTTGTGTCCCGGGAATCCCGCGGGAATTTCAACTCAAGCGTGGACGAAGTCGCGGGCATATCTTATTTGTATAAAATAGCTATGACTCATAGACAGACTGGCGGTAAGTCATGACATAAAGGTTTTTGCTATTGTCTATGCTACCCTAAAATGAATAATAGATGAAACAAATGTGTTACTTACGCGATGCAAGCATGTAGTCTTGATTAGCAAGTCACCTGCAATACGGTGATCTAGGCCATTCAAATAACATCATCAATAGTAGAAGCGTGAAATGTATTCTTTGATAGACCATTGTTCTTTTATCGAGATGAAAGTGGTTTTAATTTGATATTTGTGATGAACAAGCGTGGAGATAGCTCGTGTAAGTATTTGTGCTATGATTTATTAAAAATAAATACAGCGCCAACTAATCCAGTGAGAGTCAAAAAAGGGAAGCACAAACTTAAGTCTTAATAAGCAATAACTATGTAGTTATCTTGCAATAAATTCTAAAATTATTTTCAAATAAAAAAAAAGGGTGTAAAAACATCATGAAATTATCTTACTTTTAAAAGATAATGCTTGTCATTTGGAGTGTTTTGTAAGCTTTTTAACAAATACATAAGTTTAATGACCAACTAATTAGTTAAGGCATTGTATAGTTCAAAAGCTCATTATTCTATTGGACCAGTTGTATTGCTTAAATAGTACGAATGGAAGTAGAACAATAAAATGAATAGGGGGTTTCTGGAAAATATTAGGTCCAATTGGGACTTATCTATACTAAAATTTCATTGCTCCAGACTTCTTTACAACATTTATTTATTTTTGCATTAGTGTTCTTAAAGCCACGACACACCTTCCATGATCAAATTGATCGTGTCCTAGCGGAGGGTGATGTCAGGAGCCTTAAGAACAGACGAGTGTGCATGACAAGAGTTATGAATGTCAAAGAAGCAAGTGAGGTGTGTAAGAATGGGCTTAAATGGCGCTCTGTTGTTCGTGCCTACCCCGCAAGGGAACTGGCGTGAAGTTATGTATGTATGTATGTATGTTCTTAAAGCCTACTCTACATTTGCATTAGTGAAGTAGTTGCTTGCGAAACTGATGCGTTAAGTTCTTATCATCTCTTGGACGGTAATTTTTCAGTTATTTGTCGAATAACTAGATTTGCGTAGACGTGTCTGTGGCTTCGATTCCCAACTAAAATAAAATATTGTATGACCTGCGAGTACTTCGCCTCTGATTTGTGCTATATTTACGTAATTTGTAAGTTTTTAATATTTTCCCGCTACAGGGTTGTAAAATAGTTCGCGCTAAACTTACGGCTGCTCTAAATTAGTACCAGATTTTTACGCAAATGACATTCTGTCATATAAAGTTAGGTATCTAATGCTAATCTACGGCGTGTGTAAACTAAAGCTACGACTATATAAGGCCATAGTGCAAGTTGTCTTTAGCTAATAAAAAAGTTAATCGCCATCTTATTACATAATCCTAACATAGTTATATAGCGTACTCTTCCAGACAACCCATAGCCCAGGTTATCGGGTAGAGATCGTTGCTCTCTAAGGCGATAAGGCCGCCCTTTGGTCCTGCCTTACACGAAATGACTGTAAATTATTTACTTTATGTTATGTGGTGAACAACAAACAGTTTTCCGTCTATTTATCTATAGTTGTATTATTCAACGGGTGAATTCTTTTATTTAACATATTAATTGGGAGTCCGCGTATCAGGGTATCGAAAGTAAAAAAAATATAGAGATATAGGTTCCTCCTTTTTGGGGTGCTCTTAGGCTAACTGGTCCAATTGTGTACACGAGTGGGCGGGCGGTTTCCTCGAGTGTCGAGTTTCAATTAGTACTTCACTTGGTTCCTAGGCACATCAGTGGATTTTGGTGTAGTATTACCACATGTTAGTTTTGTGTTTCGAAATATTTGTTGAGAAAAGGTGCGTATATTGAAAAAATTCAAACCATCATATTGATATATTTGTTCAAACTAAATTCTTGTAAAGAAAATTTTTTGAAGGTCTTTAATTTTTAGATCAAATTATTTGCAAAATTTGAATCTAATTTAATCAGGTAAAAGCACCAGTTTTTACACCTGAGTTTTCTCGTCCATTTATTCACATACATTGAGCTTATTGTCGATCATGGACCATTGCACCATTTTCCTATCATTATATAACAAACTAGGATATGTCCGCGACTTCTTCCACGCTTGACTTAAAATTCCCGCGGGATTCCCATGACATAAAGGCTATGTTCCATTAGGGACACAACGACCACGTTCCCGACCGAGATTTCTCCCGGTCCACTTGCTTGCCGGCGTTACAATCGTAAACCCAAGTGGAACGGCTATTGGACTCACCTTTTGACATGGGTCGTTGTGAGCTTCGAGTGATCGAAAATGATGACGTTTTCGCCACGACCACAAACGACCGCGGTCGCCTTGTGAAACGGCTAACTGAGCATTTTGGGCGTTGTGAGCTACTAATGGAACGCTCTGAAAGTATCGAAGCATTTAAAAAAAGAATGTAAGCCATTTTATTTTAGTGGAAACTGTCGGAGTAAGCAAATTTTATGCATCCGAACAGCTTCAAACCGCTCCGGGAAAATTTCCGCTGGATTTCCAGGATAACAAAAACCACATATTTTATTACATAAAATTTACTATCGATCAGTTAAAATATCACATTGGTTTTTTTTTATCTGACCATTTGAAATCATTCCCAGAAAATTTTCCGCGGGTTTCCTAGGATAAAAAGTAGCGCAGAGTTTTTGTCTAAGAATTAGCTGTCGATCATCGAAATCGGCCCAGTAGTATTTACGTGAATCCCGAACAAACCGACAAGAAATCTAGTAAAAAATGCATCGTGATCGCCATCGTTTATATAGTCTAATCAAGTTGTTTTTTTTAAAGAGCTTTAATCTATAGACACGGCATGTTTATAATTTTTTTTTTATTGCAAGAATTCAGCAGACAGGCAGACGGCTCACTTGATGACATGCGGTTATCATCGCCTATGGACACTTGCAACACCAAAAGTGCTACACATGCGCTGCAGCTCTCTTAATGGAGACTGGAACCTGGTCACTAATGCCGGAACACAACTCACGGTTGTTATGGCGGCATACTCTAGACCGGGGGTGGTAGCCATCCAGACGGGCAAATACCCTACCACCTGGCTGTGGGTTGTTTTGTCGCCTCTTACGACAGGCCGCCCGGCCGCAGGAAATTCTATTCTTTCTCCGTTCCTGCACGGATAAATATTATAGATATATGCATATCAAACTAATTGTTACTTTAATGGGCGTTTAACATTCCGTGATCCAGCCTAAACATACATTTTAAATTGAAAAATTAAACGCTGTATATATTTAAAATATTTATATGGCGCATTACTTGGAACTTCTTTTGAGATATTAAGGTCTTGAGCAGCCAAATATTTTACTATAACAAAAAGTAACCAGAAACTTAAACAATATACGTTAGTATAAAAAGAAAACCGGCGTGCCTCAGTTAAAACATCAGTTAACTTTTCGGATGATGCAATTCCCGCTGTGCTTTGGCAGGTAGGGTTTGAAAGTATTGTTTTATTATTTCAGTTATACAGATCGTATTATTTATACGTAGAATGGAAGAACCATATTAGATTGTAAATTATAGATAACACTTATATTGCTCATTGAAATAAACAATTACAAAAAATCTTAATAATAATACTTTCTTTGTAAAACCTATGGTAAGTCTAAAGTCGTGGTAGCGTAATGGCTAGCGCATCCGTCCTAAACTCAAAGAGTGCGGGTTCGATCCTGGCCGGAACGTATGCACCACTTAGCCAGTTTCTGACCTAATGTGTTACAATTACCACGTGCTAACAACGGTGAAGGAAAACATCGTGATGCAACCTGCACATCGAGATAACCGATGTGTCGAATCTGCCAAGCCGCCTTGGACAAGTGTGGCGGGTGGCGTTCCCTCTATAGTGGGAGGCCCGAGCCTAGCAGTAGGACAGTTATGGGCAGTTATTATTATTTATAAAACCAATAGGCGGTTTTAACGCTTAGAGCAGTATCTTCCAAGCAACCTAACAAAGCAGTATTTAAAATGTCATCTTATGGCTGGTTTCTATACCTTACTATTCATTCGATTGTCCTACGATTAGTTGAGTTTTGACATTACGTGTAAGCAGGCCTTTTTTTGTCACTTCTTTTTTGGGGGCATGCTAATTCTCGAAAGTTGTAAGTCTATAATTTTTTGTTTGTAGCTCTACTCCAAAAAATGACAGTTAATTCACCGCTTCCAAAGCCTTTTCAGTTCAGTTATTCTTCGTCCAAATATGTGAACCACATTTTCAATTTTCTGATTAGCACTCATTAGGCTTAAATCACGATTTTGCAAATCTAAAGTCAGCTCACTTAGCTCTTGAAGACCATCGCACATTTCGTATGAGGCCACGCGGTAACTGTACAGGAAAGATAGATTTGTATTTGGATAATTTTAAGCTATTAATTAAATCCATTTATTTTTTGGAAGGGTTACCAAAATTGATTATTTTCAAATTCTTTCATTTTTTCCAGTTTTATGGCAATTTTTCGATATTTTCGAAATTTCATTTAAGGTCACTGCGTGCCCCCACAAAAAGAAGCCCTGTTTGTAAGTGCTTTTGTCGAATTTTAACCGATAGTATGTCAAATGAGCGGTTTGTAAGGTATAGGAACCGGGTCTTAATAAGCGAGTTTTCTAGTCGAAGCACAAAATTATTTTATGTGTTGCAAAGTAAACTAGATATTGTCAGTTCTACTTTTTCGAGAGACTTAGGTATGTGGTTAATAAAAAGAAATCACTTTCTACTTTAAATTATTATATTTTTGATTGTTTAAATTCTACTTTCGCATTTATATATTAGAATGGAGGATACTTAACTATAAAGCAAAAATATTATGACAGGCACTCATATTGGGGCGTTATTTTAAATAGATCTACATGCATATTGGCTTCTCCCAGGAGTTTACATAGTACCAAACACTACTCGTGACAATATTTGCTGGAGTTTTTTTTATAATTAGTAGATTAAAAAAAAAAATTGCCTGGAGCAGGCAAACAGCCGGACGGCCTACTTACTGGGAGGTGGTTACCGTCGCCTATGGATGTTTGCAACACAAAGGGCGTTGTGAAATCGGCCCGGTAGTTTTCACGTAAATCCCGAACAAACAGATAAACCGACAAACAGACAAGAAATCTAAAAAAAATTACATCGTGTTCTTCATCATTTATATAGCTATAACAGTTGTTTTTTGTAAATAACTTCAATGTACAGACACGGCATGTTTAGAATTTTATAATATTTAGATTATTTGCCTTTCTGAAATAAATGATGTAGATTTTTAAAATAATTATTATCTTAATATATATAAATCTCGTGTCACAATGTTTGTCCTCAATGGACTCCTAAACTACTTGACCGATTTTAATCAAATTTTCACACCGTGTGCAGTTTGATCCAACTTGAAAGATAGGATAGGTTACATTTGGACCCGGTAGGTGGCGCTGCAATCGGGTTCTAAGTTTTATTTCTTCAGGGCAGAACAACGTCTGCCGGGACAGCTAGTAATAATATATAATACAATAATTTCAAGCTACATTTTAATTCGTTATCTTTGTAACTCTTTGTTTTCGAATACTTAACTTACTTACTAAAATTGTTACATAGTCACGTCATAGTTCTAAAGTGGCTGGAAGGGACTAACACCAAAGAGACAGGCTTGGCCTAGTTTAGGTGTTACAAGCCAAATAGTCTTAATTTTAAGACAACATGTAAATTTAATTTTGGTGTCAATAAAAATCTTATTATTATTATATTTTACCGAATTCCCGACTTCCCATCACTAGTTTCGGGGAATGATGAAATATTTAATCAAGTATCTTCCGACTGAGTACAAGAACGGGTTCTAGCGTCCCTTTTTGTTCCGCACCTTTCGACTACACGTTTCCATTTGTCCGCATTGCGAGTTCAGTCCGACATTGATTTTGTGGTAGTGACGACGTGGGGCTGATTGACTTGGGGAAACCGCAGTTGGGTTGGGGGAAAAAAATGTGAGTATTTTTTTGTGGTTTTACGTAAAATATGTAGGCATATGATAAGGCGTCTTTGTGTTATTTGCGCTTATTTATAAAATTCTAAACAATGTACATTAAAGCTATTTAAAAATAGCTAAAATGTTTATATATTTTTTTTAGACTTCTTGGGTTTTTGTTTTTCTTCTATTCTTTTTTTGGGTTTTTTGTTTTTTCGGGATTCACGTAAAAACTATCGATGTCGGTTTTCGCTGATCGACAGCATATTTTTAGACTTAAAATATGCGCTACTTTTTATCCTGAGAATCATGCGGGAATTTTTCTGGCAATGGTTTAAAATGACCAGTTAAAAAAAAACGAATTCCAATGTGATTTTTTGATAGTAAATTTTATGTAATCAAATGTGTGATATTTTTAACCCCGCGAATCTCGCAAGAATTTTTCCGGGGGCGGTTTGTAGTCGTTCGGCTGCGTAAAAATTAGCTTATTCCGATACAGTTTGCACTAAAACGATAGTTAACTTTCTTTAATTAAATGCTGCGATACTTTGTATCTCGGGAATCCCGCGGGTATTTCAAGGCAAGCGTGGACGAAGTCGTGGGCATATTCTAGTTTAAAATAATAATAATTGACTAATATTTACGTTGTATATCTCCAAGCAAGTTACGTTTGTGGTATGGGTAATATATAACGGACCACACTAGGGCTGATATGAGACACCCAGGTCATAAGTAAATAACAGAAAGTTCTTTCACGAATTTTACAATGCCAGGAATCGAACCCGGAGTCTCTATGTCCCAGTGAACTAGGCTGTCAAAAGCCCATTCAACAACAGCTGCGGTCTGCTTGCTACGTATTATAAAAAAAAAATGGGTTCTATCATTTTGGTGAATATAGAAAATGCATTCAATTATGTGTTCCCTGAAAACTGCGACGGGCAGACGCCATAGTCCCCATATTCCCAGACCTATAGTATCACTAGCAGTTCACCCCAATATCCCGGTACTTTTTGTCCTCGTTTCCCACAATAGTCCTACACTGGCGGGGGCTTGTCCTTGGGTGAATTACTATATGGTGTAGACAGGGATAATCGCCGGTCAGTGTCACGCCACATTTACATTAAATTTGTCAAAGGGCCACTACGTGTTGTTGGCCTTCCCATAGCCCCACGCAAGCCCTCCAAATGTCCGGTCCATTTTTATAGCCCGTGGTCTTCAAAGACATACATAATAATAATATCAACCTATATGCATCCTACTGCTAGGCTCTGAACTCTCAGTTTTTAAGGGAACGGGTAGAATTCCCTTTACCTAATATAGCCTGTACTTCTATGGACATACATAATAATATATGACACAACAAGTTCTCGAGCTAACGAAGAAACTACTGGCACTATATGAATGAAACATAGCAGGAAGATGTATTATTATTTTATTATATATTATTATTATCTATTATTATTATATAATATTTTGCATACTTATAAGTTTATTAATGTATAAAATATAATGTAAGTAATTGCATATGCTATAATATTTATGTATACCACCTTTGACAATAAAATCTGTTTTATTCCTGCCAAGGGTTGTCCAGAAGAGATCGCTTCATAGCGATTAGACCGTCCCATTGTGCAAATCTATAAAAAAAATATAAAAAAATGCTAAAAACCGAGTCAGGGGGATGTAAGAAGTGACATAGGACTAATTTAGATATTTTTTTAATTTTTTGTTTCTCGGTTTGTCTGTCTGTTTGTACCGGCTAATCTCCGAAATGACTGCACCGATTTAAATGAAATTTTGTATGGTGGTAGCTTATATCCTTGGTCAACATATAGCATACTTTTGATCCCGAAAAAATAAAGAATTCCGGATAGTTAAAAAACAGCATCACGCGTACGAAGTCGCGGGCATCAGATAATCAAAATCATTTTTGGCTAT
Source organism: Dendrolimus kikuchii (assembly GCA_019925095.2). Lineage (NCBI taxonomy): Eukaryota > Metazoa > Arthropoda > Insecta > Lepidoptera > Lasiocampidae > Dendrolimus > Dendrolimus kikuchii. The sequence continues at coordinate 16,864,730 of CM034405.1, read as the reverse complement.
AAGTTTTACGGTGTTTCTTGTAATAGTGTACGATGTTTTCTCTCTCTCTCTCTCTCTCTCTCATTAATGTAGTCTTTACACACAAACAGTAAAAACGTGGGATGACCGCTGTACGTTTAACTGCGGATAATTATTTCTATCAGTGTACTGCAATTACCTAGTCTGATAGTATCGAGCGTATTGCATATATCCGTGTGTTAGCCAGATTTTAAATAATACTATATTATTTAATTCGGTGGTAGACAGATATTCGCTTTTAAAGCAGTAAAAACTTCTGTTTGCTTTCTATAACTTTAGACATGTAATTTGGACAATCATATCGGCGGAACTTAATTTTAATACAATTTTGTTTTAGATAAATCCGTTGAATAGTTTTTGAGGTATTTCATATTTTACTTAAATGCATTTTAGGGTTCCATAACGAAATATTGAAAATTGCACATTAGAGCGAATTTTTTAAATATAATAACATACTAGAATATTGCTAGATCATCGCACTGTCTTACAAGCCTGCTTGATTCACCAGACTTCTAGGGATCTTGACTAGGTCTCTGCTAGAGGTAATTGCATAAGCAAACTTAACGTTCTTTACTCTGGTCTGAGTGTCGGCGTAAAGTTATATCTGGTGTGTCACATAACGCAAGCATAAATTGCCTAATTTGGGTGGGAGTATACGTATAATGTGTGTTACAGACAAAGTGAAATTCATTCTAAGAAGTATCGCTGTCTCTTAATTTGTGTTGCGAGTTAAGTGGGTATTATAAATTTCAAGTTTGAATTAAAATTAATTGCTAAATTTCATCTATACATATTAATAAAAAAATGAAAGTGCATTTTAATAGATATTTGAATGCTTGTATATTATTCGTATATTCCCTCTTAGTTATACTAGCTGTAACCTGCGACTTCGCTTTAATAGATTAAGAATAGTCATAGTTTAAAAAATTTGAAAGCCCTTATTTCACCATTCCTACATTGCCTGTTACTGGTTACATTTACTGTGGTGATGGGTCTAATATAAATCAATGAGGCGGGGTCGGCACTGAAAATCAGTGCTGTGCTGGAAGAACCTCCCAACACAGCTTAAAGCTGAGTTACCGACCTTTCTTCTTCTTTTCTTTCACCATATCCCAATTAATCGGGCTCGGCACAATATGTCTTTTCTTTCCACACTCCTCTATTTTGACATACATCTTCTGTCACACCACAAAACATCATATCATCCTTCACATAATGCATCCATCTTTTTTTTGGTCTACTTTTACATCTGTACCCATCCATCTTGTAGTTTAACATTCTTTTTGTCACGTGACTTTCATCCCTCATTATATGCCCGTACCAACTTAGTCTTCTTCCTCTCAATTTTTCAGTCTAAGTTGTCGACCTCATTTGTAGGAAATGCGGTGTACAACATATCGAATTTTATCATAAATATGTATGTATAAATATTACTGCATTCTTGTATTGTTCCTTTCCTAGCAAATAAGTCCTTTCTTTCTTTCACTTTAGTGGCTGAATTCCCTAAAACGGCGATACACGTGTACATTTATTTCTAACTAGAAGCATGAATATGAAATGTTATGCTTCTTTATCCATAATAATAAACCGAACTTTTGAAAGACTTGCGTCAACTTGCGTGTTGTCACGAGAATGCCAGTGCGTGGAGAGCCCTTTGAAAATTTAATGTAAATGTGGCGTGACGTCAATCGATGCTGACCCCTCGGTGCTTATAGAAATGCACCCAAGGTCAAGCCCTTATTAGGGAGGATTTACGAATCGTAATTATTATGTTCCTATTTAATTTGTTTAAACAAAAGAATCGTTTTGTCACGACTTGAAGAAGACCAGAAATAAATGACCTAAAAATAACTGGGTCTAGATCGCTATTTCGCTAGATGTAAAAATATGCAAATTGAATTTTTCAGTCTGTATTTTCATCTTGGTGCTAGCGGTTTCAGCCACAAAAATTTTAATGTACAGCGGTGTAGTGTGGTTTGAGGTAAATTTAATGTTTAAAAATACCATTTTTGGGTATAAATGGTAAATAATATCAGGCCATGAACGTCCCACTTCTGGACTCGGGAATCTACAGTTTCAGAGGAACGGACATTTGTTCAAGGAATTATCTATTTGTAGGTTTCATCTCAATGTTTTCGTTAACCAGCAACCACCCTTGGTCTAGAGTATGCCGCCATAACAACCTTGTGTTGTGTTCCGGTATTAGTGACCAGGTTCCAGGCTCCCTTAAGAGAGTAGCAGCGCATCTGTAGCACCTTTGGTGTTGCAAATGTCCATAGGCGATCGTAACCGCTTTCCATCAAGTGGGCCGTCTGCCTGTCTGCTGAACTCCTGCAATAAAAAAAACCGTGGTAATTGTTAGAGTATAGCCAATGACGTAAGCGGTGCACCCTCCCCGGCCAGAATTAAGCTGGCAAAAATAAATAGTGATTAATATTTAAATGTTAGAATTGCACTGTCAGTATATATAAATTGAGACTAGATTTTTTTTTATCACAGCGCACAGCATATATTAAAGTTTGATGGCCTCCGTGGTTGAGCGGGCTAAGCCTTTGCCGGTCTAGCTCACTGCAACGCAGACGTTCCAGGTTCGATTACTGGTATCGTAAATTTCGGAAACGAATGTTCTCCGTTATTTACTATGGTCTGGGTGTCTGGGATCGGCCCCAGAATAGTCCCGTTGTATATTACCCATAACACAAGCGTAACTTGCTTAATTTGGGAATTTACAATACGTGTATTGTCTGCCGATTATATAAAAAAAATATTCTAAGCGACTCTTACACACTCTCACCTAATAAATTTTTCGCATACCTTCTAATAGTTTGTAACATATACTTATAAATTTGTGAAAAAAGAAGTTGATAGATAATTTTTATTTCATTCCAGAATTCCGTACATCAAAATCAAACCTCTCTAAATCAAGGGAGAAGGTTTCTGCTGACGGGGCCGAAGAGAAGTTGCTTCAAAAGGAAGACGAGGCCAAGATCGTGACCAGAGTGGACATGGCTGATGCTAAATATGTGGTCGGTGATCACAGGAACGGAGACGCAAAGATTGAGCTGGATGCCAACAAACGCGTGAGTTGTGGATAACTTATGCGTGAAGGTCCTTTCTGAGTATATCTTCCTTCCAAATTTCATCAATATAACAGCAGCAACATACAGACAAACGGATATGAAGATGTCGCAAGGGTTTCCGTGAACAACGCGGTTTTATCACGAATGGTTCAGTTTACAACTTCGGCCACTTCCGCTGACTCGAATTACAAATATGACAAGTGTCAAAATGACTTGTATGTCAAGTCTAGATTCGACTATAATATCTAGCCACGTACCAAATTCATAATGCGTTTCTGTACAGGGGACGCCATTTTCACAGATTTATATTACGAATATGTGTCAAAGTGACTTGTATATCCAGTCCAGAACTTTCTAATATAATATCCTAGCAACGTATTAAATTCAAAATACGTTTCTGTGAAGGTGACGCCACTTTCACAGATTTGTATTACGAATATGAAGGCCCCTGGTGGTTGTGTTATTTTTGACTAGATGGGCATTCCTCGTGTTGTTCTTCTTCCGGTATAGGAATACCTACTTAAGATGGAGAGGGCTCGCTAAAAATCCTTTGTTAAAAATTCCCAACATATATTCCCTCATATGCAAATGGCCTGCAAGAGTATGCTTATCGTAAAAATTACGCTAATTTCGTTTGCATTAACCATCCAGACGATAGTCTTGCGAAACAAACTGTTGTTGGGACCAATTGCAAGATGTCTTGAGGTTCTGTTCAAGGGTTCCCGTTTTCCACTCTTGTACAGAATCCTAATATAAAATCTTTCGAAAAGGAGGTTAATTTAAAACGGCGATATATTGCACATTCTTCCTTCAAAAACGTCACTCACATTTGACACTAGTGAGTCAAATCAAATACCTTCGTCAAGTTTATCCGAAGGAAAATCTGTAAAGAATAAGTTGAAATTAATTATGGTCGTAGACATATTATATAGATTACAAATCAAATATATTCGTTGTACTTGTGTTTATTGTTTGATATCCATCACATCAAACATCGCATTGGTACCCGAGAGCGGGCCGTCATCAGGGAGTCAGGTATAGAGTCTGTTGCTCAGCTGGCTGGCAAAAAGCTAGGGGTTCTATCAAAGGTGAGGCAGTACTTCACACCACTTCAGTTGCTGAATCTCTATCAAGCACAAGTGCGGTCTTGCATGGAGTACTGCTCTCATCTTTGGGATGGCTCAGCTAGATACCAGTTAGAGACACTCGATTCAATAGAGAAAAGAGCTAGGAAACTGATAGGAAATAACCAACTATTCGACGAGAGGCTTCAGAGCCTAAGTCATCGATGTAAGGTCGTCAGTTTGTCGGTATTCTATAGGATACACTTCGGGGAGTGTGCCACGGAATTACATGAATTGGTTCCTCCCTCACCATTCTACCACCGGACAAGCAGACGTACGCACTCACGCCACTGATATATGGTGGAAATACCAACGAAGCGGACGAAACGCTATGCTTCCTCATTCATCATACGCACCGCTGAAGAGTGGAACTCTTTACCGTCGTCTGTTTTTCTTGAAAAATATAATCTAGGTGTCTTTAAGTCTCGCGTGAACAGGTATCTTCTAGGTAAACGTGCTCCACCTTAGACTGCATTTCCACCTGACGTCAGGTGCATTGTCAGTCAAACGCGAACCTATTCAATATAAAAAAAAAAGGTCTTGTCATTTTGTTGGATTTTTAGCATATTCTCCATTACCTTCCGTTTATATTATGCATATTACCACTGCAACAAGAAGGAAAGGAGCGAGAGAACTGTGCAATATTGTAACAAGATGTGTATCGATAGTTGTACAGCTATCGCACATCGTTGCTTTATTCATGCAAAGTAAAGCATTTTCGACCATCTTATTCTGATTGGTAGCAGAGTAATATCGTGCATTACATACATACATACATACATAACTTCACGCCAGTTCCCTTGTGGGGTAGGCACGAACAACAGAGTGCCATTTAGGCTTATTCTTACACACCTCACTTGCCTCTTTGACATTCATAACTCTTGTCATGCAGGCTCGTCTGTTCTTAAGGCTCCTGACATCACCTTCTGCTAGTACACGATCAATTTGATCATGGAAGGTGTGTCGTGGCCTTCCACGACTTCTGCATCCATCCACTTTTGCATTGTATATCTGTTTAGTCATTCTTTCATCATGCATTCTTTCCACATGCCCGAACCACCGGAGCATTCCTTTCCTTACCTTCACCCCGACACGACCAACTCTCTTTCTTACTTCGGTATTACGAACGCGGTCCGCGAGCGTCACTCCGCAGATTTTGCGCAGTGCTCGCATCTCGACCGCGTTTACTCTACTTTCATTATCTATTACAGATTATTTAATTAGTCTTTCAGCTGTAAATACATTTAAAAGTTTTTTTTTTAAATATTGTGTTATTTTCGTACATAACTCCTTCATGCTCCGATTCCTTTAATTATGTAATTAAATTTTGTATAAATCCTTCATCACTAGCAATTCTCCGGGTTGACCAAGGAGGAGCTGCTGAAGTACGCCGACGACCCATTCTGGGTGAATCTGCGTTGGTTCATGTTCGTTTTGTTCTGGACTGCCTGGCTGGCGATGCTCGCCGGCGCTATTGCTATCATCATACGCGCTCCGAAATGCGCAGCGCCGATACCCAAGACCTGGTGAGTTCTAAATACATAATTTGAAAAAGCAACATTTATTGTGCCAGTATAACTCCAGTGATAGACTCTTTATACACTATGTTAAAACTATTGACAACGTCAAGACGATATTACACAAAGTACGGCGTGTGTTCGTGACTCAGCGACCCAAAGTGACTCTTGGCCTCCGAAACAAGAACTCCTATTTCTCCCTGTCCTGCGCAATTTCTTGCTAATTCCTGTCTGTCTCCTTCCTGCTTCTGTCTTTCCAACGATATTTTGGACGCCAGACCCGGATATGTTTTTCTCATACTGCGATCCTCTCCCATTCTTTCTAGGTGACCGAACCAGTGGAGGCGAGGAGTTTTTACTTCTCCTATTATGTTGGGCTCGGTTACGAGATACTCAATTCAAAGTTTAGTTCGGACCCTCCAGCTACCATCATCTTTTTACTGGACCTAAAATTTTACGGATTAAATGTAAAACTTAGATGCGCTTCGGCAGTAATTCTCTCTGTCATTTTGCACACCTCAGTCAATTGTTGTCGTTTATTACATCTGAGAGTATGTAGTGCGAAAGAGATGGCATGCGAGTCCGGATAGCGGCCGAGTGAGAGCGCAACACTTGTCTCTGCAGATCTCTATGTACTGTTTGCAAAACAAATGGTGGTTTAAATTTCAAGGATACATTCAAGTTTTGCTCATACTGTACTTTTTTTTACCAATTTATTGTAATAGGTTTTTTATATTTGATTATTTTGATGAGCAATAAAATAATATCTAATTATCTATATAATTAGTTGAACAAAATTGGGTCGTTTTGGTCTTACGCCAAAAGGAAGGTTTGCACTGAAAATCAGCGTTGTATCAGATATAATTCCGGCACAATAATATGCAGAGTGCAAGCCTTGTCTGTTGAAAATGCGGCGTACAAATTCTCAAAATATGTTCTATGTATAATATAATGTTTAAGGGATGTTATTACGTCACTATTTCTTCAAATATTGTCATTTTCTTTCTTTCTTTCTTCTGTAAATTATTTACAATTTGGTACCAGGTTCGAAAAAGACCCGCTGGTGGATGTCAACGGTTTAAAATATGAGCATCTGGCGAGTGAGCTGCCGAACCTTCAGAAGTTAAAGGCCGGCGGTATCTTCATCGACGCACCCACATATGAATTGCTGGACGAACCAAGCAAATTAGAAAAGTATAAGGAGTTCTTCGCAAAAGCTCAGGACTTGGGGATTAAGTGAGTATATCGCTTTTGTAATACATACGTACATAACTTCACGCCAGTTCTTTTAGGGGGTAGGCACGAACAACAGAGCGCCATTCAGGCTAATTCTTACACACCTCACTTGCTTCTTTGACATCACCTGCTAGTACACGATCAATTTGATCAGGGAAGTTGTGTCGTAGCCTTCCACGACTTCTGCATCCATCCACTTTTGCATTGTATATCTGTTTAGTCATTCTTTTATCATGCATTCTTTCCACATGCTCGAACCATGCTTTTGTAATGTTTAGGTTTTTAATGATACTGCTACGTATTGCGGTGGTTCAACTAAATGCCGATTGTAAGATTACAGACTATTCACAGCACTTAAAAATAACCAGAGATACAAGTCCAAATCGTTAACAATTAGTCCATAGCTTGGACCTGTAAGACGGAACCACCACAAATTTATTGCCGAATTTGTGACACACGGCTCATTGGGAAGTCCCACAAATTTGTGGTCAAATACAGATAATTGAAATGAACGTTGAACTGATGCTTTCTCCCTCTAACTACACAGAATTTGTATTAGAATAAAAGAGACGACATCATTCTCACGGTTTTGGCGCGGCAATTTTGATGGCAGCTGGCAGCTTATGGAAGAAAATAATATTAAATTAGGCCCTTATAGAAGGCTAAATGTGCACTAGTCGTAATAGATGATCATCTCAAATTCATTTAGTAACATTGAATTGATGCGTTTTACTAATCGAGCCGACCTTATTTGTCCGCATAATATCTGAATAGAAACACGTGTAAACCAGCTGTAAAGAACAACAAGGAGATTGTGCTGTATAACACCTACACGCAATAACAACAGTGTGATAAATAAATAAATTAAGGTTATTTTACCCGCGTGGCGGCACTATAAGGAAACTCTTTAGCGGCCGGCGAATGTCAGAATCAATTATCCATTAATGAAGTCTTCTATTTTTAGAAACTAACCGTTTTTACACTTACACAGTGACATGTACTTATTTTATTTTGGTGAGCAATATAGGGTTATCTGATCTAAACTACTTAAGATTTCAAGTTGATTGTAACTATAATTATAATACTTAATTTTTGACGGTGTTCGATTTCTTGCTATAGATTTACATACATACATACATACATAACTTCACGCCAGTTCCCTTGCGGGGTAGGCACGAACAACAGAGTGCCATTTAGGCTTATTCTTACACACCTCACTTGCCTCTTTGACATTCATAACTCTTGTCATGCAAGCTCGTCTGTTCTTAAGGCTTCTGACATCACCTTCTGCTAGTACACGATCAATTTGATCATGGAAAGTGTGTCGTGGCCTTCCACGACTTCTGCATCCATCCACTTTTGCATTGTATATCTGTTTAGTCATTCTTTCATCATGCATTCTTTCCACATGCCCGAACCACCGGAGCATTCCTTTCCTTACCTTCACCCCGACACTCTCTTTCAGACCAACTCTCTTTCTTACTTCGGTATTACGAACGCGGTCCGCGAGCGTCACTCCTAAAGCGCTATAGATTTAATAATAATAAAATGTCTTGCAGGATTATTGTGGATCTGATACCGAATTACGTATCAAAGAGCCATATTTGGTTCCGAAAGAGCGAGAACAAAACCGCCCCGTACACGGATTACTTTGTTTGGAAGGAGGGCAGAAACGGGAAGGAAGATGTACCGAATAATTGGGTAAGACTTCTCATTCCTTCATTCGACAGATAAAAGTTATCTAGTACATACGTATATGTAGGAATCGTATTTGTTATTATAAAATAACTATATGACGGAAGTAGTCAATAACCGGATAGAGTATTCTTTCATGTAGTAATCGGAAGTCGTATAACCGGATGTCAACGTAGAAGTATTTATGATTAAGCTAACAGATATCGGAAATGAGGTAACCGGATGTTGGAAGTTAATACGTATGGCGGAAGTTAGTTTTATGAAGGAAGCGTAACTGAAGTGGCGCCACAGCATTACCGGATGGTGTCACTGCGGCGCGCTAAGAGGACCTTTTAAATACGCGGTGTTCGGGCAGAGGAGGGGCAGTCTTAAACCGACAGTCTACGAGTCTACAACCAAGTCTACGACTGACGGTCTGCATTGACTCTTGGTCGAGGAGCACATAATATATTGTGGTCGATAATTACTGCTTGATAATCGCAGTATTCTTGGAGGGCAAATTGCTGCTCGACACCTGACAAGTGTGGATGCGACTCTTGGAGTTGTCCTAATATATCTGTGTATTACTATGCAGTATTGTAATAATGCTAGTGTAATAAACTTTGATTATAATATTTCAGATTATTATTGTGTAATTCTCGGAGCGTCATTCGTTCGCTCCCGGCGTGAACCCGACACATATAATATTTTCTTAAGTTTTCGCGACTTGTATACGTAATAAAACGACGTTTCAACGGTTTTAAGCGCGGTTATTTATTTGATTTTTGGTTATTCCGACGTTTCGGCTACTTTTCAGTGGCCGTGATCAAGGAGGATAAAGATGTCAAGTGTCAACGAGTATTGTAACTTGACTGATAATTTCTTTTATTTTCTTTCCACCCATTTTAATATTATATAAAGTTATTAGAGCTGGGCATGTTTACTGAAGAGTTTCTTGCGCCGCTTCTTCTCTTCAAGCCATAACATGTTGCGAAGCGGTGGTAAATTAGATTAGGCTCCCATAGAGTAAATAATAACCATAAACGAAGTTAAAACTAAATAATTAAAATAAACAAGTTGGCGGTATGCTAAATAAAACTAACAATACTCGTTGACACTTGACATCTTTGTATAATAATAACCAAAAGTATATAGAGTATCCAAAATCAAATAAATTACCGCGCTTAAAATCGTTAAAACGTAGTTTTATTATAGTACATACATATTGTCACGCCTGTTTCCCATTGGGGTAGGCAGAAACGGTGGATCTCCACCTGCTACGATCCTGACAAACACTTTTCGCTTCATCAACTTTCCTTAGTCTTTTCATACATACACGCTTATTTAACTGCTTTTTATCTGGCCCTTTTTCAAAATATCTTCAATTTGATCATGGTGAGTAGGTCTGGTGAGTACGGGCACAGAGAACAATAGATATATTACTAAAGTGTAAAATAGATGTTTCCATTGAAAAAAAAAACAATTTGGTCTTCAAACGACTATGCAAATTTGGATCAAGGTCAAATGTAAGGAGAGTACAAGGTTGCTTCCAAAGTATTACAACAACTTTTGTTAAAGATGTGGATCGATTTCCTACTTATAGATTAGGTTATTTTGTTATGTTGTAAGTATAGTTATTATCATCGCTAGGCACCGTCAATCAAATAGTCAACTTCGTTAATCGCTAATCCGTTACTGAAAAAGTTAACTTCGTTAAAAGTTATAGCGTTACATTTCAGAAAATTTAACGCAAGTTAACGTTAATCGTTAATCGGTTAACACGTGATAAAAATTGTATCTTAAAAAACTGTTGGTTCTGGAAGTTAACATGTTAGAAACAAAAAAAAAGACGGGTATAATTATTGGATGTTTAATATAGGCATGTTGACAAACAATGCTTTTTCATTCATTTGGATTAAGGTTTAGAATTTATTTTATTAAGATAGACTAGTTGCGTTTTGAACGAAACACTAATTAGACGAACTAATTTTAAGACGATTTGGTAGTAATATAATGACCAATTGCTATTTAGACGAATTGCTGCATAGACCACTTGCATCTTAGACGAAACGATACCAACCCGTCCAATTGATCTGTCAATTTAGTCATCTGGCATAATATGGATATTCCCCTTCATGAACATTAATATGTTGAAGTTCTCGTCTGAAAGCGAGCTCGTTTTGGCTGTAGTATATACTTGCCCGTGGAGAAAAGACGTTCAACTGCAGCGCTTAGGATATAGCAGTATTATATATAATAAACAGATTGTGATTGTGCTGGATTAACGAATAACGGACTTTGGTAAATTTAACCGAAGTTAACGAGTCCGTTAACATATTTTTAAGTTAACTTAAAAGTTAATCCGTTACTCGAAATGTTAACTTCGTTAATTAACGATTAACCGATTAAAGCGTTAACGCCCAGTTATGGTTATTATATATTTATGGTATAGTTTAATTTTAGTTTATATTAATTTATTTAGAACTTAGTTTATTTTAATAGTTATTTAGTTTGTTACATTAAGTTAGTATAAAAATTTAACCTTATCTAATATACTCATAACATTACAATAATTGAATAATACTTTATAATTGTGGAACGGCTAATAGAGCGTTTTGGGTGTTGTGAGCTACTAACGGAACGCCCCCTCTGTATACTTGTTTTTTTTTTAATACTCAGGTGTCAGAATATAATGAGAAGGCCTGGACGGTCAGCGAGCAGCGCAACGAGTATTACCTCCACCACTATGCAGCCGATCAGCCGGATCTGAACTTCCGCAATGCCGAAGTCCGGGAAAAGTTCAACCAAGTCCTACAATTGTGGTTAAAGGCAGGCGTTCATGGCGTCAGGTGGGTAACCTATTTTTAACGCTGAAATAAAGCAGACGGGCTGACTTGCCACCTGATGGAAAGTGGTAATTATCGCCTACGAACATCCGCAACATGGGAAGTATTATCAGCAATGCTTGGAACCGGTTTCGGTGCGTGCGACTTCATCCGGGACGTAGTTAAAGGTGTTTATGTAGGACGATTCACGCAGATGTGGCGATAGGTGTAATGTGCAATATGAGATTACACATTATTAATGACGTTAAATATTGACATATAACATAAATGTACGCACTAATGTGGCTATGTTATTTAACGCTTTTTTATAAGACGCATTCTAGTACAGCCTATATATCTTGTACACACTAACGCAGATGTAGCCCCAGCATCCAACTCCTCTGACGAAGAAAATACATAGAACCAGTCCCGATCTTTCAGAATGAATCCGGTTAAAAGAAACCGAATTTGGAATAGGAAGCCGATCGCCTCGCATTGCGTTACGAGAATTTAGTCTTAAATAATCGAATTAGTACGGATAGAGGTGGAATATATTCCAATGGATACATAACTATTAATCATACAAACGCAAACCGCGTGAATACGACATAAGTTTAAGCACACAAGCTTAAAAAATGCATCTCTTCTAGGGATGTGTGAATATTGTTCAAATCGAATATTAATGTTCAATTCGAAATTCGATGAATAATTCGAAAAAAAAACGAATTTTCCAAAGATTTTGAATTATTGAAATATCACTGGATTTACTATTGTTTCCAATTTGAATTCCATTACATCGTGTATCAAAATATTCTACGTACGAATAATATACTTTTTTCTTAAGTTTTCGCGACTTGTATATATTGTATGATCACGGCCACTGAAAAGTGGCCGAAACGTCGGAAAAACCAAAATCAAATAAAATGTAGTGTTATTAAATATACTTTTTGATTAAAAATCAATTACCCGGAGAAAACAATTGCTCAATTTCAGTATATGTTCAATTCTGTCAGTAACATCTAGATACTAATATTGGCAAGAGATCTTTTCAATTCATTTTGTTTTTTATAATTAAAAGCTTCCGTTTGAAAAAAATCTATAAGAAAAAGGTTACACATGCAATGTTTTAAAATACTCGAAAATTTGCGAATAATATAATAATTCGCGAATAATTGGGGGGAAAAAATAGAATTTTTCGAAATATTTCGAATTACTCGAAATTCTTTGAATAATTTGAAATTTTTCGAATTATTTGGGAACTTTCGAATAATTCGAATATTAATATTTGATTCGAAACGAATAATTTGTAAGTTCGAATTATTCCTATCACCCCTAATCCCTTCATTTTGCAGCTATATTTTCACATAGGCTCCGTCAATACCTTTATTTGTTCGTCTGAACTGTTAAATTCTAATTTATGTCTGAGCTAGGTTCTCAACGAGCTTCAATGTTCACAGCCATCAATGTGAGCGCGATCTTGTATGATCTAATAAAATATTTTATTTCTAAAATAATATCATCACTAAAAAACATTTTTTAATGAGAAATGGAATTAAATATTGTAAGATAATTAATTTATTCAAGTCGCAAAATAAATTATATCCTCGAAAGAACTATATATACAAAGTAGGATATGCCGGGACACGAAGCACCGCAGCATTTAAAAAAGAATGTAAACTATCGTTGTAGTGGAAACCTTGTCGGAATATGCTAATTTTATGCATCCAAAACAACTTCAAAACCGCTCGCGGGAAATTCCCGCGGTATTCCCGGGTTAAAAACAATCAGTGAATAAATCATATTGGAATTAGTTTTTTTTAATCTGATCATTTTAAATCATTCCCAGGATAAATGTAGCGCATATTTCACGTCTAAGAATTAGCTGTCGCTCAGCGAAAATCGCATCGAAATCGGCCGAGTAGTTTTTACGTGAATCCCGAACAAACCAACAAGAAATCCTAAACAATTGCATCGTTTCTATAGCCTATTCCAGTTGTTTTTTTTTAATAATATTATCCGTGCAGGAACGGAGAAAGAATGCAATTTCCTGCGGCCGGGCGGCCTGTCGTAAGAGGCGACTAAACAACCCACAGCCAGGTGGTAGGGCATTTGCCCGACTGGATGGCTACCACCCCTGGTCTAAAGTATGTCACCATAACAACCTTGAGTTGTGTTCCGGCATTAGTGACCAGGTTCCAGTTTCCCTTAAGAGAGCAGCAGCGCATTTGCAGCAACTTGGTGTTGCAAATGTCCATAGGCGATGGTAACCGCTTTTCATCAAGTGGGCCGTCTGCCTGTCTGCTGATCTCCTGCAATAAAAAAAAAAAAAAAAAAAAATTGCTTCAATGTACAGCCACGGCATTTTTATAATTTTATGATATTATAAATATAAAACTAACACAAACAAATAAAAACCCCTAACATTTTCGAATGAAAGTACGTATGTAGATAATTATATATATCTTAGCTGCTAGTTCGACAGAATGATAGATCATTGTTATTTGTTACAATGTATGTGAAATTTTGGTTCAGACACGTGTCCAATAATGAAGACACTCTGGAGGTCATGTTACTTTTCACATCACACACACATTTTTATCCGTGCAGGAACGGAGAAAGAATACAATTTCCTGCGGCCGGGCGGCCTGTCGTAAGAGGCGACTTAACAACCCATAGCCAGGTGGTAGGGCATTTGCCCTACTGGATAGCTACCACCCCTGGTCTAAAGTATGTCGCCATAACAACCTTGAGTTGTATTCCGGCATTAGTGACCAGGTTCCAGTCTCCCTTAAGAGAGCAGCAGCGCATTTGTAGCAACTTTGGTGTTGCAAATGTCCATAGGCGATGGTAACCGCTTTCCATCAAGTGGCCCATCTGCCTGTCTGCTGATCTTCTGCAATAAAAAAAAACATAATAAATGAATTAAATTGCAAAAAAATTCCAAAACTCAATCTGGAAACCCCTTTAATAATGGAAACAAAGGCGTACAATTCCATGCGGTTCCACAATACGGTCGATATGTATAAAATAGTAGTGATAACAGGAGGAAAACAAACAGAAATATATTCTGCGATTATATTTTAGGTTTATCCCGGGTATTTTATAGGTATTGTTAGTAATTTTTTATCGTTTATCCTGGAATACAATTGTAATTACACAGAAGAGAAATACTCGGAATGAGAATTAACTTTCAAAAATATGACCCTGAAAAAGGCTGGAAATCAAGTGAGAGATTTTATCCGTGCAGGAACGGAGAAAGAATACAGTTTTCTGCGGCCGGGCGGGCTGTCGTAAGAGGCGAAAAAACAATCCATAGGTAGATGGTAGGGTATTTGCCCGACCGGGTGGCAACCACCCCGGGTCTAGAGTATGCCGCCATAACAAGCTTGAGCTGTGTTCCGGCATCAGTGGCCAGGTTCTAGTCTCCCTTTAGAGAGCGCCAGCAAATTGGTAGCACCTGTTATAAATGTTCATAAGCGAGAAATTTTGTCTGTCAGTCTGGATTTGCCGGCCTCTGTAGTTGAGCGGGCTAAGTCTTTGCCGGCGTACCTCACTGCAACGCAGAGGCTCCGGGTTCGATTCCTGGTATAGTAAATTTCGGAAACGTAGTTTCTCCGTTATTTACTGTGGTCTGGGTGTCTGGGATTGGTTCCAGAGTAGTACGTTGTGTATTACCCATAACACAAGCGTAACTCGCTTAATTTGGGGATATACAATATGTGTGTTTGTCTGCCGATTATTATTATTATTGTTATTATTGGATTTTCCGGTTAATCGCTGAAACGGCCGGACAGATTTTGACGGGACATTTACTAGCAGATAGCTGATGTTATAAGGAGTAACTTGGGCTATTTCTTTTTGGGGTTCCGCGATTAAAAACTCCACGCGGACAAACTCGCAGACGCATCTGCGCATATAATAAATGCGCCCGCGACTTCGTCCGCATTATATATATAACAGCGAGCGTCCAGATTTGTTTTTCATGTCAATAAATCAACTGTTTGTACCTCGCACACTTTATTCACTTTACAGATCACTTCTAATTATCTAAAAGTTATTTCTAATAAATCCAAAATATAAACGGTACTTGTTTCCCTCTCGTCTTTCGATGACAGCGTCCCCTCTTTCCCCTTTCATCCTTCAAAATCAACTGACATTTTATATGTCAAGTGGAATTATATTCTAGGCGTGTTAATTAACAGGTTAGATAAACCCATACCAGACATTACTTTAATTTTTACAATTATATCTTCAATATTTAACATATGCAGCAAACTGCGACATATATATATATATATACGACTTGATCGAGCCATGCTGGACCTTGTTCTTTGAGCCTGCTCGATCGGAGGGATACCACGCTTTCACAGACCTATTAAATCTGTTAATCGCGTTTCGTACGATGAATGAGGGTTCCGATGCCCGGGATCCCAGTTTTTCCCCTGAATGATGTCGAGAGCCCACTTTCCCCTCCACAAGTAAAGCTCTCTCGCCTTCGTAAATTGCAAGAACTTAATCAATAAATATGTGCCTGTTTTCAATTTCTCAATTTAAGGAAATGTTGATTGACTGTTCTTTTTTCTTCTTCTAACCTCTTCGTGGGTCGATAAAATATAGTTTTATTCTATAGATTAAACAAAGTCCGTGACTTGCTTGTGGACGAGTCGTTCGCGGACGAAAAAATGGCGGCGAAGAAGACCGGCGCCGAGCATTTGGCCGAACGGAAATTCTGGGAGACGAAGATGACCAGCGACCAGCCCGAGTTGGTTCCACTGCTCGCAGAATGGTCGCAGCTCGTAGACAAGAGCTCTGCCAACCCTGGAACTGGTGAGTGGATAGTAGTGATGTGGCGGATATCCGAGGGAGACGAATCCGTATCCGTTACTTTTTCGCGGATCTTTTATCTTTTACATTATTAAATTTCAATACGTAGATGAAATCCTACTTGCAACACCAAAGGTGCTACAAATGCGCTGCTGCTCTCTTAAGGGAGACTGGAACCTGGTCACCGATGCCGGAACACAACTCAAGGTCGTTATGGCGACATACTTTAGACCAGGGGTGGTAGCCATCCAGTCGGGCAAATGCACTACCACCTGGCTGTGGGTGGTTTTGTCTCCTCTTACGACAGGCCGCCCCAACGCAGGAAATTGTATTCTTTCTCCGTTACTGCACGGATCCTTTTATACATAATACAATAATACTTATATAAAAAGCTAAACAATATAATATTATATATACGTGATAGAATATACAATTACATATATAGATAAATTAGTAATAATTCAATCTAAATTACACTTTAAATCACTAGCTTAAAGTTCAAAATTCAATACATTGTTACGCCTTACTAACCGTTCTTTTGCAAAGGTTTATCTCGAATTTTAAATTTCTGCCGGTCACCATAAAACGTGACCGTACCAGCGTAATTACCTCCCTGGCAGTTTCTTTACTATGAAGACTGCCATGGATGGATGGAGTTCCTGACGAGTCAGATGTCAAGCAAAAAGGATCTTTAGCTGATGTCACATACATATATATTTCATTAATTTAATTTTACGAGTCATACCTAACCGTGTTATCCGTGCAGGAACGGAGAAAGAATACAATTTCCTGCGTTGGGGCGGCCTGTCGTAAGAGGCGATAGAACAACCCACAGCCAGGTGGTAGGGCATTTGCTCGACTGGATGGCTACCACCCCTGGTCTAAAGCATGTCGCCATAACAACCTTGAGTTGTGTTCCGGCATTAGTGACCAGGTTCCAGTCTCCCTTAAGAGAGCAGCAGCGCATATTGTTCTGGAATGTGGCCAAACCCAACCAATTAGAAGGACACTCTTTGGTGTTGCAAATGTCCATAGGCGATGGTAACCGCTTTCCATCAAATGGAACTCCTGCAATAAATAAAACCAGAAAATAGTTTTTCTTATCATGCAATCCTGTTTCAATAATAATAATAAGAATGTTTATTGTGATTATTAATTTATTTTTTATTCGAACAGGTGAGACAGTGTTCACGATAAAAGAGGACACGAGTCACACCACGGAACTGTATAGGTCTAAGGAAAACGTGACGTCAAGCTTGAGGCCTCCTTCTTCGGCGCCGATAACAGTCGACGAAGACGTCGAGAGGGCGGCGATTCATATACAGAAACTGCTGGAGTCTGGCCGTTGGCCTGCTATGCAGGTACTGTCCTTTTCTTAAATACTAGCTTTTGTGAGCACTGTAACAAAGTAGAGGATCTCGTGCATATTGTTCTGGAATGTGGCCAAACCCAACCAATTAGATGGACACTCTTGCCAGACTGGTCATTGCATAGTGGAGGAATAAATATTATTTTTCAACACACTTGCTCATAAAGTGGCTCTATGGTCACCGCAATTAGGCACAGAATGACACCCATTATCAAACTGTGAGTAAAAAACATTATAACTCACTAGTGAGTTATAGATTTTTTTTTTAATTTTATTGGTTGAGTTGCTTTGTTCTTAAAAAAGTTTTTATTCAAAAAAAAAGATCGTGTTCTATAGAACAAATAAATTAATGTTCCTATTGCTTGCTCATTTCATGCAACTTCTTATTTAAATAGATAATTATAACTCGTACGTGTTTAATAAATAAAACTTTCACTCATATATAACTTTTTTTTATCTACTAAATAAAATGAGTTTTTGTTGTTATTTTATTCACAAGTGTGTTGAAAAACGTCGTCGTATGATACACGTGTGTATTGATGACTACCGTCCTCAGCTCTCTTAAGACCCTCGCCTACGGCTCGAGTCTCAATGGCGCCTCGGCGGTAATCACCAATGTTACACACTAGTACCATAATGTACTATTATGCAACCCTTTGAGCGAGGAGGCTGGATTATTATTTAAGTTCCTTATTAAAATATTTAAAAATAGAGTTAGTTACAGTTAAGTTTAAAATTATATTTAAGTTTATTTAATATATTAAAAAATGTAAATTTGCCATCACCTATGAGGCTATATCGTCATTGGCGACGAAAAGTCTCAATAAAAAATTAAATAAAAAAAATAATACTAGCTGTGCCCGCGACGTCGTCCGCGTGGAATCGGTTTTCAAAACCCCCCCGATTTTGAAACATTCTTCATTGGTGCTCCGCTCCTATTGGCCTTAGCGTGATGCCTAAGCCTTTAGCCTTCCGCGATAAATGGGCTATCTAACACTGAAAGAATTTTTCAAATCAGACCAGTAGTTCCTGAGATTATTACAGCTTGTCCCATATCAAACCCTAGGCAGTAAATTTATTTTACTTAAATAAAATTCAATTTGGTTATACACATATAATAAAGTAATAAAGAAACTAAGTCATTGTATGGACTACACAACTGTCCAGCAAAACATAGAGGCAAGTGGAAGCCAAACTGATTCGAAGCAATACAGCTAATGATAATAATATGTTGTTTATGACAACGTAGGTATTTGTTAATGAATTGAAAAAAAACTCGATTGCAGCACCATCTATCGGTACCAGTCTCCCTTAAGAGAGCAGCAGCGCATTTGTAGCACCTTTGGTGTTGCAAATGTCCATAGGCGATGGTAACCGTTTTCCATCAAGTGGGCCGTCTGCCTGTCTGCTGAGCTCCTACAATAATTTTGTATTTTTTTTTATAATCCGTCTATTCTAAGGAAACGACATCATTTGTCGGGATAAAACGTATCCCAAGTGTTGATTCAGGATATAACCCATCTCTGTCGTGTTTCGTTCATATAAATTCGACACAGAGTAAGCTCATATTCCGGGGCGTAACTTAGGATACATTTTATCCCAGTAAATGACGTCGTTTCCGCGGGATAGACGAAAATATCGAAAATATAGCGCTGCGTTTATATCCTTTTTGAAAATTACTGAACCTATATGAATGAAACTCGACACAGAACTGGCTTATACCCCGAATCGGCACTTAGGATACTTTTTATCCCGATGAATCAATCATTTCATTACGTATGGTGTACAACCATCACTGTAATTCAATAACGAATTCGTTGTCACGTTGCCTACATGACATTCATTACGTATTAGGTACTTCAAATCAGGTTGGCTGCGACTTTTCTTTATGTTTTGCTGTGCAGTTGTCTACACTATATTGATTTAGTTTCGAATTCTAATGAATTGAACAAGAAACTAAAGTATTGAAGGTTGAGTATGTATGTATGTATGCGTATATATATATATATATATATATATATATATATATATATTTCATTTCAAAGAAGGTGTTTTATTGAAGACGAGCCGATTTTTTATCAGACGCACCCACCCCCACATATATATAAAACGCCTAATAATTTTTTAAGTACGTAACATAGAGTTAATATCTAGCTACCGGTTAAACTTTACAATAATGGTCACTGAATTTTAAGTAGTGTGGGGGGGGGGGGGAGTACTTTCCCTTCTACAACCCCCATGCCTAGGAGACATGTAGTTTTTGAAATATAATTATTTTTTGTAAACATAACTTTACTAATATTTACTTAAGTTTTCTCGAGTTGTATACATAATAAAATTACGTTTTAACGGTTTTAAGCGCGGTAATTTTATTTGATTTTGGTTTTGAAAGATGTCAAGTGTCAATGAGTATTGTTAAAGTTTTATTTAACCTACCGCCAACTTGTTAATTTTAATTATTTATTTTGATTATGGTTATTATTTACTCTATGGGAGCCTAATCTAATTTACTACCGCTTCGCAACATGACTTGAAGAGAAGAAGCGGCGCAAGAAACTCTTCAGCAAACATGCCTAGCTCTAATAATTTTGTATAATATTAAAGTGGGTGGAAGGAAAATAAAAGTAATTATCAGTCAAGTTGGTTTGTGTTCTATCGTACGCTGAAAGAGCTCACAGTGTATTGAGGTCTGGCAGCTGGTTTTTGCTGGGTTTGGGTCTTAATAGTTTTGATAATTGGATCCCAAACAGGTGGTACTTGCCAACGATCTTCTCTATTGAAATTTGGGTGTTTTTTGATTTCAATAGCCTCACGCATCATTCTAGGTATGAAAAACTTCTCTTTCGCGAGGATTTGTGGGTTATCGAATCTGATGTAGTGGTTGGGTTTATTCAGCGTGTGTTCACTGATCGCAGACTTCGTAGACCTTGTGTGTTTCATCATGTCAGCAATGTGTTCTTTTACTCGTGTTTTTATGCTCCTCTTTGTTTGCCCAATGTATGACAATCCACACTCACAATCAAGCTTGTAGACCCCTGCATCTGGAGTGGGATATTGCATTTCACAGGTCTCAGAAATTGGGTAATATTTTTCTGCAGCTTGAAATATGTACAGGTAATAGTGACAGTCGGTTCTGGCACTCGCCAGCCGCTGCCGCGGCACGCTCGCTTCGCTCGCTTAGCTCATACGCTTTGGTCTAAACTAACGCAACCTAACCAAATCACCGTTTTAGTCACTGGTCGCGATTTTTGATCACCTCTCACAACCTTAGTGGCTATAAATAAACTGTAAGGATATCCCTAACTCAAATCACCATTAATTTACCTCCCATTTATCTATATCACACCCAAAAATTCAGATACAGGATTTCGCCAAAATCCAAAGTTCAGTGAGAAAGCCAGACAACGTAAAAATAATCAATATAACCGAAACAGCGCAAGTCGTCGAAAAGTCTATAACAAAACACAAAGTACATTCATATATCTAATAAAGAAATGGAATTAAAAAGCCGGCAAATAGAGTATAGCAAATTATACATCGATTTTTTTAATAAAAACAAATCGTTTAAATACATACATACCTACATACATACATAACTTCACGCCAGTTCCCTTGCGGGGTAGGCACGAACAACAGAGCGCCATTTAGGCCCATTCTTACACACCTCACTTGCTTCTTTGACATTCATAACTCTTGTCATGCACACTCGTCTGTTCTTAAGGCTCCTGACACTAGTACACGATCAATTTGATCATGGAAGGTGTGTCGTTTAAATACATGCTGCTAATTCAAACTCGCAATATATAAGCAAAAAAAAAAAAAAACAATTTTCGTATTTAAAAATCGATATTATTGACATATCGAATTGTTAATTTTTTTTTCTTATGCATATTATCGTCGTAAAGTAAAAAAGAGTGACAGTATTATGATTTATTATTATGAACTTTAAAATTATAATAAGTAATTCAAAACTTGTTCATCAACAAAAGTGACATAACCTTGTGTTCGATTGAAAGTTTGATATTTTGAAAAATGCGCTTGTAAATAGTTAGATTCGACTCACCGATAGCTCATTGTAGTTGTATTTTATTTTCAAGAGAGTGAAATGCAGTATCGTATGGACGGTGGCGCCACTCGTAGACGTGTTGAATTGTCGATTTTATTGACACTCACGAATTTACAGTGACGTTTTAGACGAGCATTTTCGCATTGCGGGAATTTAAATACAAGCGGTTAATAGCAAACCCCTTGTTTATCAAACGTATTTTGTTTTTCCATTATTCATTCAACATTTGTCGGTGGACCCTAAAAACATGTTTCCTAGCCCAAATAACAGGTTTAGTGTCTATATACAACGTGTTTCAGACCTTATGATAAAATATCAGACCACGTTTTCTTCATGACGTACTCTGCCCATATACAAAAAACTAATGAAATATATTCTTTGGTTTAGCCACAGGACCTCAGTTTTCATTTCAGAATTTTACAACATCATGTATCAGTTATTGTGACTAAATCGGTAGGTTAATGACCAATTGCAGTAGGTAAATATTATCATGTTGCCAGCTCGTCTCTTCATATAATTCATTAAACGCGGAAGTTGTTCATTCTTACGCACTCGCTCATAACAATAAAAAATGATAGGTGCGAAAGGGACAAATACTTTTCTTTTTTGTCAAAATCTGCGGCGTAAGACGCCGCAACACGTGCCACGTCAAGTTAGTGCTAATTAGTGCTGTACTAGTCCACATTGTCGTGCTTATTGATTTTGGTCTCGCAACACTTCAGTTACTTTACTTTACGAGGTAACGAATAATTTCGACAGTGACGTTAGAAAACTGCAACAATTTCAAAAAACTTGTTAAAAATTACAGAGTAGATACTACGAAAGGACTTGATAATGATGTTCCAATGAAACAAAAAAGGTTTTATCACAGAACTTGAAGAAACCAGCGATGAAATTTATTTTATAGTGAATATAATATTATTTTGAATGAAATTTATTAAATTGTGTACAATACTAAAATTAAATGAATTATTTTAAATCTGGCATGTATTTAATATTTTTTTATTACCCACAATTAAAAGTAAGTAAATCACATATTTAGCGAACCGTAGCATGGATTCATGTCGTTAGATAAGATTTACTAGCCCAAGCGTTTTTAGGTGGATTTTATTAGATAGCTTATTACTATCATTAGTAAGTAAAAGTTTATTAGGTATTAGCATAGGGGAATATGAGATGCCATTGTTTTTAAGTAAAAAATCTTCAAATAATGCAGTATGACTATTTCATAAAATGGCTCATTAAAAAAACTTTATTAAGATAGGGCGCGATGATAATACTATAAAAATATTTAATAGTGTACATTATAACAAGTCAAAAATATCGATATCGACTACTGGGATTTCGGACCTGATGTGACACCACTAGAAAGTGAAACTGACCTATCCTATACTTATTTGTCTATGTTTTGTTAGTTTTGGGCCCGTGTTGAACCTATGACGTTGTTTGCGTCATTGCGCACGAGTTTGGCAATTTTGAACTTTATTTATAGGACTATGTTTATTGATAAAAGAGAAATTAGTCTATTGAGTGTGTGAACAATAAGTCATTTTACAATAACAATGCCTCGGTATAATTTTACAGCACCGGAATATGCAGATATGATTTTGATTTACGGGGAATGTCGCGGTAATGCTGCTTTGGCTATCCAGACATACTGTGAAAGGTATAGGTACACCCGTGCCTAGTAATGGCCGCAGTATTGTGCAAGCTTTGCAGAGGATTCGGGAAAATCAACCCTTAATTCCGCGTTTGCATAGTGCCCCTTCAAGGGCTTCTGTTGTCGTCGGGGGGAAGACGAGCAATCTTTGTGACTGGTCTCGTTAAGCTGCCATCCTTGGTGCTGAGTTCTACGACTCGGACGACGTCATCCTTTCCGGGCAGAATCTTCTTTATTCTTCCCATCTTCCACTGGAGTCTGGGAAGATTATCCTCCTTTATGAGTACCAGCTCACCAATCTTGGGTCGACTGGTTTCCGTAGTCCATTTAGATCGGGATTGGAGAGTGTGCAGGTAGGATTTCGACCACAAGGTCCAAAATCGCTGAGCCAACGCTTGCACTAAGCGAAAACGTCGTAGGGTTGATGGAGGAGAGGATTCATGGGAATGTTCGGGTAATGCGGTAAGTGGGCGACCTATAAGGAAATGACCAGCGGTTAGGACTTCGAAGTCTGTAGGGTCTGAAGACAGAGGGCAGAGTGGTCGAGAGTTGAGAACGGCCTCAATACGGGCTAAGAGTGTAGAAAATTCTTCAAAGGTCAGATGCTGCTCACCTAATACGCGATAGAGTAATTGCTTAGTAGATTTCACGGCTGCCTCGTGCAGACCGCCAAAAGAAGGAGCTGAGGGCGGATTGAGCAACCATGTGATCTGCTGTGTGGCTAGCTTGTGCGTAATTCTATCATCATTGGCCTTTAAGAAGTTTTGTACTTCTATGAGCTGATTTCTTGCGCCGACATAGTTTGTACCGCAATCAGAGCGAATTAGGGTAGGGATTCCGCGCCGACTAACGAACCTTTGCAGTGCCGCAAAAAAGGCGTCCGTAGAAAGTTCCGAGACAGCCTCTAAGTGCACTGCCTTGGTGGCGAGACAAACGAAAACACAAAAGTAGCCTTTGAGAAGTTTGGCATTGCGTAGAGTACTTGATTTAATTAGGAATGGTCCGGCAAAATCCGTGGACACTTGACTAAACACCGGTTGTGGGCTGACTCGATCAGCCGGTAGGTCGGCCATAAAAGGGGGATTCGGCTGAGCTCGATGCCTAAAACAGCGTACACATTTAAAGACACGGTGACGAATGACTCGCCTTCCAGATAAAATCCAGTATTGTTGACGGAGTAGTGCGTGTAGTGTATCTGCGCCCGGGTGGCAGTGTATAGTGTGGAAATGATCTATAATTAGGTCCACAAGGGGGCTTGAACTGGGTAAGATGAGGGGATGTTGTGTGTCATATCTAAGGGCTGAGTTGGACAAGCGCCCTCCTACTCTAAGAAGACCATCCTTGAGAAAGGGCGAGAGGCGTTGTATTCGCACTGTACATAATTTGTTAGTTTGCAGTCGGTGGATGTCTTCAGCGAACATATTTTGTTGGACTGAGCGTACCCAGTGTAAGAGCGCTTTCTTACGTTCGTCTACGGTAATGGGACCAACGATGCGAGAGTGAGAAGATACCAAGCAATTGTGTGCAAAACGTTTAATACATGCGGTTACGCCTACAAGTGTGTCTAAGGAGCTGAATCTCGTGAGTAAATCCGTGTCTAGATCAGGAACCGCGATGTGAGCTACCATTTTTCTTGGTTTTAGACCAGGCAGTACGTGATGACCCAAAGCAGGGGGCATCGTGGGCCAGGTATCAGGTGGGGCCTTGAGCCAAGTAGGCGACCACCATAGGTCATAGGCTAAGAGTTCCTGTGCTGATATTCCCCTGCTAGCACAGTCGGCAGGGTTAAGAGCTGAGGGTACATGTCTCCAAGTAGGGTTACATGGATTGGCTGCAATGGCAGAGACTCGATTGGCCTCAAAGACCTGTAGGGATTGAGAAGGAGTTTTAAGCCAGGCGAGTACGATAGTACTGTCTGACCAACAAAAGTGTTGCTGAATGGTAATGTGGGCAGAAAGTTGAACAGAGACGCGAGAAATGAGCAGCGAAGTGAGGTGTGCAGCTGAAAGTTCCAGCTTTGGTATAGTCTGTCGGGTTTTAATGGGGGCTACCTTGGATTTAGAAACAAGTAGTCTGACGTGTACCTGACCCGTGATATTCGTTTCATGAAGATAGACTGCGGCTGCATATCCGGATTCGGATGCATCGGCAAAACCGTGTAGGGTGTAGGTGGAATCTTTGCTGGTGCAAATTGTTCTGGGGAGTCGAAGAGCAGAGAGTAGAGGTAAGTCTTCAAAAATGTGCTGAAATTGAAATGTGACATCATTGGGAGCCGATTCATCCCAGTCTAACTTTAGAGTCCATAGGTGCTGAATGAGCAGTTTTGCGCGGAAAATAACTGGGCTGATCCATCCACTAGGATCGTATAAACGAGCGATGGTACTGAGTATTGACCTTTTGGTAAATTTTTCCAGTGTAGGTACCGAAATGTGATATGTAAATTCGTCCGTTTGTGGTATCCATTGCATACCAAGTACCTTGATTGCATTGGAGTCGGGTACAACATCAAAATCCTTGGGTATGTCACATTGATCATCCGGGAAGCGTTCTAAAAGCTGACGAGAGTTTGAGGTCCACTTTCGCAAATGAAATCCCCCTAGGGCTAGTAACTCAATGAGTTCAGTCTGCAGAGCTATTGCCTTGTCAACTGAATCATGCCCAGTCAGAATGTCATCCACGAATATGGAGTGCGTAAGAACCTGTGCAGCCTGGGGAAAACGGTGACCTTCATCAGTGACCAGCTGTATAATAGATCGATTGGCGAGGAAGGGGCTGGGTCGTAGGCCATACGTGACAGTGGACAGGGCGTAAGTGAGCAGAGGTTGATCTGGAGAAGAGCGCCATAGAATGAGTTGGAACCGTCTGTGGTCTGGGTGAACTAGTATATTTCTAAACATCATCTGGATGTCTGTACTAAAGACCACTTTGTGAGTACGAAAATTTAGAATGATGTCAGTAATATCACGTTGGAGCGGTGGGCCAGTGTGCAGACAGTCATTAAGACTGACACCATTAGAGCTCTTACAGCTGCCATCAAAAACCGTGCGAAGTTTTTCAGAGTTGGCTTTGAAGATGCCATGATGCGGGACGTAAAAATGGTCTTTTCCTTTGAATGTGCTGGGGTGACAAAGAGCCATGTGGCCCATGTCAATGTATTCCTTCATGAAGTCGATATATTTTGAGCGGAGGGTAGGATCTCTTTGGAGTTTGCGCTCCAAATTAAGGAATCGTCGTAGTGCAATAGCGTGGGTTGCACCGAGCTTAGGTGCCTTTGTAAGAAAGGGAAGGGATACTATGTATCGCCCTGTGGGATCACGTGTGGTGGTAGAACGAAAGTTCTCCTCACACTCGTCAGAGGTTGAGTTGTCCTTTGATTGCACTTCTTCGACTTCCCAGAATCTCTCCAGAGCGGAGTGTATTTCTTTATTTGAGTGTTGGGGTTGTAAACAGTCAATATTTACTAGTGCTGAATTAACTTGAGGCTCAGGCTTTGTGTAGTTTGGATTGATAGGACCTAAAAGAGCGAAATTGAAGATCGTGCCGAAGGCTATTGGCCTGCCGGGGCCCAAAAAAA
This sequence comes from Dendrolimus kikuchii, assembly GCA_019925095.2. NCBI lineage: Eukaryota > Metazoa > Arthropoda > Insecta > Lepidoptera > Lasiocampidae > Dendrolimus > Dendrolimus kikuchii. The sequence continues at coordinate 16,837,763 of CM034405.1, read as the reverse complement.
TTTTGTTACCATCCAAAATTTGGCCCAAGACATCAGAACCTAAAATCAAGTCAATAGCGGCTGGAAAACGATAAGACGAGTCTGCTAGGGGAAGCTGTGTCGAGTCGAGGAGTGGAACAACGTCAGGTAACATTGTTAATGGTAAAAGACCTGTCAAATCTGGTAGAATGTATGCCTTTGCGCTAATTACTGGGACTTCGGTGTGAATAGGGCGGAATGTGATGGTAGTTGAAGAACTAGAGTTTTGAGTCTGTTGATTACCGACTCCTGTAATTTTTAGTTCTGTGTGCTCGACAGGCAAACGTAATTTTTGTGTCATAGTTTTAGTTAACAAGGTTAGCATGGAACCGCTGTCTAATAATGCTCTTGCCTTATGAAATACTCCAGCGTTGTCTGCTAGTTCTAGGGACACAGTGGGTAATAAAACTGGTGGATCGTGTACTGTAATGTGCTGAGTATGTGCTGAAATATGACTGTCATTTTGGTTAGCTTTATCAGAGGAAGTAACAGGGCTGCCGGGCAAGTGATTATTATGATAAACTTTATTATCATAGTGCTGAGTATGAAACTGGGATTTATTTTGTTTACGTGATGTAGTGGATGGTGTATATTGTAGCGATGGTATGGGTGGGTGTAGTGTAGTATTGTGTAAGTGAGTAGCAGGTAGTCATTGTTGTGAATTAATAGGTGAATTACGACGAGAAGAGTTTCTTGATTCCGTGGTTGGGCGGGTGTGTTCTTGTCCTCTTAGTTGTGGGGGCAAGAGGTGAGAATTGTCATATGTGGGTGATTCAAAGCCACTGCGATGTAAGGTGGTATGGTGTTTCTCGCTATCACATTCTCTACACCGTCCTGTGGATCTGCACTCGTCAGAGTAATGGGGTCCTAGACACTTACGGCACCGTTCATGAGCTTGGATAAAATCCCAGCGCCCTTGCGTAGGCTGTCTTAGGTATTCACCGCAGTTCAGCAACCTGTGTCCTCTAACGTGACACCAAGGGCAGTAATAATTATTGGTCGGTGCTGGTGGGTGGGCGGAATCTTGTGCTATGGGCTCGAAATATTGTGTAGACTGTGGGTATCCTTGAGCGTACTGTACAGGGTACGCTTGACTTTGTAGAGGATATGCAGGGCGCGTTAAAGGTGGGCGGACGGAAGTAGTGGGCTGAAAACGAACGTGCCGAATTTCTGGTCTGGGTGCAGAAGCGCGTGGTTGGTACCGTGCTGAGGGAGAAGCACGTTCAGTTTGTCTGTATGTCGGGCTGAGGGGAGGGGGGGGTGGGTTATATGTCTCAGTTTCTGTGCAACGTGCATGGTCTTCTAAGAATGTGATTACATCCTTTAAGGTGGGCAGAGTGTCTGAAGACCCATGCGTTCGTTCAAATAATGTGCGAAGCTCGCCCTTTAACTTCCGCACTACTATTGACACTAGGACGTAGTCTGAGTCATGTAGTGGTAAGTTTAGGTTTTTAAGCGCCGATTGGGTTGAAATAAGAGGGGCTAAAAATAACTGTCTGATTTGTGAGCGGGTGGTGATGTGGGGTAACTCTAGTATCATATCTATAAACCTATCAATGAGAACTCGGCGATTTTCGTAGCGATTGGCAAGTGTTGTCATCGCTACATCGTAGTTCTCATCGGTAACCTTGAGGTGTGATACCATACTGAGAGCTTCTCCGGAGAGGCAAGAAAATAAATAGTGTAATTTAACTGCACCTGACAAATTACCGGCAGTGTCCGTAAGGCTTTTGAAAATAGTTATGAAAGATGGCCAATCCTCAAGCTTGGAAGAAAATTTGGGTAGATCTATTTTGGGCAGAACAGTAGACGTGGAGAATGTGGGCGAGCTTGGTTTGATGCTTGAGCTGATGGTGATGTTTGCCACCAAAATTTTTTCATATGCTTCTATAGCCGAGGTGTAGTAGTCAAAGTACCATTTTTCCACTTTGTCGTCAAGGTCTTTAGAGTCCAAGATCTCATAATATACTGTATCCAACTTGCCCTTTATATCGTCCAATTTTGTAAAGCGCCCTATGAAATCGTTTACACTATACTTTTTGTCTCCTTTTAATATAAGGTTAGCTATCTCTAATAGGAAAGTTATGTACTTATGGGTTTGCATAAAGATGGCAGATTGCGATTTGGTAGGCATGACGATGAGAAGTGCACAATAAGAAAAGGAAAGGCAAACGAGAAAAAAAAAAAAAAAAAAAAAAAATTTTTTTTTTTTTTTTTTTTTTTTTTTTTTTTTTTACTAATGCTAATAAAGAACACGCAAGAAAGCAGCCAGAGAAACGTAAGAAATACGAAATAAATAAAAATGATTAGGAAAAAAAATATATATCAAACTGTCGTGTGCGCTGAGTCTTAATAAACACGAAGCTATATATAAGCTATAAAAGTTGCACGGCAAGCTAACCACACCGAGTGAAACGAATATAATATTCAATATTATTATATCGATCCGATATCACGTTTAGTGCAAGTATTCGAGAATAGGTGTGCTGAATAAAGTACAGAATACGTACTCGAGGTTATATTAACCTACCTACGTACCAAAAAATAGTTATCGTGTAGCAATTTGCGTAATTATCTGAGGAATGTGGAATGGGTATTCAAATATATAAGGGCAGAAGTAATATGTTTATAAGAAAACAAAAAAGAAAAAACAAGGGCAGAAAACGGGTAAATGGGCAGATTGATAATGATTGTTTATTTAACTTTTTAGGTATGCGAAAATTTACAATTTGGTTTGAATTAACCATAAAATGGCAAAATACGGTTGTTGCAGACTGTATAAATAGGTCGCCAGTTGGAATATTCGGTTCGAAAGACCATATGATCTGGCCGATTGCCAGATTTCAAGGGTGCAAGGGTAAGAGGGAATGGAGATAAATGGACTCACCCGTAATAATATGAGCTGAGTAACCGGAGCGTCTGCGATACAGGAGCAGCAGTGCGTGTTCTCTTGTTATATATCTCCCGCTTCACAACTAGATTCACTTGCCACTTATCACCAAGCTCTTGGAACCCGATTAGTATTGCAATTGGGTGGATATCTCAAATGCGCGCGCGATGCGTGAATGTCTTTACGACGGATCAAAGATATGGCCGCCAATAGTGACCAATTAATGAGAGTTCGACATAATATTCAAAGACGATATAATTTGCGTGTTCAAGCTGATGGCGGTCAGATTGAAAATTTAAAAATTTGATTGGACTAAAAATTTCAAAATGATGTTTTGATTAGATACTACCTACCTACTTATAACTCAATGATTAAATGAATAAATTCATTGTGGTTAATAATTTGTGAGTAGATATTATTAGTGATTGTTTATGTTAGCTCGACACATGATCCGTGTTGACATGTTGCCGTTCTTACCAAGGTCAGTGAACCAATATTTACAAGATGTTCTGTTTTTATTCCCTTTTTATTGTAATTAATTTGTTCGGAAATTGCTTTTTTTAAATTTCGACATTAGGGTTGATTTAATAGTACCAAAAAATTTGTATGGAGTACGACTGCTTAAATTATGATTTATTGTCATTTGAAAAGAAACACGTCTATCTATCGTGCTGCAGTAACAAAATTTTACACGTAGAAGTAAATAATATAGTAATGATTGTTTCTCCCTTTTTCGTGACCTTAAGAATAATTCAATTACATTGAAATCTGGTATATACTAACGTAACTACTACTGCTCACTTGTACTTGTAAACCCAAAATACATTTCAAAATCGAGAAATTATTGATTTCTCACTATCTATGAAAGTTTTTTTTTTAATATGGGTTATTTTGATGTATAATTGATTAATTACAAAGTTTTTATACTCAATAATTATATGAAATAATAATTTATGCCATTTTTGAGATACAAAAGTTTCGCGATAGCACTGCGGTATATACCTATTTTTGATAGTGGTCATGAACATAGGATGCTGTTTGTGCCAGGAAGTGGGATGGTTTTGACGTGATACAAATTTGAAATTTATGAGTGTAAAGAAAAGTCTTTAAGTAATATTGATAACGGGGAGGAATAAGTACTTTATATCCTTTTTATACTTGTAAAGAAGGGAACAATATGTTACATGAGCGAAGCCGTGTGAAAATCACTAGTTAGTTTTATCCATGCAGGAACGGAGAAAGAATACAATTTCCTGCGGCCGGGCGGTCTGTCGTAAGAGGCGACAAAACAACCCACAGCCAGGTGGTAGGGCATTTGCCCGACTGGATGGCTACCACCCCTGGTCTAAAGTATGTCGCCATAACGACCTTGAGTTGTGTTCCGGCATTGGTGACCAGGTTCCAGTCTCCCTTAAGAGAGCAGCAGAGCATTTGTAGCACCTTTGGTGTTGCAAATGTCCATAGGCGATAGTAACCGCTTTCCGTCAAGTGGGCCGTCTGCCTGTCTGCTGAACTCCTGCAATAAAAAAACAGTTACAAATAAAATAAAAACGGAGAAAGCAAATGTTATTTATTTCTTATTAACAAATAAAAATTACTTTAATAAAAAACCATTGTCACTGACATATATCGAACCAGTAATACTTTTAGCTTTATCGCTTGCTAAAAACAACAGTAGTTCACCAATTTCTTCAGGCTCCGATACATTTTCTAATGTAGTCATTTCCTTAAAATCGTCCCATGTCACTGGGAAATCACAATTTTCTACAAAGTCAGTTCTGACTGGTCCAGGGCTTACGGCGTTGACTCTCACCCTAGAAGGCGCTAATTCAAGCGCTGCCGCTTTTGTAAAATGAATCAAAGCAGCTTTCGATACACCATACACTGTATACAACGGAGATTTTGGCGTATTATGCCCGGTAACACTTGTTATATTGATGATGTTGCCTTTAGTAGCCTTCAAGTAAGGCGCAACCAGCATAGTGAGGTTCATTACAGATCGCAAATTTGTATCCATCAGCGCGTCGTATGACTCCACTAATTTGCCATCCGAAATACATCCGTTTCTCGAAATACCTGCGTTATTGATCAAAACATCAATTTCATTAAAAGCGGCTATAGTTTTATCGATAATCCTTTTGGCGTCTTTGGTTACGTCTGCCACTATGACCAATGGTTTCTTGCCACTTTTTTCACATTCCGCAGCAGTTTTGGATAGCTTTGTCTCGTTTCTTCCAACGATAGCAACGTTGGCTCCCTCGCGAGCGAAAAGGATAGCTGCAGCGGCGCCTATGCCCGAACTGCCACCAGTTATAAGAATGATCTTGTTTGCAAAGCTCATATTTGCGATGTTGCCAACAGTTGCCGTTAAAGTGATCTGATGTTCTGGAGACTTGCAACATTTATACAAATTTGTAATCGCTGATTATATAACTACAATGCACATTTATATAGGATTTGATTGCTTATCGCTAATTTGTCTTATACTAATATATAAAACTGAAGAGTTTGTTTGTTTGATTGAACACGCTAATCTCAGGAACCACTGGTCTGATTTGAAAAGTTCTTTCAGTGTTGGATTGCCCATTTATCGAGGAAGGCTGTAGGCTATATATCATCACGCTAAGACCAATAGGAGCGGAGCACCAGTGAATAATGTTTCAAAATCGGAGGGTTTTGAAAGCAAATTCCACGCAGACGAAGTCGCGGACAGAATCTCGTGTGTTATATGTACATGACCTTTACATATAACATCTTGGTCAATTTGTTTATCATTGCGTTTTTTTCCGAAGTAAAAAAATGTATAGTTGTAATTAGTCGTGGTAGCGTAATGTCACGCGCATGCATCCCAGATCGAATGGGCGCCGGTTCGAATCCTGGCGAAATGTATGCGCCACTTAGGCAGTTTTCTGACCTAACGTGCATATTGTTACAATTACTACATGCTAACAATGGTGAATGAAAACATTGCCAAGCCACCTTGGACAAGCGTGGCGGGTATACTGTTCGTTCCCCTATAGCGGAGGCCCGAGCCCAGCAAATGGGACGCTTATGGGCTGTTATTATTATTCATATTTCACCCCGCGAGGGAACTGGCGTGAAGTTATGTATGTATGTATGTATGTATATTTAAAAAAAATTTACTTACTTTAAGTTTTAGTCTTGTATTATAATCTTCTTTTCAACACACTTGCTCATAAAGTGGCTCTATGGTCACCGCAATTAGGCACAGAATGACACCCATTATCAAACTGTGAGTAAAAAACATTATAACTCACTAGTGAGTTATAGATTTTTTTTTAAATTTTATTGGTTGAGTTGCTTTGTTCTTAAAAAAGTTTTTATTCAAAAAAAAAGATCGTGTTCTATAGAACAAATAAATTAATGTTCCTATTGCTTGCTCATTTCATGCAACTTCTTATTTAAATAGATAATTTTAACTCGTACGTGTTTAATAAATATAACTTTCACTCATATATAACTTTTTTTTATCTACTAAATAAAATGAGTTTTTGTTGTTATTTTATTCACAAGTGTGTTGAAAAACGTCGTATAATACACGTGTGTATTGATGGTTACCGTCCTCGGCTCTCTTAAGACCCTCGCCTACGGCTCGAGTCTCAATGGCGCCTCGGCGGTAATCACCAATGTTACACACTAGTACCATAATGTACTATTATTTTACACGGAATATTAGTTACAAATACAACTACAGAATAGTGGTGATGTACAAAGGCGAGCTTAGCCCTAAAAATAGTTATGTTCGAGCAAACCTATGGGTCTAGCGAGAGTGGGAAAGCAAGAGGCAAGGTTATGTCCATTAAAGTTTATTGCACAAGGTTCTTATACCTGAATGTGTATTCAATTTACTTATTGAAAATGAATTTTACATAAAAAAGCTACATACAGATATACATACATAAACTTAGATACACATATATCTATACATACCTAGTATATACATATATAAAATACATATTCAAATTCAAAAGTTTTTATTAAAAATAAGTTCCACTGGAGAACACTTTTTGAAGGTCATACATGTAAGTTAAAATTTAATTTTTACTTCCTATTCTATGTACACCGCTTCGCAACGTGTTGATGCTGTAAAGGAGAAGAAGCGGCAAGAAACTCCCCAGCAACACGTCTAGCTAAATATTGTGCCTCTTTATATTTCATATTCTATTTATATCTCAAATCCTTTTTTTTATAAGTTTTGTACGGAAGTATGTTACAGAATTACTTTTACATCGTATACATATATATCGGTTAATTAGGACAAGTAGTGTTCTTTAACTCTTAAAGATGGTTTCCGACGGACTATCTGGAACATGCCGATATCAATAATTGTTATGACATGAAATAAAATGTTTGGATGTAATCGTTTCAGCTGGTAACACCGATAGACGAAGCTGCGCCGGAGTTGGCGAGGTTCGCGCTCCTCTTGCCAGCGGCGCCGGTGTTCACTTTGCAACAAATCAAGGAAGACAACACGACATCTGCTGTAAGTTCTTCTTTTTTAAATATGTGGGGTGTGAAATTCTATTTATCTCAAGTGTCAAAATGTCTCGGGAGAAGAGTTAAAAAAAAAGAAATGAACATGACATACCTAAATGAGATTCAAGCAAAAGTCTCACACAACAAAGTCGCCAGGTGGTAGGATTGCTACCACCCCCTGGTCTAGAGTATGCCGTCAATAACAACCTTGACTTGTGTTCCGCGGCATTAATGGCCAGGTTCCAGTCTTTTAGAGAGTGGCAGCACCTTTGGTGTTACAAATGTCCATAGGCGATGGTAACCGCTTTCCATCAGGTGGGGGGTGTTTGCCTCCCTGCTGAACTCGTCCAATAATAAAAAAACAAATTGTAGATCTTTGACTGACGCCATTTAAGGAAGGGGGTTCTTGTGGCAGCTCGGAAAAGCACATTGCACAAAACAGTTGAGACTTTCAATACAAACATAACGTCAATATCCTACAACTATTATTCATTTTTGAGTTATCCTACTAATATTATAAACGCGAAAGTTTGTAAGAATGTATGGATGTTTGTTACTCTTTCACGCAAAAACTACAGAATGGATTTTGATGAAACTTTACAATAATATAGCTTACACATCTGAATAACACATAGGCTATTTATTAAAAAATATAGTGTGAATTATCCAAAATATAACGATTTTCCATCAGCACGCGGGTGAGACCGCGGGGCGCAGCTAGTATCACATATGTTAGAGGTCTCTAAACTTCTACCATTAGGGCCACACTGCTTACTCAAGTCAGATCCAAGGGTCAAAACAGTTTTTATATAAATTGTTACAAGATGTCCACCATAGTAGCCATGAGAACCATAGTGTATATTAATATCATATAGACAATCGCCATAGATAATATTGTAGTCGCTTTATCAGATGATTCGATTTATAATTAAATCACGATTTTCTACCGGTTAGTTCATTTTATAAGTCCACTAAATTATCGTCTAGATAATTTAGTGCATCAGTAACTAATTATTATAATTGTTTTTGTGATCCTGGCAACACTATGATGTAATTGCTTTTTTTTTTGCAATGATGCAATGTTATTGTTTTGTAGGGTGGTATTTTCGTATAAAAGGCGTAGCGACGTGCATACGGTGCTCATCCGCGTCCGATTATAAGCCTCGTCGAAAGGCTCTCGTGCGACGACCGCGTAACGTCCTGACGGACAGGGTCGACGTTATTACGAAACGGCTGGCCCGGATCAGTCCGCCCGCGGTTAGGACGGCAGGCTGGCAGGCACCGACAAACAGACACAGACGGCGGCGTCTCAGACGCCGCCAATCAAGATCTCTCCACGTCCCTGCGAGGGACGCTAAGAGTCATAGCTCCCCCCACAGGATAGACTAGGCGTGTTGCTGGGAAGTCTCTTTCGCCGTTTCTTCTCACCCAGCCATAAAACGTTGCGAAACGTACAGTAAGATAGCGTAGGCCGCCGCGAACCACCGATCCCGGCCCGCCGCATCCTTCCCCTCGGGCTTTATATTACCCGTCGCCCGTTCTCAATTAGTGCTTTGTGTCGCCCTATGGTGGGCATCATTAAATTCATCCCCCTCTCATGGCAACAGTCCAGCCGAGGTAAAACTCCTTAGGGAGCTCCCTCGAGCAGGTTGCCCCTCCGGGCTCGAGCGCCTTCGCTTCGCGAGGCACTCGCCCCAAAAACCCCGGTAAAGTTGTAAGGTCTTCAGACCAACAACATAAAGTCAAGTCCAAAGACGGTGCTCATTGCTTACTGTGCAGTGTGAATAGTCACATCAGAGGCTGAACAATAAAAAAGGGGAAACCCTGCCCAAATAGTTAATATTTGGTACTTTATTACCCAAATCTCTGCAAGGTTGTTACAAAATACTAGCTGATGACCTCTACTTGGCGGAAGGAAGGTCCATGTCAAATTTCAAGTCTATATGTATTATAGTAACTAAGATATCGTGATGAGTCACTATATACGTGGATTTCAATTATATATATATATATATATATATATATATATATATATATATATATACTAGCTGCGCACGCCGTTTCACTCGCTTGGTGATGGAAAATCGTTATATTTTGGATAATTCCCACTATATCTTTATAAATTATAGCCTATGTGTTATTTTGATGTGTAAACTATATTACTGTAAAGTTTTATCAAAATCCATTAAGTATTTTTTGCGTGAAACAGTAACGAACATACATCCATACATCCATTCTTACAAACTTTCGCGTTTCTAATATTTATAATGTTAGTGGAATTCGTTAATAGTTTTAGTTATCATGCTTAAGTTAAATTAACTGCTTGTTTACTTGTCATGAAGCTTTACCTAGCAACTCAATATAACTGAGTCATTATCATTCTGGTTTTTTCGAACTTATCACAGCAACAGTAAAGGCGTTATCTGTCGTTTGCAGACCCCTGACACCAGAATAAACAATTACAGAAAATGCGTATAATATTTCGGCTCTTTGCTTCCGTAATGTGTTATCTTCAAATTTGAAATTTTTGTTTTTTTTTATTTTTCCTAATAGGCTTAGCCACAACTTGGCTATGTCGCCTTAATTAACAATCAACATATATTTAAATTAGGTGGCGTGTAAAAGATATTTATAATTTTCTTTGGCAGACTCTGATAAGGGCTCTGCCAAAATGCTGTTGCACCAGCCTATATAAGAGTTTTAATTTTAAAACTTTTAACTTTAAATAAATAATCGTATTGAAAGCAATAGCGTGGTATCTTTTAAAATATATTGTAGTTTGGAAAAGTTATTCGTTTCAGTACAATTATTTCTTAAAGGTTTACAAAACTCTACTATTATTGTTTAAGACAATGTCTGTCATTGTTGTCGTGTCGTTCAATAATACGGAAAATATATGGGAATGAAAAAATTTACTAAAATTGGAAAATAATGTAGTTTTTATTTAATTATTTATATTACAAAACTGAACAATTATTTAGATTTTCAAGATAGCACATTATATTGCAACAATGAGGCGAAATATTATGAGCTTCTTGGCATAATAATATTTACAACTTGTATATGCCCGCTGTTGACTGAGACACACAGTGTTGCTAGAAGAAAGCATAGTAAATATTTGCCTCTTTACACTATCTATGGTCTAAGACTTACCCATTTGTCCTTGGTTTTATACCTTTCTCTTTCACTCACCAGCATGACATCTCTTTCCTTGATATGATAGATGTCAGATAGCTGTCAAGTCATATAGTCTTCCACACACCAGCAAGAAACTTGCTGCAACACTGTGTGTCTCAGTCAACACATAATACCTGTTTTGTTGGAATGCAAAACAGTTATATTATGTGTCTCTGTCGACACACAGTGTTGCTAGAAGACCTGTTTGTTATCTGCTGGTGAAAACACAAGTAATACAATGCATATGATGATTAGAGATTTAAAATATTTCTCAAAGTATATCCGATTTACTTTAAGAATTTTAATTTGTCTGTGAAGAAAAATAAAAAAAATTAATACTAATAACCTCACAATTTATCAATTTCCAACAATATTGATTTATATTATTATATGGATAATAGTCTCTCCCTGTCTCCCTAGGTTTGCTGGAAGAAAACTCTCTTTGGAGTTGTTAATCTTGTTTTGGTACATCACCACTCTCTGTAGTTTTATATGTAACTACTTTGTGTACAATAAAGAAAGAAAAAATAATAATCCTCCTATCTGAAATCAATTATTATTTTAAAGAAAATGTTGATTAGATGATAAGATCTCAAGGTTCCTTGGTAAAGAACTTATCTTATGAATCTTCCATTAAAAATGGAAAACCTAAAGGTAAACATAACTAAAGAGCCTTAATAATAACTAAAATTAGTTTATAGCTAATCTTGACTAGGTCTGATATCATTAATAGAAACATCTGTATGTTTCAATACTTATAAGATTCCTCTAATATCTCTTGTACTGGTCATTTTATAACTAACATCTTGTATCAACATCTAGCTAATAGATATATATGTAGAGTAGTATTAATCTCTCCCCCCCCCCCCTTTTTTTTTATAGAGTACTATATTGTATATTTACAAAAAATATTATATACAATGTCTCTGAAAACAGTAATTATGGTTCTTTAAGCAATTTTTATCTTTCAAGATAATGATAGAAATGTATAAACTTGTACTCATTCTCTATCTAGGCTTTTTGACCTCTCAGATACTGTTATAAAATGTTTAATGTGTGTTACAGGACAAAACAATAATTTCGGTGTTTCCGTAACATCCAGCTAGACTGCTTATTATTTTATTTATAATCTTGTTATTACACAAAGTTGTGGCTACCAGCCGATTGTTTTGATTGTCTGGGGATGCCCTGGTGTCAACAGATCATAGATTCTACAGCCTGAGGCAAGTAATAGTAGTGACTATCCAGCTACTAATATGAAATTATATATACTTATATATATATAATTTTATTTATTTATTTTAATTTTGTCAAATAGAAATGCTAATATTCTAGACAAATAGCATTTTAAATTTCTGGTTTGACAAGTGAAATGGTCTTAAGTATTTGATGATCATCTTACATCTCTGATAATGTTATTATATGATAGATAGAAAACACTTTAATTTACACCATTTCAAAAAACTTAAGAACTAGTAATATATGATAGCCTTTTAAAATTTATTTTTGGCAATGTCTATTGTAGATATATAGTAATTGTAGTTGTAAGTATTATTAAGTAGGTGTCTGCCAACTACTTTGATAAGTCTTGCCATTTGTGATTCAGTAAGAGACTTGATCATTCAAACTCTAACTTTTTAAGCAAAAAGGGGCAATCTGTCTGTCTGTCCATCTACTGAGATCTTCCTCCTGTCTTAAATGAGAATTGTTAATAATCTTTGCTTTCAAGTTTGGCCTCCGAAAGCCCTTGGTCTATTCTGGTATTAATAAAAGGAAATTTCCTTTAACCTGGTTCAAGTAAGACAGTATTCTATTAGGCTGGGTGGGGAAAATTGCCAAGCCCAGCCGAAAGTCTCATTTCTACCGAATACATTGTAGAAAAATGAGCACACCTGTCTGGGGCCATTCATCACATACTTTGATGAAAATAAGTTCATGCCTTGGACGCTCCAAATTTTGAACATAGCCTTCATGGCCTGGAGCAGAAGAAGCCACTTCAGAACTTTAGGACCATTTGGCATCTGGCTTCTCGTTCAGTTTAGCTTCCCCGAGAGCTAAGTGGCAGAGAAAGAGAGTTATGCTCCATTGTTCTGTGAGATTCAACAATATGGTAAGCATCTTTATTTATTTACTTTTTTAGGTAAAGGGATTACGTCCTTTTCTCACCATGTATGTACAATATGCACCTCTTTGAGTCATACACTGACTATTTATTCTTACAAACATAGTATACATCTCGTTCCTCTTTGAACTTCAAGAAATTGGTTACAGGCCCACTTTCCCATCAGTGAGCAAATCCTGTTTAGCTGAGCACCTCAACCTGAATTTGAGGTCAAAAGACTGAATAATACAGCTATTTGAGTACTGGTTCTGAGCCCTGCTCTCCTTTGATCAACTTTATTTCAGGTCTTGCTAAACAGTAGGGTTAGATATTCCCTCTTGGCCTGCTCTGTTTGAATAATTTTAGGAACATTTGCATAGTGATTGTGAAGCCAATTCTTTAAAATTGCATAGTATGCAAGATCTCAATTTAGTCATAACCCCTTTAGGAGTAGTAATATATCTATTCCACATGTTTGAAATCAGAAATGTTATTTTTAGTTATGGTTTTTAGGACAATTTCACTCTGCCTCGCCTGGTGTCCCAGACAGTTATAACAATAGGAAAACAGACCTTAGACATTGGAGCAAATAATTTGATCACACCTGAGATTTAATGCTCACATGATGGCAATTGTAAGATAGACTTTTTGATAACTTATATGCCATCCTCATATCGAACATTCTCAGAGTTTCTGCAACTTGAGAATCAAGGACCTTCCGTCCTGACTGATTCTAGAGTAACTGGATATGGTGTCTATAGGATTTCTGCAATCCAATTTGCTATAATAGCAAATATTTTTGTGCCAAATGTTAAGCCACAAAGCAAGAGCAATAAAGAGGGGAGTTTCCAGTCTTTAAACATCAATTGAGATACTTCTTATCATCTTACAGAATGTCACAGTCTCATAGCATAGACACTTATGATATTATAAGTTTGTATAAATAAGGTTTAAAATTAGTATACAAATAGACCACTACTTTGCTGTCTTAAGATTAATCAAACTATCTCTTATGTTATTATAATAGTAAGATGATAAGCTGTTGTTTTAACCCCTGCTCTCTTATATGTAATTAATACAATTACTTATTGTAATGTGTAACTAAATGTTTGCTGAAAATCTTGCTATAAACCACTCGGAGGAATGTCCGGATGAGGTTTAGCTATTGGTAAGTGAAAATATGCCTGTTGAATGTTTGTTGTCACTAACCAATGTGTCTTAACTTTAATTAATCTCTTTATTTGTAATATAAAATGTTTTACAATATATTACATATGATTTGAGACCTCTGAGGTCCAAGAGGGCAGAAATCAACATCTGACTTCTTTATCAAAAACCATCTGAATGCAGCTCTTTGGATGGAGTCTGTTATATTCACTACTTTTAATAGGTGAACTATCTCTTTTCTCATTATGTGTATATAGTAGTCTAAACAATTTACACTAAGATTTATAGGCTTGGCTGTATAATTAGTAAGGCTTAGATCACTTGTCATATAAGACATTAGATGTGTTACTTTTTAACTTAAAGTACGTACTTGTCTTTAAATTTTAATCACCCTTGTAAGCCACTCAATAATGTTTTAATAAGTTGTACAACATCAGGACAAAAATATAGTCTTGACTACAAATAATTTGCAATGTAGTCTCTAATATTTAATTATGGGACATTGGTCCCACTGACTTTATTAATCCTGTCAATAAGTAATGTAAAAATTACTAGGCTTTGGTGAAAATCAGTTGTGGTGCCTCCTGTGAGGACTTAATTTACAAGCCCTCGTTTACAAGACCAATGTTCAGGTGGGTTATAGTCACATGGCACATCTATGTACCATGAACAGATCCAAACTTTCTTTAATATAGGTTAGAAGGCTATAACCACCCAAAGTTATCTTTATATCTCAAATAATAAATAAATGGGCCGACTATCTATACACACCCCAGTGTTTTATCACTGAATTAAAGAAGCTGTTCAACTTCAGCCAGCAGCAGCTGGATGTTTATCCAGCTATAGCCTTTGTTCAGAAATTGTCATTGTTCTAGAATATTATAAAAAACAAATTTGTCCACAATGGTTCTGCACCGATAAGTGGTCTTCTTTTACAGTGAAATGACAAATGTTATGTCTTAGTACAACACTATTAGCAAGACAAGTTTGTGATAAATGTCCTTTCAATCATATTAATTAAAAATCAATTTAATTTTTGACACTAACTCTTGGTTAGCTTAAGTAAACAACCGGTTTACTAACCTCGGTGTTTTATTTCCCCTACTGAGATTTTCAGTTAGGTGCTAAAACAAGTTCAATCCTGTTTGAAAACTCGTAATTGTACTTACATCTCATGTTCAGTAGAATAAAGCAAAATACTTCCCCCTTCGTCCGAACTTGAGAAACGAAGATAATTTATCGTAATTGGTTTCACTCGATGTGCTCGTAATAACAGAAATCACCAAAGGCTTAAAGATTTCGAATGTTGCACATTCCACTTGGAACACTTACTTGTCGTAGTTTGTACTTATTATAACACAATTAAAAGACGAATGGTAAGTGTTATAATGAAGTACTATATTATTTTCTTGGCACTGTGTTGTCAACACTTCAAAATTCTATTAATATTGAATAGTTTTAACACTTTGAAATAATTTACAAATTTTGCAATGTTTTACCGGCAAAATTTTACAATGCATATGACTTGACAGCTATCTGACATCTATCATATCAAGGAAAGAGATGTCATGCTGGTGAGTGAAAGAGAAAGGTATAAAACCAAGGACAAATGGGTAAGTCTTAGACCATAGATAGTGTAAAGAGGCAAATATTTACTATGCTTTCTTCTAGCAACACTGTGTGTCGTTTGTAGTGGTGGAGATGTTTAGAATTGAAACAATCACTTACTATATTATATACTTTATTGTATATATTAAATGCGTATTATACGAGATAACAATACTTAAAGGTGTAATGGAATGTTTAGCGTTACGATACACACTAAAAATGTTCTTAATTACCTTGGTGTATTATGGCGGCCATTACGTGCGACTCCTCTTTTTACACCCGACTGCGCCTCGCTTGCAGGATCGTGGTCGTCCTGTGCGAGTCGCGGTCAAGGGTGAGTCGCTTTTAAGGGCGATTGCGCCCACGGGTTATTCGACCCGCCTCTTGACATGGTCCGTTGTGAGCGTTGCGTGATCAAACTTATGACGTCATTAGTGAAGTTTTCGCCACGACGATAACGACCGCGGTCGCCAGGTGGAACGGCCGACTAATCCGAGTGTCGACTGGTTGATGAATATTTTCAGAATGACCTCCATTCTCTTGCCCACCTGGTGGACATCCGTGGGGACACGAGCGTTGCCCACGGCCAGCACAAGGTCGCCGCGCTCGCGGCGCGGAACAGCACCGAGCTGAAGTTCATCGCATGTGCCAGGTATTTTACGAGCTTTTATTTCACTTGCAATGGATGTACCTATGTATGTATGTATGCAAGTTCAGGTGTAATTTTGCAAGTTAAAATTGACCAACTTCCCGGTTTCCGATTGTTCTGAAATTTTGCACGCATGTATATATCGCGTGACAATGCATACTACTACTAAAGGGGATACTACACTATTGAAGAATACTTAAATGACAAAAATTCATTTACATAGCAGCTCGCTCCAACCCCTTATACTAAATTTTGTATAACTTTTTTTTTTTATCTTGCCATGCTTGTAAGGAATTTGTGGAGACAAATTGCAGCATAACATTTTAGCACGTCATGTCATTATTATAACTATAACATTATTTTTCTTTCCTTTTATTGTCTTGGTCTTATTGAGTATGCATTGTTTGCTACAACTCCATTAATTCTTCAAAAAGTAATTCTTGTAACATACTTCCGTACAAAACTTATAAAAAAAAGGATTTGAGATATAAATAGAATATGAAATATAAAGAGGCACAATATTGAGCTAGACGTGTTGCTGGGGAGCTTCTTGCCGCTTCTTCTCCTTTACAGCATCAACACGTTGCAAAGCGGTGTACATAGAATAGGAAGTCAAAATTAAATTTTAAGTGTTCTCCAGTGGAACTTATTTTGAATAAAAACTTTTGAATTTGACTTTATTGGACGTGTTTTTCAGGTGGAAATCTGGCCACAACGGGTTCGTAGCGATTTATAACCCCACAGCAGAAAACTTGCATGCGAACCTGACTTCGCTCGTCGAGTTACCGGAGACGGTGACCGTACACCACATGTCGAACGAGGTCAAAATGGCCACCAAGTGAGTAAAGAAGCCACTTTCTTTCATCTTGGTTTTTATTAAAATTTATTTATTTAAATATTATATAAGTAGAATTAGTTTTATTAATTATTATTCTTATTTATTGTTTAATTAACAAAACTGGGTCATTTTGGTCTTACGCCTAAAGGAAGGTTTGCACTGAAAATCAGCGTTGTGTCGGATATTGTTCCGACACAGCGATATGCTGAGTGCAAACCTTGTATGCTGAAAATGCGGCGTACAAATTCTCAAAATATGCTTTGTGTATAGAAATGTATAAGAAATTTAATTCAAATAAAGTTTTTCTTTCTTTCTTTCTTTTCTTGACGTATGACTTATTCAGTTTCGCTGTCAGTCCGTTCTGTTCAAGAGCGGCTGGACCAGCGCTGTCAAGGGCCCGAAGAGAACTAAGTCCATACAGCCGTATCAGATTGATCAATTATTATTAGTTTATCAGGGGCCCAACTCTGCTATTAGTATCTAGTCAAAATCACCGGACATTATCGTCTGGATCGTAGCTTTGCCTGATTTCGGCATTCTGTTAATTACAATAGCGTGCCCGTGACACGCTACTCTATAAATATTTATAAGCGAAAAACTCGCGAAATAAATGTTTAAATTTTTTGTTAGCTTTTCAATATTCCTTTCGGCTAAAGATAATACCAGTTATTATCTACTATTAATCCACCACGACGATATCGAGAAGATTATAATGTATTTAGCAGAATACCAATTTTGGACACTATCGCAATGAAATCGCGTTTCGAATATCTTCGCAACGCCAAGATTTTGACATAGCAGAATTGAACTCCTGATGGTTGTTCAATAATTAAAATACAATTTTGATGTTTACACACCTGTTGTATTGAATAAGGACGCTATCCGACTTGACTTCGCTTAACATTAAACATGAGAAAAATAACTATTGAAAGTTAAAAAAATGCTATTATACCTATTACTCCCAAAACATGTTCCTAATCTGTACTAGGTGATATAAACCCAAATACAGTGTAAACTCTATATATAACGACACTGAAGGAACTGAATTATATGGCGTTATAGAGAGTTGTCGTTAAATGGAGAGAAGTCTGTTATTTTTGACTGACTTCTTTTGCTGCACCGGTAATTTTGTTGTATTTGTTTACTTATTTTATCTTGCGATATTGAGTCATCTTGGTGATAAGGGAAGTACTTAGAAATTTCGGTATGTATGATGCCAACAGTCGAGTTTATTACGGGCTAGGATAATAAAGCGATCAAAAAATGTACACAGCTGCGAAACTTTTACTAATTTTAGCAATATAAAAGGTACTGTTTTTACTTAATTGTTGTCGCTATTGAGAGTGGGTGTAATGCTATATAGAGTGTATCATTGTATGGAAGACGAGCCAAACCAACCAAAGTCAAGTGATTGCGACGCTTAAGGGAGTCTATCGTTAAATAGAGTGACGTTACATGGAGTTTCCACTGTATTTAAATTTTTAAGTAGAATGCACGTTTATGTGCTCTAAATCTTTTCAAATTACTTTTTCATTTGAAAATGTTGGACAGAGGGGAAATATATGAATATGTTTGTTTCAGCTATACCCACAACTATGCCGAGGCGGTTGACGGCGTGCTCGTGCCGGCACACTCCTCCATAGTGCTCTCGTACGTGCCGCGCAAAGCCGCGGTTGAGGATTAAAACCGCAACGTGCGGTTTTAATAATACTCGGGCCAGTGATAGGTCACAAGTAATTAGATTAATAATATCTATGAACAAATCCTATAATCAATGTTTAATATGAATTATATAAAATTAATGTATTTTAACCCCATACACGCTTTGGTACGAAACAAGAGATTTACACTCGGTAACTAATTTGAAAATGTATAGAAAATTTTAAAAGCGCTGTAATTTTTTTGAAAAATGAAATTATTGATCATGCATGCAATGTGTAAGATGGGGAACGCGTAGAAGTTATAGTCTCTGTTTACACCTAAGGGAAGTAGGCGTGATTATACTTACTTTATATATGTAATATTAGTATCGAGTCTGTATGAAATCGTAGAAATGAATTGGTAATATATTATCGCCTGTATGAAAACTTTTAATGATGAATTATTGTTTTTTTTTAAATGTAAAAAAACATTTTACTTTAAAATGTGTTATTGTAGTAGTTGTGTACAAAATGATATAAGGTGGTTTTAAATGCCCAACGAAAACTAGCTAGACCGCGTCAAAGTTTACGGCTGTGCAGTATCTGATTTTCTATGAAAACGCTTCTGTTGCGTAGCCTGTGTCCTATAAGAACACAAATTTTGGCGCTCTTTCTAAATATTAAGCGATATGGGTTTAATCTATGTATGACGATGTTATTGTATTGATTTGGTTACTTTTTACAAATTACTGGCTTTTGTCTCATATAATGTATAACCATGTCCCAATTTATAAATGAAGTGAATAAATATTGAGCATTATAATTTTGTTTTATTTTCACAGTGATATCACAATAAAAATGATTGTCATAATCCTGATTTACATACATTAGTTAAGTAGTCAGTTATATAAATCCTTAATCATCGTTTGGACAGACATTTACTTAATCGACAAGTTACTATTTAACTGGAAAATTACTTTCCAAAGGATAATAAAGACAACTCGCGAATGTATATCGGCCTTTAGTTCGATATACATTTGCATTACATACTGGGCAGGTGTGTCGCTGGCCTTTAGAAGTTCACAAGGAAATTTGCCACTTTTGTCGATAAATTTCAACACCAGGCATTGTAATACTGATATTGCCATATTTTAGATTGCAAAAAACACTGTCCTCTTTCTTGGGGGTTGGTATACGCTTCTTCAATAAGATTCCGAGTCAAATGTTAGATTTGCCTTTCA
Organism: Dendrolimus kikuchii; assembly: GCA_019925095.2. NCBI lineage: Eukaryota > Metazoa > Arthropoda > Insecta > Lepidoptera > Lasiocampidae > Dendrolimus > Dendrolimus kikuchii. The sequence goes on along the minus strand of CM034405.1, from coordinate 16,817,937 downwards.
CTAAATTTAAAACTAAATTAAAAAGCATCTTGCTAAAAAGGGGATACTACACTATTGAAGAGTACTTAAATGACAAAAATTCATTTACATACCAGCTCGCTCCAACCTCTTATACTAAATTTTGTATAACTTTTTTTTTTAAATCTTGCCATGCTTGTAAGGAATTTGTGGAGACATATTGCAGCATAACATTTGAGCACGTCATGTCATTATTATAACTATAATATTATTTTTCTTATTGAGTATGCATTGTTTGCTACAACTCCATTAATTCTTCAAAAAGTAATTCTGTAACATACTTCCGTATAAAAATTATAAAAAAAAGAATTTGAGATATAAAAATATATAAAGGCATAATATTTAGCTAGACGTGTTGCTGGGGAGTTTCTTGCCGCTTCTTCTCCTTAACAGCGATAACACGTTGCGAAGCGGTGTACATAGAATAGGAAGTCAAAATTAAATTTTAAAAGTGCAACTTACTTTGAATAAAAACTTTTGAATTTGAATTTGAAATGACCGGTTCCTATATCTTACTATTAATTCATTTGCTCCACGAGTAGCATTTTGACTTTGCTTGTATGGAGCTTGTGTCAAATTTATTAACAGCTAAATCAAATGAACCGACGATAAGTGGTCTGTCTAAACGATAAGGACTTGTCTCGCCAGATTCCCAAATTACCTTCTAACTTAAAACTTCATCTTTAAATAAGGAAAAGAAGGTAAAATATATAAAGGATTAAGAAATAAAAGAACCAATTACAAATTGATACAATATTTTGTAATTCCAATAACATTGGCGGTGTTAATATGATAACAGGTTTATTAAAAAAATGGAGCTTAATTATGTAATTTCTCAAATCACAAAATCATCGTTTCACATATTTACTTTGATTACGTTCCAAATTTATGGCTTACTTAAATATTATGTAAAAGGATTCAAAAGAACTTGTATAGCCTAGCACAACAATCTGTTGCTTTTGTTGCTAATTGTCAAGTTAGCAACAAATGGCCGTGCAAATGATAAACATCATGATCAAGACATTAAAAACACTGTCAAATTTGAATTATATAATAATAATTATGTAAAGTACGAGAAATGGAATGCGATTTTATAGTTATTGTAATAACAAGGACCCAATTCTGCTATTAATATCTCGTCAAGACCTCTCACTCTTTTGTCTCAATCGTAGGTTTGCCTGATTTCGGTATTCTATTAAAGGACCTTCCATAAATTACGTTACACTAAGAGGAGGAAGGGGGTCGAAGAAGTGTGGACAAGGGTTGGAAGGGATCCTAAATTTCGTGACGTCACATTTCAGTCGTCACATTTAATATATTTAATGTAATTATGAACTTGCTTTTTTAATTTCCACCTGTGACAAGGTTAAAGAATCATGAAAGTTGTGTGACGTAATTAGTATACGGTTCATCATTCCAATGGCTTGCCCGTCGCAAGATAATGCCTTTAAAAACAGGCGAAATAAATGTTTTAAATTTTGGTAGCTTTTCAATATTCGTTTCGACTAACGCCCTTTCTGCTACTGATAATACCAATTGTTCCTACTATTATTCCACCGCGACGATATCGAATACGAATCTAATAGACACTATCGCAATAGAAACGTACTTTGAATATCTTCGCTATGCCAAGGTATTGAAATAGCAGAATAGAGCTCCTGATGGTTGTTTAATAATTAAAATACAATTTTGACGTTTACACAGCTGTTGTGTTGAATAAGGACGCCTTCCGACTGACTTCGCTTAACATCACGAGACATGAGCAAAATAACTATTGAAAGTTAAAAAAACAAATGCTATTATACCTATTACTCCCAAAACATGTCTCTAATCTGTACTAGACGAAATAAACCCAAATAGTAATAAATAATAATAAATTTTTAAGGAGAGTGCACGTTTAGGTGCTGCGTCTTGAATGGACGACAAGCTTTATTGACGAAAACGGTTTTGACTGAAATATACAAAGTCAATGCAATCAAAATATGCGTAACATGTTAAAGGTTAAGGCAATTAAGATAAATTAACATGGCCATAGACAACATATGGCAAATCACCGTCGTCTTCTGTGCCGAGCTTGGCTTCTATGCCGAGAAAGAGATCTACGATCATAATTTCTTCTACCGTCATTTGTAGGAGCATCATTCTCGCGGCTACAGAATGAATAATCATGGACATATGTGATCGCCGACCACACAAGGCAATAAAGTGCTGTCGCCAAACATATTCTAAGCACAAAATCTCCAATAGTAAAAACACTTACGTGTGTTTTCGCGAAGCACTGCGAAGTGTGTTTAAGAGCATTGGGAGATTGAATTTTTGAGATGTCCATTACATCTATATCCATGTTTTGTATGTTCAGCAACGAAGCTATTTCAGTTATATTCAGTGGCATTTTTATTGAATTAGTTTCTATCGATTTGCTGATTTTAAATCAAGTATCACGTTATAACTTGTAAAATAAGTACGTAATATATTTGAATAACCTCAGATTAATAGTGTGTTGGTAGATAGCATGAAATGAAACAATTTTCTCCTGGATACAATTAAATTTTGTAATTATATTGAAATATAAGGTGATTATTACGTTCAACTCTTAAAGGTTGATATTATGTTAAGGACAACCGAGTTCTTAAATATTATGAATGATGAAACTTGAGAAATATAAATCAACTACGAAAATTGGGGCTTATTGTGTCGTAGAATATTTTGACTAAATAAAATAGTGTATACGTGAAAATTAACTGAATAAGCGAGTCAAATATCCAGTTAGAAAATACACCGCCTTTACTCTCCGTTATATCGACCATTTTGGTCACATGAGATCCTTCTTCTCCCTTATGGGACAAAGAATGTTATAAATTGTACCCCAAAGTTAAAATGTAAAAAAAAAACTAAAAACAATTTCTTATTAGCCAAAGTGTACAAATTTAAAATATTAATCTTATTCGAGAAATAATCACAATACAACACGTGAAGGAATCACAGTTATAATTTTTACTTAGTAACTTCGTTAATTTTTTTTTAAGTTAACACAGATCATAAAAGATATTGATGTTAATTTTATAATCGACTGGTTAACGAATAAGGCTACAAAAAAAAATTAAGTAACAATGTTGAATTATCCTATTAAAAAGCACTTCACTGGTTATTAGGGCAGCAAATTAGAAGTTAAATGCGAACTATAAAAACTAAAAAAATACAAACACTTTAAAATCGTCTGCTTAATTTCAATCACTTCTAATCGATTGTTTTGAAAAAAAAATATCTTTTGTTTCTAGTTTATGATTGAAAATTTGAATTTCGAAATCGAATTTAAACAAATTATCGTTTTTTTAAACCAAATGGTGGTTTATAATAACCAGCCGATTGAACCGTTCGTTTTATAATCGCCTGGTTGTTATTACCTTCTCTTGGCCGCTGGTTTTGGTTTATTGAATTGGAAATTAGCACACTTGGGTATGTGACGTTCTGCCGCCCCTTGGTTGAAACGTCTGTTGCAGTGAGGACACTGGATGTAGTCTGGGTTCTCTGATGGCGGTGGTGGCGGTAGATCGCTTAGCTTACCTGAAATAAAATTAAAGCCCCTGTTTATCTGAAATATAAGTTATTTATGAACTGCGGCTTCTTAACTGTCAAAATCAGTATTTACAGAACCGTCATACGGCCCGTCCTGATGTATGAGTGCGAAGCTTGGACGCATACCCTCAAGAAGAGAGCTAGATTTTAGTAGCGGAAAAGAAGATAAAATAATAAGATACGTAAGATTTTAGGTCCAACAAAGAGAGAAGATGGTAGCTGAAGGGTCCAAATCAATCATGAAATCAAGAATCTCGTGATTGAACCCAACATAGTAGGAGAAATAATAGCACGTAGCCTCTGTTGGCTCGATCAACTGGAAAGGATGGGAGAAGATCGCAGTTTAAGGAAAACATATTCGGGTCGGCCGTCCGAAATAATATCGCTGGAAAGACAGAGTAGAGGCTGACCTGTGAGAGCTACGGCCGATAATAATCGGCAAGAAACTGCGCAATACAGGGAGAAATGGCGAGATTTTCCCTGTCCTGCGTTTTAAATATCTTTTCTTTTTAGACTCTTTATGTAGCTTTGGGTGATAAGTTTACCTTCAAATTTGTTAGGATGGTGTTTTGAATTATGTTCATTTTTTATACTTTTAGGATTTTCCGCCTATACATTGGTAGATATAATTTATAAGCACTTAGACAATTTATATAAGTGTACATAAAGTCATAATAGGGTGAATCTCTCGAGCGCATCATTATCCGCAACTACGTTTATTTTAACCCCTAAATATTCTTAAGAATTTCCTGAAATTAAGCGCCTTGTTGTTAAAAATAATAAACACTAATCAGTGATTTCGTCGCCAACAATGATGGATCTAGATAGAGTTTTAAAAAACGTGGTTGTGGACAATGATGCGCTGAGGAGAATCGCCCAGTAACGCAGATTCTTCGAATGATAGGAATCAATCGACAAACTAAGGTCATCAGAACATGAAAAATATAGTTGAGGAAGTGGGGAACCGATTGCTAACACACATCCACACACGAACACATGCACGGACACAACGTGAAAGTACTTTTTCTTTTTAAAAGTTATTCAATTTAGCTTTGGTGTCCTAACGTAAAGAGTTGAACCTTCTAACACACGTATTTCATACTTATAAGAAGGATCCCACCACCCATGTATTTTAAAGTTAACGAAGAAAACTTCAATAAAAAATTGTTATTATTAATAATAATAATAATAATCGGCAGACAAACACACACATTGTATATCCCCAAATTAAGCAAGTTACGCTTGTGTTATGGGTAATATACAATGGACTACTCTGGGGCCGATCCCAGACACCCAGACTATAGTAAATAACGGAGAAAATACGTTTCCGGAATTTACTATACAAGGAATCGAACCCGGAACCTCTGCGTTGCAGTGAGGTACGCCGGCAAAGGCTTAGCCCGCTCAACCACAGAGACCGGCGGTAATTATTATTATTGTAACTAATTTTTCAGTAAATTTCTGAACATATAATTAAAGTTTTTTACTCTGGTAATTTTTGTCATAATATGTTTTGTCTACTATTGCAATACCCTCTTCCAAAATACCCTCCTGCAGCTTTGTATATTGTTCATGTATAAATATTTCATTTTAATAGATATAATTAACTTTCCTTACCACGTTTTTAATTATACACTAATGTAAAGACGCCTTGCTCCCTCCGCTCTCAAATAAAAAAAAAGAAACTCACCACCAGCGTTGAGATGCGCCTGAACCTGTTTAGCCGCTCGTATCGCGTTTATGAACTCCTCGTGCTTCTGCCGCCAGTTGCTGTTCAATTGCTTGCTGCTCACTTTGGTCGTGGACGGGTTCACGGTGCTCTTGCGCAGTTTGCCAATGAACGGCTCTGCCTCAGTACCCTGAAGTACATGTGGATTTCATACAGATTTGGAATGAAAGATTAAGAGACTTTAAGGAAAGAACGAGGAACATAGATATAGACATAGACAACACTTTATTGTTCACCAAAACAAAAAATGCACAACAAAACAATAGTTACTTGGTAAAACAAAAGGCGGCCTTATCGCTAAAAGCGATCTCTTCCAGACAACGTGACTCAAAGGAAATTCTTAAATTATCTGTAATTATTATGCAACAAAGAAAAAGGGGAAAAAATAAAAATGACATACACGGACAGCAGATTACAGTCTAAAGTATTGTAAACTAGCACATACATTATTGCGTAAGACTAACATAATGATCCCTAAGTGAATTTTTAAATATGGCAAAAGATTTAGCTTTTCTCGCGTTAGTGGGCAAAGTGTTCCAAAGTAAGACAACCTGCATGGCGAAGGAGTTGGAATAAAATGTTGGAGTGTGCAGGTGCCATTAACAGGAGATTATTAGTGGAGCGCAAATTGAGGGTATGTGACGTATGAAGGAAGTTGAAACATTACTTAAGATAAGGAGGGGTATAAGGTATAAATAGTATACGATATAGTAAATTGAGAAGATGAGCATTCCGGCGAAGTGAGATAGGCAACCACTAGAGCTTTATGCGATATTCAGAAACAACAATACATAGTAGTAGTATTTGACTAGTATAAAGTAGGAAAATTATGGCTCCATCAATTTTGCTGTCTACCCTCTTTCTATGTGAGACGACGACTAACGCAGCAAATATATAGCCAGCCATTTTAGACGTTATTGCCTGTCAACGTTTGACGAGGACCAAACCGCGTCGTGCGCTCAAACTTCTTCGAAAACTTATCAACTTCTTGCGATTATTGGCCGTGCCAAGAACATTTACTATCCTTAAAACTTTGTACGAAGTGTTAGCTCTAAAGTGGAATTCAGTGTCGTGTGCTGTTTCTGTGTGCAACCTCAACCAAGCCTGGAGATCGGATCTTAGGCTGGTGGAGCTTATGCTTTACTAGTTCAAGGATCTAGGCCATATCTCTCCCATACTGTTCACAAATACCAGCATATTACCCGTGGGCTATAGCGCCCCACATGTATAAAGAATGAAGCGATGTAGGTACCATGTATAATAAATAAATACATTGTGCTTACAGAGCATGTAAATTTTTTTAGTATTATAATCTTGTTTTAACTGCAATAATGCCGCTAAAGGATTTCATTAAGGCTTCCTATAGGTAGTTCTTCAGATGAGAAGTGCATGTTTAGTGATTTTTAAAATAAACTTGTAAACGTATACGATGTCAGATCTGTGTACTAACATGAGTCAAAAACAGGAAATTATCCGAAAGATGCGCAGTACAATTTACCGAAGAGGACACCTTAAGAGTTCTTGTAAGACACAATAAAGGGCAAAGCGGAATGTTTAGTGCAACCCCAAAGTGTCTCTCTGGGTCTTGTAGAATGAATCGCTAGAGTTCATCATTATTCGCAACCACATCTTTTTAGAAGTGCTATGGATATAGCAGAGCACTCGAACCGAAAAAAATGTTAAGAAGATTCTTAAGAATTTTTCGGTTTGTTTGCCTTGCCGTTAGCAATAATCAGTGATTTTGTAGCCAAAATGAATGATTTATAGCACGAGTTTAAAAAAAATCGTAGTTGCGAACAATGACGCGCTCAGAAGATTTACGCTTAAAGTGTAAATACAACGTACCTATTATAATTAGGTATTATGATCAACAATGTGTAATTTATTGATATTTGACATTAAATAATTTCAAGCCTTGCCTTATAACTGTCCGCTTCTGTGCCCTACATAAGGCAGCAACATAAAACAGAAATAGGAAATATAACATTTTCATTGCTAGGGGCTTTAGTCAGGTAATCCATAAATCCGTTTCCCGTAGAAACTATCCAACTATCGGGGTTAAAAAGATTGCCTACATTTTTGAAGTGATAACTTCTTATGGGAGGGTAAACCGCTTCGTTACGTAACGCGTTACGGCGCCAGCCTGTCTGCACTAACCCACTCTAACCCACAGCGCTAGTCGTACTTCGGTAATTAGATTAAATAATGATAGTAATAATGTACATACACAAAATTCTAATGTACATATTCAAGAATTGTAACTAAGAATAAAATATATTTTATAATTAATGTAAGATTTTATTAATAAATAACCTGTCCTTACATTATCATTACTAATATATAATACATAAAATTTAAGTAATAACCTAAACTTTTCTCAAGTTAAACAATTTCAATATTAAATAGTTCAATTTAGATTAGTTTACATTATCACTTCTGTCGGGCGTCCCGAGACGCACACGTTGTTTTTTATTTAAATGTTTTAATGAAGGAAATAGTACTTACAGCAAGTCGATGTTTGAGCACGTCGAATGGCTTCCGCTTCTTGGCGTGCGCCTTCTTGCAGATCTCCTGATGCTTGGCGATGCGGTCGGGGGCGAAGTGGCGCCCGCAGACGCCGCACGCCGCGCCCGAGCCACCGCCCGCAGCAGCCGGCGACGCCGCCGCTGCGCCCGGGCTCGCCGTGCTCCGCGCCTTGCTCACAGAAGACGCACCGCCGGACACCTTGCATATAAAAAGCCACAGCTCAACAAACAGTCGTCTAAAAGAGTTTGTCAAGTCTGATTTGCATTAGTTAACTACTTTAAACTTCATTATAATGCAAATGTAAATCCACATGCATTTAAAAAAAAAAATTCTTTATTTAGTAAGGGGGTTTACCGTTTCGCGATCACATCGCCCCCTAAATAGCCAAATCCTAACTAACATTTACCTTCGATTAATTAAAATTAAATAAACAATCATAGAATTTGCAAAACATATTGGCATCCCTTGATAATAGATATATCAAAATTAAAAAGTTAACTAATGTAAATGTAAACCAGGCCAGGTCCACGGTGGAAGCGGTGCACCCACACCTGTTGCGATGGCCCTCGCGGAAACGCGGGACCTTCAGGATGACGCAGATACTTACCGGGCATGGGCGCTTCGATAAGTATCTGAATCATATCGTGGGCTGCCTGCCTTCACCCCAATGTCGTCAGTGTGGCGCACAAGACACGGCGTTTCATACGCTAGTCGAGTGCGCAGCATGGGCACCACAGAGGTTTGAACTCGAGACAATAGAAGGTCCGATCGATTCACTCGGCACTCTGGTGCAAGCCATGCTGCAGAGCTATGATCATTGGGTGGGTGCGTCCAATTTCTGCGAGACTGTAACGTCTCAAAAGGAGGCTGCAGAACGAGATAGGGAGAGAGGTACAAGTGCGCATGCGTTTCACGGGTACCGACGTCAGTCGGGGTCCCGGAGGCGCAGATATGCGCATGACTTCCCTCCTTGAAAATACCGCTGCAGGGGCCCTGTAGCATCTAGGGAGCAGAGGAGTCTTCACCCCTGTTGACGAAGTGAGTTTGCACTGCTTCCCGGAGCATTCTCAAGCGCTGATGCGCTAGGATCAGCGTGGGCGTAACTACGTTCTAAGTCTCACGCTCTTCCTGCCATAAGCGCGGGGCACATAGGAGGAGGGTGGTTTTAGTGGAGTATTGAGTACTCGAGTCTCCACACAAGCCGGTCGATTAGTGTTTGGATTGCCCCCTTGGGAATGCCTCCATAATCGACTATGGTCTAATCCCTAGCAAAGGACCCGGTACTGTGCGAAATGCATTTCCCCCGCCTTAAAAAAAAATCAGGCCAGATTAATTAAGAACTATTCGTTAACTGAAATCAGAATGCGTTAGTTAAGAAGTTTAGGCGGCGACGGCGTTAGTAACAATCCGCCGCCTAAACGAGTGTGGTATTTCGTGACACATTCAAGCTGATGTGTCATTGAAATTTCGATTCTCTACATCACGACGAAATAAATATATATCAGTAGGTATATAATAATAATATAATAACAGCCCATAAATTTCCCACTGCTTGGCTCGGGCCTAAAGTTATAGAGGGGGGAGGGGGGGGGGGGGAATTTTAGGGGTTTGTAGGTATATAAACGAGAGGCTAATTAATCTGTTTGTTGTATTATTAAAATATGTAAAAGATAGTTACAGTGATAAAAAGATAAGAAAAAGTAAGAAGTAAGTAAGATTAAATAAGCCGTACTCAAAAGAAAAAAACATACCACAGGATGCCTTCTTTGTACCTGAAAGTACAAATACAAACAAAAGAATAAGCAATATACATAGCAAAAGAAAAACTACACAAAATAAAGAATTTGAAAGATTTGAAAATTAACACTACTACTTAGTGATACGAAGTTATCGCATAAAAACAGAGAAATAAATATTTCTGAAAAGCGTTTACAGTAATTACAAAAGAAGGAAAGTTGGAAAGGTTTGATATGCATGTATCCAAATAAAGGTAAAAAAGCTAGAGACAGAAAGCGGAAATTTAAGACTGAAACTCCAAGACAACGCTACCAATTAAAACTTAGGAAGCAGAATTCGTTTGTGCGTCTTTCTCTGATTCCTTTTACTTTCCCGAATTATTTGGGGTTAACATAGATGTACATTTCATACTGTTTCTTGCATAGGTCCTCTGCCATAACAAATATTTATTTCATCCTTTACACAATTATTCATTACATGCCAATACCATTTTCATCCTCTCAGTTCTTCATGCACATAAATTGATATCAACATTCTGATCTCTGCAGCTAACCAACATTAGGACCCGTGTAGCCCTTGTAATTTGGTTGGCATTAGTTTGTCACATATTACAACAGTCACTTTACCCCCACTCGACACTTGTTCTTCTTCTTAAATTCTTCTCCATTTAACTCCCACTCTGTAGTGATCAAATTATACTCACAGGATTAGCGGCTCGCTGCATAACCCCTCGAGCCTTACTGCTCTCCGTGACCTAAAAAATGCGATCACATTACACGTTGTGATAAAAGGATTGCCCTATTATTTTTTACTTAATAATTTATTACGTTTTTAATTTTCACATCTATTAATTTTGAATTGACATTGTTAAATGAGGGAAAGGTGTTATGTCAGATTTTGAATTTAGATGTGTCCGCGTATTTTTGACTTTTATTTTTTATCTACCTAGGTATATACACATAATTATGAAAAAAGTTTTTATTACAATTTGAAAGTAAACTCGTTCCATAATTTTTTATATAATGGCTGATATAACATTTTAATATAAACTATATTTAACGTATTAATATCGTTCACTAACAACTAATATCAAAAAGTAATCATATGAAATGATTACCATTTAAGAGATTAATTTAAAATAATTTTTATTTAAATCTCACAGGGCGAGATAAATTTACTAAAGCGTTTGGACTTTACCAACTATCACATCGATAGAGGAGGATCTAATGTAGCTGACAAAAGCTAGTAATTTGTCAAAGACATGTCAAAGTTTTATCAGTAATTTTAATGATAGACTATGAAAAAGAAACAAACTTACCGCATTCTCACTTATAACCCTTCTTGGTGGAGCTGCTGCTGGTTGGGGCTTCATTTTTGCTGGACTTGTTCTTCCTTGAGATGGACTCCTAAAAATAAAGAAGGAACTCAAATCAAACAATTGCTATACACTCTCCATATTATAGATATACAATGTGTATTTGTATATCGTAATTGTTCTCTTAAACCAAATGCAGTGATCTGATTTTCGTGAAACGTAGTTGATTTGTCATCTTTGTGATACTTTCGATCTCCAAAAATGGCAATAACTCCTTCTTGAGTAATATTCAACTCTTGGTAGGTTAAGAGTTGAATATCATGTATAGATGTTAATTTGAAACAAAAGTATTTGGTCATAAAGTAGTTTATACAACATTTCAATGACTACATTTCCAAATATCCCTTATCATTAAATTCCAGCATAGCAGTTTTTGATGTTTCAAATGTTGGAATTTACCTATTGGTAGACACATTATTCCGAGTAAACTTTAAAAAGTAACTGCTTGTAATTGGAGATGAGCATAACGCTATAGATAACTAAGTTAACTCTTTTCGATGCAACAAATTTAAAATATTAACACAAGATCCAGACAAGGATTAAATTGCTAGCAGATCATACAAATATCCCGTCCTAAATGGGAATGGAACCCAAAGACGTATCAACGCAAGAGAACTAATTTATCTGCTCTAATTTCCATGCATTATTACACTAATCTTGGTATCAATAATTTTAAAAAATAACAGATAAATATACATAAGTTTAATATAACTCCCATAATTGTTACCTACTTTCGCATTGTTTTCACGGAGTCTGCTTTAGTCTTTGCAATGCCATTGGTCATCTTCGTCGTCTCTGGAGCTATCCTAACATTCTCTGTATTTTCTGCATTAGCTTTCTCATTGTTGTTTTGAGGTTCTGGTGATCTTGGAGTTGGTATAGGTGCCAGAGCATCGGGGAACGTTTCATCTTCTATGAGATAGTTGTTATCTATTTTGTCTGTTTCGTCTATGTTTTGGATGATCTCGCCGTTGCTTTGAGGCAACTAGATGGAAAAAATAATTGTCTCAGTCCACGATTAATTACATAAATTCACTTGAATTTAATAACAAAGGAAGAATATATGGGTTTGTCTGGAAGAGATCGCTTTTTAGCGATAACACCGCCCTTTGTGCTTAATGAGACATAGTTTTAGTCTGAAGTTCTTTTTTTTTGTATTAGTGCACAATAAAGAGCTATTGATTGATTGAATATATTAATTATTTATTGATATAAGAAGAGAATGATTAATTAATGATGTAGATGCTATTATTCAACTCGTTGGCGCTACATTTGGACCAACTAGAATAGAATAGTCAATTTAAATATTTTAAATGTTACAAAAACGGAATATACAAGTGCCCTAAAGCCTTTTACATGTCCCCAATAAGTTGAGGTCGATATATTATATCGTTTCCTTCTATTCTGTTCTCTATTACAGTACAATTGTTATGCTATCCTTTTGCAGAATCTCTCCATGTTTTTTTGTATTCATCGACCTTTTGCTTTATCAATCTTTTTGAGAAATAATTTGCATCCCTCCACACTAAACAGTAAAATAAAATAAAAAAATCAAGAACGTATCGGCCTACTACTTACTATTTGTTTGGCAGGAATTAAATCTTCTTCAAGATTGTGGTTGAGATCACCGGAACCGTTTACTATATTTTCTATCTTCTGTAAAAATTACGAACAAATCATAAATTCGTTTGATATAATTACTATACTAACTACCATTGAACACAAGCATAATTAAAGATTTTTCACCAGACGTAACGAGTATAAAATCACTAAACTGGTTTTACCTTCACGGCATTGTTAAAATGAAATGTTCATCACGAAAGTTCGTATGTGTATAATTTCAGTAATAGGAACGAAGACAGAAGACTTTTTATTCCAGAAAGACAGAGTAAATTTTGTAGGATATGGATCGCGTGAGGAGAGACTTGTGCTATGGAACTTCACGTTTTAGTTCCTCCATCCCCTTTCTATCATCGGACAACCAGACGCACCGGTTTGCGCTATTGTTACATGGTGGACATATCATTGGTTAGAACTAAACGTTATGCGTCCACCTTTCTTTTGTGCATCGCTGTCGAGTGGACCAATTTTCCGGAGTCTGTATTCCCCGATTCATTTAAACATTTTCAAGTCACCAGAGAATAGGTATCTACTAGGCAAGCATGCTCCATCCTAGATCATATCATCAATTAACATCAGGTGACATAGCTGACAAACGCGAACCTATATAATGATTAAAAAGACTTCGTAAAAAGCTCCAGTATTTTATAAAATACTTTTCATGTTACATTCTTTTTGCTTGTAATTAATAATCCTGGATTGTTCTAAAAGTTTTTATTAGTATTGTCCAAATTATATTTTCTATTAGTAACTTCCTTTCAGTCTCATACTGACGACACTAACACTAAGTTTTTCAAATGCTCAACTTTCTCACAATTAGTTGATGTAACTGTACCATATTTGTAAATAAAACTAAGTAGCAGAGTGACAAAATTTCAAAACGCTTACTTGATGCTTCTTAACGCTATGAGTGCTGGATATGCTCGTAGTTTTCGTAGATCTCTTTTCCAAAGTAACTCTCGCGTTGGTTGTTGATTTCGTGACTTTTGTATATCCATTTGGCAAGGCTTTTCGTGTGGTTCTGTCTGTGTTCTGAATAGGTTGGAGAGGGTAACTTTTGTCGATACCCTTCGTTCTACGCTCTTCGAACATTTGACGAACCTTGAAATTAAAGAACTACAAATACAACACTCATCCAGATTTTTCTAACATTTTTAATAAAAACGTTTTTAACAAATTTTACAAGTAGGTATTAAGCACAACTAAAATTGCTGGACAATCTTTTTTAATAGGTTTTATCTATCTTAAGGAAGAATATAACTATAACGATTTTTAAAGGTCCGTCCCACTAGACTCAGGCCTTCCCATAGTAAAGGAACTAACGGTATACCTTCCACGATTGGGGTGCGTGCAATCTATTACGTAATTATACAAGAATTACGAAATAGAGCATATTAATATGCTCATGTGATACAATTTATAAAATTGTTGATTGAGTTCCCCTCCAGTAGTAGTCTAAACGCTTAGCAGAAATGGGTTTTTGGAAAAAACATAAACAAATTCTCAAAGTCCCAAAAAGTTAGGCAAGATATCGGCTCATTTCGTGGTGTAAATATCTATGAATGGCGATAGCCGCTTACCATTAGATTGTTTAGTTACAGCAGTACATCCCAAAGATGTAATGTATTTGACTTGAGAACACATGAAGATACCTCACCTTTCCAGGTGCATGAGCAGCAGCAGCCGGTTGTGGCGGTGAGCTGGCAACACTGACTCCATTACTGACGTTACTGGTATTACTCGGTGAATGCCTAACTCTGTCCAGAGCTCTCGCTTGTTGCGCTTCGTAGAGGGAAGCGATTTTCATTTCACGCTCTTGTAGTTGTTTTTGTTGAAATCGCGCCTGGGAACAAATGAAAATATAAAATAGCTTTTGGCATTACTCCTAAGAATAATCGTCATTCCTTGAACATTGCATCTGATATCGTGACCCAAGTCAATGATTATCATTACCGAGATGTAGAACATGAAATAAAAACGAACATGTCAAATCAATAAACAGTCGATTAAACGGCAGTTTTTACGAGCAAGTCTAGACACAGGAAAAAATTGAAACAGATCGCATTGTCCCATTATGTCGTTAAGGAAGCGTTCAATGGAACAATGCTGCCGATCGATTGACAGGTTGCCGTGATCAATGATGCGTGGGCGACGACCTCATGCCTCCGTCGGGTACTTGGGTTGATGATTGATTGCAAAATATAAAATAGGTTAATTTACTAAATAGCCGGTTCTTATTCTATTCATTCAAATGTATTATTACCATTTGTAAACTTGACATTACTTGTATGGAGTTTATGGTAAATTTTAACCAGCACTAAAAAGACAAATGAATTAGTAAGATAGGGGCCTTCCATAAATAACCTCCCTTTATTATCCTTGTATAACTACAGTTTAGTATAGTTAAACCGCGTCATGCATAAGTTTTGTATCTATAATATTATACAATTCTAAACATGCCGTGTCTGTACATTGCAGCTATTTAAAGCAACAACTGGTATAGGCTATACAAATGATGGAGAACATGATACATTTTTTTTTAGATTTCTTGTCTGTTTGTCGTGTTGTTCGGGATTCAAGTAAAAACTACTGGGCCGATTTCAATGCGGTTTTAGCTGGTCGACACCAAATTCTTAGACCTAAAATCTGCGCTACTTTTTATCCCTGGTATCTCGCGGGAATTTTTCTGGGAATGATTTAAAATGGCTAAATTAAAAAAAAACAGTGATTTTTTTACTGATTGATAGTATTTTATATAATAGAAAGAAGGAATTAAAGGAGGAATTTTCCCGGGAGCGGTTTGTGTTCGGGTATATAAAAATTAGCTTATTCAGACACAGGTTTCACTAAAACCATAGCTTATATTCTCTTTTAAATGCTGTGGTACTTTATGTCTCGGGAATCCCGCGAGAATCTCAAATCAAGCGTAGACGAAGTCGTGGGCATTTTTTTTTTTTTTATTGCAGGAGATCAGCATACAGGCAGACGGCCCACTTGATGGAAAGCGGTTACCATCGCCTATGGACATTTGCAACACCAAAGTTGTTACAAATGCGCTGCTGCTCTCTTAAGGGAGACTGGAACCTGGTCACTAATGTCGGAACACAACAAAATATATATCCTAGTATTACATATATTTCCACCAGTCAAATACCTTATCGTACATATTATTATACAAAGAGTAGGTAATAAATACTCCTTTGTTCCTTATAGATGATACGTCGCAAATGCAATGTCCATAAGTGACACTTTTTTTTTGCTCACTACCGGGTCCTTTACTAGGTATTAGACCAAAGTGACGAGATGTGTCACCTACGAATGGGCGCACCAGAGTCAAATCGCCGGCTTGTGTGGAGACTCAAAGACTCAATACTCCACTAAAACCACCCTCCTCCCATGTGCCCCGCGCTTATGGCAGGAAGAGCGTAAGACTTAGAACGTAGTTTGCCCACGCTTATAAGTGCCACATTAACCGACTTCCATCAGGTAAGCCTGCCAATTGTACTCCAGCAATAAAAAATTACATAATATTTTCTATAGACTTATAAATGTATGTTTTTTATTCATTCATTCATATTATGTGTCAGGTATAATAAAGTCGATTTCATTCGCCGTAATGTAATCTGACTTCCTTAAAAGACACAGATATTAAGAGATATATTAAGTTTATTGCAATATCCCCAAATAAAGGAAGATCTTATTACGTTGGCGTTTAAGCAGATCAATTTCACAATAAAAACGACAATAACATAATCGGCACAGTGAAAGGAAATGTTTTTATTGTTCATTAGAATTGTGCCGTTAAAATTATAGCAGATACGCTTGAGTTTAATTTGTTTCATTCTTCTTGATAACTCAGGTTAGACCCAAAAGTTTGGACTAATCCTAGTTGGGTTTAAAGTTGGAACATACCAAACAACTACATTAATTTACGTTTCTTATGGGAATGTTCAACTGGTAATCGCTCGTATAAGAATACTTCTGTAGTGGAACACTTAAAGCTAATAGATGGCGCTGTGCAATAATTGATGTCACAAACGTTTTCCGAAACATACAAAGAATATATACAAATTTTCAACGTTAGCCTCGCTGGAAGATCTTCCTTTGAGACGGAGGAGCATTCCATCTCGCTCCTCCACTCTATACGGGTCACCTCCCTACACTTCTTTAGTTTAGTTAGTTTACTCATTTACTGTTTGACACTCCTTCATAGAAATTGATACTTACAAGTTGCACTATGATTTGTGACCGGTTCCTATGTCTTTATATAGTCACTTGTCTTACCATCGGTTGAATTTTGACATCGCTGGTAGGGAGCTTATGTCAAATTTTAACCGATGTAGGCTACGTTCCATAAGAGACTCACAACTTAACTCAGGTGGAACGTTTATTCGACCCGCCTTTTGACATGGGTCGTTGTGAGTGACGTTTTCGCCATGACTAAAACGACCGTGGCAGACTGTGTTCATTTTTCCAAAATCAGCCGATTCGATTCCTGACGAGGGTAATTGATTTTAAACCATATTAGTTTTGGACAAAACCGGATTTGGCCCTGAAATATGGCAGTGAATCTTGAAGTAAATCAACGATATAATCTAAAAATTTATGATTTGTAGCTTCTCACGCGAAGGCAGTGACCACACCTGTGCGTCGAATGTTAAAAGTGTCTTGTAACCGCTGATGAAACCTACATTTATTTTCAAAGTTGTATTTTATAAAAGAACCTGATCGCGACTCGCACACGTTCCTTTGTATTTGAATAGGTATGGATTTATTGTTTTATACGTTCTTGCTCCGCTTCAGATATAAACTGACCTTTAAATCAAGATTATTGACTAACACACTGCATTCAAAATAATACTAACACTTGTCAACGCGTGGGTGTAAAACTGATCGAATCTCAATATGCAAACCAAGGTTGTAACCAGTGGTTGGTAATGTGACAATGCTGATGTCCATTTACGAAGTCCGGAAGATTAATGAGCAAAGGTTGCTTTGTATAATATAGTCGTATAATGCGATAGAAAAGCTGGTTTGTTAGAAGTCGATGTACAGTTACTTGGCTGCTACAAGTATTACTTGAAATATTAGTCATCAGTCAATGTATGCGATACAGATTACAAGTATTAATTTTATTTTTTATCTGGACATATAGACTAGACCGGCTAAAAGTTGCTGTGATTGCTAGATTTTAAATAAAGTAGATTTTGAAATTAACCGATCCAATATTGCCTAGAAAATATTGTAAACATGGTTTATTTTTGTAATTGTATATTTTAGTGTGCAAAAAAGTGTTATCTATCTATTAAAGTAAATTATCAGATATGCTGTAAGCCAGGGATTCCCAAACAATCTTAGGCAAGAGACCCCTTTTCCAAAATGAACTGATGCCACAGACCCCCATAGCCAGTTTACTTTAAACATCCTATTTCTAGTGTTTTTTTTCATATTGATGCAAAATACTTACTAATTTAAAAACTTTGCGTTTGGTTAAGTGAATAAACTTGACATCCTTTTCTCATCAAATTTTAACGAAATAAATAGACATAAAATTCACTAAATATCAAGTGTAATTAATAATTATTAATACAAATTTAAAAATACAAGTACGTAAAAATACTTAAGTATGTAATTATTTTTTGAAAAAACATTACAACGTTTATCGAGTTGTTGAGTTTTTTAAAAGTACAACAATGATACTTCCTACTAAAATTTTGGTCATTCTTACAAGAAGTTGGTACACGTAACAAAACTTATACAGTATCCTAAAAGTTTCAATTAAGAACTTGTGTTAATTAATAGGGGTCGATTTTTAGACCTCGTCGACCCCCAAAATCAGTTTTCATTCATGTCGACCACTGAAAAAACGATTTCGATCCAAGACGGTCGTTATCGACCACTTTGGGAATCCCTGCTGTAAGCACTGTACGTCTAGTTGTCAGTAAACTCAATCAGTCAAGTTCTCGTCACATATTGTAGTACTGCTTTTTTCATTCCGCATCTATTAGGGGCCACTCCATAAATTAGGTCACAAATTAACGTGGGGGTGTGACAACGGGTGGGAGGGATCCTAAATTTCGTGACGTCACATTTCAAAATCTAATATATATAAGCTTGAAAATACGAAATTTGAGCTAATAACGAAAACCTTCAAAATATTTCCAACTCTATCTGTATGATCATAGTGTTTTTATTATATTATTATTAAAAAATAATTTCTTGATGTAAAATTGCAACATATGTGGTGTCACACTAGGGAGGCAGGAGTCTGACGAATGTGAGCAGGTGTGATAACGACGGGGGAGGGGTCAAAAAATCATGAAATTCGTGTGACGTAATTTGTGGATGGCCCTTTAGCGACCTTCGACAGATCTATAAAGCTATACGGTCTATGAAACGGAGGGCCTATTAAAGAGAGAAAGGGAGTCTTACTACACATTTATCAAGACACATTCTCCACTTCAGGACTGGACATTGGACCCCTAATTTTTGAAGTGATAACTTCTTATAGGAGGGTAAACCACTTCGTTATGTAACGCGTTATGGCGCCAGTCTTTATGGTTTCCCTTTCTCTCACGCATATGGCAGCGGTAGGCAGGCTCCTCCTCTCTCACTCTAACCCACAGCGCTAGCCGAATTTCGGACAGACGCTTACTATATATCAAGATATTATATCTTATACTAATATATAAAGTTGAAGAGTTTGTTTGTTTGAACGCGCTAATCTCAGGAACTGGTCTGGTTTGAAAAATTCTTTCAGTGTTAGATAGCCCATTTTTTGAGGAAGGCCATAGGCGATATATTATCACGCTAAGACCAAATATATTTTTTACTATTCCACGCGGTCGAAGTCGCGGGCAGAAGCTAGTATTATATATATTTATAAAGTATTATAATATATAATTATATATTTATGTATGTTATTAGGCATAACGTTAAGTAATAACCTAAGCTTTTCTCTAGTTAAACAATTTCAATATTAAATACATGTACTTCAACTTAGATTAATGTTTAACTTATCACTTCTGTCGGGCGTCACAAGACGCACGTTTTTATTTTTATAACGCCATTTGTTGTAGCACAAGGAAAAAAAGACCTCTAGTTAAACAACAAACCACTGAAATAGCTTAATTATCTACATTTCTTCCTTCACATGTATTTGTTGTATAATCTAATCGGCACCCAACGATGTACATCACAACATCGGCCAAGCGTTAACTATTGCCCTAAGTTCGTTCCACAAAGCTGGTCACGTAGGGAACAAGTGCTTAAACAACGATGTGATTCGAGGTAAATAAATTAACTTAAATTTAAATAAACTTTGTGAAAAGCTCGATATAATGGCACATAGTCAATTGTTTCTAGCACTAATATTATTTGATTAGACTACTCACTAGAATTCTAAAATTTAGTTCAGATAATGATAGGATCATGTCAGCATAATATATGAACAGAAGCAGACACTTGCTATGCTTAATTCAAACAATACTTTGATATTGTAACTAAACACTTATTCATAATTTTTTTCGTCGGGAACTTGGACTTTATGTATTTTATGAAATACTGCATGACATCGAAATGAAGCACACAAAAGTCTAACATATAATTCCTGATAAAACTACGTTTTAACGGTTTTAAACGCGGTAATTTTATTTGATGTTGGTTTTCCCGACGTTTCGGCTACTTTTCAGTGGCCGTGATTACGGCAGACAAAGATGTCAAGTGTCAACGAGTATTGTATATAAGTTTTATTTAGCCTACTGCCAACTTGTTAATTTTAATTATTTAATTTTAATTTTGTTTATGGTTATTATTTAGTCTATGGGAGCCTAATCTAATTTACTACCGCTTCGCAACATGTTATGGCTTGAAGAGAAGAAGCGGCGCAAGAAACTCTTCAGCAAACATGCCTAGCTCTAATAATTTTATATAATATTAAACGTAGTATAAAACGTAGTTTTATTATGTATACAAGTCGCGAAAACTTAAGAAAATATTATATAATTCCTGTTTTAGTTTACATTGATCATAATCCATTGAGTTGTTCAGAGCTTCAACATTCAGATGTTTATCACGAATAAATTCTGACCCGACACATAGACAAGAATTCTAAAAACCGTCATTTACATTTAGGCACCGTATACCTAAATAGCAATTTTCACAAAAATTTTGCATTTATTTTAAAATCACAGATACCTTAATGTTACTAATAGCTATTTGCTATAGATTTGTGTGCAAACAATTTTTTTATCCTGGTAGGAGTTTTATCTCCGAAATCATTTAAGCAAGTTTCGAAATTCATTTCTGTATCCAATTTGATTAACATACAGTGTATCTTATACAATCGGTCAAACGGTCAAGTAACAAGTAAGCCCATAAGCGGCGCGCGCGCAAACAACCGTCGCGACGGCGCTGCTGACTCACTGACAGTCATCGACCTTAACTATTTAGATTGGGGTAAAGAAATTAAGATAAACAAAACACTTGTCGTTTGACGTATTAAAGAAATTACTGTTGGCACTGTGTCGTATGGGAAATATACATAGTGAACAGATTACGAGGCAAAAAATGCTCGATAATATGAAATATCGGTACCTAATGACAAAAATTATAATATCCATTGCAAGTTAAATAAAAGCTTGTAAAAAGTCGGTAGTTGTCAAGATTACATTATATGAGCAAACTATATTTTTTATTTTGTATATATATTGAGGGTGGTGTGAGAGGTAGTTGCTAATAGTAGAATATAGTGTACCTTATATACCTAAGTCCAGGCCATTCAACTCTGGAATGCACTACCACTAAACATCAAGCAGACACGATCATTACCTTCTTTTTACAAGCTTTTATTTAACTAGCAATGGATGTACCTATGTATGTAAGTTCGGGTGGAATCTTGCAAGTTAAATTTGACCAACTTCTCGGTTTCCGATTGAGCTAAAATTTTGCACGCATATGTATATCGCGTGACAATGCAATAATATGGTACCATGGAGCTGATCTGATGATAGAGTCGGAAGGTGGCCATAGGAACTCCTTTACTAAACAAGATAGATCCGTCGTGTTTGGGCTCGTTTTACTTTTACGGCTAGCACTCTGCTACTACATGATATCCAGGATCTCAAAAGCTTGTATTTAAAAACCTTTTTAAAGAAGCCTATTTTACAGACTAGTTAAAGATTACTACCTCAAGCTATAGTGTTATTGTTTACTTTTGTATGTATATAATATAATATGTGTTTTTATGTATGTATATATTTTTTTTATTGCAGGAGTTCAGCAGACAGGCATACGACCCACTTAATGGAAAGCGGCTACCATAGCCTATGGACATTTGCAACACCAAAGGTGCTACAAATGCGCTGCTGCTCTCTTAAGGGAGACTGGAACCTGGTCACTGATGTCGGACCACAACTCAAGGTTATTATGGCGACATATTTTAGACCAGGGGTGGTAGCCATCCAGTCGGGCAAATGCTCTATCTACCACCTGGCTGTGGGTGGTTTTGTCGCCTGTTACGACAGGCCGCCCGGCCGCAGGAAATTGTATTCTTTCTTCGTTCCTGCACGGATAAAAATATATAATGTGTATTGTATGTAGTATGTACATAATTATGTATTATTGTTTATATTTTTTTGATTATTATTGAGTATGCATTGTGTGCTACAACTCCATTAATTCTTCAAAAAGTGATTCTGTAACATACTTCTGTACAAAACTTATTAAAAAAAAGAATTTGAGATATAAATAGAATATGAAATATAAAGAAAAACAATATTTAGCTAGACGTGTTGCTGGGGAGTTTCTTGCCGCTTCTTCTCTTTTACAGCATCAACGCTTTGCGAAGCGGTGTACATAGAATAGGAAGTAAAAAAATAAATTTTAACTTACATGTATGACCTTCAAAAAGTGTTCTCCAGTGGAACTTATTTTGAATAAAAACTTTTGAATTTGAATTTACTATCTTATATATTACTATTTATTTATTAACAATTAAATTATTGTACGAGTGCTAGTTCAGTAACTACCGACTTTTGTTGTCCTACCTATACTTCATCCAAAGGTTGTCTGGAAGAAATCGCCGTGGGCGACCGCCGATTGTACTTGTATAATATTAATGTTCTTGATTTTATGTAGCATTTTTGTACAATAAAGTAGATTCTATTCTATTCTTAGTACTTACCCAAAATTTAAGTTAAAATGGCTATTTATACATATTATATCTAATTATAAATATTTAGAATTGTTGTCTGTCAGTGTTCCTGAAAGTTAACGCAGAATAGATTCCGAAACAGTTGAACAGATTTCGATGAATATTGTAGAAATTACACAGATATTTCATCTTAACCCTTGTATGTTTCATTTTGGTATCTTGCAGGATTCAGAAGATACGAACTTGGAGGCTAAGTTCGGCGCGGACGAAGTAGCGCCCACAGGGCGTTCTACATATTATGTGTAACAATGGAATATTGTTTATATTGCATGAGTACAACAGACGGCCACTTGATGGAAAGCGATTACCGTCGCCTGTAGACATTTGCAACACCAGAGGTGCTACTGATGTGCTGCCAGCCACGAATGGTGAGATCTAAAAGCTGGCCACTAATGCCAGAACACAACTCAAGGTTACTACGGCAGCATACACTAGATAAGGAGTGGTAGGTATCCAGTCGCGCAAAGACCCTGGGTTGTTGTGTTTTCTCTTACGACAGGTCGCAGATTAGTATTCTTTCTCCGGTCCTGCAGGAATGGCACTTTTTTTTTATTGGACTTGACTTTATGTTGTTGGTCCGAAGACCTTACAACTTTACCGGGGTATTTGGGGGGAGTGTCTTCGCGAAGCGAAGGCGCTCGAGCCCGGGGGGGGGGGCAACACCAGAAGTGCTACTGATGTGCTGCCAGACACGAATGTTGAGATCTAAAAGCTGGCCACTAATGCACAGAATACAACTCAAGGTTACTACGGCAGCATACACTAGATAAGGAGTGGTAGCTATCCAGTCGCGCAAAGACCCTACCACCTTCTTATGGATTGTTGTATTTTCTCTTACGACAGGCAGAAATTAGTATTATTTCTCCGGTCCTCCAGGGATGGCACTGTTTACAAGAAACACGGCGGCCACCTGTGGCTCCATCTTGTTACCGCGTTACTCCCAATGCTTATTGCACCTTATTTCATATTTTACAATGTATTCAAGGCGTAAATAATTTAACATAGACTCGAAAGTCGTATATAATTATCCACTATTTTGGAATTCCAATGCAACTGGAAATAATGGCATAAGAAATGTACAAATAATAAAAAAACTTAGATTTGCCAAGTTAGGAACTCGTTGTAACTCATACCGAGTGGTTAGGTATTATAATTGAATAATCTTTTGTTTTAAGACGATGCGCACGACTGACGATTCTTTGACCGAGTCTGTGACCCAAAATCAAAGGTCAAGACAACCTGACCTGAGCACGGTCTGGTTGTCTTCGCTGCTTAACGGTTATTGCCTTTATGATGTCATCATCTAAAATTTAACATATACTGTAAATAGGGCGAAGTTAGGCACCATAGAGTAGAGTGAGGAATCTATGGAGATTTGTCACAGTATGAAATCATCGTATGTCATTATTGCGACGGTAACAAATTTTTTGATTGTTTTGTAGTGGAACACTTACAAGCCAATAGATGGCGCTGTACAATAATTGAGGTCGTAAACGATTCCCGAAACGTACAAAGAATATATACAAATTTCTAACAATAATAGATGGGTCTAGGCCTGCGAGGCACAATAATAGCATCGCTGGAAGATCTTCCTTTGAGACGGAGGAGCATTCCATCTCGCTCCTCCGCCCTATAAGGGGCACTCTCTTCAGTTTGTTACAACTCCATTCATTATTTGAAAATTCATTGTAATATAACTTCAATATGTATTTAAAAAAAGAGCCTGAGATAGTATATAAATAATTATGATGAAAAAATCATATTTACTATCATCAGTGACAAAAAAATACTGGCTGGTAGAATGCCACAGAAAAAGAAATTTACTTGACGTTTCATATGTGACGTACGTCATGACGTTTCATCAGATTTAGATATGGATTTAACGCCCGATTTTATTAGTGGTCTTTGGTTTAATTTATCAGTTTATTTATTTACTTTTAGTTTATTTATTTATTCGAAATGAAAAGCAGTGTTAACCTCGGCTGAAAGGCTTATTTAGGTACTCGAATGATTAGCGCCCTCTCTACGCTCGCGCGCCAAACCATCTCGTGCCTAAATAAGTCACTTTCACCTCTCGTGTAACAATCTACTATTTATAGTTCTACGGAACCTTTCATTGTACGAGGACTGACCCACAAGTTGCCGCCATTTCGCTTATTATCATAATTATGCTACATCCACGCGGTAATGTCAACATAATTTGAGTGTTTAGTTTTTATCTATCGATGACATCAATATGCCTCTATGTATTTTGGTTAAAGTTCAATAGATGATGAGTGTCCAATTTTGTGTCATTACAGACTACTAACTAAATCCAACCATGCTTCTCTGTAGCCTAGTCGTTTGTTTTTTTTTTAATTATTTAAACCTCGCAAAACGCTTACATCCGTGCAGGAATGAAGAAATAATATTAATTCCTGTGGCCGGGTTGCCTGTTGTTAGAGGTGACAAAGCAACCCTCACCCAATTGGTAGGGCAATTGTCTGTCTAGATGGCTACCACCCGTGGTCTAGGGTCTACCGCCATAACACCCATCAGTTGTGTTCCGGGATCAGTGTTCAGGTTTCAGTCCTCGTTTCGAGGCAGATAGCACGTTAAAAGTATCTTAGGTGTTGCAAATATCAATAGACGACGGTTACCACTTTCCATCAGGTAAGCCGTTGGACTGTCGTCGGCCTTTATTCCAGCAATAAAAAACACTTTCCAATCCTTCGACTAATCTGAATGAATCCATATATTACCCGGAAACTGATTTTTAATAAATAAAACTAAGAAGATAATATATTCCTAATATAGTAGGCAGTGCCGTAAATAGCATTTTATGCGCCCTATGCGAGCTTCTATAACTTCGCCCTTGTTTTTTTTAGATATTACAGGTACCCTAGCTAGAGCAATGGTATGTATAGGCCTACTTTATTTCATTCAGGGTGATAAAATAACGCACAAGGACCTTGGTGTTGGTGGACCTAATATTTTGGAAGAAAAATCATTTTTTTTTAAAGAACTAGAACACAAATATGCTCGTGCGCTGCCAAAAAAATTAGCGCGATGTTTTGTCTAATTTAACAGACGTTTCTGATGATACTGGCATGTAGATACATATGTGTTGGAATCGATCACTAGGGGCGCAGCGGGAACATATCAGGAGCAAGCCGAAAAAATAATAGTCCTGCCTTGGTCTGGCCATTCTTGCCCCCCCCAGAGTCTACGCCCTGTGCCTGGGCACCGGTGACACCGCCCTATTTACGGCACTGATAGTAGGTACCTATAGATAAAGATTCCAGCGAAAGCGATTCCAGTGAAAGCGAAGCCGCGTCGAAAGCAATAGGGTATTATCATACTCCTAAATAAATCTACATTTTTATCAATAAATCCATGTACCAAGGTCTACGGCCAAATAAACAAAGTGGCTCATTGTTTTTCCTTAAAATATCATCAAAGTGTAGATCGCTGTGAGTCACGCGAGGTCGTATGCAAAGCAAGTATCTTATGTAACAATAGTATTACACGTCTAAGTTATGGGCTGTGACTAATAGAAATATTCAGAACTAAACTTAAGGTTCATATTCAAGATCAATTCGTAGCCGTGAATCGAGGCCTTGAAACAGTTGTTCAGTCGAAAGAAATGAGAACCTATTACGAATTCTTGAGAAGTAATATCAATACGGCGAGGACTACAATTGATAAATAAATTGTATGCAGAGGACTACAATAGACACACATACATGGAGGACAAATAGAAATCCAATAAATAGTTAAATTTTAATCACATATACGAAAGTTAAAAGTTACAGGTCAAGGCTTGTTGGACAAAACAGTCAAATACTAGTTTGAACCTATTATTAAACAGTTTAAGCAATCAATTAAATGTTATGACGTACACAGGTACATACCTACTAATATCGTTTTTTTATTATTATTTTGTTTCCAGACCTTCAATTTTTGATTCAGTAGGGTATAATCTAAATAAAACTGAAAGTATTAAAACAAAATAAGTGTTTAAAGTACCTTTTCCAACAAAAAATATACTTGGTGTAAATGTCACTTACGAAAAAATGGCGGTAAAGGCCTGATATATTGATAAATCAAATATTGAGTCTTAATAAATTTATTTCCAATTATGACTGATTTGTTCTAAAACATAATATATTTTTAATAATATAAAGCCCAAAATAGCCTTAGTAGTTTAAAGGTTAACACGCTTGCGTCAGGCACCAGCGTTTCAAATGACGCGTGTTCGAGTCCAGGGGCCCAATTCTGCTATTGAATATCTTGGCGTTGCGAAGTATTCAAAGTACGATTCCATTGCGATAGTGTCAAAAATACATATTCTACTAAATCCACAATATCTTCCCGATACCGTCTCGGCGAAATAACACTAGAAAAAAAATATTGAAATGGCGTTGAGGTCGGGTCCTAACGCTCTAAAGCTCTACTGTGACGTCGCCAAATATTTAGTAGCTGTAGACGTCACACGCGACCAGAAGGCTAGCGTCTATTTTGCTCAAGGAATAAGCGTTGCTATACAACGTGGCAACGCCGCCAGCCTTTAGGGAACGTTCCCGGTAAGTGACAGTGGTTTGAGACTAATATTAGGATTTTTTCCATTTTTTATTTAGTTTTTAATATAGTATAGTTTGTAATTTATTTTTAAGTTTATATTTATTGCAGTTTTATGTATGTTTAAAATTAAAAAAATAACAAGAAATGGCGTTGTCCAAAAGGCTAAAAAATTAAAAAGCTACTAAAAGTATAAGCATATATTTTGCGAATTTTCGCTTATAAATATCTACAAAGAGTGGCGTGTCTGTTGGAATCTTGGAATGAACAGAAGACCGAAATCAGAAAAGCTTACGATTCAGACGGTAGTGTCCGGCGATTTTGAGGAGATAGTAATAGCAGAATTTGGCGCCAGGACTAATAACACGCACCACTTCCGCAGCTGTTTGACCGAACTGCATATTTATTATGATAACTAGGTGCTGACGGTAAACGGAAAAAGTCGTGATGAAAACTACACATCACGATGACCGATATATCAAATCCGGTCAATCCACCTGGAACCAGGGTCCATTCCCATAAAGCATGGGGAGATCCGACTCCAGCAGGAGTTAGTATTGTTTCTCTGGTTTACATGGCTTTCAAAATTATTTTTTTTATTTCGTTATAGTCATTACCTTTAGTGATTAGTTAAGCGTACCTGAGGTTCGTGTAATGTTATCCAGCCGTTTCTAATTTCACTTGGGTCCAATATTTGAAATGATTCAGATGATCTGATGCTTCTTGGCATTTTAGACTTCCAGCTGTTTGGATCCCACCAGTCGATATCCAATGAACGAGACATAATACTAGTTTCCATATAATTTTAGTTATGATTTTGTTGTACGAAGTAATAGAATATAATTTTTTAAGTAAGATTTTCTACAAAAATCGGCCAAGTGCGTGTCGTTTTGCGTACAGTGAAGGGCTTTGTAGTGGGGAAAAATATCGGTCAAATTTTTATTTGGCTACGAACACTTAACAAATGTTTAATAAAATATTCCAATTCTTAATAACTGCTTAACTTAAATATTGTTTAATCCTTGGAAATCCAATATTCTTTAAGTGAGTTTGAAGTTAAATCTTTTATTTCTTACAACTCTCCACCCTATAATTCCAAAGTTAAAGAGACAACAAACATCCAGCTAAACACATACAAACACATTGTCACTTTGGAAGCATAATTAATAATTATTATCTCGCATCCTATTAAAATAAAACAGTTACTATAAAACATAATTATAATTTATTAAAACATGTCTAACCATACCCAACAATAAGTGCATACACATAATATATGCACATAATGTATAGAGGTACATATGTTTCAAAGTTCGATTGAATATTAGTATTGTATTTATAGACGAACCCTTCACGATCGACTCGCACGTGGCCGCTTGTTTAATAGAGGCATTGATATTTTAATAACTTTACAAACATCATTCAATGTAATTCATAACCATTATTTATATTGCTACTGATATACGACCCAGACTTAAACAGGTAAAACGAGATATTAAATCAACCCTATTTAAAATGAATACCTTATTATCCTACTCTGAGTGCGATATTACATCACAGCTCGGTATAATTTTATACAGTATTTGGCTTTACATAAAAAAACACGACTGCTATGGTTAGTAATGTTTGCTCACAAATAAAATGACCAATTTTTTTTAATTCATCATCTCTTAAAATTTTCAAGGTCAACGAACCACACTGAATAACATCTAAAGTTTCCTATACTTCATCTATAAAAATACACTATCACACGTTTAAGGCACTAATAAAATAAGCACATCAATATTATAATTATAAGACTCTAAAATTCATTATTATAAACAATTAAATTTAATCAAACTTTTTAAGACAGTTTTCTTAAACAGATCCTTCTCGGACCGACGCTAAGGGTTGAATGAAATGTTCAGTTTTGAGGGTTGTTTGTTTGCTTTTTATTCCCTGGCAACGGCACACGTGACTTGTCAATGTCATGGTATATGAATAAAACATGAACCAATGGTGGCGACAGCTTGACCTCTATAGGATTTCGCTAGAGCAAGGGATCCTGTTGTTTTGGTTGCGATTGTGGGATAGTGGGTTAATTACTTCGTTATTTAGGTAATAACTAATTAGGTTTCTTTTATTAATTACTATACACAAGATTTATGGTTTTCCACGCGTCTTAATTCGCGTGAATTTTGCCTTTCATAATTAAAAGGTAAGAACATAAAAGATATAAGATACTGAGTGTTTGGATTATCCAATATAAAACAAATCAAAATCAAATCATTTTTATTGCGAACTAAGTGTATACATAGGTCTTATTCAATATAAATGAGACCTTATTACTTAGCTGGTCTTTCATAACATCGCAATATAAACTTACTTAACCTATCTCTGTATAATATTTAATTTGGTGCCTTATAAATCTTTTTCAATTGGCAATTTCATAACTTCAATCACACATGTTTATACTTTTAAATTTGTCCATGTGCCCGTGCTTGAGCGACGCGAGCAAGAATTTCAGAAGGACCGCGTTAGAAGCTTCCTCATGTGCGTAGACTTCATGTCCGTAACATAGCAGATAAATTGCAAGAGCCGCGTACGTTGGTATGTTTTATGAAAACCCACTAGTTATGTTGGGAACTAATGTCTAACTATCTTACGCTACGTTCCATTAGAAAGGAATGGGAATGAAAATATGGTGACTTGGCGTCTTGAAAGATGATAAGAATACCAAAGGTTATCAGTAAAAAATATTGAAGACCGTGTGAAGTAGAGAAAAAAAAGTCGGTAAAGCTAAAAAGCGAACGTCATGAACGCAACCGGAATTTACTGCTAGAATGAAGATAGTACATTTTTTTTTTAATTAGGAGTAGAAATATAAGCAATCATGGTTTATAATTTAGTAAGAGTCTTATTTATACAGAAAATTGAGCTTTAATTGTGACTGTATTCACATAAACAGACGTTGATTCCGAATCCTAATTAATTCCTAATTAGGATGGGATATCTCCTCCTAGGTAAGGTATACTTTTACTAAAGTCGATCTTTAGTAAAAGTATACCTTAATCTATGAGTTTCACAATAATCCGTTATATCAGTTACACCCTTATGAATTTTATTAAAAGTATTTTAAGCATACTCAAATTGTTAAGTTGCAAAAATTGTATATCTTCCACTTTAGTCTATTGATGCACTTTTAATTAATCATTGCAATAATGTATGTACCCAACAATGTAAACAATAGTGGGATCTTCTCATATTTCTTGCGGTTTGACAATGGTACGATTTACCTAGAAATACTTATATTATCTTGGCAAACTATATTAGCTTCTTAATATATCTATAGGTATTTGTCTACGCTATTTTTAATAGTTGCCATCTGGATCTTTTCTTTACTTATTAATGTTAACTTATTAACTTTACTTATTAACACGAGACCTTTAAGACGTGATATTATAATTATCTGTGCCGATACATATTTGTAGAGAACGGAAAAATGTAGAAAGCCGTAGAGAAGAACACCAGGAGTGACAATCGCCCAGATTTTTTTTAAATTCCTAAATTGTACATGACTATTTGACATGTCACAATGATGAAAGGTGACTGTCAGGCGAGAGGCTTACATTTGAATGCGAAGAAAACAAAGGTTATGGTGTTTGAAAGAGAAGAAACCAGAACGAATGCAAGGATAATGGTGGATGATGTTATGCTGGAGCAAGTGAGTGAGTTTGTATATCTTGGATGTGCTTTTAGCAGGGATGGAAGGTACACCGCTGATATAGAAAGAAGAGTGAATTTGGGGAATAGTGTGAATGGAGCGTTAGGTAAACTTCTAGGCGCTAAGAACCTCAGCCAGAAGGCCCAGCTTGCCATACACAACGCGGTTCTGGTACCTACGCTCACGTATGGAAGCAGAAGTGACTACCCCGCAAGGGAACTGGCGTCAAGTTATGTATGTATGTATGTACTATCTGAATCCATAATCATCTTTTTGACGCTTCGTTGAAATAGTAGATTGTTACACGAGAGGTGAAAGTGACCTATTTAGGCATGATATGGTTTGGCGTAACAAGGGTGCTAATAGTTTGAGTGCCTAAATTCACTCGAGGTTATCACTGCTTTTCATTTCGAATATGAGGAAAGTCAATAAAAACTGATTCGTCAAACAAAACAACTACTTCTTTTATGAAATCAGGCGTTTAAATCCATATCTAAACCCGATGAACTCTCTTAATACGTCACATGAAATGTCAAGTAAATTTCTATTTCTGTGGCATTCTACCAGCCAGTATTTTTTTGTTACTGATGATAGTAAATATTTAGCTTAAATTTATGTAAATTAAATAATAATTTAATGAGAAGTAATTTATAAGTATAAAACGATGTTACAAAATTGATGATATTTTCTTTATTGCAATTAATGTGTAACAGTAGCTGTAAGAAAAGTTGGGCCCTGAGTCGCATGTATTATCTATGGTTCGCATAGTTTTTCAATTTTTTGAGGGAGTTTTTGGCGGGAACTGAAAGGGGACATTGTGTTGTGCAGTTTTATTTTCTAAAAATGTGTAAAACTTCTCTAAAATAAACAATAGTTGTAGTATATTGATAGTTTTTGAGTAGTAATTATGTGTTTTTGCGAGAAATGTGAACTATATAGCCAAATGTGGCCTTTCGAGTTTTCACAAGAACTCCGTTGAAGGACGTCGATTGTAGCCTACAATACAACGGCGCCTGGCTTAAAGGCCTAGTTGCCAAGCCTTAAACATAAAAAAAAACCAATTTTTTGACAGCAGGGAAACTCGTTTCCCAGGGACGAAGAGTACTGTTTTCAGCGCTCTCTTTTCTTTCATCATATTTCAATTATTTGGGGTCGGCACAATATGTCTTTTCCTTCCACACTCCTCTACTCTGACATACATCTTCTGTCACACCAAATGTCATCATATCACCCTTCACACAATCCATCCATCTTCTTTGGTCTACCTTTACATTTGTATCCATCTATTTTGAAGTTTAATATGTTTTCATCGCTGTGATCAGGCAACTCTAAGCGTACTTTCAGAATATGAGAAATGAAAACATATTTAACTAGCGGGCCTCGCAGAAGTTGTCCTGCTTTGAAAAACTGAAAATTTAGAACTCAATTCCAGCGCCATCTATCGGGTCCAATTGTGAATCTAAACCATCCACGAACCCACTCAAACACACACAAAAACACGTTCCAACCGTTTAGGAATTCAGACATACAGTCTATCATTAGAATTTTATATATTAAAGACTAGACCAAATCATTTAAAAATAATATAACCTTTTCTTATATTTATGCTTTTTTTTGACGTACATTTTATTTTTATTTATATTAATAAAACTACAAAAAAAGGGGGGAAAATATCTAAAGATAAGTTATTGGTCCCAAACCACTGTCACTTACTGGGAACGTTCCCAGAAGGCTGGCGGCGTTGCCACGTTGTATAGCTATGCTTAATCTTTGAGCAAAATAGACGCTAGCCTTCTGCTCGCGTGTGACGTCTAACAAACGTTTAGCGAAGTCACGATAGACCTTTAGTGTTAGGACCCCACGGACCTAGAGTTTCTACCCCAAATGCCTCAAATGTGTAACCATTTCCAATGGCGGCATATTTGCGGCGCTTCAGGGCCTCCTGTTCGGCTGCAGCAGAACCGGCGGTAGTGCACGTACTTGAAAAATGGGACGCCGCCAGAGTGTCAACGCAAGTAGCATCCCATCCCATATAACTTTTAAATTGCTTTATCCAATAAATTCATACTAAGGACCGCTTGCATAAGGTTGCTTAAATTTATTTAAGAAACACAAAACGTATTTAACACCCTTAAATACAATTAGCGTCTTGGACAACGCAAAATTTGCCGCTAAACATATTTAAAGAACTGTCAATACGTTTTGTGTAAAACGTATTTAGGCAGTTTAATATGATTAACTAATTTTATTTAAAGGCGATCGTTATGCAAGCGGCCCTAAATATTACAAACTAACGATCAGAGAAATTAAAAACATTCATTGAATTTTTGATGTCGAGTAAAAAAGTAAATTAATCGCAAGTGATTTTTGTATTTTAAACGTTCTATTGTAGTCTAGTTTGTCTTGTTCCAATTAAAAACATTCTCTGCTGGATTCGTAATTAGTGAAGCTAAGGACATAGGACGCTAAATACAATAACAAAATAAAATTTCTTGTTTATATAATACGTGCACCTTTCTTTCGCATATCCATTTTGGTAACCAGGCCTTAGGCTTGAAGAAAGTGCATACAAATTCTTCAGTACCTACAATGATCAAGTCATCCTTACTTTCTAACTTTCCCTGCAAGATCAACAACAGTTCGAGATCAAATGTTGAATGTAAATTTTAATATGTTCTTTATAGTCTATAATATAAGGTAGATTATGGCTTAGCCAAACGCCTACAGAACATGCACTGACCATAAACTGCTGGGAGGATTTATTACAAAGGCCACATGATTCACTCTTTCCTTGTACGGTGAGCATAGACGAAGTGTTTGGGTGACGTCATTACTTTCAATCTTAGCTGAAAGTGCAATTAAGAGTTCATGGACTGTGTTTATTGTTGTGAACTGCGTTCAGCGGACTTAGAACCGCTAGTTTTTTTAAATAAAAAATTGCCACACCAACATATTTACTTTTATCCGTGCAGGAACGGAGAAAATATACAAATTCCTGCGGTCAGGCGGCCTGTCGTAAGAAGCTACAAAACTACTCACAGCCAGGTGGTAGGGTATTTGCCTTACTGGATGACTACCACACCTGGTCTAGAGCAGGGAGCACCAAATAGTTTCGCTCGGGGTCCGTTTTAAGAAATGAAATGACCACCGCGGTTATTAAACAAATGTAATTACAGAAATAAATAAGGTATTTTTTTACATATCAATGAGAAAATGACATTTTTTCGCGGTTCGCACAAAATGGGTCGGCGGTCCGGATGTGGATCGCGGTTCGCCATTTGGCGACCCCTGGTCTAGAGTATGCCGCCATAACAACTTTGAGTTGTGTTCCAGCATTAGTGGTCAGGTTCCAGTCTCCCTTTAGAGAGCACATTGATAGTACGCGATGGTAACCGCTTTCCATCAGGTGGGCCGTCTGCACGTCTGTTGAACTCACACAATAAAAAAAACACATTTACATGTTTTATATTTCCAAATTGAGCAAGTTACGTTTGTGTTATGTATAATACGTATACAACGGATTATAACTCTGGGGCCGTTGTAAGCCGTCTTTACTGAATAAGAAACTCGGTATTCAGATTAGGCGGGTTCGAATCCTGGCCGGAAAACAGGCATCATTTCGACAGTTTTCCAATTTGTTTACAATAAACATGTACTGAGGTCGAAGGAAAACATTATGAGAAAAGCTGCAAAGGTAACCGATGTGTTAAACCCGCCAAGTCGCCTTATAAGCCTTGCAAATATAACAACTCTCCGTTTCTCGCCTAAAAATGGGGAAATCAGAGAACAGCAGTGCGATGTTTATATGAGCTGTTTTTATTATTATTACAACTCGGAGTCTGATCTCAGATGCCGAGAAAATAGTAAATAAACAGAAAGTTTGTTCAAGTTTACCAAGCCAGTATTCGAATCTGGGACTTCTTTCTTCCAGTGAGCTAGGCGGCCCAAAACTTAAACCAGTCAACCACAGAGATTATCAAAACGTTAAACTCTCAACGCTAAATAAAACATTAATTCCTTAATTAAACTAAGACAAGTAACACAAGACGACTACTAAAAGCATTGCCATATAAAAGGGTCGTGTTACAGACATATAAGAGTAATTTGGCGATAAAAAAAGCTGTTTATATACGCTTTTCCATTAGTGACTGTAGTTGTACACACCCTGTACCGTGTCTGATAACACGTGTTATCTAACCTAATTACTACTGAACACGCACGTTATTATACATATATTATATGTAGTTTAATTAATATTTATAAATAAAGCGCTTAGGGAAAATATTGATAAAATAATATTGTCCGTAACCAAGTGTTTATGGCGATGATCCCACTATGATTGTTTTCAATTATCTTTATAGAAAATATTAAAGTTACAAAATATTAAATACACTTAATTATTATTATTTTTTTTTATTGCAGGAGATCAGCAGACAGGCAGACGGCCCACTTGATGGAAAGCGGTTACCATCGCCTATGGACATTTGCAACACCAAGTTGCTGCAAATGCGCTGCTGCTCTCTTAAGGGAAACTGGAACCTGGTCACTAATGCCGGAACACAACTCAAGGTTGTTATGGCGACATACTTTAGACTAGCGGTGGTAGCCATCCAGTCGGGCAAATGCCCTACCACCTGGCTGTGGGTTGTTAAGTCGCCTCTTACGACAGGCCGCCCGGCCGCAGGAAATTGTATTCTTTCTCCGTTCCTGCACGGATAAAAATAAACTGACTAAAATTAATAAACTTTATACTATATTTCAAAAAGAAGAATATCTATAGATTCTAATTGAAATTCAAGTTATTTGTATTACCTTAAATTGAGCCATTAAAATGGAAAAATCCTATTTATATTAAATCTCTCACAAAATTTCGTATAAAACAAATAACTTTTTACCTCTTGTTTGTAATAAACGCTTGTATGTAAATTGTATATACTTCATCCACTAAAGACCTCAAAAGTGATGACCTCGGCCAGGATGCGAAGCAACAATTAAGTAATTACATCATCACGGGTACGTGTTCTAACATAATAGCCAACTAGATAATGTAATTACCTTAAATAACATGCAAATAAGTCGCGACTACTCAGCCCGACGCAGCTTTGGGTGCGGGAAACCAAATTCAGTAAGCTTGTAGGCGGGCAAGGGCGGACGACAATGTATCGCTGTTTTTATAGTGAGGTTATTTAATTGAATATTATAGAGAATGGATAAGGTGAGAAACGAGTATCGATATAAAGAGGTTTCCGAAAGTTGCACCCGTGACTGAAAAATTGAGAGAAAGGCTAAGCTGGTATGGGTCGGTTAAACTAGAATATTGATGGATATAAGAGCAAAGGTAGATCAAAAAAGAGATGGATATACAATGTTGTAAACAATATTGATTCCCCATACCACTATAGACATAGAGACAACACTTCATTGTTCACCAAAACAAAAATGCAGAACACGACAATAATTACTTGGTAAAACAAAAGGCGACCTTATTATCGCTAAAAGCGATCTCTTCCAGGCAGCCTGACTCAAAGGAAATTATTAAATTATCTATAATTATTATGCAAAAGGGGAAAGAATAAAAATGACATACATGGACAGCAGATTACAGTCTAAAGTATTGTAAGCTAGTACATACATTATTGCGTAAGAATACCATAATGATTCATAAGTGAATTTTTAAATATGGCAAAAGATTTAGCTTTTCTGACGTCAGTTGGCACAGAGTTCCAAAGTAAGACAGCCTGCATGGCGAAGGAGTTGGAATAGAATGTTGAAGAGTGTGCAGGTGCCATCAACAGGAGATTATTAGTGGAGTATGTACATATCGAGCCTTTACCGCCATTTTATAGTAAGTGACATTTGTATCTAAATATATTTTTTGTTGTAAAAGATATTTTAAAGAGTTATTTTGTTTGGAGACTTTCACTTTTAGTTGGATTAGACCCTACTGAATCAAAATTGAATTTCTTAATACAAAATAATACTTTAACATACTTTTTGTTACAAAAAATATTTTTAAGTACAAATGTCGCTGACGATAAAATGGCGGTATAGGCTCGATATACTGACAAGAAAACTTTCAACCCTTAGATATAATTATATACAGTGAACTCTCCCTAAACTTTATTGTTTCGCGATTACACAACAGCCTTTTGCAGTCTCATGTAGATTACATATTTCTATAAAGTTCATCGATACGACCTAAAAATTTCCGAGAAACTGTTATTGTGATTATGATACTACAAACGGACAGACAAACCGATGAACATGTCAATTTCATATAGGTTCCGTTTTTTACAAAATGGCGATGTAACCCTAAAACACATATACAGT
Source organism: Dendrolimus kikuchii (assembly GCA_019925095.2). Taxonomy (NCBI): domain Eukaryota; kingdom Metazoa; phylum Arthropoda; class Insecta; order Lepidoptera; family Lasiocampidae; genus Dendrolimus; species Dendrolimus kikuchii. The sequence goes on along the minus strand of CM034405.1, from coordinate 16,780,550 downwards.
AGGTAAGGTAAGCATGAAGAATTCTAACTAACTTAACATTCTGTGACATGAAACTTACTCGCCTTTTTGATCAAAACATAATTAATGACATTATTACATGTTTTTAAAAGGATATAAATAAATTCTTAATAGATAAATAAATGGGCACTGTAAACGACTTTGTTAATATATTACAACCAAAAGTGCAACTAAAAGGTTTAAAGTCGTTTGATATAATTTATAATCAATCAGTTCATTAATGGCTTTATATCATATCTTATATGGTAGAATATGCATTGCATTTCATTTATTAACTGAACATGTTTAATTATGATAAATTATTGTACCATAAAAGCTAATGGATTTCAATAAGTACATTTGAATTTGCGATGAAGACAGGAGGATAAATGACTGAATTCAATAGGTACAGATCAAAATGTTAGTATTTTGAGTTGGTAATGAATTAGTGTTTTAAATTATCCTCAAAAAGCGGTATAAGGATAAACTATTGCGCCATTTAGGCTGGGCTTCTGTGTATCGTAGAATATGTTTGGCGGCAGCAGTTTATCACTTTATATGGGTGGTGATCACGCATGTCCATGATTATTTATGCTGCAATCACGAGAATGGTGCTCCTCCAACAAGCGATACTGGAAGAAACTAATCGTGTTTTTCTTTAAGCTAAGCACGTTACAGAAGGCGATAGTAATTTGCAAAATGTTAACTATGGCCAGGTTTCTACATTTTACTAACCATTCATTTGCCTTTACGTAAACTATACATGTAATGTCAATTTCTACCAATGGTAACGTGAAACAAGGGATAACATTTATAGGTTATGGAAACTCGACGCATACATTTTTAAAATCAAGTTTTTTACTGGACTATTGTCATGTTTTATAAAAACGTGTGAAAATAGAATCACTAATTAACATTACATACATAAAACTTGAGAGGTGTCAAGGGACACCCGGATGGAACGAAGTTCCTTTCGATTAATTAGTGAAGGAATTGTAATAAAATTTTATTTTTTTTAAGTTATAATAATATTTTTTTTATTATTAACAAATATAATGTTATATAAACTTATTATTAACAAATATAACAAATTAAGTTGTCTCTCTCTCACTATAAGAGAGAGAGAGACAGAGAGAGAGACAGACAGACAGACAGAGAAACATGCGACGCCACACAGCTTACAATAGCTTACTATAGCAAAAAGTGTCGTGACAACTTTTCGTAAGAATTTTTTCCGTCTAGCCCCCTTTCACAACGCGCGATAAGGAACTTCGTTCCAATATCACGCCTGTTTCCTATAGGGATAGGCAGAGACTAGGGATTTCCATTTGCGAAGATCCTAACAAACAACTTTCGCTACATCTACTTTCATTAACCTCATCATACATGCACGTTTATTTGATATGCTTTTTACCTGACCTCTCTTTAACACTTCTGATATTTGATCATGGTGTGTTCGTCTCGGTCAACCGGCAACAACTCACTGTTAACCATACTGTCATACACCGGTGTTGTGATTCTAGTTTTATCCATTCTCTCTATATGCCCAAACCACCTTAACATTCCTTTTTACAACTCTTGTTATTATATCTTCTTTCGTTAAGAATTTCTTGGGTTTGAGGTTGCCTGAAAGTGATCGCTTTTAGCGATAAGGCCGCCTGTTGTTTTGCCAGAAAGTGTTGTAATTAAGCATTTTGTTTTTGTATTTGTTTATTTTGGTGAGCAATAAAGTGTTATCTATATATCTATCAATTTCCTATCAATAGTAAGGTAAACGAGTGGATATAGAAACACAATATAAATTATACAGTACCTACACACTACTGACATTAATATTTCATACAAACATTACACAACAGCTCTTTCCACTGCTTACAATAATAACATAGTATAATGACCATGTATTATGACATGTGATTTGTGTGCCCAGCCATTGTGTCTTTCGCATCACGAAGACGGTAAAAAAACATCCTATTCACCATTTCCTGAAGTAAAAATAATATTGAATCTTTCACGTCCTGTTATTCATGCAGCTAAAGAATATAGTAACTAACTGATAGCGTTGATTTTTCTATTTAGGGTCCACAATTTATTTAGCTTCTCACTCATGTTTGTTTTACATACATACATACATAACTTCACGCCAGTTCCCTTGCGAGGTAGGCACGAATAACAGAGCGCCATTTAGGCTTTATTCTTACACACCTCACTTGCTTCTTTGACATTCATAACTCTTGTCATGCACGCTCGTCTGTTCTTAAGGCTCCTGACATCACCTTCTGCTAGTACACGATTAATTTGATCATGGAAGGTGTGTCGTGGCCTTCCACGACTTCTGCATCCATCCACTTATGCATTGTATATCTGTTTAGTCATTCTTTCCACATGCCCGAACCACCAGAGCATTCCTTTCCTTACCTTCACCCCGACACTCTCTTTCAAACCAACTCTCTTTCTTACTTCGGTATTACGAACACGGTCCGCGAGCGTCACTCCGCAGATTTTGCGCAGTGCTCGCATCTCGACCGCGTTTACTCTACTTTCATGCTCTCTCTTCCATACCCAACTCTCGCTTCCATATGTGAGCGTAGGTACCAGCACCGCGTTGTGTACGGCGAGCTGGGCCTTCTGGACATGTTTGTTTTCTGATACGTATATAGTCAAGGTGGCAATGTTCGTCATTGGGGTATTTAACACCACCTACAATTCGAAGACACAATTCAATGGTGTCTTAGCTTCACTGACTGAATTCTTGTCGTACCTATTCAAACACGAAAATAATGAGAGCTATATGAAGTTCTCCCACTGACGGACTTCGCCAACTTCACTTCTATACATACATAACTAACATGTCTTAAAGATATTTCTAAGTAAGAGTGTTCCATCTTATACTCCATGATTGTCACTTGCAAAATTAATGAGTATCTGAGCTTCATTATCTAAAAGTAAAATTAACTCTTACAGTCCGTCTGCATGTCACAACTGAATAACATCAAGAATTACCAAGTTACAGTAAAGTGTCCTTTGTTAAAAGAAACGAGAAGTTTATTCAAGTATAATCAAATATATACAGAGCTCAAATGGTTGCCAATTCGACTTCGCCGTAATGCTCATGTTCTGTCTATTCTTTATAACGTACTGTTTGATCCTCGGACACCGTCTTAAAGAACGTTTTCAGTTCTTTCACAGTGATTCGAGATCTTTGAGACCGTCAGAGAGGTTGCAACTTAAGACACCGTTACATACTACGGAGATCATCATCATCATCATCCTGCTGCTAAATCTAACCGTTTCTTTAAGAGACTTGTGAAGGAGCAGTATCTAACTGTGTAAAGTGTCTATTATTTGTTTTATATGTTCATATATGTATGTGCGTATATATTTTTATAGCTATGTATGTATAATAATTATTGTGTCTTATTATTAATAGCTATCTAGTTCAACTGCATGCCAACGCTATATATGCAATTAGATCTTGTCCATCCAAAGGTTGCCTGGAAGAGAATGCTTTAAGAAGCAATAAGGCCGCCCATTGTAATACATTATAATATTTAGACTTATTATATATTTTTTCTTTGTTATGTTGGTGTACAATAATAGTACATTATGGTACTAGTGTGTAACATTGGTGATTACGGCCGAGGCGCCATTGAGATTCGAGCCGTAGGCGAGGGTCTTAAGAGAGCCGAGGACGGTAATCATCAATACACACGTGTATCATACGACGTTTTTCAACACACTTGTGAGTAAAATAACAACAAAAACTCATTTTATTTAGTAGATAAAAAAAGTTATATATGAGTGAAAGTTTTATTTGTTAAACACGTACGAGTTAAAATTATCTATTTAAATAAGAAGTTGCATGAAATGAGCAAGCAATAGGAACATTAATTTATTTGTTCTATAGAACACGATCTTTATTTTTTGAATAAAAACTTTTTTAAGAACAAAGCAACTCAACCAATAAAAAAAAAAAAAATCTATAACTCACTAGTGAGTTATAATGTTTTTTACTCACAGTTTGATAATGGGTGTCATTCTGTGCCTAATTGCGGTGACCATAGAGCCACTTTATGAGCAAGTATGTTGAAAAGAGTATTATTGTATTGTATTATATTATACACAGAGAAGAGATAAAAACTTAAAAAAAATATTATTTTCCTATGTACTAGATCTAAATAGTTCCTATTTTCATATTTTTTGTTTAGTTTACGTTTTAGCAATTGTAATGCCATTTTCATATTTTTTCAAATTCTGTTACATCCAGCCAGCAAAAGGGTATATGTAAGGTCATCGCTCCCTCATACGTGGTCTCCACTCAAAACAATGGAATAATTCAATCAAAGCGTTATATTTATAGAAACATTAATAATATCATTTCTACGACGTTAGTGCAGTTGTTAATTGCATACCGTCCGTTCAGGAGCAATGTGCTCTGGCTTTTGAACAGAGAATAACGTGGAACGGGAATGTGTATTTGAAGTGAAACTGCTTTAGAATCGTTGTGATTTGAAACTCGATGAAACGAAAAATCGACACTAAAAAGACCAAGCCTGCGAGAAAATGAGATAGAATACATTATATTTAATAATTTAAACACTATGATCATACTGATAAAGTTGAATATGTTTTGAAGTTGTTAGTTAATACTTCAAATTTTGTGTTTTAAAGCTAAAATATATTGTAACGATATAATATATGAAATGTGACGTCATGAAATTTAAAATTCCTCCCTCCCTTTGTCCCACTTTGTTTCACTCCTCTTGCGTGTGAACTGTGCACACGCATATTTTTTTTTAAATTTAGTAATTAATCATTTAAAAAGGCATTAAAATAATTTGCGAAATTTAAGTCTGATTAATCTTACATATTTTAGATAAAAGAAAAATAAAGAAGTTAACCACAACTTCCAGCTTATTATTTAATAACAAATTTCGCCACAACATATTCTAGATTATTATATAGAAAAGTATTCTTTTTATTTCTTTTTTGTTTGTGTCCACGCTTTGATGTACAATAAAGAGTTATCTATTAGTTAATTTATTAAAGATAACCATAAAATAGTTTGATGCTGTGGAATGTTGAATTCTATTACTGTTACCTTCAGTAGATTTCTGGAAATTTCCTAAGACATATGGTTTACTTTAGTTCTTGTAATCCAATTATACAAAAAATATTATTTAATATTTTGACAATTTGATTTTCTTTCTTCCTTATTATAAATAAAATAAAAACACCCGATACTACTCTTGACTCATATAAACTCAATAAAGAATAAAAGTTTTTAAATGTATCTTAGCTAAGTGTATCTCCTTAAGTTCACTAGTAAAGTTAGCAGTTGAAAGCAGTTATTGTCCATTATGGATCTACTATCTTATTAGGTCATTTACTTTTTGGTTTGCCTCACCTTCTTGTTAGAGAACAAAACTTTTAAATAATTAAGTTTGAATAAAATTAAAAGTGTCACAATTTTAGAACTACTCTGTAACTTTTCCTGTTCGGTTGACTCAAGTGTCCATTAGAAAACATTCCTCAATTAATCAGCATGCCACTAGTAATGTTTGTTATACCTACCGCGGTACACATTTGACACACATATAAAGCTACACAATCGATAATAGTTACAACTGTAACAGAATGTCTGTTTATAAAAGAAATATTAAATTGAATGGATACTTAGAATAGGCAGTTATGCATAATAGAGTTGATACAAAAATACATTATATTTATTTCTTATTTCTTTACGGTATTTTTTATTGTGATGCTGGCGAAGAGGCAGATATGGCTTAGATAATAAAATCTGGTTACCGTCACCTACAGACGTTTGCAACACCAGGGGTGAAGCCAACGCGTTGCCAGCATTTCGGATGGAATAGAGAGAATGGGATTAAAGGGCCTAAGTTGGAGGGATAAGAGAGGAGGAATCAGAAAGAGGATAGGTGAACGGAATAGGTGTAAGAGGAAGTGGACTATGGGGGAATTGGAGTGGAGAATCACCGTCTGCCCATTTTTTCCATGTTCTCCAAAAATTGAGACGAGCAGACGCCATAGTCCCAATAGCCCGGTAGCTTTTGTTCTCATTTTCTACGATAGTCCTACATTGATCAGGGCTTGTCCTTGGGTGCATTTCATATTGTGTAGACAGGGATAATCGCCGGTCAGTGTCATGCCACATTAACTATATTTTGTAAAGGGGCTTTACGTGTTGGCCTCCAATTACTCTCTGTGGTTGAGTGCTAAGTGGACTTCCGGGCTCAATTTTTGGCTTACCTTGGCCCCCGATCCGAGGTGTCGCTACTCACCTAAGGCTTCGCCACAAATCTGTGGATTGGAGTAGGGAGAAGTAGATAGGAGGAGAGGAAAGTGGACTATTGGAACTCTCACTCATTGTACGAAATATGATTGGCTCAAGGCTAACCATTTCATGCCGAGATTCTGTAAGAGCGTAGTATCACACCAATCGAACCGGTCCTAAGCGTTGTAATTAAAATAATGATTCCTGCATGGCTCTATCCCGTCAAAATAGAAGAATTTCTATTTTTCTAAATTCAACATTCTTTTTTCATAAATCGGCAGATAACACACACATTGTATATCACCAAGCTAAGCAGGTTATGATTGTATTATGAGTAATATACAACGGATCATTCTGATGACGATCGCAGACACCCAGATCACAGTAAATAACAAAAAGCTCGTTTCTGAAATGTACCATGCCAGGAATCGAACCTGGAGCCTCTGCGTTCCAGCAAGTTCGGCTGGCTAAGACTTAGCCCGCTCAACCACGGAGGCCGTCATGCTATTATACATGTAAGTACTGAGTATATGTAGACATTAAAGCTCCGTTTTTGTAGTCAAACTTATCTTTACTTTAGGCTATATATATCCGATTTTACATTTATTAATACACCATCATACGCAGAAGTTCCAAGTACGCAAGGTTCATGGAAACAAATGTTTATGAAGTTATTAATAGGTTATTAGAACCTCAGTTGGTTGAATCAGCCGAAGCAATGGTTCTAGGTAATCTCGGCGTAGTATACGACTTGTTTATAATTCACTCATTAATTAATGAAAAGTGTACACGGTTCCAAGATCTTGGTTTTTTTTTAATCTATTGTGTAGAATAACAGGAGAATTTTGAATATTTAGAATAATGCCTACAAACATAATATATTATTTTTCGCTAAATATAAAAATATTGTTACGGCCGACAAAGACAAATTCACACCTACATTTTACTTTTGTTTACTTTGTGTTTAAAATTTGTGATAAAAAAAACAGCCCATTGTTTATTGTAATCTTTTACGGCCTATTGTTGTATTGTGATCACTGCCAGGTGTCTCAGATTTAAAATACAAGCTGATTCTCAGAAATTCGGTCGAAATGCCCCAACTGAGAGAGGAGGCAGTCAAGCGATAACCACGAGCGAAGCAAGACTTGTGTACATTCGGTAATCTATTTAGTGACGGACTTTGCGTGTGTTATTGAATCGTGCATTGCGTTTGGACTGGTTGTGTTCAGTTATATTTGTACCTGTGTACACTCTAACTCTATAATAATTCCAACAGCATTTTAATTCGAGTCCTGCAACTCGTAACAATATGTTAGCATACAAATTATGATGTACATGAAAATATATGGTGTAAAGATTGTGATAATATAAACGTAGTAGTATATTAAGTGTGTTTAAAAAATTCACTTATTTCTTTTCTATATTTTTATTTCGAAAACGAAAAGACATGAAAATATAGAACTCGTTCTTCGTATATGCGTAACATATTAATTTTGTTATTCATGAAATTGTAACTTTACGATTTATTTACTATCAAGTAATTAGTATGATTGTGAACTAAGGGATGAAACATATTACATGTTGACTGTTCGTGCGGACCTAATAATATTTAGGTTTGCACAGTCACTTAATTTCTGAGAGACACAAAAACAATTTTTGGCCCCGAGTGTACCCCTCTAGACTACAGCCTATTCAGCCTGTTGGTAAATCAACAAATGATGTGAATTATTTAGTTATGGGGTAAATTAATAGATATTACAATATGGAAACCATGCAAAAGTTGTTTAAAAATATTGAAACTACAAAAAGATTACTCTTAACCTTCAAAATGAAAAAACAAACCCAGGTCGGCAACAAAAACAAATGATCCTTGCAACAGCGCGTGGGATCTTGCAAATCTGGCACCGAACGTGTCATATTATTAAAACACACCACCCACTAGCAACATTTAATGCTTCCAATGTCATTTAAGGATATGGCGATATTTTTTTTGGTATTACTGATTTGATATGGTAACTCGTAAAGTTTGCATAATAACGCGTTACATGATTTTAAGTTAGCTGGAAATGGTTTAATTTGGTTTCTGATCTTGCGAAGACATTACAAATGTCTTTATTATGACATGATAAATTTAGGTTATATTTTATGTCATGTTTGGTTTGGTTTGGTTTATGGTTATGTTTTATACTCTGATTTTTAATTGCCTGGACTAAAATGACAGCTGCGACCGACTTTTTTTTAAGTTGCAAGCTTGGAGCAACTTCTTTATCAATTCTATAGGATTCAACTGGCATTGGTGAGTTGTTGATTTAACTCACTTCACTTATGCTTTAACTTATCCTTTTTTAATTGCTATTTCCAACCGTCTCTCTTTTTTTATACGTTCTTAATCAACCCAATTCAAATCAACATTTGAATTGTCCTTACATCTTTGCTGCTCTTTCGCTTTGCTCTCAGGTCTAATAATGCTGCTGATTCTATATATAGTATGATTTGTTTTATGTTTGTATAATTTATAAAGTATATAATATTATTTTCTTAATTATTATTGGAATGTGTCATACTATTTATTGTCTTTACCGCCACTGTTACGTTTTAATAATTTTTTTTAATTTTAGGGGGTTGCCTGGAAGAGATCGCTTTAAGCGATAAGGCCACCCTTTGTTCAACGTTTATTGTATCTAGTTTTAATTTTTAATGAACAATAAAGTGTTTTCATTAATTCGTTCATTGTTTGACTGTAAAATTTTGGTATACCGAAAATTTTTGCCCCCCATAAATAATGGCCTATAAGTAAATCCAGCACTGAATATGAGGCTGATATGGGCGATTAAATTAGACGAGTTTCTGCAACCTTTTTGCCCGTGTGTCACCGTAAGTAACTACGCGAATTTTCAAAAGCGAAGATAGTCGCAGTCTAAACAGTAGAGCAAGACAGATGTTGAAGATAGTGATTTTGTAATGTGTTGCTTAGCACGGTGAAAGGAGTTTTTTGGTTAATTTCTAGTTAAGCAATTCAACGGGGGTCTTATGAGATATATGTTATATAACGATTACAACAGCCAAATATATTAGTAACGCTCTATGCAATTTGTAGGCTGATTTTAAAGAAATAAAAATATTAGCCAATTAATGTCTCATTGCTGCGTTCGGACCTCCTCGATGTACGAGAACAAACAATCCACGGTTTGCCAAAGCAGATTGAAGGATTTCACGTATCGGTAATATCTCTATATATATGTAGATTCGCTCCCAATGTTTTCCTTCGTTGTTAGCACATGGTAGACAATTCTAACAGTATGTAAAGATAAATTAGAATATTGTCTAAACGATGCTTATTCCCCGATCAGGTTTGAACCGACATAGATCGTATGAGCAGCAAATGCCTTAGCCATTGAGTTAACATGACTTTCAAATAATTATTATTAAATGTTTATAAATAAACAAATACACAAACATACATACATACACAGTATGGGTTGGGAAATAGTCGTGATAATAAGTATGTACATAATTATTTATATATAAAACATATATATTTATTACTTTATTTACTTATAATTACTTTGAGTATTTATGTGTCCCTTACCTTTTTCCTGCACCACCTCCACCACATCGCCTGATTCAAATTTGTTTTTGATTTAGGTTGCCTGGAAGAGATCGCTTTGAGCGATAAGGCCGCCTATTGTATCGCCTAGAAAATATCGTAAATATGGTCTGTTTTTGTAATTGTATGTTTTGGTGTGCAATAAAGAGCTATCTCTCTCTATATTTGTCATAAATGAGAATTTGCTTGGGTAATATTAAAGACTAACTTTTTTATTGTCTGAGTCCTGCTTACAGGCAGACGACCCACCTGATGGAGAGCGGTTATCATCGCCTGTGGACATTTGTAACACCTAAGGTGCTATCAGTGTGCTGCTGTTCTCGAATCTGGCCAGTAATGCCGGAACACAACTTAAGGTTGCTATGGTGGCATACCCTAGACCAGAGGTGGTAGCCATCCACACGGATAAATACCCTACCAACTGGCTGTGGATTGTTTTGTCGCCTCTAACGACAGACCGCCGGGTCGAAGGAAATTGTATTCTTTCTCCGTTCCTGCACGTACTTCCATAGTAATTTAAATATTAACTGAAGTTCAAAAAATAGGAGGTCCTCAAGTCGTCGTGTAATTTTTTTTTATTAAAGACCTACGTTTTATGTTACCTTATGAAAGCCTTTCGTCCTAGTGTTGTGTGATTCTTTAATTCTAAATTCGTGTTTCATACATAAAACGTAAAGAATAGAATTGTAAAGAATGTCTTCAGATTCTAATCTTTCAGATGGTATTTATCAGCTTCAGTTTGTTCGGTACTAATTACTTAACGGGACATTGCCGTCGGGCGTTGCCTCTTATCGATTTTTATGAACCACAATGACCTAAAAATTATCATTAAATAGATAGCGACATGCAAACTGTTAAGGCTGATTTACATTGATCCAGCTACTGACTTCAAACGAAAGCAGTACAGGCGCTGAGGACTGACTTCTTCCGTTTACATAAAGCCAGTATGATGACAGAACTGGTACCTTCAAATTCGAGGTCAGTAACTAGATCAATATCAATCAGCTTTTAGAATGCGTGAACTCAAAACGTCGGATAAACGTGTGAACAATGAGGTATAAGGATAATGATATTATTATTATGTCATTATTATAAGTATAATAATATTTTTCTTTCCTTTTAGTGAGTCTGTCTCACTAAGTACTTCTGGAATTGTATCTTAATGTTATGCAATAAAGTATATTCTATTCTATTCTAAGTATGCAATGTTTGCTGCAACTCCATTAATTCTTCGAAAAGTGATTGTGTAACACATTTCTGTATAAAATTTATTTTAAAAAAAAGTTTGAGTTTATTAATTTTTAGCTAGACGTGTTGCTGGGGAGTTTCATGCCGCTTCTTCTCCTTAGCAGCAATAACACTTTGCGAAGCGGTGTACATAGACTAGGGAGGAAAATAAAATTTTATCTTGTAAGTATTGACCTTCAAAAAGTGTTCTCCAGAGGAACTTATTATGAATAAAAACTTTTGAATTTGAATTTGCAAGAAAACAAATTATACACAAACACATTGTACATGTTGCTGCGACCACTTGGTTCACGTGGGACTTTGACTTATATTATAAATATGTTCTGAATTTAAGCATGATATGAATACATAACCCTTTATTGCTCACCAAACATACAATTACGAAACTGCATGATTACAATATTGTCATGGTAGAAACAGTAGGCGGCCTTATCCATTAAAGCAATCTCTTCCAGGTCATCTAACTTAAGGAACAATTTAACTTACTCTGGCGATGCAGGTGGTGCAGATTAGCAGGTAGAACTTAAACAGTGATATTTTATAAATAAAATATATACAAATATATTGTCTGAATGAAAGATAATATGTCAATATCAATGCGCTTTTCTGCTCATTTTGCGTATTCCTCTGACATAATTATGCCTGTAATACCCTGTAATGCTAAAACACTTGGGTTATAACTATGACAATGCTTGATTTTATATTTGCATTAGGTAAAAAGCGAGCTAAATTATGTAACTGGCCAGTTAAACCCTTATCATCATTTGGACAGAGATTTTCCAGTTAAGTAATAAGTTGTCTGTTAAGACAAATAACTGATAACTCGAAAATCGCAAATTAACTTGCTTCTTATTTAATGCAAATGTAAATTTGGCTTTAAATCTGCAACGGAACGGCTGCTGTCAGGAGCCTTAAGAACAGACGAGCGTGCATGACAAGAGTTATGAATGTCAAATAAGCAAGTGAGGTGTGTAAGAATAAGCCTGAATGGCGCTCTGTTGTTCGTGCCTACCCCGCAAGGGAACTGGCGTGAAGTTATGTATGTATGTATGTATGTAAATCTGCAACGTCGGTGACACAACCTTTCGTGTCGTGAACTTTTTAGCTACCCTCATGTTGTGTGCCCACTGTTGGGCAATGGTAAAATCCCGAATTTTGCTACTGGTTATGTTTCCAGTGAAATATAATGAAGAGTTAATTTTTTTTATATCTCATGTCACGAAAAATAACCATTACATTACATTCCAGGAGTGTTCATCAATAAATTACTTGATGCCAGTTGAATATCAAAACACACTAGTATGGATATAGCTCATCGTACTGATTTGACTAATGAGACAATAATCACTATTATGTGAGATTAAATGGGCAAATAAAGGATTTCCTGTTAATCTAGACATCGAGCCGTTTTGGTAATAGCTTCCGCTTCTACAGAAGCCACACGAGATCTCACAATCGTTGCTTATCACTTGAGTTTGTTATCTACACAAAGTGAACATTTCTTGGGTTTTATGAGATATTCCTTATTTCGGTTGATTTCATTGTTAGCTTCTCTGCTGTCATGTCCGTCTGAGACAGTTTCTCTACGTACTACGATACGACCATTTTTCTCAATAAAATTTGAGTCGTTAGGGATAAAGCTTGTCAGAAAAGTGCAATTTATTTGCTGGTATAGCGGATGAATGGTAGCTGAATGGACAGTAGACGCAGACGGACATAGCGAATGAGTGGACGGGCAGGACTAAAACTTATGGGTTCCATTTTTATCAAAATTAAAGACCCTAATAGTAATATTTATAAGTTCGATCGTGCATGGAGTACTGTTCTCATCTTTGATACGGCTCAGCCAAATGTCAGTTAGAGGCGTTGGAGTTAATTGAGTAACGAACCAGGAGGCTGGACGGCAAGGACCGTCTCTCTAATGCTCGCTTCAGAGTCTAGAGCATAGACGCAAGGTTACGAGGCTATATGTCTTTTTCTACTAGATATATTTCGGGGAGTTTTTCTTAGAACAGCACAAGCAGGGCCTCCATCCTCATTTTACCATCGAAAATCTAGAAGCACCGGTTTGCGCCACCGTTATATCGTGGAAACATCACCAATTAAACGAAACCCTCTGCTTTATCTTTTCTAGTGTTCATTGCCAGAGTGACATTTATTAATTATTATTTTTTGCAGGAGTTCAGCAAACAGGCAGACATCTCACTTGATGCAAAGCAGTTACCATCGCTTATGGACATTTGCAACACCAAAGGTGCTATAAATGTGCTGCTGCTCTCTTATTGGAGCCTGGAATCTGGTCACTAATGCCGGAACACAACTCAAGGTTGTTATGGCGAAATACTTTAGACCAGGGGTGGTAGCCATCCAGTCGGGCAAATGCCCTACCACCTGGCTGTGGGTTGTTTTGTCTACTCTTACGACAGGCCGCCCGGCCGCAGGAAATTGTATTCTTTCTCCGTTCCTGCACGGATAGAAACGGCGGCATAATTTGCCGGAGTCTGTTGTTCCTGACAAATACAGTCTTTGAAGTCTTCAAATCACGAATGAATAGGTATTTTGTAGGTAAGCGTGCTCCGTCCTAGACCGCGTCATCATTCAATATAAGCTAAGAGAGTGTAAAACGCAAATCATAAAAATATATCGAATCAGATTGATTAGAAATTCTAAAATAAAACATTCAACTATAACTCACAGAAGCTTTATCTCATAGCAAGCGACCCAATTCCCATATCGGTTCCACGATATGTAACAAACGTTAGGTGCTGTAGTTAATCGTTTTAACGGTACACATGATTCAGTTAAGTTTGTCGACAAAGACAGCTTGCTGCAAACTAGTGCAAAGCTTACCTCAATTACTAGATTCTTTAGCACCTTGGTTCTCAACGATTTTAATGTCGCGACCCACGAAAAAACCAAAATGATAAGTATAAAGTCTTGTGTAGGGTTCAAGGTACAGTGTATATTGCTGACGCTGCAGTCTACTTTAATATTACTATAAAAAACGATTACAAATAACTAATTTGTGTTCGAGTTGTTATTGCATTGTTATTAAGTCGCTACAAGTTGCTACAAGTAACCTAATCGTAACATACGACTTCAACTACTACTAAGTTGAACCAAAGGATCAGCACCCAAGTTCTCCAACTTCAAGAATAATTTCCTGAAAGCCACAAAGTGTATTTCTTCATCAAGCACCAGCATTCCAACAACAAACTACTGCTAGCATCCACCACTACTATCAACAATAGCAGAAGCAAGTGTACAAACGACCCATTCACTACAAAATTATAATAATATTTTAATTAATAGTTTATTTATACGTTTTGCCCGACTGGATGGCTACCACCCCTGGTCTAAAGTATGTTGCCATAACAACCTTGTGTTGTGTTCCGGCATTAGTGACCAGGTTCCAGTCTCTCTTAAGAGAGCAGCAGCGCATTTGTAGCAACTTTGGTGTTGCAAATGTCCATAGGCGATGGTAACCGCTTTCCATCAAGTGGGCTTTCTGCCTGTCTGCTGATCTCCTGCAATAAAAAAAAAAAGTTTGATTGAATTAAATATTTCGTCTCTGTGTCTTATTTTTTTAACAGACTGCGGATCTAATAACCAACGCGACCCCCAGGTTGAGAACCGATGCTCTAGAAAGGTGAAAATTGTTCCGAACTAACTGTGCTCGTGGCTTTATACGCGTGGAGTTTGGATTATAACAAAAAAAAAGTTATCAGAAATTTTTATGTTTCCGTAATTATTTTAGCAGAAGCAGAACCTTTTTTGTATTGTCTTCCATCCGTATGTATATCTTTATATGTCACAGTCATTGTTCTCAGGAACGCCTGGGTATGTATAGACGAAATTTAAAAGAAAATTGTAAGGCTCATGGCGCTAAACAAAGGTGTAATAAAACCGTGAAAGAATTGAAAATTACGTATGGCCGTCATATTGGTATAGGCATGGAAGAAGTAGGTATTCTTTTTCCATGGTACAGATAATATAAATGATAACTGATCGTTCAAGATGTTTGTTAATGTTATTTTCATAGTTGGGGAGATTTTAGCTGAAAAAATTGAGATGTCATTGTCAATTAATGTCACTGTCAATTAAAGTTTTTTTGAACAATATCCTCTGGTGGTCTGGAAATATTGGTCAGGTTATCAAAAGTATGCCGACAACGGATACTGAAGTACTTTGGCCATATAGCCCGCAAAAACCTAGACAATATGAAAAGACTTGTGATCGTTGGGAAAATTGAAGGTGAGAGACCTTGTGGTAGATCTTCAAATAGGTGGATTGGCCAGTTTGCTGACCAGCTGGAGATTTCGATAAATTAGGCCCTCCACCGTGCTCAGAACCGATCTCGGTGGAGGACAGCAATTATTCACTGCCATCAAAATCGCGATCCTCAGCAGCGAGGGACGACTTAAAACAGAACAATATCCGTAGATTAGTTTTTGAGCTATATTATTTATGATATAAATCACTGTACGGCGCCATTTCTTTGAAATAAAGTATTATTCTTTCTCTTTCCATAACACTTTCTCTCTATTCTACTATTAAATATCTACAATATTATTAAATTCTAAAAATTCTGTGTCTGAACGTTGAAGCTTACATTGTCAGTACATTAAAAAAAAACAACTGGAATATACACTATACAAACAACGGATAACACGATGCAATTTTTTTAGATTTCTTGTCTGTTTGTTCGGGATTCACGTAAAAACGACTGGGCCGATTTGGATGCGGTTTTCGTTGATCGACAGCAAATTCTTAAACTTAAAATCTTCGCTACTTTTTATCCTGGGAACCCCTTGAGATTCTTTCTGGGAACGATTTATATATGCCAGAAAAAAAAATCAATTTGATTTTTTCACTGATCGATAACAAATTTTATGTAATAAAATTGTGATTTTTATCCCGGGAATCCCACGGGAATATTTCTGGTAGCATTTTGTCGTTGTTCGGGTGGATAAAAGTTAGCTTATTCCGACACAGTTTTCACTAAAATGATAGCTTACATTCTTTTTTAAATGCTGCGGTACTTTGTTTTCCGGGAATTCCTCGGGAATTACAAGTCAAGCGTAGCCAAAGTCGCGGACATATCCTAGTTACTAAAAACATTTATGTTGTAAAAGATAAACAAGTGACACACACATCGATTGCTAGAATGCAGTAAATTTAATCAATACTGATAATAGCAATGTAGGGTACGGTGCCGTTTGTACGTTCTAGGTGCTACGCGACACAATTATCTACCCCCATTGTTGTGATAGTTGTTAGGATATGTAGGGCGACAGGGACTATTATAAGGGTAGGCCGCTAACAGTTCCCGCATGCTTATTTTTGTCGCATAAAGTTTTGTATCATTTTTTAACGCTGTCATAATTTGTGGGTGTGACAGCGCACGTATACAAGAATAGAAGAGTATAGAAGGAAAAGACTGTGCTGACCTCAAATTATTGGGATAAGGGGCAAGAAAAGAGAGTTGTCGCTATCTATTTAAAATCTAATTTATTTAAAATCAAGTTAATATATACATGTAAACGTATGTACATGTATTGTTACATGCCGACAAAAGTGAATGCACACCTGCCTGCCATAAAGCACAGTTTATTACCTTCCCGCATTTAGACTTCTTTTGTTTAATTTGTGTTTAAAATATGTAATTAGAAAAGCAGTCTATTGTGTATTGTAATCCTTTATGATGAGTCGTTAGCCAGGTGCGGTTCTTGGAAAATTCAGTCCACGCGGTCGAGTATTGTATTGTATAGTTTAGTATAGATCAATGCCCGAACGGAGGGGTGAGGCAGTCAAGCGACGACTACGATACGAGCAAGACGTGTGTACATTCGATAAGCTATATAGTGACGGACTTTGCGCGTGTTATTAAATCATGCAGTTTGTACTGGTTTTGTCCAGTTATATTTGTACCTGTGCTATACGTGTTTGTATAGTTCTAATAAATTCTATAGTAATTCCAACGGCATTTTTAATTCGAATCCCGCACTCGTAACAGTATACACAGATAATCGCTTGATTGAGTGACAATGACATTCACAATACGACGTCTTGTACTTTAAACAATAATAGATGTAAAATTTCATGTTGGATACATTTTCCTTTTCAGGGTCATGAAGTAATACGCGCTTGCCCGATTACATTATATTCTATTTACTCTACGAAATTATACTATAATTATATTTGCAAGAAAGCGTAGTTCTAAAAGTTCATATTATATATGTTTTGCAACTACACAATATCTGGAGATTTATTGAAAATTAAATAATAAATTAAAAAAAGACTGACCGTGAATTATTAACGGTCATAGATTATCACGTGATAATTTGATATCACAATTCACAAAGACGGTTAAGTGATACCTGGTGTAATAATTTTCATGGAATTCATAGATAATTAAGTAAGAACTTACTAATCAGCGTTACGCATTAGACAAGTAAAAACAAAACATTGCGTTCCTTAGGTTGGTACCTCCACCATATTTTAATTTAAGTCAAACGATGTATATTAATCTATTAAATCGTAAAATTATAAATCCTTCTCGTTTTCGCTTACGAACAGTGAAACTGGAAAGTTTTGGAAAAATATTCTTCCGCGGCCAATGACAAAAACAACCTTTATTACCTCTACCTTTCACAGCTTGCGAACATCCATGCACTTACCCGATTATATTTCAATATTTGTTGTTACGAACTTTAAGTATAACTGGTAACACTATTAATGACTAATAACCGCTAACATTAGTATTCCGCTACAGCTGTTGGGTTCATAATCACCGAGGTCATGGTCTGCCTCCCGGGTTGAGAAATACGCGAACACGCGACGCGACATCGCACGCTTGGATTCAAAAACAGAACCGTTGGTTTTGCCGACTTGTAATTGGTGGAATGGGATGTTTGTTTTTTAACAGCCAGTGTTTGCTGGCGCCGCACCACACACTATTTGCTGAAATCCATAGATAAACAGATTCTCAGGTATAAAAATGGTGTAAATTGTTTTTGGCGGAGATCAATCGTCATATATTATAAATATCGTTCTGTTACGAATAAAATGAACTGCAATAAAGTGAAAGTCTTTTAAAATATTTCAATTCAGTGTTTTTTTATTTATTTACTGCATAAGCTCAACATCTGCAACTGTCGTGTGAAAATTAGCACGAGTGTCGTGATGTCTTAATTTCAACTTTCTCTTATATTTTCGATTACTAAGAGTATGATCATGCGACTCCCATGGTTTATATCCTAAGGGAAATTTTGTTTTCTTTTTGAAAAGATTTCTAAAAAGCTTACACTTACGTCACAAATATTCGTATACCGAGGAACTATACCGTTTTTGAGATAAACATTAAATCACTATCATGCCAATTATCAATAGTACTCATATTATTATACTTAGCGCTGATTTTTCAATCACCAAATAAAAGTTATTCATAGAATAAAGTATAACATGGAAGATTTAAAAATGTCATTGAACGAATAAAACAGTTAATTTCACTTTTGAATTCACTCAGGTTACAATTAATTCGGCTGATAACTTTCATCTGATGTAATATTTTCTTAAGTTTTCGCGACTTGTATACATAATAAAACTACGTTTTAACGGTTTTAAGCGCGGTAATTTTATTTGATTTTGGTTTTTCCGACGTTTCGGCCGCGGAATGAAAAAACACTCCGAAAAATTAAGCTTAGACGTATCCGCACTCACACCATCTTGCGCCAAAGCGCCTAAACTGTATGGGTTACCTAAAATTCACAAAAACAACATCCCCTTGCGCCCTATAGTTAGCCAGCTTGACTCACCAACATACAGACTGGCACAACATCTCGCGAAGACACTCAACAATCTCCGCGGCAACACACCCTACCATGTCAAGGATTCCTTCGACTTCATCAGCGCAATTGAAAATTTGACATTGGCTGAGGATGAAGTACTAGTCAGTTTTGATGTCCAGTCCTTATTTACCAGTTTACCAGTGGAAGACTGCATTGAGATTGTCAAAAGGAAGCTAATAGATAATAACATGCCTGAGGAATATGCAGATCTACTAAAACATTGCCTCACATCTGGCTATTTCGTGTGGGACTACGGCTTCTACGACCAAATCAACGGTGTAGCCATGGGCTCACCGGTGTCTCCTGTCGTAGCTGACATTTTTATGGAAGACTTCGAGCAGAAGGCACTGGATACCGCTCCGGCTAAGCCGAAGATGTATAAAAGGTACGTAGACGATACTTTTGCCGTCCTCCCAAACGATAAAGTCTCTGCATTTCTAGATCATCTCAATTCCATTAGCAGTAATATTAAATTTACTATGGAACTAGAGGCAAATAATAAATTAGCTTTTCTGGATGTGCTCATCCTAAGGAACCCTGACAATACTCTTGGTCATACGGTGTATAGGAAACCTACCCATACAGATAAATACCTTAATGGTTCGTCTCACCACCATCCTAGTCAGTTAGCTACCGTGGGCAAATCTTTGTTTCAGAGAGCACGGAAAATTTGTGACGAGAACCACATAGCTGGAGAGCTTCAGCATGTCAAGCGAGTTCTACAACGCAATCAGCTGAAGACTCCACACCAACGTCACAAAGGCCCCAAACCACCTTCAGTTGAGCGGTGCCCTGCTACCCTACCCTACATCAAGGGGGTCACAGACAGAATTGGTCACATCCTCAGGCGAGCTTCAATCAAAACATATTTCAAGCCGCAGAAAAAGATTACCCAATTTCTGAGACCTGTGAAATGCAATATCCCACTCCAGGATGCAGGGGTTTACAAGCTTGATTGTGAGTGTGGATTGTCATACATTGGGCAAACAAAGAGGAGCATAAAAACACGAGTAAAAGAACACATTGCTGACATGAAACACACAAGGTCTACGAAGTCTGCGATCAGTGAACACACGCTGGATAAACCCAACCACTACATCAGATTCGATAACCCACAAATCCTTGCGAAAGAGAATCGTTTCATACCTAGAATGATACGTGAGGCTATTGAAATCAAAAAACACCCAAATTTCAATAGAGAAGATGGTTGGCAAGTACCACCTGTTTGGGATCCAATTATCAAAACTATTAAGACCCAAACCCAGCAAAAACCAGCTGCCAGACCTCAAGACACTGTGAGCTCTTTCTGCGTACAACGGAACACAAACCAACTTGACTGATAATTACTTTTATTTTTCCTTCCTCCCATTTTAATATTATATAAAATTATTAGAGCTAGGCATGTTTGCTGAAGAGTTTCTTGCGCCGCTTCTTCTCTTCAAGCCATAACATGTTGCGAAGCGGTAGTAAATTAGATTAGGCTCCCATAGATTAAATAATAACCATAAACAAAATTAAAAATTAAATAATTAAAATTAATAAGTTGGCGGTAGGCTAAATAAAACTTTAACAATACTCGTTGACACTTGACATCTTTGTCTTCCGTGATCACGGCCACTGAAAAGTGGCCGAAACGTCGGAAAAACCAAAATCAAATAAAATTACCGCGCTTAAAACCGTTAAAACGTAGTTTTATTTCATCTGATGATTGAAAAGTCGCCCCTAACTTTGAGTTTTATAATTCAAAAATTATAACCCGCTAGTTTCTGCACGATGTTTATTATAATATAAACAATAATAACAGCAATTTACAAACATACGATTGTTGGGCTCGAGCCTCTCTCTTAGGGCAACAGACGATATACCGGGCAGCGTTTTCAAAGAGGATCGGCAAGTTTCACACAACGGGATGTGCGGGGTAGACTTGGAGGGTTCAAGTCCAGCAGTTGACTGCGATCGTTGTGCATGTTTCCGTATAATGTTTTCCAGTAAGTCTGTCAGTCAACACGTGGTAATTGTAACAATCTGCCTAAGCGGTTCATGTTGCCTGGCCAGGATTTGAACCTAAGTCATTTAAATCAGACGCAAGTGCTTTAGCCGTTGACGTTTATATTGTGTCTAAACAAAATGACTCATATAGACTAAAAATATCCACAGTTAACTGTATTTATCCTTAACCTTGCGGAAGAAATCAATAAAGTTTTTCATTAATTTATTGCAAATAAAGCTCGATATGGATGCTTGTATGTGTGTGCTTGAAATCACGTTTTACTTCACATGGTTGTATAGCAATCTTATTTATCTATTCTAGAACTATTCAGTGATTTGAACCAATCAACTATTTCAAGAGTCAAAAGAATAAAAAGCTCGGAAGCTTTGTAAAGAGTTGTTTACCTACTATAGTCTGGGTAGGTATTATTATATCATCGAACATACAAGCCTAAGTTTCAATCTTTAGGAGCATACAACGCTGTATCTGCTGAATTTACATTTTATATTTAAATAAGTGACCAGTGCTCGCTTCGCTGAGCGTCATTAAAAAATAAAAAATATTAATTACAATCAAATATAGCTTATATCTCTTAAGAATAATGTAGCTTTCTAATGGTGAAAAAATTTTCAATATCGGTTCGATAGTTCAAGAGATAACTCCCTACAAACAAACAAGCTCAAAACCTTTACCTCTATATAAAATTAGTATATATTACAATGACAACTGGAAGAAATAACTTCTCTTACAATCTTTGGTAAAACGTTACAAGATGTTACCTACATTAATTACCTAATTAAACAATGCATTGCGCTTATTATACATTTTATATAACAAGAACATATTTACAAGTATAAATACGATTTCACATTAAAGTTGCCAGAAAATCATTATTTAAAAAAAAGTACTAAAATTAATAAGCAGTCTATGGATATGTTGTATTATATTTAAATCAATAAATTAGAAAAAGAAAATATTTTTTTCCCCTAAATGACAAATTTATTAATGTGATCGTATTTTGACCATTACAAAAAGAAAAGCTCAATAACTTTCGAAATGAGTTTCATAAAACTAATTCCTTACTTAAGCAAATCTTTTAATATTTTTGTGTGAAATCATCAAGCTTTAATTAATTAATATTTGTTTGTATTTTATAGAGAGGTTGAGTATAGTAGATACATAGATAAATCTATATATAAAAAAGTAGATATATATACTAGTGATGCTAGAGCTAAGTCTGTAAACATTTGCAGTTATACCTATAATTAGATTTTAATTATCTAATTCTAAAGTATTATATCTAGGATTCATGTCATTACTCACCTGCATTTGCAGTAATCTCGATCCGCCACCTTTTTCCATTTCTCCTTAAATTTTCTTTTGAAATACAACAAAGAAAGTTTTAACGCCGAGATTTAAAAATAACAATCTTTATTTCCCAATAAACAAACTGAAGTTGAAATATTTGGTCGCAATAATAATATTTATATTATATTACACTTGATTTTCTTTCATAATTTTAGATAAATATTCACAAAATATTGTTCACACTACAAAAAACATGTATACTCAAAAATGTCAATTGAAATTATTGAAGTTGATTGAATTAATACTTTCCCGCGCGTCGGTGCATTCAAATTTCGAATTTGCGTTCGAAAATTCGGCTATATTTTTTTATTACATTACGGTCTATGCAAACTTTTTGCTATATTTATTTCGCGGATAAGGTACTGATCAAACAGGTTAACAGTCGCCAAGCGACTCAAGCACGTCAGGCCACGTCGAGCAGGCTCAGCTGTTGTGTGCAGACCGTGTCGAAGTCGCGAGATGGCGTGGCGGGGACGGGGGACAAGCCTGCATGATTTCGTGATGAGTAATCGACTGGCTGCACCTACATGGCCTGCCAAGTTAGGGCTACCATTACTAACACGGTCTTTTTCTCTTTACTTAATGTTCTAAGTTTGAAATTAGATTCTGATATTTTAACATCCGCTTTTTTTGTTTAGCCTTCTTTTTATTAATCTGACTGATGTGTATACTTATTTAATTTAAAGTCGGTGCTACAATAGAAGTCCCACGGAAAGTAAAGGATCTAAGAGGCGGCTACGCTAGTTGATAGAATTTTGTTCGTAAAATGGCCAGGAAATAAATTTTTAGCTTTAATTATGGAGTTTTTTATATTTACTGTTAAAGGGAACGCAACAAATCTATAAACTTGACAATTCTTTAACATGTATTGTCTTTGGTAGCTTCCTTCTTAAGATGGCCGACCTCCAGTCCATAAGTGCTCTGATCTGTATAAATGATTTAAATACAATTAAATAGAAACTAGAAACAATCACAGGCTTTCATTTCATTATTTATTTTATTCAGTAATTACCTACATCCATTACAGATTAACAAATAATTACTCTGGACGGCGCGGCGATTGCAGCGTCGCGTCTGTGGGACTTTTTTGGTGGCGCGAACTCTGCTTTGCAGTGTTCAAAATGCTACTACTATACCACATGGCCTCCCATGTATGCGTGTCCAGGAAATCTCAATAAGGACTATGTTGATCTAAATATTTTCTGCCGACTTATTCCTTAATCCACGGCAGAAAAAGAGTTTTACTTAGCTAAAAATTTCTGTGTGACAGATGTATGTACTACCTCATGTTAAGCTATTAGCTGTAGAAAGAGCAGAGATGCTAGAGTTTGTTTTTCTCGTTAGTAGGAAAGGAAAGACTAATTTTTACACTCAGAATAGGGTAGGGATACAGTAACTTTAAAAAGTGACGATCGACTTTTAGTTTTTTAATTTCGGTTATGAAGGGTAGAGTTAATTTCGGTATGTACCTAAATATTTTGCTTCAGTTACTAAACTTAGTTATTTAAAAAAATATAGTTATTAATTTATAGATTCATATAAAAATAAATAAATAATCGGCAGACAAACACACACATTGTATATCCCCAAATTAAGCAAGTTACGCTTGTGTTATGGGTAATATACAACGGACTACTCTGGGGCCGATCCCAGACACCCAGACCATAGTAAATAACGGAGAAAATACGTTTCCGAAATATACTATACCAGGAATCGAACCCGGAGCCTCTGCGTTGCAGTGAGGTAGGCCGGCAAAGGCTTAGCCCGCTAAACCACAGAGGTCGTCAAAAAAATAAAAAGTATAATAAAGTTGAGAAAAGGATGTGTTCTTTTAAATCAGTTTTAACGTAATCGTCCTTTCAGAGCTCAACTTGTTGTATCTTAGCTTTACATCCCAATTATGCTTGGAATCCAGGCTCCGCTTTTCTACGTTTTCATTCACATTTCGCGCGGACCTTGGCATCCTTTATTAGGTGACTATTAGCATGCATACCAGCCCTCAAGATGACCGACCAGCATTTTTTGGCCTCCTCTCCTACGCCAAGATATCTAGCCGGTTCTTGTAAAGTACACTGGCATTGACTCCAGAGCAAGTTGTTTGTTATTTTCAATCGTTTCATTACAATTAGATACTTTAAATAGAATAATAATTAATAACTAGTGGTAGAGATTTCTGAAAGTAGTCGATAGTTAGATATCATGCTTGTAAATGTGGTTTGATAATTAGTTATATTCTATACTAATATTAATTATAAAGAGGTAAAGTTTGTGACTTTGTGACGTTGTAGGGGGTAATCTCTGGATCTACTAAACCTATTTTAAAAATTATTTTACTGTTGGAAAGCTACGTTAACAGGGAGTGTCATAGGCTATATAACATGACGCTATATTACGGGAGCGGAACAGAGCGCGGGTGAAACCGCGCCGGGCCGCTAGTATATTATAAAACTTAAAAAAAATGTTGTTAAAAGGAAGCAAATATTTCATGATAATCTATTTAATTAGCCTTGATCCCACTAAATTCATTATAATTAGATACTGTAAATGGTGATTATTAAAATATAAGTAAATAGAATAATATCTAGTAATAGAGAATTCTGAATGTAGCCGATAGATTGATTGCATTGATTGGGAGCACATATTTCATGATAGTCGATTTATTCAGCCCTGATCCCACAAAATCGACCCCTGATCCTGTGATAATTATACCTATCTCTTGGATAAATCGCTGTATATCCACATAATCGAAAGTATTAATGTAGTAAATATTCGTAATCATTTGTATATTCTAAAGGCTGTGAGGTGGGACTAAAGATCGGAACTGTTGCACATTAGTTTGTATTTAATCATTATTATGACACTTTATTTCCAAATTTTCGGTAAAATTTTCAATTTTCGCGTTGCGTTTCCCTCGATTTAATAAACTAAATTGAAAAGAACACATGACTCTGGCTGAATGCACAAACCGTGCCAAGCCAATATTGAACAAAGAAGAAGAAGAACTGTTGCACATATAATACATACTTACCAATATAGATAACAGAGCATTATATAAAAATATTTACTTAACATATTTGTTAAGAGCTTTTCACATTGTTGCGAGAAATGAGAATGTGAATGTGTCTGCGAGAACACGTGTGTTCTTGCAAAGCTTTTATGTGAATGTGGAGACCGAATATTAAATATTTTTTCGTCCCTTTTGACGCCCGACATAATAAATTTATACTTTATACTAAGCAAAAGTTTAAGGACGCAGTCTAGTCCTGAAGACTTTTCAATTTGTCTATGGTACTTAGTACAGGTGGTGTCAAATGAAACGAGCAACAATCACCTTAAGGCGTTTATTTTACAAAAGTTACATACAAACATTCATAATTTATTTCTGTTTATGTGAACCGCTATTTTTGAATCACACATGTTTTACACACGACGTCGATCTACTTCATCGCTAATCATAGTTCATTATTTCGACTTTTTTTTTCAAATTTTACTATTAATCCTATATTATTTCTATGACGATTTTAAAACACGTGTTGTTAAAGCAAAGGAATGTTGCATTTATTTTAAAATAAATTTGCAAGTAAAACGCTTTTTAGTACAATAAGAATATTAAAATTAAGATGGATAGATAAATAATACTTTATCGCTCAACAAAATAATAGACACAATAAATTAGTTATAATATTTGTTAGTAAAACATTAGGCGTCCTTATCGCCTAGAGCGATCTCTTCCAGGCAATCTAAATTAAGTATTAATTTTCGTTTTCAGTTATAAAGCGGAAAATTATAAACGTAAAACATTGAATTGCCTGTGTATAATTTAAATCTTCCTTCACTATTAAGTACATTTCGGTCGATTCACTAATTTGCCAAAAATGACAACATGTTTAATACATAGCATAAAAGGTCTATCAAAACCTATGCAATAAATCTCCATTCAGTGTTTTTCAAAGTCTTTTTATTGCTGGAAAACAGAAACAGCCTAACTAATAAGTTGGCTATGGTTGTATATGGATCATGTATTTATTTTCAGCACTAGACACCTTATCAAAGCACTGGTATGGCTTTGATGACAATTTAAAATAATTCACTGACATTTTAATTTATTGTGTAATATATTGATGTACGTATAAATTGTTAATTTATACAGATTTTGCTACTTTGCTTTAACAACACCGATACATTTTAAAAACTCAGCTAATTTTATATAAATATAATGTACCTAATAGATGTTACCTGTTTTAATGTAAGTTACGATACATGTTATCTGAAGTTATTTCGTACTTTTTTTTATAGAATTAGCTGCGTCTATCACAAACTCCGTCGCAGCTACACAAAATTAAATGCACCGCAATTTTTATTAATTGTTAAAAATCAATAATGCAAAACATTACAAAAATATGTACCTATCATTTCGACGTAACCAGCGTCTTGTTATTGCTGCCTATTTAGATATAACTAAATTTTAAGCACCAAACTGATTACCATGCCATATATTGATTTTATGTCATTCCAACTAATGTCTTTTGTTGAACTTGAACATGCTGTAGTTCTGCAATGTTTCTTAACCAAGGATAGATAGATATATAATTAACGCATAGATACTATAATTATCGCTTTATGAGGTTAGGGGCCTTAATCGACCATAAACTTGCCACTTTTAGAGAATCACGTTGTAAAATTCATAAGTACTTAGATAATTAGGTAACGGTAGGTGTAAGGCATAATAAGTTATTTTAATTGGAAAAATACATAACATTATGACAAATTTGTAATTAAGATTATTATTTTGTTTTTGACACATTGTTTTCTTATTATATTTTTATTTTTAATCATTTTATTTCTTTAATTACCTAATTTTTTGCGATGTTTATTAGTAGAATAAGGCAATTTAATATTTGCACGCCCTATGGGTAATGTCATGTCAGACTAATTATAGTTTAACGGTCTTATTCATATTGAGTAGAGTAAGTTTGAAAGCTTCTTTAAAGTTCTTTATGAAGCCTTCAAATTTACTCTAACTCAATATGAATAAAGCCGTTAGACCTGTTTATCAATGTACCACGCCAAAAGCAAATAATTTTCATTTCATTTAATTTTATAATATTCGTAAAAGGAATCTACGAGTGTTTATTTTAAGGCAGCTGGCCACCCTTTGTGGAATTTTATTGCACCTATTTTTAGAGTACCATAGCTATTTTGGCAAAAATGTACTCGTTATACAATCATATTGTCATTCTCTCTCTATGCATTGGTATTATATTATATTATTATGTCACAGCAATTATTCTCAAAAACTATTAGGCCTCCATGAAGAAATTCGGTAAGTGTACTATTTGTATTTTATGTATTGGAGACAATTGTACAGCTCTTCATATTTTTTATTTATTTAACTACATATAACTGAGGATTGACAGCAACTCGAGTCACTTGAGTGTATGTACTTACAAACAGAGTAAATTGTATATCGCTAGTCAGATGTTGATCTTCAAAGATCCTAACGACGCTTCTCAGTAACTATTTTATTGAAGTTATAGAAATTGTACTTTATCTGTTAAACTATAGCATGGAGAATGTCGTGATAATTTAAGGCTTAAAATACTTTCAATGAAAATTGATAAGAACAAAATTCTTTGAGTAGTTTTAGAGACTTCTCTTTCAGACTTGCGTAGCCAAATAACAAATTAAAGTACTGCTATAAGTCTCGAGTTTAGACTTTAGTACGTCATACGTTTACAGCGATAAATTACAACAAAGAGATGGCCGTCATTTCTAACAATTATGTCTAGCAGAAGGTGATGTCAGGAGCCTTAAGACCAGACGAGCGTGCATGACAAGAGTTATGAATGTCAAAGAAGCAAATGAGGTATGTAAGAATAAATCTGAATGGCGCTCTGTTGCTCGTGCCTACCCCGCAAGGGAACTGGCGTGAAGTTATGTATGTATGTATGTCGGAAATGTCCCTACCAAGGAATATAATAATTGAAACCATCACGAAAAAGGGTCGCAAATATCTATAATTTGCATTATGCTCCCAACTTTATTAAATTTGAATTTATTAATAGATACGCCATCTAGTTGATGCCAATAGGGCTGAAAATCATCTTAAGCACATGACGTGGTAACCAGTGGTCTTATAAATGTATCCTTATTATTTATAAACATAATATGATAAAGAAAAAAACTTTTAAACTACATCTTAAACATTTTATCTAAAATTTAAAAGAAAAATTGGCACATAGTAATTTTCAATAAAGCATTATATAACAGTTCAACATAAAATTTTACCTACTTCATTCATTGCATTTTCACCATTAAATCGTTAATTTTCTAATAATATAATTTATGTATATTATACACAATTGCTACAACATCTATAGGCACATTGCAAGACAGAAAATTGTTTTCAAATGTATGAATAGCAATAGCTAGTTACGAGATTTGTTGCTTTATACATAAGTTCAGGCGTTTTCATAATTCTGTAATTTAGTATTTATCATGGAAGATAGTATTCTATTTCCATGGTATTCATTGATATAGATTATCGGAAAAATATAAATTGACAGAGAACCACAAATATTAAGCTCGGTTTCCACCAAAGCGGAGTGAAGCAGACAGGAAAGGAAACGCTTTGTAAATGATAGATATATAAAATTTATCAAAACGACTCATTGAATCTTCAGGTGATCAGATGGCTGATGCCTACCTCCTGTAACGGATCAGTATGGCGATCCAGCGAGGAGACGTAGCTAGCCTTATGGACACCTTATCCACAGAAGATGGTGATCTAGGCTTAATATTCTACTTATAGTCTTGTGGGCCTATGGATAGAATATAATACAAATAAGTTTTTTTTTATTGTATTAGATTATCTATGTATCAATGAAATTTGTATATATATAAAATATATAGGACAAACTGTGACTGAATATTTATGCATATACATTAAGGCCCGCTTGCATAATGATCGCCTTTAAATAAAATTAGTTAATCATATTAAACTGCTTAAATACGTTTTACACAGAACGTATTGACAGTTCTTTAAACATATTTAGCGGCAAATTTTGCGTTGTGCAAGACGCTAATTGTATTTAAGGGTGTTAAATACGTTTTGTGTTTCTTAAATAAATCGAAGCAACCTTATGCAAGCGGCCCTAAATGTTGTTCATAATATAAATAGAGTTATACGACGGGTCTCTTACCTCTTACTCAATTCGGAGACATATCTGTTGTGTTCTAGCCAACTCGAATCTCTATTACACTTGCTTGAGACACGCTGCCTCTTTCCACACATGTCTCCTCTCCGCTTTAGAGGACACCGGGTGTTATTATATGAAAAACAATGTCTTGCAATGTGGCGTAATACGCGGGGTATGGGACAATACATATAATCGCAATTTCCACAATAGGGTAACACACAACACAGGTATCAGGTAAATATAACGTTAGGCAGTCTTTGGGTAGGTCGGAAGATTTTATAGCGACTAAACTCACTTCAAAATTGCACTAAAATACAATATACCACACCTAGATTAATACCGACACTATGCTTAAAACGCTGTATTATATTTTGGATGCTCGAGAGGTCTTTTAAATGTATGACGTATCATGTAGTATTTCTTTATTTCTATTTTTTTTAATCCGTTTTTTATATTTTAGACATCTGGATAAGATGTTCTATTTGTGTTTTTAATATTTTGATTTCCTTTTATGGTCTTGTTTTTTATGTGGATCCTATGGATCGCTTCGACACCGAATTATTTATTGATGAAGTGGAGAAACGACATGCAATATGGGATCTTCAGTGTGAGGATTATTGAAATAAAATTGCCAAGAATCGAGAAGAGAAGATTTTATGGACATTCTCAAATAGTTGAAGAATTTTCCATTGAATTCCATTCAATATAATTTTACGAACTGATCATGTACTAGTCGGTCACTTAATATTGGATGTACCCAATACTGCCTTTTTCTTTTCTTTTATTTTATGTGCAACCACAGTAAAACACATAGTTCTTCGTCGACTTCCATTTTCAAACTGATGCTCCTCCGCATTTGCAAATCGCTTAATAATCGCCGGGCGTCTGAACACCATTACAATTTTTGCGGTTTCAAACCGCACGATTTGTAACCTCGCGGTTCCCGCGTGTCTGAACTAGCGGTTAGTCTGTAGTTCTTTTTTGTATTGGTGTACAATAAAGAGTTATTGATTGATTGATATATGACCGTGTACCTTAATTTGTATGAAAGAGGCAATTGCAAATTGTTTTGGTTATTTTCTTAAATAAAGTATACTTATCAATCATTTAAAAGATCTCGCATAGGATTTCGTTCAGTAAGGTACTGTTTCTACCGACCACATAAACTACTTACTAACATCGACTTACATCTAAAATATGAATATTTACATTTTTCAAAATAACGTAGTATAACTTTTAATCGTCTCGTGTTATTATAATATTTAAGAACTAGCTGACCCGGCACACTTTGTGCCGCCTCAGAATAAAAAAATAAAAAACGTTGATTTCTAAACGACGGGACGAACATCAAACGTTTGACATTCAAAAAAAAAAATGAAAGAAAACTTCACTTTTAAATTTAATTTGATGTCTGAACGACTTTTAAATTTAATTTATTTCTAAACGACGGGACGAACATCAAATGTTTGACAGGTAGGAATAATTTCTAAGGGAAAGCGATATTGTTGTTTTTACTATATTTCAAGCATTTTTTTCATATTTACTCACCATTTGAACCTTCCCTGGACTTCCACAAATAATTCAAAACCAAAATTAGCCAAATCAGTCCAGCCGTTCTCGAGTTTTAGCGAGACTAACGAACAGCAATTGATTTTTAAATATATAGGTAGATTATACTATTGTAATGGAAACTAAAGTTTATATTTAGCTAGAACTTAATTTTCTTAAATTTTCGCGACTTGTATACATAATAAAATTACGTTTTAACGGTTTTAAGCGCGGTAATTTATTTGATTTTGGTTTTTCCCACATTTCGGCCACTTTTCAGTGGCCGTGATCACGGCAGACAAAGATGTCAAGTGTCAACGAGTATTGTTTAAGTTTTATTTAGCCTACCGCCAACTTGTTAATTTTAATTATTTAGTTTTAATGTTAATTTTATGAATGTCAAAGAAGAAAGTGAGGTGTGTAAGAATAAGCCTAAATGGCACTCTGTTGTTCGTGCCTACCCCGCAAGGGAACTGGCGTGAAGTTATGTATGTAGTTTTAATGTTGTTTATGGTTATTATTTACTCTATGGGAGCCTAATCTAATTTACTACCGCTTCGTAACATGTTATGGCTTGAAGAGAAGAAGCGGCGCAAGAAACTCTTCACCAAACATGCCTAGCTCTAATAATTTTATATAATATTAAAATGGGTAAAAGGAAAATAAAAGAAATTATTAGTCAAGTCAAATAAATTACCGCGCTTAAAACCGTTAAAACGTAGTTTTATTATTTATTAGAACTTAGTTCTCAATTAATACCTACACTGGACCAGAAAAAGTGTTCTGTACTTTGGACAAGACGCCCATGCACTCTTAAAATTTTGAGGGTGTATCGTAAGCTAAGCATAGATTGGGACCCCAGATTCAATATGATGTGGTAAACAAATGTCGGTCGAAGGGGTAGGCCCAAGAAATGCTGGCTTGACGTTGTGAAGGATGACATGCGTACCAATGGTCTCAAAACGGGGGATGCTGAAGACCGCGCGAAGTGGAGTAGAAAAAGTAAGAAAGCGGACCCTGGGCGTCGGAGTGAACGTTCCGAACGTCACCGGGTTTTAACGCTCGGATGATGATGATGATTTAAAATTTTGTGGGTTGGGAACCAAAGTGACCCCAGCTTCGGATTAAACGCATCGAAATACGAAAGACACATTTTTTTGTTGAGCTGGTGAATTGTTTACTCAACGCTCGACACCTCGTCCACATTTGTATCATTTTGCACGTGGCATCCACACTCTGAATTATTCTGGATGTTATTGCGAAACCTTGAATAGTTTCCATGTTTTGTTGTGCAGTTTTACTTCATAAAAATGTATGATGGGGGGGGGGGGGGGTTAGGTGACAGTCAAATCAATATAGACACTAGATATTATCTTCAAGTACAAAATTTGCTGTTAGCTCTGATTTTTAATTACCTGGACTAGAATGACAGCTATGATCGACCTTTTTTTATGTTGCAAGCTTGGATCATAGTTTTGTAGTATGGCTCATTCATAAGTGAGTTATGTGAATCGTTGATTCAACTCACCACTGCGAGTTGTTGATTTAACTCACTTATGAATGAGCCATACTACCACACTATGCTCCAAGTTTTCAACTACGAGTATGGAGGGTAGGTGTAAGGAGAACCATCTTTGTATATGGAGAAGCGTCCATCGAAATACATTAAATTAGGGTGGCACCTCATTATTATCAGTGTGAATTTTAAAGAAAGCGCCAAAAGTTATTAGAGTATATTATAAAATTTTAGTTTTATAAAATTAAATATTAAAAAATCACTAAGCGTATTATTCAAAGTTCACGAAATCACTCTTCACGTTTTCACAAAAATAATTCTTTGAGGTTACATAATATTTACTAAATTATTTTGTACTACGTAAATAGTTGACATTTTTAATAGCGTACTATCACCAACTACTCGAGTTCACTAACAATATTAATTTTTCTAACTCGACATGCTTCAATCCATAAAAACTACAACTAACTAAACTGCTACATTCACACCACACCATTTGCCTACGCTAGCGCCATTTCGGAGGGTTTTTGAACCATTATTAACTGTTTATACCTGGACACCTTTGCAACTTTCCACCCATATGAGACTGTTCTCTTTATCTCTATCCCCCATAATTGAAACTTTAAAAAAAAGTCGATCACAGCTGTAATTTTAGTCCAGGTAATTAAAAATCAGAGTATGGTAGAAAAGAAGACGCAAGTACTTGTAAAAATATTGCATTATTTTTTTTAAAATGTAATTAATTAAAATTATTATCATGGTCATTTAAAAGTAAGCCTTCTTTTATCTGTAAATAATATTAGAATTGATTGTAACATATGTTATTTACCCAATTTTAAAAGTTGGGCGAATTTCGATTTGCTCTATGAAAACCAACGAAATGCATTCGTTGGGTCTGTCTGTACGCGTCTTCAATCAATCTCTACGTTATTTTGAAAAAATGTATATTATATTTTATTAGAATAAGTAAATATATTATTTCTTCAACAATTGGTGTCATTTAGGTCGTCGACTTAACCTATAATTTTTCTATAAAATAAAACACTATTTTATATAGTATCAAATAACATTTGGTTTGTGCGAATTGTTTAGTACATTAAAAAATATTCGGAAAACAAAATATATTTTAAACAATCATCAAGGTTTTGTAATATTTTTTTAAATTTACAAACATGGGCAGTATCAAAGGTTAACAACGTAATAAGGCAGATCCTGGCAATAGCCACTATCAACAATTGCCAGACTAAAAATGGATCAACTAAATTATATATTTTTAAGCAAGATGTGTTTAAAAAATATGCACAAAACGGCAAGCGTATAACTTGAACACGCCCTGCACATATAAATTGGTAGACGGAGATGCAGAGAACTAGAGGGACGCGCATTCGGCCGCCATTTTTGTTCGAGTTATATGCCCGTTAATGTAAATAAAATAACATTAGGAAATTTCTTTCATATGAAAATTGTATATGTGCCCAGCACATAATTTTAATGACATTAATACATTTTGTAAAATTTGGCACGTGCTTCATATTATAATTATATTAAATCATTGATTGAATGTTGATTTGATCAAGGTGATTTTCGGTTGCAAATTTAAATTTAATGTGCATTGTTTGATTCTTATAATTGCTCGTGCAATATAACGTTTTAATTTCTCTCTTTTTTTATTATACATACATTTTTAAGGTTTATATTTTACTATTTCATGTGTATATGTTACTGTTATTTTGAAAGAGGTAAAAAGCTACATGCTCAAATTAATATATTCATTAATATAGTGTCTTTATCATTATGTAAGATTTTAGTACTTTAAACGTTTTATGATTTAAGCTTGTAGCTCTTATCTGAAGTATTCCTGAGACGTAAATAACACTTTTGTTTGTGTTGTGTTGTAATTCAAACTTCAACAAAAACTGACCGCACAAGGGCTACTTGTCTTTTGAGTAATAATTGCCTTTTATATGGCCACTTAGGCGTCTATACATATGTATGTGCTCTTTGAAATGCTTTTTAGCAACAGATTTTTTTTAATATTTAATTTTAAATAGAGCTGTAGAAACAACAGTCGCTTTTCTTACGAGTAGCGATCAACGATGACAAGATGTTCATATCGATCGATTATAGAACGTATTCATATCGAAGAATGATTCGAACATCGTAGATATTTTCGTCCACGATTGACCTCGTCTGCTTCTGACATGCGACATATTGACTCAGAACAAGCGGTAAAATATCAGTGTTCAATCTGGGGGTGTGGCGGTTGTTAAATCGATTCTAATTTTGAATCGATTGCGATTGTTTAAACATCTCGGGGTCGCCCATCGCTACCGTTTAGTCGCTCAAGTCACAATAGACGTCCCAGTAAGTAGCTTTGACAGAGGCAGCGTAGACGATAACCACACTGTAACTTATTACCGGCTGAAATTGAGCGGTAATGAAATTCCTACGGATAGTAGGAGTACTCGTTGTTAGAATATAGAAATGACTTAAATGTCATTTCCGTACAAAACCTGCACAGGGCGGTAAGGGGCCACCCAAAAATTACGTAACACGTCCTTGTCACAGCTGGTCATATTAGTGAGACTCTTCCTTCCCTAGTATGACATCACATATTTTGAAATTTTTCATCAAGAAATTATTAATTAAAGCAGCAATACTGTAATTAGTTTTATTTCCATTTAATCGTCAATACTCTCTACTAATAAAATCCCTCCCGTCCGTAACGAGTAACTCACGGTTATATCCGCTGCGAACAGTATGTAATTGAAACGCTAGTAGCCTTACCCCTTAATACTGTAACTATCCATAATAAAAACACACCGTTTGACAATATAGGAACCGACCATAATTCATAGAACAGTACTTTAAACAACAGTGCGGTCAGCCTTGTTATTTAAAAAAAAGTCTTATAATTAACTTACGACCACAGAACACGCCTGGTCACACTAAAGCACATGAACTCAACTCATCTAAAGAAACAACCTGCCACTTCAGTTTTACATCATGAAGTCCCCACAATCGACCCCGAAGTCCCAATCGTCAGAAGTAGCGGCTGCATCGTCGTATTCAGCTAAGGCTTGCTCATACGCCGAAGCTTCGTATGCTGTGACACCATCCAGCATAGAACAGGCTTGGGATACGTTTGTGTGGTGCATTATTGGCATGGCGTGGAGGGCGAAGTCTTCACCGTCTTGCGACCAAGTTAGGCCTGGAAATATGTGAAATTTGCTTCTGTGAATTGATTTATTTTGAATAACAGCAGCAGCCAACAAACCTGCTAATTAAGATCATGGAATAGAGGTGCATGCACTGTTCTGAAAGATTTCTCGAAGTTATTCTTCTACATTAAGGTGATCCAAAGGATATTTGCTTTAAATCAATGTTATTTAAAACAGTAAATCCTTTAATTTAATTATTTTCCATTACTATAAATTTACCCCTGTAAGGGGGTGCTCTGTCAAGCATAGCATTTACAATATGATTTTAAGTATGGTATTGAGTATATGTATTGTTCAATCATACGCATAATAAACTCAAGACTAATAATTGGATCCTATTATACGTATAAATAGTCAATCTAGGGAGATGGCGTTTTGTGTAGAGCTATTATTTGTTAAATATCTTGGTAGCTTAAGGGATAACGTGCCCGTATATCATTCAAATAACATGGATTCGAATTCTGGCCGGGTATCACATGCACCTCTTAGACATATTCTCTGACCAAATGTTACTGAGGCGACGTTAGTGCCAACATTATAAGCATGCACGCAATCGCGAAGCTAATATTAATCTATGCATTCAAAATAGCGCGCGCGTTGTTCCCACCGTATTCTCTTGGCGGGAAAACGCCAATAATCAAAAACCGAACGACAGTTCGTCACACGCATTTGACGCGGACACACGAAATTCGTGGTAGACTCAAACTCGCTTTTTGCGCCTGCTGCTTGCCCTAATCTTCACATCCTTCTGATTGACTATTGTAAATAATGTATCTAGTGTGTGATCAGTGATTATAAGCTTATAAGACATAAGTACTGTTTTATTCCCTGTCCACATTAAAGAGGAACATATACCGCTCAACGGCCACAATACAATTCAACATAACCCTCATTACTATTATAATCACGATTACCAAAGCGGACCATCAGGCTCACATGTGCAGGTAGTCCTGGGACTAAATCAGAACCATATACTAGAATGACGATAACTCCGCTTATTATTTAAGTTAGTATTAAACACTTGAGTGATGATAACAATTCCTTGCCGGTGCTCCTATTTGTGACTAACATTAATATTACCTATGTAAATTTAGTTTTAAAATTCCGCTATGTATCACTACTTAATGTATTTTACACGACTCTCTGCGCCACGAATAAACAAACCCATGAGGTTTCTGTGCCACAGTCGACTATGTTTTTATGTACTAGCAGATGGTGATGTCAGGAGCCTTAAGGACAGACGAGTGTGTATGACAAGAGTTATGAATGTCAAAGAAGCAAGTAAGGTGTGTAAGAATAAGCCTGAATGGCGCTCTGTTATACGTGCCTACCCCGCAAGGGGACTGGCGTGAAGTTATGTATGTATGTATGAATATAAGCATATTGAAAAATAAATAAAAAAAAAAACGTACTGCTGCTGAAGGCAAATCTCGTAATTAAACCTGCATATTGAAATATCCGATGTGAAGGAATCCCATCCATATTGAAAAGGCGTGGAGGGTATAATATTCGTTCTCCTGAAAATGGGTATTTACGAGCCCAGCAGTGGGATTATATTAAAATGACTTATTTTTTATTTACTTATTCAAACAAACAAAAACATACATAAATTTTATATATCTACATCTTAAAACCCGAAAGGGTGTGAAGAAGATGCTAAGCCTGCGCTTTAAGTACAATTAATAAATATGAGGTAGTTTGAGATATTACATATACTGTGTCTTTATTTCTAATAACAAGTGAGAGGGGGACAGCGAACATTAATACGTGACATTGTACTCTATTCTAGCCATGTATAATATACAGGTGAGTATGTAGTGTATTATTTTTTAGAGAATAAATTAAGCTAGGATGAATAATAGATACTTACATATATATATATATATATATATATATATATATATATATATATATATATATATATATATATATATATATATATATATATATATATATATATATATACATATATATATATACACACACACACACACACACACACGAACTACTAGTACTATATACTACTTCAGGATACTTACGTCCACTCCAAACTCCATTGGGCAAGGTCACCCACACACACACACACACACACACACACACACACACACACACACACACACACACACACACACACACACACACACACACACACACACACACACACACACACACACACACACACACACACACACACACACACACACACACACACACACACACACACACACACACACACACACACACACACACACACACACACACACACACACACACACACACACACACACACACACACACACACACACACACACACACACACACACACACACACACACACACACACACACACACACACACACACACACACACACACACACACACACACACACACACACACACACACACACACACACACACACACACACACACACACACACACACACACACACACACACACACACACACACACACACACACACACACACACACACACACACACACACACACACACACACACACACACACACACACACACACACACACACACACACACACACACACACACACACACACACACACACACACACACACACACACACACACACACACACACACACACACACACACACACACACACACACACACACACACACACACACACACACACACACACACACACACACACACACACACACACACACACACACACACACACACACACACACACACACACACACACACACACACACACACACACACACACACACACACACACACACACACACACACACACACACACACACACACACACACACACACACACACACACACACACACACACACACACACACACACACACACACACACACACACACACACACACACACACACACACACACACACACACACACACACACACACACACACACACACACACACACACACACACACACACACACACACACACACACACACACACACACACACACACACACACACACACACACACACACACACACACACACACACACACACACACACACACACACACACACACACACACACACACACACACACACACACACACACACACACACACACACACACACACACACACACACACACACACACACACACACACACACACACACACACACACACACACACACACACACACACACACACACACACACACACACACACACACACACACACACACACACACACACACACACACACACACACACACACACACACACACACACACACACACACACACACACACACACACACACACACACACACACACACACACACACACACACACACACACACACACACACACACACACACACACACACACACACACACACACACACACACACACACACACACACACACACACACACACACACACACACACACACACACACACACACACACACACACACACACACACACACACACACACACACACACACACACACACACACACACACACACACACACACACACACACACACACACACACACACACACACACACACACACACACACACACACACACACACACACACACACACACACACACACACACACACACACACACACACACACACACACACACACACACACACACACACACACACACACACACACACACACACACACACACACACACACACACACACACACACACACACACACACACACACACACACACACACACACACACACACACACACACACACACACACACACACACACACACACACACACACACACACACACACACACACACACACACACACACACACACACACACACACACACACACACACACACACACACACACACACACACACACACACACACACACACACACACACACACACACACACACACACACACACACACACACACACACACACACACACACACACACACACACACACACACACACACACACACACACACACACACACACACACACACAGACACACAGACACACAGACACACACACACACACACACACACACACACACACACACACACACACACACACACACACACACACACACACACACACACACACACACACACACACACACACACACACAGGCGAGCTCGTGCCCCAGTTGCCCAGCCAGTGGGACTTGCCTCTTTATCACAGCAACGAGTCCGCGTCCGTCGAGAGCACCGATCGCATTTTTACCATTTCTGATGTATATTTCAGATGACGTTGCTGCTGAAAACAAGGAAACAAGTTATGTGTACTGTTGTAAACTTCTACTTTAGGATTGCGTAGCCATTTTGGCAAAAATGGGACCAATATGAAACTTACATACATACATAGCTTCACGCCAGTTCCCTTGCGGGGTAGGCACGAACAACAGAGCACCATTCAGGCTTGTTCTTACACACCTCACTCGCTTCTTTGACATTCAAAGCTCTTGTCATGCACGCTCGTCTGTTCTTAATATGAAACTTAATCTAAGTAAATCTCTATGAAATAAACTACATACATATTATCACGCCTGTTGCCTATGGGAATAGACAGAGACTATGCTACACCTGCGACGTTCCTGCCAAACAACTTGCGCTTCATCTACTTTCTTTAACATCTTCATACATGCACGTTTATTTAAGATGCTTTTTACCTGATCTCTTTTTAGGACTTCTGATATTTGATTTGATGATAATGAAATAAATTAACGCATGCCTATTCAAATTAACTATCCTCTCCGTGCAGGAACGAAAAAATACATTTTTTTACGAACGGGCAGTCTGTCGTAAGGGGCGACAAAACAACCGACAGGCAGGTGGTAGGGCATTTGCCCGACTGGATGGCTACCCTGATCTAGAGTATGCCACCATAACAACTTTGAGTTGTGTTCCGGCATCAGTGATCAGGTTCTAGTTTCTCCTTCAAGGCAGGCAGGCCATTGGCAGGTATTGCTAATGTCCACAGGTGACGATAACCACTTTCCATCACAGTTAGGCCGTCAGCCTGTCTTCTGTGCTCCAGCAATAAAAAAAAATGTTTTAATTTTAATTAATTTCTGTTGAAGAACGTTTTTTCAAAGCCATAGATAATTATAATTTAAAAATAAGTTAAATACTCCATGTACATCTCTTCCCAACGTGCTATTGTAAATTCACACTTAGCTAAGAGTAATATAATATAACAAATCCAATGCTGGTTACTTTCCAAGTTCATACTAACACAGAATACATTATAAACACAATAATTTAGTAATACCATTAATATTATACTAAATATATTAACCACCATACAGCGCCTACCAAAATCGAATAGCAATGATGTCAAATAACGTATTTTATACAATAAGGCGTTGACTAATAATAAGACTAAGATTAATTGCAAAACTGTTATGTTGATTAATGAATTGAATTGTCAAAATATTTGTTAGTACAAATCAAGTAACATGTATTATTTTTTATACTTTATAATACAAAACATAATTATAATTTATGGCGAACGTGAATATTTTTGGCATTTATTTATTTGCTAGTGCTAATACGACAAAATGAAACTAAAATTGAACTAGCATTTATTAGTATGGCCAAAAAACCGTCTATTTTAAGTTTCAATTCGAAATTTGAATTTTAAAAGGTCGCTCATAATTTTTTTTAATGTACCAGCTGAGCCACCTTTTAAAATTCAAATTGTGAACTGAAACTTAAAAAAAAAAATTAACTCGAGACTAAAAAAAAGTCGGTTTTTTGCGCCACCCTAGCACTTATTTATTTAAGACTGATACAATTTTTGTAACATGTAATTGTTTTGAT
Source organism: Dendrolimus kikuchii (assembly GCA_019925095.2). NCBI lineage: Eukaryota > Metazoa > Arthropoda > Insecta > Lepidoptera > Lasiocampidae > Dendrolimus > Dendrolimus kikuchii. The sequence goes on along the minus strand of CM034405.1, from coordinate 16,738,897 downwards.
TGCGAAGCTGGCAGGCAGCATGTAGGTAGCCCAGCTGATGGAAAATGGTTACCGTTGCCTACAGACGTTTGCGACATGTTGCCCATCGTTAATCTTGTATGGCATTTTCTTGGGGGCCTATGCAGGGAGTGGCGCAACACCGTCTGCCCATTTTTTCCATGTTCTCCGAACATTGCGACGGGCAGACGCGATAGTCCCAGTAGTCCCAGATCCCTAGTTGCATTAACAGTTCATCCCAATAGCCCGGTACCTTTTGTTTTCATTTTCTACAATAGTTCTACATTGACTAGGGCATGTCCTTGGGTGCATTTTATATTGTATAGATAGGGATAATCGCCGGTCAGTGTCATGCCACATTAATTATATTAAATTTGTCAAGGAGCCTCTACGTGTTGGCCTCCAAAAGTCCGGGCCATTTTTATTGACGGCCTCTGTGGTTGAGTGGGCTACGTGGGCTTCCGGGTTCAATTTCTGGCTTGACAAGCATTTTATATTAAGATATATTACAAGAGACAATATATCTTAATATAAAATAATTAAATGTTTAATATATTAGACATATTTATTTAAAACAGTATTTTCTAAGTGAGTTCCGAAAAGTAGGTGATGTTTTGTTAAAACATTTTTTAATTAATTAAATATTATATAAAAAAGTGAGAAGCGCTTGTTATAAATGGTTTAGAAGCTTATTAGGCTTGCGTTTTTCACCAGGCGATTGTCATTCCTAAGTTTCTTTATTCATGTTAAAGTTTTATATTTAAGTCGTAAGTGAAAAGTGACTAACGCACTCCTAACTGAAAACTACGTTTCAAATGCCATGGGTCAAATTCTGCTCTAACGTGCGTATATTTTTATCCGTTCAGGAACGGAGAAAGAATATAATTTCCTGCGGCCTTTAGTAAGAGGCGACAAAACAACCCACAACCTACCACCTGGCTATTTGGTCGACTAGACGGCTATCTCCCCTGGTCTAGAGTATGCCGCCTTAGCAACCTTGAGTTGTGTTCTAGTCATCATCATCATCCGAGCGTTAAATCCCGGTTGCGTTCGGAGCGATCACTTCGACGCCCAGGGTCCGCTTTCCTACTCTTTCTTCTCCACTTCGCGCGATCTTCGGCATCCCTTGTATTGAGACCATTGGTACGCATGTCATCCCTCACAACGTCGAAAATTGAGTTGTGTTCTAGTATTAGTGGCCAAATTCCAGTCGCCCCTAAGAGAGCAGCAGCGTATTTGTAGCACCTTCAATGTTGCAAATGTCCATAAGCGACGCAATAAAAAAAACTTGTAATGACTACGTTACTAACGGTCTAGGAACACATTAATCCGCCGGATGTGTTTAATCCGCCAATCCACTTTATGCAAGCAAGCGTGGTGAATATACTGTCAGTTTTCATAAAAAATGGCGACACTGGAGTCCAATACCAGGACGTTCACGAGCTACTATTATTATGCTAAAGTTTACAATGAAATTAAAGTATCCCATTTACAAAAATACTTGATTGTTGAAAAAATAATGAGATTATTCAAATAAACCCTTTCAAAATCCTACAAAATAAAATTATACCTCGTCAGTCCTTTTAAAATAAGGGAAAAATGCCCCAAAAGTTTTTACCGTTCAAATGCAAAGGGTCTAGTTTAGAAACTTATAATGCGAAAACCGTGTCGTATACTAAACCCTTTGCGCACTTTGCCTAAAACGACTGTTGGAGTCTGTTTTCATTGTTCCCTACATTTTTAACGCGACGATAAAGTACAGGACACAATTGTCGTTACAGTGAAGCCGTTTTATCCGTGCAGGAATGGTGAAAGAATATAAATAATTTCCTGGGGCCTTGCGGCCTGTCGTAAGGGCTGACAAAACCACCCACGGCCAGTTGGTAAGGTATTTGCCCGCCTGGATGGCTACTACCCTTGGTCTAGAGTATGCCGCCATAATAATCTTAACTTGTGTTCCGGTAATAGTGACCAGTCTCCTTTTAGAGAGCGGCAGCATATTGGCAGCACCTTTGGTGTTAAATAGGCGATGGTAAGGCCGTCTGCTTATGCTATGCAATAAAAAAGTCGTAACTCACTCTATATATAATACACAGATAAAATGCGTACATATAATATGGCAACATTAAATACAAAACACAATGTGACGTTTTGTTTCATACAAACAGAACTTCACGCCAGTTCCCTTGCGGGGTAGGCACGAACAACAGAGCGCCATTCAGGCTTATTCTTACACACCTCACTTGCTTCTTTGACATTTATAACTCTTGTCATACACGCAACGTTTTGTTTCGTTGGAGATATTTGTCAGTGACTGCACGCGTTGATTGCTTATAATAAAAAGTCTAAGAAAAAATATTGGAAATTATGACTGAAGTTCATTTGCCTTACAAACGATTAAGATTCGACATAAATTCCATACAACTAATGTCGAATTTCTAGCCACGGTAAGGCAAGTAAATGAATAGTAAGATATAGGAACTGGCCATTAAACTTCAATAAAATCCGTTTAACTTTAAGTTTAATTAAAATGATCATTTTCTATCGAAACACGGTGCAATAACGTAACATACGAGTTACTGGTGATAATGGAAACAAACTCTTTGTACTGGCGGCGCCTAGTAAAATTGAGCGAGCAAAAACGTGGTGTGACTGGAAATTAAGGCTTTTTTGGTAGGGTAGTTTAAGGAGGCCCTTTTCCCAGAAACTGGGAGGAATTATAAAAGGCTTCAGTACAGCTTTAAGCTCAACGATTAATCCATTTAAACCTACTAAACTAGAATGTAATTACCAAAGTTCTAAGCCTACGGCCACAAGCTGATCGATTGGCTGTATATAATAAACGGTACTTGTTACAAAATAAGTATTTACTTATAAATAAAACATGAATGCTTTAGTTTCTGAAAAGAGTTAGAGTTACATAAGTCTTATTCGCTTCAAGTTCTTAAGTCTGCAATGTGTGCGAGGTAATACGTTAGTACTTGCATAGCTACCACACTAAAGAACAAGCGCTTTCTTCTTCTAATTCATTCACTCATTGCTGAGGGTCAAGACTTTGATGGTAGTGAATAATTGCTCTCTTTCACCAAGATTAGTTGTAGCACGGTGGAGTGCCGAATTTATTGACATGTTCAGCTGGTCAACTATATTGGCAATACGCCTATTTGGAGATCTACCGCGATGACTCTCGCCTTTAACATTCCCAATGCTCATAAATCTCTTCATACTGGATTTTTCGGGCTATATGGCCAAAGTACTTCATTGTACGTTGTAATTGTTATATTGTATACTGCTGATAACCTCTAGGGATCTCCATTCGCGAGCTCTTCCCGTATAAAGAACCGCGTCGGGAGTATATATACTTACGAATAAGAAAAAAAAATCGATCCACAATTGACGAAGAAATCGCGTAACATGCATATAGAAAATTAGGTGTTTGTAGAAAATGTAATGGCTACACGTGTATACAAGATTTTTTCCAAGAATTTAGGCGCACAGCGTTCTTTAATAAGGGTTATGCACTCATCAGATCCTGACTCCATGGAACGAATAAAGAAAACAATTTATAAATCGGTTTACAATTGACGGAGATATCGTGTTACGAAGAAATTGGTTAACAATTTTCGTGAGTTTCTCTAATTCCTTGGATTCCCCTCATCAGATCCTGGCATGGTGACAATGGAACCAATTCGGGATTATAACCTTTCGATTGATAAAAAAATTTGAAAATCGGTCCACAATTGACGGAGAAATCGAGTAACAAACATACAAAAAAAAAGAGACGAATGAAACTCCTCCCTTTTTAAAATGCGTTTAAGAAGTGTTTTATCCATCACTAACTAATACTGAAAACTCTATATGTAATACAGAGTTAATTCAGAACACTTCATAAATCAATTGAAGCCATCTTCAATAACAATATCAGAGCGGAAAGACTACGATGGATATTGGAAAGGAAAATTTCAATATAACGGACTTCAGACAATATTTTCCCGTCCAATGCGCTTGAAGACGGTGCTCTCCCAAATGGATATCATTTTGATTTGAGCAAATTAGTTTGAAAAATGGATATGCCAGCTGCTTGAGTAATGTGATTGTAAGTCAATTACTCAGCAGATTATCCGTATGGGCAAAGTCCATTTTCTTTTTAGAATAGAGGCCATCCACAAATTATCCGTGGAGGAACGGAGAAAGAATACAATACCCTGCGAACAGGCGGCCTGTCGTACGAGGCGACAAAACAACCCACAGCCAGGTGGTAGGGCATTTGCCCGACTGGATGGCTATCACCCGTGGTCTAAAGTATGTCGCCATAACAACCTTGAGTTGTGTTCCGGGATTAGTGACCAGGTTCCAGTCGCCCTTAAGAGAACAGTAGGGCATTTGTAGCACTTTTGGTGTTGCAAATGTCCATAGGCGATGATAACCGTTTTCCATCAAGTGGGCCATCTGCCTGTCTGCTGAACTCATGCAATAAAAAAAATAAAAAACAATTACGCATGTCGCGTATAACTATTTGAAATTTGAAATTTTGTCATTTAAAATTTCTTTTTATAATCGATAATAATATTATATACCTGTATTTAAGTTGGTTTGAATAGGTAATTGTAAAGGTGGTCTGGAAGATATCGCTAGCATCGACTAGACCTCCTCAAAATTCCACATTATCCCATCTCCCGGCATGAAAGGTATTTAAGAATTTTTTTATAGATAATGAATTTTTATATCTATAAACTTGAGAAATGATTGGTCTCCCATACAAACTTTAATCCCCTATTTCAACCCGTTCTAGTTTTATTTATATATCCCCGTCTTGTCTTTCTGTAAACTACATAAACGACCAAAGTTACCACAACTACCAAATCTGCCACAAGTACCAAAACTACCAAAACTACCAATACTAACAAAAGTACCCAAAACAACCAAAACTACCGAAAATACCAAAATTTACCAAAACTACTAAAACTGCCAAAACTACCACAACTACCAAAACTACCACAACTACCGAAACTACCAACCAAAACTACCGAAACTACGGAACCTATCGAACCTACTGAAAGAACCAAAACTACGAAAACTACCACAACTACCAAAATTACCGAAATTACCAAAACTACCTAAACGATTAAATTGACCAAAATAAACAAAATGACGAAAATGGCAAACCACTAATAGAAAACCTCTCATATTTTCTGGGATAACCTTTACATAAATCTATCCTATAATCCGGGATGAAAAGTAACCCTTGTCTACCCTCGGTATTAAATTTACATATATACCGAATTTCAGCCAAATCCACAAAGCCACCTTGATTATACTCACATTTCAATAAACATATGTTACATAATATATAATGCATAATCATTTAAAAACGGCTCAAGTAATAATCGCAGTATTATTTGTCTTTAAAGTAGAACATTATTAATTTTTAAATCGATTACTTTCGATTTATTTACGTATAGTGTCAATGGTTCAATAGTCTGTGCATTACATGACTCACAGAACATCACTATTACGTCACCCACAACAATAAAGTACGACAATGTCATTTGTGTCATGTGGGCTTGACTGTCAAGAAATGTGTAACTTAATAGACGTGCAAACGTCAAAAGTGAAATAAACGCTTGGAAACAGTATAGTTCGGACTATCTTTTTGCACAATGAATGTTATTTCGAGTTTCCCGCACCCATGTCTTGTGTGTAAGTCACGTATTTACTTAATTCGACCCCCGACACGAGTTACTATCTTGAATTAGGGTATAATGGCAACATCCCAATTATCCTTATATATTATTCATCTATAGCCTCGTCTTATATTATTTGAAATTTCTTATGACATTTCCTTAAAACCTTGGCGGTTAAATATTAACCTCCTATCATAATAGTGATATGAGATTTATTCCCTGGTTAAAATGAAATTCAAAAACATTGTTTTTCATAATCGCATTAATAAGGGTAAATCTTTATTTACGCCTTAATTTTTGTTATGCTCCGAACACACCTGCGATAATGTTGAAGATATTAGCCTGTGGACTGTGGCCGAATAAGGGTTAAAAATAACGCCGTTAACATTAGTATCTACACATACGTCATCTGTCAATATTTGACATCATTAACAATTGAAAACAATATCGCATCACAAATAACATCGCCACATCTGCGTGAAACGAGCTATATCTGTAACTTTATCTATCCTAGATGAGGCCTCACCATTACCATTCACGTTAAAATTAATAAAAAAATCCCACTCATGTCGTCCACTATGGGAAAGTAGAGTTAAGTGCTATGGTGGAATGTTATATGGATACTCCATTGTTCGGGAATAGAAAGTAAGGTAGTGTAGGATCAATTTACCCATCAATGCGTAATTTCTGTCACTTTAAGCCAGGATCAAGTGACAATGGTTTAGCTAGCATTAGAACCCTGCAGGTGGTGTCCTCAGCCAAGCCCCATGTTCTCAGTGGGAATCGATTCTCAGCGAACTTGATTTCGCATAAGAAACATACTCGTCTCGGCATCCTTGCTGCGAATGGTGGCTGTCATGTAATTCGAAGGCCATCGTCCACGACAGTGGATCTATTGTGGCCGGAGATAATTAGACGCTCTCCAGCGCCATCTAGTCCCGTGTACGCGGGACGCAGTCTCTATCTAGATTGAGTTTTGGAAATTTCCTCCATTTGATGAATTTATTATGCTAGAATTAATTAACATAACATCCACAGCCCGTCCTCATTACGACAAACAATTTGAGACAAAATTATTATATACGTGTCCGAAAATTATCTTATACTTATTTTTTTGGGCAAACTCCCTAATCTGGAGACTTCGGTGGGGAGCAATCTGGGAAATCCACTCCTCGCGCCCCATCGTTTCTTAGGCGAGCATTACAGTCTTGTAGAAGGACGCGATGCGACGTCGTCCCATCCAAGTTTGATATGATAACTCTTTTAATGAGGGGAAATCCAAGGAAATATGACCACTCGAGTAGGGAATAACCACTAAAACCCTTGAGATATTCGCCTTCGCCTAATATCAGAGCATAGATTCAAAGCCACGGGTATGTAGCCTAAATACCCCGCGAGCCCTGGCAGGCGGTGACCTGTAACCCATTGCCGGGACCAACCAAGCCATCAGCGTCTTCTTTCTCGTTTTCATGGGTGGGGCTTTGTAACTCACCCCACGAGAGGAGCGATGTGGACGCGCGGGGCAACGGCGCGCTCCCATCTCGATGACATAACGGCTATTATATTGAACGAGGTTTGTAATCCGTCATGGAGCCCTACCGCCCAAGCATATCAATAAGGTAGTGGCGGTCTCTCGATGGCATGCTCGGACGTACGAACTAAGCCACCCTGGTGTTCTATCGCAACACCGTAATGTTAAAGTCGGGATGTCGGGAGCCAAAGATACTTTTTTTTATTTTTATTTTTTTTATTGCAGGAGTTCAGTAGACAGGCAAACGGCCCACTTGATGGAAAGCGGTTACCATCGCCTATGGACATTTGCAACACCAAAGATGCAACAAATGCGCTGCTGCTCTCTTAAGGGAGACTGGAACCTAGCCACTGATATCGGAACACAACTCAAGGTTGATATGGCGACATACTTTAGACCAGGGGTGGTAGGCATCCAGTCGGGCAAATGCCCTACCACCTGGCAAAGATACTTCCGATAACCCTCACGGCATCGGTTTATTGAGATCCTTTTCTTGCAGATTTGGTGTTGCGCCCTCTCTATGAAGTTCACTAGACGTGTGTGCAGGAACAACGCATCGCAGCGGCATCTCAGGGCCTTTCATTGCAGCGGTGAGATTCCCCGTCTCACCGCCCAAGACCGTTATGACATGACAGTAGGATTACGCCATTCGCCAGGTGGTAAGGCATTTGCCCGCCTGGATGGCTACCACCCCTAGAGCATGCCGCCATAACAACCTTGAGTCGTGTTCCGTCATTAGTGGCCAAGATCCAGGCTCCATTTAGAGTGCAGCAGCGCATGTTAAATGAAAATTAACCTGCCATTAACTTTGATAGCACTTCGAACACAATACAATTCAATTTAGAAGCGTTTACAAGCCGTTTAGCCACGTGTAGAGATAAAAAGGATCGGTTAGCACGTGTAACAAGGGATGCGCGTAAATGCGGACACGTGCAGCTGTTTATTTACACGTGCGTTATAATTAGAAAAAATACCTATAATATTAGGGTGAATCAAAAAGTTCTTGTTATCAATATTAAAAAAGGCAAAAATTTTAACAAAAATATTTTACCTTTCTACATAATCAAATCTCCCTCCAGTGCAATGCATTTAGGATAATGCGTTTCTATAAGCCGCGCGCAGGTTTGCCGATTAGTAGGTACTTACTATTATTGTATATACTTATGTAAAGTACATACAATAATAATAAATTAAAATAATACATTTATTGCAACAACTATTTATGCAATCTTTTTTGTCAACCCTACTGACCATTGACGCGAGACATCATGAGACTAACGGCAAATCTGCGCACGTTTACTAACTTCCTTGTTCCTTGCGAAAAAAAATGTTTTTGAAACGACCGAAATGAATGACAAAAATGGAAAATCACAAAAAAACCTATCCTACTGTCTGGGATAAACTTTAGATAAATTTATCCCACTATCCGGGATGAAAAGTAGCCCTTGTCCAATCTCGGTATTAAAATTACATATATACCGAATTTTAGCCAAATCGGTCCAATAGTTTTTCCATAAAAGCATAACAAACAGAGAGACAAATATATCTTTATCACGGAAATAAAAAGTATCCTATGGTAATCATCGGCATCGAATATATATATACTGAATTTCAGCCAAATCGGTCGCGTAGTTGTTCCATGAAAACGGAACCGACAGGCAGAGTTACTTTCGCATTTATAATATTAATAGGGAATAGGGTTAAAAATATAAAAATAAAGAAGTATAAAAATTGAAAAATCTGCATTTTTCTGTCTTCTTCTATATTATTACATACATACATACATAACTTCACGCCAGTTCCCTTGCGGGGTAGTCACGAACAACTGAGCTCCATTTAGGCTTATTCTTACACACCTCGCTTGCTTCTTTGACATACATAGCTCTCGTCATGCACGCTCGTCTGTTCTTAAGGCTCCAGACATCACCTTCTACTAGTACACGATCAATTTGATCATGGAAGGTGTATCGTGGCCTTCCACGACTTCTGCATCCATCCACTTTCTATAATATTCATCTATAATATAATATCTTCCCCTATAATTAGCTGGGAATGTCGAGTTTGTATAATAAATTTAAAAATGAGAGAAATATATAAGGGGGAGGGGGGGTTGTTGCTAATTTGAACCTATATATTATCCCAAAACAGGAAACACAGAGCTAGTTGATATCCTCGGTCAAAGTTTAGGATACTTTTTACCCCACAAATGACATCGTTTCTGTGTGATAAACGAATATAGCAACAAAGATGGCGCTAAGGTCGTGTTTTTTTTGTGGTCCCTTGCAGTTCACTAACAAACACGTCGTCTGAGTTTTTGGCGGGAACTGAAAGGAGATGTTGTGCTGTGCAGTTTTATTTTCTAAAATAGTGTAAAATTACTCTAAAATGAACAATAGTTGTAGGATATTGATAGTTTTTGAGTAGTAATTATGTGTTTTGTGAGAAATATGAACTGTATAGTCAAATGTGGCCTTTTGAGTTGTCACAAGAACTCCGATGAATGGCAATAGCTGATTAGCTATAGTTCAGCTGTGCTACACATAGGCTTAAGAAAATGAAGAAACTATATTGTAAACTAAGATCTGGCTTAAAGGCCTAGCTGCCAAGCCATAAACCTAAATAAATAAATAAATAACAAACACGTCGTCATGGTAACGCGAAAGAAGTTTCGCCGGCAATACAAGTAATTAATGAAGAGAAGCACTTACGTCTGACTCGAACTGTTGGTCTTTTGAATGCAGTCCGCAGATAAGGCATCGACATCACCAGCTCGATGTACGGGGGTGGAGGTAACTGCAACACAATAGTTTTAACCAATAATATTTTTTGGTTACTGCGTGTCAGTCCACGTAAAACACGCTTTCGTAATATTTTCTAAGTTTTCGAGACTGGCATCATTATATTAATACGTGAAGCAAAAAGTTTGTACCCCTTTTTCGAAAGTTGCGCGGACGGAGGAGTATGAAATTTCGCACACTTATAGTTTATATAGAGAAGGAGCGCAAATACCAATTTTTTTTACATTATGCATAAAAATACATTACACACACTACTATGTATTTGACACACACGCATATATACTCTTTTGTTTATGTTAAAGTCAAATTAACAGTGTAGCCTTGGCGAAATCTATGATTACAGAAGTATAGTCTTTGACAACAGAACCTTAATAATGTTACATACATACATACATACATAACTTCACGCCAGTTCCCTTGCGGGTTAGGTACGAACAACAGAGCGCCATTCAGGCTTATTCTTACACACCTCACTTGCTTCTTTGACATTCATAACTCTTGTCATGCACGCTCGTCTGTTCTTAAGGCTCCTGACGTCACCTTCTGCTAGTACACGATCAATTTGATCATGGAAGGTGTGCCGTGGCCTTCCACGACTTCTGCATCCATCCACTTTTGCATTGTATATCTGTTTAGTCATTCTTTCATCATACATTCTTTCCACATGCCCGAACCACCGGAGTATTCCTTTCTTTACCTTCACCTCGACACTCTCTTTCAGACCAACTCTTTTAATAATGTCCAAACTTAAAATTTAAATTAATTATGGTGGAATTTCGACCACTGGGCGAATACATAATAAAACAACGTTTTAGACCATCTAAAGCGCGATAATTTATTTCATTTTTATTATATCAACGTTTCGCCCACTTTTCAGTAGCCGCAGTCTTCCGTGATCACGGCTACTGAAATGGCCGAAACGTCGGAATAATAAAAATCAAATAAATCACCGCGCTTTTAAACCGTTAAAACGTAGTTTTATTATATCCACTGTTTTATTCATTTGTCTCCGGAACCATAAAAATAGTTCTCAAGAACGTTTCTTGCGTGAACCTTACAGACTTGGAATGAGCTCCCAGTAGTTTTCCCTGAGCACTACGATGCAGGGGTTTTTAAGAAGTGTTATTATTATTCTTCGAGGCCAGGAGCACTTTGGTAATCACCTTTGCTATTTATTACAAATGTTCATAAGCCACATTAACCACTTTCCATCAGGTTAGTTGCTGTACTCCAACAATAAGGACTTTTATATGCTTTGTACAAAAACCGATTGACGAATATGGACAAAATATAAGCGTTCCAGTTCTTGCCAAACTGGCTAGAGAATATTCGAAATGCGACAATAACAATCAATATAAATTCATCCAATCAATGTCACAATCAGCGCGTTCCATTAGTAGCTCACAACACCCAAAATGCTCCGTTAGCCGTTCCACAAAGCAATCGCGGTCGTTGTGGTAGTGACGAAAACGTCACTGATGACATCATCATTTTCGATCACACAACGACCCATTTCAAGAGGTGGATCGAATAGCCGTTCCACTTGGGTTCACGATTGTGACGCTAGCAAGCAAGTGGAACGGGAAAAATCGCGGTCGTGAACGTGGTCATTGTGAGTCTCTAATGGAACGTAGCCAATATATACGGTGTATTTAAGTGTATCCTTGTTGTTTTAACGATACCTACTTACCGTTTTTGATATAGCTGCCATCCATTCTCTATTTGCAAGCAATGAAACAAATAATATTAAATATCAGAACCTTAATAATATCAGTCCTTAAGTCTCATTACTGCTGGGTTTGGAAGCGTTATCAATTACCTTAAAAAATATACGCAATTACTGGTATTTTCGATAAAGATACTGCCATACCGACATATTTCTTTACAATTACTTGGTAACTTTGAATGATTTTAAAAATCGTATGTATAACTGTTGTGTAATAAATAATAATCTTGGTGGAGGTACCTCAAAATAAATCAGTTGTTGTCTCGCGCTAGTTGTTTTAATCATAACTTAACATGGTGACAGCGGTGTTTTAAAGTTAATTGAAGTAAAGACAAATTAATAGTAAGATAAATTATGATAAACACTGTAAATCTTTGCCAATTCTAAAAAAAGGTGATAATGTTATAACTATTAATGGAAAAAATAGAAATAAAGGCATAGTAGTGGGCCATGCCACAGCTCCTAGGTCATACATCGTCCAGAGTAAATTAGGAAGGCAATACAGGCGCAATCGGCGTCATTTAATTAAATGTGAAAACGATGTCAAATCGCCTTATGACGGCAACATATACGAGGATGCAGATTGTAATCGTATGAACTTTGAAACGCCTACACAGGAGATGCTAACTGAAAATGAGAAGTGTTTGAAATCTGCATCCCCGCTGCCTCAAGTACGACAAGCTAAAAAGATTGCCAAACGGCGTATTGAATATAATTAATTTCTTTTGTGTTTTTTTTTATGTATTTGTAACATTATACCATAAAGTATATGTGTATATTTTTTTTAGACCATTTTTTTATGTGTGAGGATGGGGCAGTGTATATTATTAAGGACTATTTGTACTTTTCTATTCAAACATTTACTTTGTATACTTGATCTTTTAAGGGGGAAATGTTGTGTAATAAATAATAATCTTGGTGGAGGTACCTCAAAATAAATCAGTTGTTGTCTCGCGCTCGTTGTTTTAATCATAACTTAACAATAACGTTATACGTATTGATAATTTTTACGTTATTTCAAGCGACGTTGCCATTTTTAAGAATTGGCTTTACTACGACTGCATGTTACCGAAACAATCGACAAGCATAACTCTAAATATTAGGTCCTTACATATGAAGTTGGCGTTTTGTCGTACTGGCCACTTTGATCTCAAATATCTCCTCTTTGGTTAGGAATTCCAATTTCAAATTTGTACAGCTATTTACTTATGCTTTTGTGTTTTGAAAATCGTAATTCATTTGTTTTTTTCCTCTTTTGGTTTTTATTTTGCGTCTATCAGTTTACAAAATGGAAAACTTGAAATGTCGCATTATTTACGAGTACGAGTTCCATCGTGGCACCAGTGCTGCCGAAACGGCTCGAAGGATTAATGATGTGTATGGCGGCGGTGTCGCAAAAGAAAACACAGTGCGTTTTTGGTTCCAACGTTTTCGTTCTGGAAATTTCGACCTGCAGAACAAGCCCTGTGGACGGCCGGAGACCAAAGTTGATAATGCAGAATAGAAGGCTATTGTGGAAGCGGATTCATCGCAAACCACGTCCGAGATAGCTGCAGGCTGCGGTGTTAGTGATAAAACTGTTTTAATCCACTTGAAGCAAATTGGGAAAGTGAAAAAGCTTGAAAGGTGGGTACCTCATGAATTGAGTGCAGCAAACCGATAAACGCGCGTCGACTGCTGCGTTACATTACTCAACCGGCACAATAATGAAGGGATTTTAAATCGAATGATTACCTGTGTTGAAAAGTGGATCCTGTACCATAATTGAAAACGCTCATCGCAATGGCTGAACCCAGGCGAACCAGTCAAATCCTGCCCCAAGCGAAAATTGACTAAAAAAAACTACTTGTGAGCGTTTGGTGGACTAGTGCCAGTGTTGTTCGCTACAGCTTTCTTAAATCTGGCCAGCCGATTACAGTGGATGTCTATTGTCAGCAACTTCAAACCATGATGGAAAAGCTAGCTGCTAAACAACCGAGGCTGGTCAATCGCTCTAGGCCACTGCTGCTTCAGGACAACGCTAGACATACACACACACATACAACAGACGGCTACCAAATTAGAGGAGCTTCAATTGGAATGTCTAAGACATCCAACGTACTCCCCAGACCTTGCTCCAACAGATTACCATTTTTTTCGAAATTTGGATAACTTCTTGCAAGGGAAAATATTCAAACATCACAAATTTTTCCGCGGCTTGTGTTGCATTTTTACCTTTTTTGTAGCAAAATTTTAAAAAGTATCGAATCTCTTCATTAGATTCACTCATTTTAACAATAAGAAAAACAAATGAAAATCACACATTTTCCTAATTTGAATTTGGAATTGTCTTCTTTAAAATTAAAACTCTTTAATGATACCAAAACCAGCCAGATCCGAATGGTATAGCCAAAGAGATCTTATTACAAGTTCATAGATACTATATGCGAAAAGACTTTTTACCCAACCTATTATAACGTTATACATACGATTTTAATATTATATTATAACGTTAAAATCATAACAGTTACTAAGTAACGGTAAAAAAATATACCGGAATGGCAGTATCTTTTTCGAAAATACCGGTAATTATCTATATTTTTAAAGGTAATTGATAACGTTTTCAAGCCCTGCTTTAGGCAATAAAAAAATGCCATGGCGGATTTATTTTCACTTTGTGTTACAAAAAGGTTTTCTAAATTAACATCGCACATAGCCCTATCCTCAGGAAAAAAATGTTAATTAACATAAAAAACACGTCTTCATGTGGCTTTTCATCCCGAGGATTTTACGCTCCAAAAACAAAAAGTCATCATGAACGACGCAATATGTTGCCATGACTACGCAAGTACGCATGTTATGACAGGCTGCGGTCCGATTGCGACCTTACAGAGTAAGAGGTTTCAGTAACTAGAGTTCTTATACCTAAAGCGGTTATTACATATGCTGATTTTGAAAACCTTTCTTTCCTTTTATCCGTGCAGGAACGGAGAAAGAATACAATTTCCTGCGGCCGGGCGGCCTGCCGTAAGAGGCGACTTAACAACCCACAGCCAGGTGGTAGGGCATTTGCCCGACTGGATGGCTACCACCCCTGGTCTAAAGTATGTCGCCATAACAACCTTGAGTTGTGTTCCGGCATTAGTGACCAGGTTCCAGTCTCCCTTAAGAGAGCAGCAGCACATTTGTAGCAGCTTTGCTGTTGCAAATGTCTATAGGCGATGGTAATTTGTTTCCATTGGGTGGGCCGTCTGCCTGTCTGCTGATCTCCTGCAATAAAAATAATTAAATCAAGGTGGTCGAATAAGAGAGTCGGAATAGAAAGCTAGTGCACGCCCAACCTCTGTACCAAGGCCGCAATTCTACTAGTACAATATCGTCAGAATGGTCAACTGCTGGCGTTATAATAGCGGTCTTTACATACAAAAACAACCATCTCAGTTGATTTGACTCCCTTCCCTATAACTAAAGCGAGATGTATGAAAATTTGGTACACGTATTATAATCCAGTATGTCTATAAACATGTCTTTTTAAAATTGCTGCAATATTTAAAAAATATTGAAAATATGCCAAAAAAATTATATTTTAAATTTGATATGATGTTTTTAATTTTTTAATTATTTTTCAAGTTATAACTAACGATGTATTATTAAATTAAATTCATTTGAAGGAAATACGCGTACTTTACGCCACTTAGCTATTATGGATGCTGTCTATTTAAGCTATATTTATAAATGATCAGACGAACGAATAAAAGTATAGACAGAGCGTACATGAATAAAAGCGTCAATTTTTTTTAAATCTTGTGTGCTTTTTATGTATTCATTAGACGTAGTTTGCTTCTCTGCTATTTACCTAGTAGTAATGTATCTACTGGAAACTATTTCACTTTTATTCGTACTAATTCGATTATTTAATACTAAGTTATTGTAACGCACTACGACGCGATCGGCTTCTTATTCCAAAATCGGCTTCACTCTGAGAGCTCGGGGTCGGTCTACATATTTTGTTACTTTGAGCATCAATGAGATTTCGTCGTAAAAAGTTAATAAATTCAGAGTGTCTCTTTCCTATTTATAACGTTACTATGCGTCATGTTCAAAGCAGATTGCAACCGCTATCCGCTGCTAACGGCGCCGCATCCTTTGCAAGCATCTGCGACGAAGAGTGATGAATTGCTTGTTTTTCGCGAAGTTCACTCTCGAGTTCCAACCCCTTTCATCTTGCGCCCAATTATTATAAATAATGAGATAAGATCGGGTTCCTTTGGGGCTTGGGTTTCGAGACTTATGGTGGTGATTTTGCGCCTCGCCAAAGGGTCTCCAGTCCCTGCCGTAAATTTATTCGACACTACTTTATAGTAAACATGTGTAAACGACACCAATGTTGGCACCCCACCCAAATGTGGGCGTCTAGTCAATTTACTCAAAATATTAAGAAACCTTCATATTTTTTTACCATATTATTTTGTATGTTTCTCAAGACCACGCACAGGCCTTAAAAATGGCCCGGACTTTTGGAGGGCTAGCGTGGGGCCATGGGAAGGCCAACACGTAGAGGCCCCCTTCACAAATTTTATGTAAATGTGGCGTGACATTGACCGGTTATTATCCAGGTCTACATCATATAAAAATGCACCCAAAGACAAGCCCCGGTCAGTTTAGGACTATTGTACAAAATGAGAATAAAAGGTGCCGGGTTAATAGGTATACTGCTAGTGGAAATAGGTATCTGGGCTATGGGGACTATGGCGTCTGCCCGTCGCAATCTTCGGGGAGTATGGACCAAATCCATACCATATTATTATTTTTATCATTGCGTGCCTACAAAAAGAAAATTAAGATTTCATAATAATTTTAATGAACCAATAGGACGCTAGTCACTAAGAACTATCAGACCCATATTTCAAAACAGCCATAAGTATTAGTAAATCAAAAATTGACCATGTGTGTAGCGGACCATAGACATTGATTCTCTACATTAGATGAACGTTTACCGTTTTCATCATTTGGCTTTGAAACCATAAAATTGTATTAAAACTTATATATTGTTACGAATTTATGGGATTCGAATTTAAAATATCGTTGGAATTATTACAATCTTTATTAGAAGTACACACATGTAATTCACAGTTTTTACAAACACAAACGAATACCACAAGTCCAAACCGTAAGCCAGAAAATGGTTATACATAAAACGCGCGTACACTTAGTAATGTCTCGATAGCAATTGAAACTCAATTAACCCCGTCTCAACGTGCTGAATTTATGTATTCCCAAAATAGACATGAATCCTAGCAACATACACATATTCATTGGAACTATCGAACTCGTAAGCTTAATGGCTTCCAATAAACTGCAGCGTAATGCGAACAATAGAAGAAAGGATCTATGACATCTTACTGGTAGGCAATACAAAGGGATATTAATTAGCCATTGACAATAGCGGTTAAATTTCGATACTTAAAAGAGTTACAGATAACCAATAATAAAACATGTTGCAAAGAATTATTAGGCTTTCGTCTACTTGGAACGTCAGTTGTAACAATATCAAAAACCCACTTGACAGATATTGTGTAAACCAATTTTCATTGTCCGTGGTCCGACACGTACTTGGCTGATATTTTTAAATTTTCAAACCTTTCATTTAGGTACA
Organism: Dendrolimus kikuchii; assembly: GCA_019925095.2. Lineage (NCBI taxonomy): Eukaryota > Metazoa > Arthropoda > Insecta > Lepidoptera > Lasiocampidae > Dendrolimus > Dendrolimus kikuchii. The sequence continues at coordinate 16,721,526 of CM034405.1, read as the reverse complement.
TATATATATTAAAGAAAATTTATTTATTGTCAATAATTACTTCATAAATTAAAAATTTACGTATTATTCTAAACATCGGAATCCATTTTGTAAAACCACCTGTTTACAATAAATTGGTTAGTGACGTTATTATACTTTTTGCAAGACGGCGTTATTGAGTTTAGGGTTTTCGAAAATGATCTACATAATATTAAATTAGTCAAGGTTGCAATTTGATATAATCAAATCGTTATTTTGTTATTCTGCCGGGTGGTACAGTATTTGCTTGACTGGATGGCGACCACCCCTCGTCTAGTGTATGCCGCCATAACAACCTTGTGTTGTGTTCCGGCCATAGCTGGGCACCGTTAGTCAAATAGTTAACTTCGTTAATTGCTAATCGGTTACTGAAAAAGTTTACTTCGTTAAAAGTTAAAGCGTTACATTTCAGAAAATTTAACGCAAGTTAACGTTAATCGTTAATCCGTTAACAAGTTATAAAAATTGCATCTTCTTTTAAAAACGGTTGGTTCTGGAAGTTATCAGGTTAGAAACCAAAAAAAGACCAGTATAATTATTAGTGTTTAATATAGGCATGTTCACATACAATGTTTTTTCATTCATTTGGATTAAGGTTTAGAATTTATTTTACTAAGATAGACTAGTTGCGTTTTGGACGAAACACTAATTAGTCGAACTAATTTTCGGACGATTTGATAGTAATATAATGACCAATTGCTATTTAGATGAATTCCTACATAGACCACTTACATCTTAGACGAAACAATAAAAACCCATCCAATTTATCTGTCAATTTCGTCATCTGGCATAATATGAATATACCCCTTCATGAACATTAATATGTTGAAGTTCTCGTCTGAAAGCGAGCTCGTTTCGGCTGTAGTCCTGTGTGTGTGTGTGTGTGTGTCCTTGCCCGTGGAGAAAAGACATTCAACTGCAGCGCTTGAGGGTATAGCAGTATTTTCTATTTAATAAACAGATTTGCGAATATCTGTTCCCCAAGGAAAGCCGCATCATTTAACAGTCTTTCTACTTTATGTCTAGCCACATTTTGACGAGACTTTGAGCTTTGCTCTTTAAAGATTTGTTGCTGGATTAACGATTAACGGACTTTGGGAAATTTAACGGAAGTTAACGAGTCCGTTAACATATTTTTAAGTAAACTTAAAAGTTAATCCGTTACTCGAAATGTTAACTTCGTTAATTAACGATTAACGGATTAATGAAGTAATGCCCAGCTATGGTTCCGGCATTAGTGACCAGGTTCTCTTAAGAGAGCAGCAGCGCATTTGTAACCGCTTTCCATCAAGTGGGTTGTCTGCCTGTCTGTTGAACTCCTGCAATTTTTTTTATTGGAAATATGGATAACAAGGTTTATTATACTATAATTGTGAGAATGTTTTGCCATTACTGGCATATGTATTTTACGTAAAAATAATATAAGTAACTAGGATATACTCGCGACTTCCACGATTGACTTGAAATTCCTGCGGAATTCCCGAGACGAATATAATGTAAGCTATCGGTTAGTGAAAACTGTGTCGGAATAAGCCCATTTATATGCATCCGAACAACTACAAACCGCTCCTGGGAAAATTCCCGCGGTATTCCTGGAATAAAAAATCACACATTTTATTACATAAAATTTGCTATCTAACAGTGAAAAAATCACGCTTGAATTCGATTTTTTTTTATCAGGCCATTTAAAATCATACCCAGAAAAAAGTAGCGTACATTTTAAGTCTAAGAAGTTTCTATCGATCAGTGAAAACCGCATCGAAGTCGGCCCAGTAATTTTTACGTGAATAACGAACGAACAAACAAGAAAACTAAAAAAATATTACATCGTGTTCTCCGTCGTTTATATAGTGTATTCCTGTTGTTTTTTTAAATAGCTTCAATGTAAAGACACGGCATTTTTAAAATTTTATAATATTGTTACGAGTTGCAGGACTCGAATTAAAATGCCGTTGGAATTATTATAGAATTTATTAGAACTATACAAACACGTATAACACAAGTACAAATATAACTGTACACAACCAGTCCAAACGTAATGCACGATTCAATCACACGCGCAAAGTCCGTCACTAACGTATGCTTCGCTTGTGGCTATCGCTAGACTGACGATCTCTCCATTAGGGCATTGCTTTATACTGCACAAATACAATATGTCTCTCGCTCGCGTGGACTGAAATTCTTAGAATCACACCTGGATAATGGCTACCATATAATATTACAATACACAATGGGCGATTTTCTAATCACAAATTTTGAACACAAAGTAAACAAAAGACGTCCAAATGCGGAAAGGTAATAAAGTGTGCTTTTATGGTATGCAGGTGTGAATCCACTTTTGTCGGTCGTAACAATATTACTACCTGTAGCAGGCAGACGCTATCCTGCCCTTAAAAGAATAAAAATCAAGAACCCGATTGGAGCACCGGTTTCGTTCTCATTCCTGCTCCGTGCTGTTTTACAGGGTGAGAAGTGACACCGGTAGAGGCCTGGCGGGAGGGAATAACTGATCGAGTGGTAACTGATCAACTATCGACTGCCGAGAATAGAAAATTACCTTACCGCTAAGTACTACTAGCTTAAGTACTATTACCGCTATTGAAAAATAGGGGTTGGTGATAGAAACGTGAAAATTTAGGGTTGTATGTATTTTTTAATGCCGAATCATAAAAAAAAACAATCAATTTTGTCAAAAAAATATTTAGGGATCACTCTTAAGGGGTATGAAAAATAGATGTTGGCCGATTCTCAGACCTATGCGATATGCACACAAAATTTCATACAAATCGGTTCAGCCATTTCGGAGGAGTTTGGTAACAGACACCGCGACTCGAGAATTTTATATATTAAAGAAGATAGGACTTTCTTTTGATGATATTTTTATTATCTGCAGTAGATAAGCAAGCAGATAGCTCACCTGATGGACAGTTGTTACTGTTGCCTATGGACGCTTGGAACATCAGAGGACTTGCCAACGCGATTTTATTCTATTTTCGAGATAATATGGGATAATTGTTTAGCCGGCTTTTGAAGTCGTGTCAGCTTAATAGTTAAAGTTCTTACGGCTCAAACGAAATAAGTTTTAATCCTGGCCAGGATTCAATTACCACGTGCTGGTAATGATTATCCTGATAAAACCTGCATATCGAGATAACCGACTTGGACTAGCGTGGCATGAGGAAACCTGAGCCCAGTAGTGGCGCATTCACGGGCTGAAATTATTATAACTTCAGAATATGCTTTTTTTTATTGCAGGAGCTCAGCAGACAGGCAGACGGCCCACTTGATGGAAAGCGGTTACCATCGCCTATAGACATTTGCAACACCAAAGGTGCTACAAATGCGCTGCTGCTCTCTTAAGGGAGACTGGAACCTGATCACTAATGCCGGAACACAACTCAAGATTGTTATGGCGACATACTTTAGACCAGGAGTGGTAGCCATCCAGTCGGGCAAATGCCCTACCACCTGACTGTGGGTTGTTTTGTCGCCTCTTACGACAGGCCGCCCGATCGCAGGAAATTGTATTCTTTCTCCGTTCCTGCACGGATAAGCTTAAGGCTTCTTGTTCTTCAGCCACCTGCTGGTCCAGGCGGGAGAACAGTGCTAGTTTTAATTGGTCAACATATGCTGACATTAATTCCAATATTAGGATTTAATTTGAGTTTATTGTTTTACTGTTTGGTAATCTATTGTATTATACTTGTACTGATTAAAATATTTCTTTCTCAAAAGAGGAAGCTTTTTCACGTCTACAACACCTTTCTTTGTTTGCGGACTGCCAAGCACTTAGCCATTCCGACCCCACAGCAAAATATTACCCTTGTCCCCGTCCCATCAATATAAATTTCCTACTAACATTAGTACATAGTAATTTTGTGAAAGTCCTTTGTAATTTTTTAATGCTTAATAATATATAATAATAATATGTGGAATGTAGTTAGTAACTTTATGTCTGTGTTGTCTACAGATTCGCGGAAACGCGTATAAATCACCGACCAAATATCAGTGGCTAAAATTGCACTTAGAATAGCACCAGTCCTTTCTAACTTTGAAATTCCTTTGAAATCCTTGAATGTTTGAAAAACAAGTAAACCACTATATCAAGTATTTCTGGCAATTAGCGCCTTCCTTGCGGCTGGTCGCAGGCATTCGGTGTGCTCTTGGCTCCGGCTCTGCGTTCTGGTGAGGTCTCCGTTTCTTCTTCTTTTCTTTCTTCTTCTTTTTAGATATTGTATACCAAACCTTGTTTTTTTTCCTCTCTTTTGCTTTTATTTACGGTAGCTAGTATAATTTCAATTACTCAATATGTGGCAAATGATGTTCGTGTTACATAAATTAAAAAAATAAAATTGCCAAAATCAAAGCCGAAGGCGTTGAAGCCATAATTTAAAAAAAAAATATTACTCTTCAAGTCAGCGTAAATAATCTGTGCTATGGGCCCCCATCGTTCTCGTGTGTGTTTTGCCTAAACCGACAATAACTCACTTAATTTTTCAATTGAAATGATTTCTTATAACAATATACGAACATAGCCGGGTTATTAATTAATTTACTTATTAATCCATTATTTGTACATATGTTTCGAGAATACATTAACATGTGTATAAATTCCAATATGATTTTTCAATTCCATAATATCACGTTCTCTTTTACTGCTGTATGGTTGCCGTCATGGGGTCGAAGATTTTACTGCCAGCCATAATGGTAAGACTGACTTTTTAATACCGTTCTTTACGTAATTTGTCATGGCAATATTAGTTGATTTTGATAATAGGTTGTTTAACCCTAGAGGCCTAATTTATTTGGGGTGTATAAAGTCTTAAGATACGTCTCAGAGGCGTATACATATTAAAGACAATGTATAGGCCTATATATTATGCCTTCTGTCCTATATGTCAAAGCAAAAATTTTGGTTTAGGATGTAAAATAATAATAAAACGCAGTTATAAAATTGAAATCTATAATCAAAGTTATTTATTACAACAAAAAAACACGCTTACATGGGCTTCAGCAAAAAAAAAAATTATTGCGGAAGTTCAGAAGACTTTTTTATCCGTGCAAGAACGGAGAAAGAATACAATTTCCTGCGGCCGGGCGGCCTGTTGTAAGAGGCGAAAAACAACCCACAGCTAGGTGGTAGGGCATTTGCCCGACTGGATGGCTACCACCCCTGGTCTAAAGTATGTCGCCATAACAACCTTGAGTTGTGTTCCGGCATTAGTGACCAGGTTCCAGTCTCCCTTAAGAGAACAGCAGCGCATTTGTAGCACCTTTGGTGTTGCAAATGTCTATAGGCGATGGTAACAGCTTTCCATCAAGTGGGCTGTCTGCCTGCCTGCTGAACTCTTGCAATAAAAAAAAGACAGGCAGATGGCCCACTTGATGGAAAACAGTTACCATAGCCTATGGACATTTGCAACACCAAAGGTGCTACAAATGCGCTTCTGCTCTCTTAAAGGAGACTGGAACCTCGTCACTAATGCCGGAACACAACTCAAGGTTGTTATGGCGGCATACTCTAGACCAGGGGTGGTCGCCATCCAGTCGAGCAAATACCCTACCACCTGGTATGTGGGTTGTTTTGTAGCCTCTTACGACAGGCCGCCCGGCTGCATGAAATTGTATTCTTTCTCCGTTCCTGCACGGATATATAATATATACTTTTATAAACAATCTAATATTTTTTTAACTTTAATAACTTATTTTTAAGACAACCTAGGAGCCAAAAATGGAGGATCCGATCCCAGCGCCACCTACCGGTTCGAATTACAATTATAAACCATACGGGGACCCATTCAAACACAAAAAAAATTCACCAAAATCGATAGTCGTTCTCAGGTTATGCGCTTACATACATTTCTAAGACTAATTTATCAATACAGATTATTTTTAACCCTTCAGCTCACTATTAGCACATATGTGTCCGCGATGACAGTGCAGATCGCGTTTGTGCACGTGATCATTTTTGTGTTGTTGTCTCACTCTGCTTATATAGGATTTGTATAATTGGTATGAAATGGGTATATTTTCTTGGTATATTACGAGATAGTGATAGTGTTAGTCTTGCGGCTTTTAGAAGAGCTGAAGGGTTAAATACAGAAATAATAGTTGCATGATATCGATGTTTTTTTTTAAATCAAAATGTAAATGAAATGCCTTTTCGAGCTGCCACAAAAATTCACTTGTATAGCGTCAGTTAAAGACCTACAGTGTAACTCAGTGTTCTGTTACATATATAAAACACTCCTGGTTTCGCTGCTGCTGTTATGCTTGAAAATTATATTAAAACTTGAATATACAGAGGAACACTACGAATTCTAATCATAATTTCATTTCAAAGGTTGTGGCGATCATGGCACTGGCTAGAAGTGAAGGTAAGCTATTTTTTATAACCCACTAAGGTTCATGTCTTCTTATAAAACGCTCTCAAATGCAACTATTTTCAAATTGCTCAATTCAAAAAGTTTTTTGAAAAAACATTTTGCGCAGATTTTGTAACAATAGTAAGATGAGCAAATTGGGTAGGCGCTTGTCAGTCCGCGCACATTGAACTGTTCTTGTAATACTTTAGAATCACATAAATGAATTAATCAAGACTTTTTTGAGGGCACTCGAATGTTGTAAGTCCATAATTTTTTTGTAAACCCCCCCAATTTTCAATTTTCTGATTAGCACTCATTAGGCTTATATCACGATTTTGCGAATCTAAACTCAATTAGCTCTTGAACTGCATCGCACATTTCGTATAAGGCGACGCGGTATCTGTTCAGGAAAGATAGATTAGATTTTATGTTTGGATAATTTTGACCTATTAAAAAAATCTAAAATTTTTTGTACATTACCAAAATTGATTTTTGAAGTGAAACTTTTATATAGACGGGGGCGTCTTATGATTTTTCTGTCACAAAAAAGCGTTACAGCCGCGTGGATGAGCAACATAAATTTAGACTAGTCGTGGTGAGTTTATTTTGTGGTTGTGCTCTGTGGTTGAGCGGGCTAAGCCTTTGCCGGTGTACCTCACTGCAACGCAGAGGTTCCGGGTTCGATTCCTGGTATAATAAATTTCGGAAACGTATTTTCTCCGTTATTTACTATGGTCTGGGTGTCTGGGATCGGCCCCAGAGTAGTCCGTTGTATATTACCCATAACACAAGCGTAACTTGCTTAATTTGGGGATATACAATGTGTGTGTTTGTCTGCCGATTATTATATTATTATTATTTTAGAGTAAATTATGGATGCGTTTTTGTTTCCGGATCGAATTCAGTTTTTTTGTTTGATAAAATTAAAATGTATCTAACCCAACCAAATCATAATTTGCAGTAAACCTGCGAAAAATCGAAATATGTGCTGGGACACATAGTAGAAGTGAAACTGCAACGGACAAGTGGAAAAACGAATCGCAATAAAAATTTTACTTGAAGTTTTACAGGCCGGTTTTCAAATTGGACAAGTACATTAACAATCTGCCCGTAAAACTGCAAGTTAAAATTTTGTTGAGGTTCGTTTTACCACTTTTCGTCGTCATTCGTTTTTCCACTTGTCCGTTGAAGTTTTTTTCAAATCATTTAATTTTTTTCAGTTTTTATGACAATTTTTCGATATTTCCGAAATTTCATTAAAGGCACTGAGTGCCTCCACGTGCCCCCACAAAAAGAGCCCTGCATATACCATATATAATTATTGACTTAAATAAAAAGTCATTAAAAACATTATTATTATTTTGTAAGGTATAAACAGACTCTTTATTTTATTTTATTATTATTCTTTTTTTTTCTTTCATTGTAGTGCTCTTTGGTGGTGTTTATTATTGAAATAGTGCTTAATGGGAGGCGAGGGCCAGGAGTACCGTCATACAGGGTTTACCTAGTTTGGGCTCCTGTCCTTCCCATTTAATTAAGTTTATCAAATTTTTGTACTTTTTAAATTTTGTTTTTCTTTTTATGGGAAGTAAATAAATAAATTATTATTATTATTATTTACATATATATTTTATTTCCCAATTTTTTACATTTTTCTTATAAAATATACAAATTTATTTATAAAAAAAATATAAAAAATTGATCTTCGCCGGCAGTGGGGCCTAGGGTCCACGCTACCGGTGGTTAAGGCTCCAGACACAGGAATCTCCTCACAATACGGGCCGTGTCCAACAGAGCTGCCTTCTGTATCCGACCCTTCAACCAGATACCAAGCGAGAGCCTTTCAAGGTGGCGGTCAAGGCTCTTCGCTTATTATTATTATTATTACTCTGCCTCCCATATCTGTGTATGTGTAATGAAGTTCTTCTAATCCCGTAATTACGTAAATGGCGAATGATGCTATTGGTCCGACATCCAGTAATAAGTATAATTCTGACAGTGCCTAAATTCAACATGCATACATGGCGCCACAAATTATTCTTCTAAACAATATATATCTTAATTAATATGAGAATGTGAGTTTGTTATGTTTTAATGTCTTAGTTAATCAACTGATCATCATGAAATTTTGCATCTTTGTACGTCGACAAGGGTACAGAAAAGTACGTTCATACAGAAAAAGTACCATTCTCGATTAATAGAAAATAAAGTAATAGATAGCGTTGCAGTTGAATTTTTTGACCTCGTGTTTGTATAGGGCAGAGCTTCCTAAACTTATTTTAACTGTGACGCCCTTGGGAAGCTGCTATATTTTTGCGATGCCCTGGCCTTCTTGCTATACATTTACCTACTAGTTGAAGTTCTAGCCTAATAACAAGTCGTCAGAAAAACTCCAAATAGCATCTAAATTTTTTATTAGAAAATATGCGTATGGCGCTCACTCGAGTCGATCGCATCGACACAGACAGCCGGCCTATTTAGATCGCCTCACGACGCCCCTGGGATAATACGCCCCAGGGCGTCGCGACGCACGGTTAGGGTAGCCCTGGTATAGGGCATGCATCCCGATAAATGATCTTCAAGAGAGATAGTAAAATACTGAATTGTTTGACAGAATCTACATTAACGCGAGCGAATCCGCGAGCAAAAGGTACTTACTTATAAAATAAATCATTATAAAGCGAAATAAGAATGACGTTGCTTAACCAAAAGTTATGAATTTTTAGAACAAATTTCGGCCGATTTCGGGTTAATTAGAAAGAAGAAGAAAGAAAGAATTATTTTATTTAGGACAAATAAACATGTTAACAATACTCAGTAAAATAAAAGACAACTGCATCAATATAAGTCCTAAAATTGGACCCAGACTCAGCGTAATGCTAGCTAATTAGGCAATCATAACTCATAATATTTCTTCTTCCATTATCAGGACTAGAAAGTTCTAGCAGAAATATTTCCCTAAAACGAACGGATTCATTATAAGAAACTGATACATAAAATAATAGTTATTTTAAGTATCATAAATGATGTAATAAACAAGACCAATTTCTCTTTCAGCTTCACCCACGAAAGAAGCAGAGCGGCATACACAATATCACGGAGAAAATCAGCATACATCGGGGCAGAGAGAAGAAAAGCGTTCACGGTACGAAGGAAGAGATCAGCATACATCGGAGCAAGGTGGAGAAAAGCGATCACGGTATGACGAAAGAGATCAGCATAAATCGGACAAGGGAGGAGATAAGCGTTCAGGGCATCGTGAAGGAGATCAGCATACATCGGGGCAGAGAGACGAAAAGCGTTCACGGTACGAACGAAGAGATCAGTATACATCGGAGGAAGGAGGAGAAAAGCGATCACGGCATGACGAAAGAGATCAGCATAAATCGGACAAGGGAGGAGATAAGCGTTCAGGGCATCGTGAAGGAAATCAGCAGCATACATCGGGGCAGAGAGAAGAAAATCGTTCACGGCACGAAGGAAGAGATCAGCATACATCGGAGCAGGGAGGAGAAAAGCGATCACGGCATGACGGAAGAGATCAACATAAATTGGACAAAGGAGGAGATAAGCGTTCAGGGTACCGTGAAGGAGCTCAGCATACATCGGGGCAGAGAGAAGAAAATCGTTCACGGCACGAAGGAAGAGATCAGCATACATCGGAGCAGGGAGGAGAAAAGCGATCACGGCATGACGGAAGAGATCAGCATAAATCGGACAAAGGAGGAGATAAGCGTTCAGGGCATCGTGAAGGAGATCAGCATACATCGGGGCAGAGAGAAGAAAATCGTTCATGGCACGAAGGAAGAGATCAGCATAAATCGGAGCAGGGAAGAGAAAAGCGATTATGGCATGACGAAAGAAATCAGCATACATCGGAGCAGGGAGGACAAAAGCGTTCAGGGCATTATGTAGGAGATCAGCATACATCGGGGCAGAGAGAAGAAAATCGTTCACGGCACGAAGGAAGAGATCAGCATACATCGGAGCAGGGAGGAGAAAAGCGATCACGGCATGACGAAAGAAATCAGCATACATTGGAGCAGGGAGGAAAAAAGCGTTCAGGGCATTATGTAGGAGACCAGCATACAGCGGGGCAGGGAGGAGAAAAGCGTTCATGGCCTCATGGAGATCAGCATACATCGGGACAGGAAGGAAAACAGACTTCATGGCATCAAGCAGGAAAACAATTTACACAGCATCAGGGAGAAAAACAACACACATCACGTTACGAAGAAGATCAGCAATCACCGCGTCACGGAAAAGATCAACTGACACAACATCGCAGAGGATTACCAAGGAGAAGCGATGTTGAACAAACACGAGCTCAAGGCTGGGATTCAAATAGCAAGAATCATGGCCACCATCAAATTAAACGAGACGAACGTTCAGATTCACGCAATGAACGGGATAATCGAGTCTGGGGAAAAAAATATCAAAGCCCAGGACGCCGTCAACACTTGCCTCCAGATGAAATTAAAGACTTTATCGAAATAAATGACAGAGATGTGAGTAAACTTGCGGAATTATTAGCTAAAGAAAATCCAGAAAGTAAATTGTATCTTCTATCACCAAATCGTTATGGTACAAATCCTGCAGATAAAGAATATTGGAATAATGATTCCAACACTAGTAGTGGTTCTAAAGGTGGTTCTCATCGTGGTAGACGAAGACCCACCCGAAATAATAAAGGTAACAATCAAAACCCCTCCTCAGCCACGACAGCATCTTCATCAGCTGATGCTGATGAACATTGGAATAACCGAGACAGGGAAGATGATGAAGATGCGATGGAGGAGGAAGAAGAATCTGAGTTGGCTAGTGATTTCAGCACTAGTAGTGGTCCTGAAAGTGACTCTCATCGTGGAAGACGAAGGCAGACCCGAAATAATAAAGACAACAATCAAGGTGCTTCCTCAGCTACGGCAACATCATCTTCATCAGCTGATGTTGATGAAGATGATGTTGTAGAAGACACTTCCTCCTCAGCAAGAGCAGCAGCATCTTCATCTTCGTCGTCGGATGACACTGCCTCCTCAGCAGCGGCAGCATCTTCCTCTTCGTCATCTGATGACACTGCCTCCTCAGCAGCGGCAGCATCTTCATCAGCAGCATCAGATGACACTTCCTCCTCGGCAGCAGCAGCAGCATCATCATCTTCGTCGTCGGATGACACCGCCTCCTCAGCAGCGGCAGCATCTTCATCTTCGTCATCGGATGACACTGCCTCCTCAGCGGCGGCAGCATCTTCATCAGCAGCATCAGATGACACTTCCTCCTCAGCAGCAGCAGCAGCATCATCTTCATCATCGGATGACACTGCCTCCTCAGCAGCGGCAGCATCTTCATCAACATCATCATCTCCAAAGTCTGACGATTCTTCTACATCAGAAGCTGCAGCATCTGCGGCTTCAAGTTCTACGTCATCCTCAGAAGATAATTCATCTTCAGGGTCTGCAGCATCTTCGACCTCGAAATCAGGATCAAGCGAATCAAAATCTTCAGCAACAACTGAAGCTGAAGTGGAAACTGAAACGTCTGATTCAGACGAGGAGTCTGACGAGTCCGATGAAGAGGAATCTGCTCCACAGACTAGTAATAAAGGGGAAGTCATAGAATTTGATTGCAAATGGTTGTCAGGTAAGATTAAAAGTACAGAAAGATGGTTTGAAAATAATTTTTCCGTCTCAAATAAGTGGACCAGCGGATGGAAAGACATTTTACGTTTCATACCTCCCGTGTTTGTAACTGTAGTAGGGAAAATTATTTCTTTGGTTAACATATGGCCCAAAATTGTGGAAGGGGTTTCGAATCATTGGGGGCAGCTTATGAAAAATCCGAAAAACAGGGAGGTAGTCGCTGCTCTAGCAGCTGTTGCTATTACATTTGGTTATTGGATCAACACCCATTTCAACTTCTTGTGGAAATGGATACCCGGGTACATAACAAATCTTATTCCGTTCCAAAAATTTTCTAAACATGTCCTTAAGCATATGCCTATTGCTCAGATTCTAGAAAATTTAGAAAAGTATAAATAATATACATTATTTTAACCGAAAGCTATTTATCATCATAAGATAATTTATGTCACGTTAAAATTACACCCAAAATTATAAATGTATTTTAATTAATTCATTTATTTGTTTAAAGTATGGGACGTAAATACAAGGTAACAAGGATACAAGGCACATATTTTGTTCAAGAGCGTGCAAATAAATAATATTATAAAATTGTAAACATGCCGTGTCTCTACATTGAAGCTATTTAAAAAAATCTACTGGAATAGACGGGGAAATGCTATTTACGCACAATACTGGGGCCCTTTGCAAGGGATTAGACCATAGTTGATCATGAGGGCTTTCCCCTTTGACAAGGGGCAATCCGAACACTAATCAAGCCAGCTTGTGTGGAGACTCAGGGAAGTTGCACGGGCAACACCCACTACCCACTAAAACCACCCTCCTCCCATGTGCCCCGCGCTTTTTATGAAGGAAAGGCTAAAACTTAAAACGTAGTTACGCCCAGGCACTGAAATAGACTATGTAAACGACGGAGAACACGCTGCAACTAGAAAATCACATAAAAACTACTGGGCCGATTTTGATGCGGTTTTCGCTGATAGACAGCTATTTTTTAGACTGAAACTCTGCGCTAATTATTACCCTGGGAATCCCGCGGGAATTTTTCTGGGAGTTATTTAAAATGGCCAGGTTTAAAAAAAATTGAATTTCAATTTGACTTTTTTACTGATCGATTTAAATTTAATTTAATGTCATAAAATATGTGATATTTTTATCCCGAGAATCCCGCGGGAATTTTCCCGGGAGCGGTTTGAAGTTGTTCGGAAGCATAAAAATTAGCTTATACCAACACAGTTTCCACTAAAACGATAGCTTACATTTTTTTTTAAATGCTGAGATACTTCGTGTCCCGGGAATTCCGCGGAAATTTCAAGTCAAGCGTGGATGTGGTCGCGGGCAAATTCTAGTTTTATATAAGTCTAGCTGTGCCCGCGACGTCGTTCGCGTGCAATTTGTTTTTAAAACCAACCGATTTTTAAACAATCTTCATTGGTGCTCTTCTCCTATTGGTCTTAGCGTGATGACATATAGCCTATAGCCTTCCTCGATCAATGGGCTATCTAACACTGAAAGAATTTTTCAAATCAGACCAGTAGTTCCTGAGATTATCGCGTTCAAACAAACAAACTCTTCAGCTTTATATATTAGTATAAGAGTATCAAAAAAAAAATACTGATTATAATAATAATAGTTTATTGTTAGGGTAAAAAAATTACATTTATATATGTCAATTATAAAACAAAACCAACAGCAGTGTTGTTTTCATTTGAATAGCTTTTTAGATAGATATGTATCCAAAGTCTTCGGGAAGTTTGTTGAAGATCTTTACCGACATATAATTTGTATTTGTTTGTAGTGACATTTGCAACTGGAGGATTTTTTATTTTTTTCAATTCTTGAGATCTTTCTTGGTAATAAGAATATTAATTGTGTTTTTGTGCTTGTAATCACTCAGTCATCCAAGCGTAAATTAGACCTTCTTAATTGGAAAATACGCCTAAATCACAGCAAGATAAATTTTTAAGTTTTACCTCAACTCTCGTTTTCAATAAAATACGGGACTTAGGGCCGCTTGCATGAGGTCGCTTAAATTTATTTAAGAAACACAAAACTTATCTAACACCCTTAAGTATATTTAGCGTCTTGCACAACGCAAAATTTGCCGCTAAATATGTTTAAAGAACTGTCAATACATTGTGTGTAAAACGTATTTAGGCAGTTTAATATGATTAACTAATTTTATTTAAAGGCGATCGTTATGCAAGCGGCCCTTAGTATTCAACCTTCCTGCAGCCGCTAAAATCCCTTGGAGTATAGTTGTCGGATCAGAACTTTCGTCTATTGGTTAGTTCTTTCAGATACCACCTATATTATCATATTATATAATACTAATCATATAATACACGCAATAAAAAATTAAGTGTAATCTTGTTTTATTTAATCTATATTTTTCTAGTGAAAACTTACAAATCGAATACCGATCCTACAAATCTCAGGGCGTGGTCTATCACAGATGCTGAAAGTTGCGTCTAGCGTCAATCCGCGCTGGACGCTGCTCCCGACGTCAGATAGACGTTATACCGATGGTTACCCAAAAAGCGTTTATACGCGTATGCTCTGTATAATTGAACAGATTTGTGTGAGAGATTAATTAACGTGATAAACGCGACGTCTTTACGCTGGATGGAATGCTCAAGAATGACACCGGACGTAGCATATGACTTATGATCGTCGCGCACAATGAATGTACGGCGCTTCAGGCGTTTGAGAGAGCCCACTGTAGTGCATTTTCATAATAAGTAATTATTGCCACGCCGTACACATTTTATGACGTTTATAAAAGATCACCGCATAAATAAGAATATTAGTCCATTTAATTATTACATTTTTTAGACCTTAGCGTGCGTTTTTCAGAAGACGTAATTTTATTTTTTTTATGTGTAGGGGGGGGGGGTTTATAAGCTTAAGTTAATTATTAATTATAAGTTATAACTTTTTTACTGGTCATTTTACAATAAAATTATCAGAAAAACGTTATAATGTCCAAAAGAAAATTTGTTCAAGAATTTTCACATATTTTTGTTTATAACTTTTTTATTTTCTATTTTACGATAAAAATTAAAAAGGATAAGGTTGTAGACAATTTAATTTGCTACCAATAATGTCTTGTAAAACTTTCTGTAGGGTTGCTAGTTTACGAGATACAGAGCGAAAACCTTTTGTACCCCTTTTTCCAAGATGGCGGTCAGGGGACAAGGGTGGTGACCACACAAACTTGAACATAAGCTTATACTAACCCCTCCTCCAGATCAAAAAAATAAAACTGCGCCCTCTGAATAACGCAACCCTAAATGACAGAATGTTTAATGGCCGTTTCCTATATATTACCGACCGTTCTTACTATCAGTTAAAATTTGACATAAGCTCCATACAAGTAATGTCAAACTCATACCGATGACAAAGCAAGTGTATAAGATAATAAGATATAGGAAATGTAACGACTGACCTCTTCAGTCTTTATAATTATATTAAGAAATATGTTTTTGAATTTAAGTCAAAGAATGCCTCCCAAAACAAGAGAATATATTATGGTATCAGCCCGCGAGTAGAATACTTCTCATGAAAAAGCGTCTTGTTAGTGAATATAAATATATATCCTAAACCAGTCTCCCATTGAAGATATAGATCCTGGTCAGCTCGTAACCGCTGGCCGTCACAGAACCGTCCATAAGCCGATTGTTTAAACATCACCTTTTGGTAGTTTTCATCCATAATCAAAGGTTTCAAGTTGAGTCTAAATCGACGCACGAGCTGATTAATGGACGTGAGTTACGATTCGAGATTTCCAGCCAATTTGACTTCGAAATTTTATTCAGTTGCACAGGCATCGACTACATACTGGTGCTGGATTTGATATGACAAAAGACGAAGAACTTTTAGAACTGTTTTATTTGACCTCTGAACAAAAAATTCCGATCTAAAATAAGTTATGATTCTAGCTCAGTAATTAGTTGCTCTAGACAGCTACTACGATATGTGCATTGGACCAATGTCGAAGTGAGAATGATCTTACGTAGATAGGCCTGCTCGCTTTTATAACCGATTGGTAAACACAACTACCCACAAATATCAAAATAGTAAAATAATAAGTAGCACTACTTGGAAATAATTCCTTTTTATAAATGATCCTAATAGACTCGTCTGCTGGTAGCAAATCGACCCTAATAAGTTGACTCGAAAGAATCGATAAATTCAAGAATGTTCGGTTGATAATCCAGTCTATTGTTGGCTTGATAAATTTTGTATCATTTGTAATTTATCTGATTGCTTAAACATGTTACACTCGCATATCTTGTATATAGACACCTGATTAAATAATTATAATTACTAGTGAATACATAAATCAAAGCATGTAAACAGTTTTAATTACATAAATAGGTTACAATGTTAATTATTATATTAAATTAATGATAGTAATAAATGTGCTTTTGGTCTTATTTTCTTTTTTTACAAATACTTAGATACTACTAAGTAGTACAATTTAAACTTTATATCAATGCTATTGATATACTTTTATAAAATTATACTGACAAAAGTAATTACATAATTATAAAAATAAATAATATCAGCCCATAAATGTCCCACTGCTGGGTTCAGTCCTCCCATCATAGGGGAAACCAGTATACCCGCCACGCTTGTCAAAGGTGGCTTGGCAGGTTTGACACATCGGTTATTCTATGCAGATTGCATCACGATGTTTTCCTTCACCGTTGTTAGTACGTTCTAATTCTAACAATATGCACATTAGATTAGAAAATTGCCTAAGTGGTGCATGCGTTCCGGCCAGGATTGAACCTAGCCATTATGCTACCACGACTTATGACATCATTATATACACAGTAAATAAAATGAAATGAAATGTAAATACTCAGCCATCGGAAATGGCTACATATTTGCGGCTTTTGGGGTCGAGACCCTGGGACCATGGGGGCCTGAGGCGCACAAGCTTTATCGGGACATAGTCAAACGTCTGGTGGATGTCTCACGTGACCAAAAGACTGGTTTATACCTCGCACAGCGCATCAGCATTGCCATTCAGAGAGGCAATGTGGCCAGTCTTTTGGGCACGTTTCCGACTGAGAGCGGTCTAGAACTAGATTTTATACTTTAATTTTAGTTTGTATATATAGTTTTAGTTTGATATTAATTGTTATTTTAATTTAATATTCGTATAATAATAATAATAATAATCGGCAGACAAACACACATATTGTATATCCCCAAATTAAGCAAGTTACGCTCGTGTTATGGGTAATATACAACGGACTACTCTGAGGCCGATCCCAGACACCCAGACCATAGTAAATAACGGAGAAAATACGTTTCCGAATTTTACTATACCAGGAATCGAACCTGGAACCTCTGCGTTGCAGTGAGGTACGCCGGCAAAGGCTTAGCCCGCTCAACCACAGAGGCCGTCAATAGAAGAAGTATAGTATCGTATAGAAGTATATATAATACTAATTATATAAAATTACTATGTGTAATGAAATGTTTAGTTGTTTGAAACATGGATACAGTGTCTTATACTATGGTAAGTATATGTTTCGCTATTTTCTGATATAAATTTCTTTCGTAAAACTAATATAGTCTATATCAGTAGTTCATTATAATATGTAATATCTAGACCATCAGTCAACGATCTCCAAAGTAGGAAAACCTTTTTCAAACTCATTACTAAACACTGGCCCAAGCTCATTATATTAAATACCGAACAATACAATATTACATAACAAAATATTTATAATCAAAATACTCAGAAATTAAGGCACTCAACTCAACTCTCAAGCTTTTTCGGTTGTAAAAAACACGCCTTAAAACTTTTTGATTGCCTCTACGCCATTTTCCCGAAACGAGAGATGTCGTTTCGTATAAAAGTATAGGGAAAGTTTGTAAAAAATATTATTATGAACGCATAAACGATAAATAAGGCAATAAAATTGTACAAACAAGTTTAGCGGACAGGGTCGTATTTGGTTCGCAAGTCGGGGTACAGGGCCCCGTAGATATTTGTAAATTGACTTATTACATAACCATTAGATTGTACAAACAAGTTAAGCGGACAGGGTCATATCTGGTACGTAAGTCGGAGTACAGGGCCCCGTAGATATTTGTAAATTGACTTATTACATAATCATTAAATTGTACAAACAAGTTAAGCGGATAGGGTCATATCTGGTAAAGTCGGAGTACAGGGCCCCGTAGATATTTGTAAATTGACTTATTACATAATCATTAGATTGTACAAACAAGTTAAGCGGACAGGGTCGTATTTGGTTCGTAAATCGGCGTACAGGGCCCCGTAGATATTTGTAAATTGACTTATTACATAATCATTAAATTGTACAAACAAGTTAAGCGGACAGGGTCGTATATGGTTCCTAAGTCGGGGTACAGGGTCCCGTAGATTTTTGTAAATTGATTTATTAGATAAACATTAGATTGTACAAACAAGTTAAGCGGACAGGGTCGTATTTGGTTCGTAAGTCGGCGTATAGGCCTCCGTAGATATTTGTAAATTGACTTATTAGCGGATGCAGGGGAATGCAGTTCACTTCGTTTCTTTCCTTTCGAAAAACCTTTTATATTTATTCTATAATAACGATGGAAATCATGACAGTGATATTGAAATTAGAGTAATAGCAGGTAATAAGGTGAATGGAGTGCTTAACTCTTTTAGCATATGAACAGCTGGAAGATTTCTGTAAAGGCACGCCTGTCTGTCCATCAAGGAGTGTTAGTTATCAACGTTAATGTAGGGCAGTGAAAAGTGGATATGGCAGAAGAAGCATAAAAGTAGAATAAACGCAGTTGAAATAAGAGCATTGAGAAATATATGTAAGGTTCATGTAAGTGATATGACGAGAAACAGTGTGATGACGGAACGTTGTGGATTGAAAAAGGATGCAGTGATACGAATTGAATTTTATCCGTGCTGGAACGGAGAAAGAATACAATTTTCTGCGGCCGGGCGGCCTGTCGTAAGAGGCGACAAAACCACCCACAGCCAGATGGTAGGGCATTTGCCCGACTGGATGGCTACCACCCCTGTTCTAAAGTATGTCGCCATAACAACCTTGAGTTGTGTTCCGACGTCAGTGACCAGGTTCCAGTCTCCCTTAAGAGAGCAGCAGCGCATTTGTAGCACCTTTGGTGTTGCAAATGTCCATAGGCGATGGTAACCGCTTTCCATCAAGTGGGCCGTCTGCCTGTCTGCTGAACTCCTGCAATAAAAAAAATTGAAAAAGCAATATTAAGTTGGTGTTGGCATGTAGATAGAATGGATGAATGCAGGATCACCATAATCAAATTGAAGATATTTTGAAGAAAGGTCATGTGAAAAGCACTTTAAATAAGGGTGTATGTATGTATGAAGAGATTAATGAAAGTTGACGAAACGAAAAGTTTTTGTCAGGATCGTAGCAGGTGGAAACTCATCGTCTGTGCCTAGCCCTAACGCAATGGGAAACAGGCGTGACAATATATACGAGTGTATATGACTGTAATATATACCGTCCAGATGATGACGATGCGAAGCTTACGCGAGAGAACTGCAAGTTAAATTCTAGTTAGAATAGAAAACAATCATATTTCTTATATGAAGTTCAAAGTCTTAAGTTTAATGGTCCGGTCGCGTCTTGCGACTACTGAGGGTCGTTCATCAACGGTCGATGAACCGAAAAAGGGTTCAATACATTTGAGAAAATGTCCAATGATCTGGGTACAATAATCTTAACTACTTAACGCTCGCTGTAAACGTTGGGCTAAAGTACTGCACTTGGAACGGTATGTCTACATCTACACTATACCCCGTCTAATAATTTATTTTAATTTTGACATTTGCATGCCCATCAAGTTGCTCATTTTTGACAGTAAATTTCACATATCACAATCGTCATACCTCATTGCTCCAGGCGACGTAGTAATGTCATTCTGTGATTCATAGGGAGTTTTTGGCGGTATCCTAAGTAACGCCTCGGGATAGCTTGATTAAAATTTATTCATAAAGACGTAACTCGACTTTTACATAAAACTGAATTGGTAACATTTAGGGAATTACGATACTCTGATTTTTAATTTGCCTGAACTAAAATGATAGCTGCGGTCGACCTGTTTTTCATTCTTAAGTGAGTTGTTTGAATCGAATCAACAACTCACCAATGTTAGTTGAATCCTATAGGATTAGGTTCCACTGTGAGTTACATCCTATAGAATTCCTATAGGATTTAACTCACAGAGGAGAGTTGCTCCAAACTTGCAGCATAAAAGAGTCCGTTATAGCTGTCATTTTAGACTAGGTAATTAAAGATCAGAGTAAAATTGATCAATGATTGACCTGTCATAAGTAAAATAAACGCCTATGGACATTTGTAACATAGAGGTGCTACCAACAATTCAAGGTTGTTATGGCGGCATACTTTAGACCAGGGGTGGTAGCCATCCAGACGGGTAAATACCCTGCCACCTGGCTGTGGGTTGTTTTGTCGGCTCTTATGACAGACCGCCCCAACGCCCCATGTATTCTTTCTCCATACCTGCACGGATAGAACGTTCGTTGCAAAATTACCAATCATTTGGCGAATGTCGCTCACACGCATTGTGAAAGATTGATCGATTTTTAGTTTATAGCTGGATTTAGATGTCTTTGAGAAATTTAATATTATGAGTAAGAATAATGGCACTTTGCTAGACATTCAGGGCCTTACTTATAATCGTTTCTTAAATTTCAAGAAACTGCTCAGCAACTGATTAATGAAAATCTTACCTATAAACTCCTCTTTAGTCGAATATTTTGGGTACAACCTACGTTAATCATTCAAATTTCGTTTATCTGTGCTCCTCCTAAGCAAAAAACAGGTAATACACGTTTATAAGTGGAAAAAAAGATATTCATTGATTAGGTCAGACCCTTCTGATTCTCTTACTTAAGAGATGCCTAATCGTTTCTTAACGAGATTATTATAACTAAGGCCGTCAGTTATATTGCAGTCCTAAAGAATCAAAGTTTTGAGTAATATTAAAAACTTTTCGTAGGTAACTTTTTTTGTATAGAAAAATTGTTTGAATAACTTGTATACAGAGGGTCGTTTGTATAATAAGATTTTTAATATATAAATAATCGGCAGACAAATACACAAATTATATATCGTCAAGATTAGCGAGTTTGCAATTCATTAACGAAAGTTTAAGATTGAAAATCAGCTTTAACTTACTTCATTTCAGCGTCAGATTTAGCCAGCATCCAAACCACGTGTCCTGGATCTTTTCTAGAGCCAAGGGCCATGAGCTGTGAGAGCTTTGCCCCTGGGGGTAAGGCCGGCCGCCGTGGAACTTGACCGGTCCATGTTGCTATCGCCAGCATTTCTGGGCTTTCCTTCACGAGGTGTTTCTGTGTTGCCATACATTTGCCTGATGCATCCTGTTGAAAAAAATATTTTCCCTCTATACATACATATATGCACTAATGGAGAGGGTGTGCTTTTAAAAAAGTGGAGGTATTTAGTATGTCTGTATATGTGTGTATGTGTATATATATATATATATATATATATATATATATATATATATATATATATAGTGATCACGGAAGACAAAGAATTCAAGGTTCTTTAACAAATAAAAAGCTGAATAAACGACAAGTATTATTAAAATCGATCCCTAAAGAAAGAAGTAATGATTGAACATATTATACATTATATATGTATATATATACCTTGACTTCTTTGTCTTCCGTGATCACGACAACTTTAAGGTGACGAACATTTTCATTCCGCGACTGTACAAACATTTCAGAATCGTTCATCGTTGAAATTGTACGTATGAAATCACTTGTCTCTACATTAATGACCGATTTCTATATCTTACCGACCGTTCATGCCTTACTATCGGTTTAAATTTGACATAAGGCCCATACAAGTAATGTCAAATTCAACCGATGGTAAGGCAAGCGAATGAATAGCAAGACAAAAGAAACCGGTCATAAATCGTTTACAAACTCTATCATAGATGTCGCTGCTTCGTGAAACGCATCAGCAAACCTCATCAGGTCCCGAACAGCATCGTAGAATTCACAATGAGCCGCGTGAATCATATTAATTTTCAATAGAAGATCGCCCTGCCTTCTCGCGTTGGATAACTTTATAAATTGTCTTTTTCAAAATTAAATGTGTTGTAATTGAATTACCTTTTTTATATTAAATACGCAAAACGCAAACCGTTGGACCACGATAGCTAGATAGTACCTATTCACACGAGACTTGAAAATACCCGGATTATACTTTTTAGGGAAACACGGACTCAGGTAGTGCATTCCACAATTCTGCCGTACGTAGAAGTAACACGGAGGCGAAACGTTTAGTACGCCATCATTTCCACTGTGAAACCATGGCGTACTCTATGTAGAGATGTCACTGTCATAAACATAGAAATGTCATTGTCAAAAACATTTTTTTCTTAGAATTTTTTCCATATAGTTTAGAAGGCTAAGGCGGGAGCGAAACGAAGCTGAGCTCCCGCCTTAGCCTTCGTAGTTATTTTTTTTATAACCATCAAAATAACTGGCTGGTAATAATTAAAATAAACAAGTTGGCGGTAGGCTAAATAAAACTTTAACAATGCTCGTTGACACTTGACATCTTTGTCTTCCAAGTGGCCGTGATCACGATCACTTGTTTTTTCATTAATATTTTTAATATAGGTGGTGAAAGGTCACGATTAGTGATTATAACAGTGATTTAGGTTAGGTTAACTTTAGGCCAGACTTTTACTATTTATTTTATACACACGAACAGTCGGTTAGGTTATCTGCAGATCAAAGCGGACGATCCGAGGAAGCGAAGCGAGCGTGCTGCGGCAGCGGCCGGCGGGTACCAGAATCGACTGTAACCATTTACTATTTATTTTATATACACGAAAAGTTACGACGGCTTAAGAAAACTTTGTTGCTTTTACACTGTATTTATTTTATTTTGTTTTATTATTTTAGTTCTTTATCTGTTGGTTACTGGTTTTCTTTTAGACTTTGAAAGGATTTTTGAACTTTGGACCCATGATATAATTGCAATATTAGTGAAAAACGTAAGTGAGGCTATATTTACAAAAATATTAATAAAGAACTATACATTTTCGCCACAATGGAATTGCAGAAGGGGTAAGTATTCCTCTTTCCCCTCTCATCTCATCTCGGGTATGGGATATATCTATACCATACCCGAGAGTTTCAAACAATTTATTTAAAGTATCAAAGCTTCAATTTTATTTTTCTTTAAACCTTACATTTACAAATATGTTTAAGCAAACAATTGAAGGTGAGAAAGGCGAGTCATTAACGTGAGATGGCGCTCGAGAAAATATTGTAATTGGAAAACTTCCAATGTTAAAGAATTAACACACTTGTTCGGTTTGGATCGTCAGTCAGCCGCTCGGGGCGCCAGTTTCTACAGGGGACGCGCGCGACCTTAAATTCTGATGTTTAAGTCTATATAGTCTATTTTAAAAGGGCGCTAAACTGAATCGCCCGGGGCATCTAGGTTAAGACCGGTCCCGTAAATCATTATATAATATATCAATCAAAGTGATGGCCAAAGATAGACGCACACAGGATATTTTTTATAGCAGAAAGAGGGGTAGCTTAAGCGAGATACTGATCCGGAGTTTACGTTAAGGAAGCCACGTTGAGCAAATATCCGAAGATCGTCGGTCATATCCTTAAAAAAAATCAGCAGACATACACACACATACCCAATCTAAGCAAGTTATGCTTTTGTTATGTATAATATAGAACGGATCACTCTGGCCAATCCCAAGCAACCAGACCATAGTAAATAACGGAAAGTTCGTTTACGAAATTTACCAAGCCAGGAATCGTATCCGGAAGCACAGACGCCGTCACGCATCCGGCTGGAAGGACCATAAAATAAATTAAGCGGACTATATGGCTAGTGTGCTCGTACGTTAAAGAAATAATAAATACTGAACTAATACTACTAATTTATTAAGTTATAATTATTTATTTATAAATAGAATTCGCTTTTTAATATTTAATTGACTTAAAATTAATAATTATACATACTTGCAATATTACTATTGAATTATGTGTAACATTGCTTTATAGGATTATAAATTACAGAAAGTTTCGATAGAAACATTTTTATAGTAGTAAAGTTCGCATTTGACCATGATCTCGCCTGATGTTAACTAAAAAATCATTCCTCTTCCTTAGTTTGCCGTCTGACAATCCTTCACAGAAATTGATCCTGACAAGCTACTCTATCAACTGGTGTAATAATACAGGTGTTATTTGTCTCTTAAAATTAACCAATTCGATTCCTGACCACTGACCACTTTAGTTTCCATCGAAATCAGTCTCGAGATTCCTTTGAATATTTTTCGCTACTTTGTGTAGTTTAGAAATTGGCCCTGAAGTCCCATTTGAAAATTTTTACCCTGTATGGAACACGCTTACCTAGAAAGTACCTATTCACATGGGTCTTGAACCAGATTATACGTACGAGTATTTATTTAAAGCGATAAGCCCTCCCCTTCTTCGACATTTATTGTACCTAGTTTTTAAAAACCTAGTTTTAATTTTTGGTGAACAATACAGCGTTTTCATTCATTCATAACATGGCTTTACATATATATACTACAGCCACTGTTTAAGTAGGATTGCTATAAAATATTCTAGTAAGTGTGGTTAGTCCATAATACTTTGCTCACATAAATGCAACATCACCTTGAACAAAACTTGAGCTCTGACATGTTAAGAATTTTAATGGGTTTTAATGAGCAGTACTCTGTTGGTTTTTGACAATTTATTTATTTATCCTCGAGTAAACGTGTTTGCCGTAGAGTCGTAGCAGTGCTGTGTGTTCTCTATATTAGTATATACAATGTATTCCTTGCTGTATGTCGGGGGTCGCTCAGTGGTAATGTCATTAACACCAGTAAAAAAATACAATTTAAAAAATTCATAATTCAAAAGTTTTTATTCAAAATAAGTTCCGCTGGAGAACACTTTTTGAAGGTCATACATATAAGTTAAAATTTAATTTCACTTCCTATTCTATGTACACCGCTTCGCAACATGTTATTGCTGTTAAGGAGAAGAAGCGGCAAGAAACTTTCCAGCAACACGTCTGGCTAAATTTTGTTTTTCTTTATATTTCACTTTGTTTATATTAATTATATTATATTAATTTGGGGAATAGTTTGAATGGATCGTTAGGTAAACTTCTAGGCGCTAAAAACCTCAGCCAGAAGGCCCAGCTCGCCATACACAACGCGGTGCTGGTACCTACGCTCACGTATGGAAGCGAGAGTTGGGTATGGAAGAGAGAGCATGAAAGTAGAGTAAACGCAGTCGAGATGCGAGCACTGCGCAAAATCTGCGGAGTGACGCTCGCAGACCGCATTCGTAATACCGAAGTAAGAAAGAGAGTTGGTCTGAAAGAAAGTGTCGGTGTGAAGGTAAGGAATGGAATGCTCCGGTGGTTCGGGCATCTGGAAAGAATGCATGATGAAAGAATGACTAAACAGATATACAATGCAAAAGAGGATGGATGCAGAAGTCGTGGAAGGCCACGACACACCTTTCATGATCAAATTGATCGTGTACTAGCGGAGGGTGATGTCAGGAGCCTTAAGAACAGACGAGCGTGCATGACAAGAGTTATGAATGTCAAAGAAGCAAGTGAGGTGTGTAAGAATAAGCCTGAATAGCGCTCTGTTGCTTGTGCCTACCCCGCAAGGGAACTGGCGTGAAGTTATGTATGTATGTATGTATGTATAAACAAAGTGAATTTATCCAGGTTATTTTAATTTTAACGTTGGTCCAAGTCTAAAATCCGTTTAAAATAACTAAATACGGATATAACAATATTAAGTTTGACACGAGCAGTGGTTTAAAGTTTATGAAATATGTCTATCGGAATTAAAAGCAAACATGTTTTCGTCATAAATCCACTATACTTACTAAAAAATCGCTGACATGGTAGGTTTATAATGGTTCGTTTAGCTTATTTTAATCAAATAATTGTTCTGTTAATTATCACAAGTTGTTAAAGCACTTGCTTAGGAAACAATATAGTCATTATTATTGAAGTAAACATCGTAGGTTATGTTGACAAAATGCGTATGTCTTAAATAATGTAACTTGACACTTGCGCTGTGTTTGAAGAAATCATAGATTCATATCTATTATATCTATATATTAATACGTGAAGCAAAAACACAGCAAATACTTTGTACCCCTTTTTACGAAAATTGCGCGGACGGAGGAAGAAGGAATTTTGCACACTTATATTTTATATAAAGCATGAGTGCAGAATGCGAATATTTTTTTAAAAATTATTCATAAAAATGACATTAAATCAATAAAAAAAACATTACACACACTACCGTGTATTTGACACACGCACGCATATATACTCTTTTGTTTATTGTTAAAGTCAAATTAATAGTGTTGCCTTGGCGAAATCTGTGATTATAGAAGTATAGTCTTTGAGAAGAGAACCTTAATAATGTTCAAACTTATAATTTAAATTAATTATTATGGCCGAATTTCGACCACGGGCGACCACTAGTATATATAAAAATACTAAAAATTACTAAATCGAAATGACTCTTGACCTTTGATATAATCAAAGCACTGGAAATTATATTGGAGTTGTTAGAGTTTAGACAAATGTGCGAAAGTGGCGCCCCCTATTATTTTTCACTCTATTCGGCGATACTTTAATAACGTATGAAACCTTGATTAGGTCATTTCCTTGCCCTGTTTTGCAATTTACAAAGCGGCAGGAAGTATTCAACGTGCCAACAGGTTTACACCGTGTACATATAAGCTACAGGGTTTCGCTGTTGCGCCAATACGTAACAGGAAGCTTGCATAACGAGGTTGCAATAGCGTAACCAGTCCTTGGTGGGCCTTGAGGGATTTCTCTCCAACGTGTTACGTGTTTTTTTTTAATTAGGTCTACATTTAGAATTCCCCACCATATAATATATAATATTAAACCTATTTACTACCTACTACATTTGAGCCAAATGTAGTACGAAATGTACTATATTTTCATTGCTAATTCAATTGTTGCACTTTTTGTTCAGATTCTTAAAATTATTTTAAAAATATTAAATCTTTGCTGGCCAAATCAAAAAGTATTAAGTAATAAAAACACATGGATTTAGTGATGAAATGAATAAAATGGAAAATAATGAATGAAAAATAAACGACTACTATTGTCCCCTAACATTTGCAAAATACTATATTTTTACGGTTAAAAAACAAAAATACTATATTTAAAAAAAAAGGTGGCAACCCTATCTCATTTGACACGGACTCTGTAGCAAAATTGTGAAAATGTTTAAGCATGGCCGAAATGCATGTACATATCTATCTATTAAGTTGATATTAGTTAATTTCTAGCTTTCAATTTGGATAAATTAACTGAAGCAATCAATATAAACATAAATGTGGTGGATAATTCGTCATTAAATGTCATCTTGTCCTTTCAGTTCTGCGCTTTTCAATCAAATTGATTCAACTATATTGATCCGTCTAATAGCAATAATATCTAATCCGTAAAATATATATTAACACGTGAAGCAAAACTTTGTACCCCTTTTTACGAAAATTGCACGGATGGAGAAGTATGAAATTTGGTACATTTATAGATTATATAGAGAAAGAATGCAGAATGATAATGTTTTTTTTAAATTATGCATATTAAATACATTAAATCAATAAAAAAAACATTACACACACACTACCGTGTATTTGACACACGCACGCATATATACTCTTTTGTTAATTGTTAAAGTCAAATTAACAGTGTAGCCTTGGCGAAATCTGTGATTATAGAAGTATACTCTTTGACAACAGAACCTTTATAATGTTCAAACTTATAATTTAAAATAATTATGGTCGAATTTCAACCACTGGGAGACCACTAGTAAAAATTAATTTTTATTATATTATCCGTGCAGGAACGGAGAAAGAATACAATTTTCCTGCGGCCGGGCGGCCTGTCGTAAGAGGCGACAAAATAACCCACAGCCAGGTGGTAGGGCATTTTCCCGACTGGATGGCTACCACCCCTGGTCTAAAGTATGTCGCCATAACAACCTTGAGTTGTGTTCCGGCATTAGTGACCAGGTTCCAGTCTCCCTTAAGAGAGGAGCAGCGCATTTGTAGCACCTTTGGTGCTGCAAATGTCTATAGGCGATGGTAACCGCTTTCCATCAAGTGGGCCGTCTGTCTGTCTGCTGAGCTCCTGCAATAAAAAAAAATAAAAAAAAAAGAATAAAAATAAAAAAAATAAAATTTTTTTTTATTAATCTTTCAATGCAACATCGTCAGGATTGCATCTTCTATAAATGAACTATGAACTAGCTAGAATGTCTGACAAATTTAAATTTGACACAAAAATGTGATGTCACATGGAAAAGGGATGACTGATATGAAAGTATGAATCGGTTGTGTATATTTTTTTTCTGGGATCCCAAGAGTGTGACTGCAGTTTTTGTTTAATATGTTTGGGAGTATGATTACATAACAATTAAGCGTTAAGTACATTAGTCTGATGAACACGTCTGAGACGTCTTACATGTGAAAGGCTGGCGTGAACACCAAATACACGCTTAGCCAAGTCGTATCGAGCATTTCATGCCGATCTCTCCATTGGGCCATTGCTTTATAATGCACCTATGCAATATGTCTACCTGGCAAGCGTCGACGCAATTTCCCAGAAAACGTAATCCGCACACCTGCGTAATCATGCCTGTGAACGGCCATAAACGAGTACAATACACAATAGACCGTTTTCTAATTACAAATTTTAAACACAAAGTAAACAAAAGAATATAGTCACAAAATATTTTCAATGTTATTAGCTCAAACGCCCGACGGGTAATAAAGTGTGTGTTTTACGGCAGGCAGGTGTGCATCCCCTTTTGTCGGCGTGTAACAATAAGCATATAATATAATGGCATATAATGGCCAGAAGATCCGTTTACCAGACTGACTCCCTAGACTCTACTCTGCGTCGCGCCGTTCGTATCACCGACGATCCTATACTAACAGGCGGTTTAGAATCGCTTAGAATTCAGAGAGACTGCGATCCTCTGCGTATTTTACCGCCTGTACAACGGGGAGTATTCCGAGAAATTGTTTGATCAGGTGCCATGCCTTCACTTTTACTACCGCACCGCTCGCCAACACATGCGCAACAACACAACGGTTCTCTACAACATTTATTCCGCGTACAACAATGATCTGGAGAGAACTTCCCACCGCGGTTTTCTCCTTGTGCTATGACATGGGGTTTTTTAAGAATGGCGTTATATTTCTTAGAGGTCGGCAACGCGTTAGCAACACCCTTGGTGTTGCAAACGTCCATAGGCGACGGTAGCCTCTTTGCATCAGGTGGGCCGTCTGCCTGTTTGCCTGCTTCAGGCATTTAAAAACAAGCTGAAGCGTACAATTTTGTACAGGACACAACCTCCAACGGTGATTCTTGTTCAAATGGGCTCTTAACGCCTTAATGACACGACTTGAGCGTTATCGGAGTAGTGAAGAGGCTTCAGTGAGCCAAAGTAGGGAATCGTGGCGTCAGCAACCACCGCTCGGTCACTCGACACGAGTACTGCCCTCTCGACGCATAGCTGTCCTTGCAAATTCTATATAAAAGAGGACGTTTGAAGGGCAAATAAAATCGCTCTAGCTCATTAGTTGCACTTGTTAGTGTTTTGTTGCAGTTCTATATCGTACTTACAAGCTTTTATTTAACTTGCAATGGATGTACCTATGTATGTATGTAAGTTCGGGTGGAATCTTGCAAGTTAAATTTGACCAACTTCCCGGTTTCCGATTGAGCTGAAATTTTGCACGCATATGTATATCGCGCAATGCAATAATATGGTACCGTGGAGCTGATCTGATGATGTGGTCGGAAGGTGGTCATAGGAACTCCTGTACTAAACAAGATAGACCCGTCGTGTTTGGGCTCGTTTTACTTGTCTTGTTATTAAACCCGTCCCAATTCGTTACATTGTGACCTCACACTGGTAACAAATACCTATAGCTATTAATCCATATGTTGATACCTTACTTCTTTCTTATTCTTCCTAAATCATATATGGGATCGGCACAGTATATCTTTTACTTCAATACTCCTCTATTCTGACATTAGGATTAGCGGTTCTCAATCTTGCAATTTTTTAAACTAGAAATATCCAACCTGTTTATCTCTAACTAGCGGTCTAGCGCTACCTACCGGGTCTAATTGTGAATCTAAACCACCCCGGGACCCACGCAAGCACACAAGATTTCATCAAAATCGTAGAACCCGATTCCAGCACCAAGTATTTTGTTTAGATTGATCGTCATCCGAGCGTTAAATCCCGGTTGCGTTTGGAGCGTTCACTCCGACGCCCAGGGTCCGCTTTCCTACTTTTTCTACTCCACTTCGCGCGGTCTTCGGCATCCCCCGTTTGGAGACCATTGGCACGCATGTCATTCTTCACAACGTCATGCCAACATTTCTTGGGCCTTCCCCTTCGACCGGGACCAGGCGGAGGCGGCATGGCTAGACATTTGTTCGCCACATAATTATTGAACGTAATTTTTAATATAGCTTGTATCAAATAAAGATATTGCGGCATTCGAATAGTGAAAGAATTTTTGAAATCGATCCAGCAGTTTTTGATTTTATTCTTTACATATAAACAAAAATAAATATCTTTCCTCTTTACAATATTAGTATAGACATTTCTTTCTCAAAATATTTTTGGAAAATATGTTTCCTTGTCCGTTCTACAGAGCATTTTATGAACGTCTTTAAATCTCAATTATTAATCTTTCTCTTTCTTATTATGCAGACCAGCCTGCGTAATTAGGTATTTTGGGACGCTTTCCATCATCGCACAAAATATCACAGCCTTCGAAAGTAAGATGATAACAAGATATTTTACGCTTTGAATTTGAATTGAATTTATTGTAATATGTGTCAAATACCCAAAGAAAGAATACAAATCCTAATAGTATCTTAAGCAGCGATGAAACAACCCACAGCTAGGTGGTAGGGTATATTTTGCCTGTCTGGACGGCAACTATCCCTGGTCTGGAGTATTTATCCGTGCAGGAACGGAGAAAGAATACAATTTCCTGCGGCCGGGCGGCCTGTCGTAAGAGGCGACTTAACAACCCACAGCCAGGTGGTAGGGCATTTGCCCGACTGGATGGCTACCACCCCTGGTCTAAAGTATGTCGCCATAACAACCTTGAGTTGTGTTCCGGCATTAGTGACCAGGTTCCAGTTTCCCTTAAGAGAGCAGCAGCGCATTTGCAGCAACTTGGTGTTGCAAATGTCCATAGGCGATGGTAACCGCTTTCCATCAAGTGGGCCGTGTGCCTATCTGCTGATCTCCTGCAATAAAAAAAAATAAAAAAATAAATACCGCCATAAAAACCTTGAGTTGTATTTCGGCATGAGTGACCAGTCCCCTTTCGGAGCCAGCAGCGACTCGGTATCACTAACACACTTTTAGTGTTGGAAATGTCTACAGGCAAGGGTAACCACTCTCCATCAGGTGGGCGTCAGCCTGTCTACTATTCTCTAGAAATAAGAAAATGTATAGGTATACATATATATTACGCAAAACAACGTTATAACTCAACCGAACCTAGCGCAAATGTAATATGGTGGCATTATGCGAGTAGTTTGCGATTCAGCGTTTTGCAGATCCCCGTTAAACTGGATATCACATCCACAGCACCGAGATTACCGGGGAAGCGGGCCGTGTAAACTGATTCTGGAAGTTGCCGGTGCAAGTGATAGTTTGGAGCGGTGAATAATACTTGCATAGAAGAAGACCGTGCTCAAAGCCGATCTGGGTGGAAGAGAGCAATTATTCACTGCCATCAAATTCAAATTTCAAAATTCAAATTCAATATAAGTTCCACTGGAGAACACTTTTAGAAGGTCATACATATATGTTAAATTTTCATTTTACTTCCTATTATAGGTACACCGCTTCGCAGCGTGTTATTGCTGTTAAGGTGAAGAAGCGGCAAGAAACTCCCTAGCAACACGTCTAGCTAAAAAAGTTTTTTCTTTATATTTCTTATTCTATTTATATCAAGTATGAGAAATAAAGTTCATTTATCAAAGTCACGGTCCTCAGCAGTGAGGGAACGACTTAGAAGAAGAATTCTTCTTGCATATATTAGCTGATATATACATCTCGCTGTAGAGATAAGCGTAATTCACGAAAGCTGATGGTGATATTAGACGGATCAACCGAATTGCGTATCTAGGGCTTTAAGCTCTTTTTTTTTTTTAATAAATTAATGTTTCAACAACATTCGAAAGAAAGAAACAAAAGTTATTTATTAAAAACTACAGACATTACAAGAATACTAAATAACAATAATAAAAACCATGAAGATTAAGTTCTAAATTAGCTCTAGCTCAGCAAATTGCCGGTAGTTAAGCAGCGTTGATCTTCCACTACGGCCATGTTAGTAACATACAGAGGCAAACATTTAGCAATAGATGAAAAATCATTTCAAGTACTTGTACTACACTAAAAATCTACATATAACTGAAATAATATTTAAAAAAAGGGTTTTATAATAAGAAACATACATATAGAGATCTAGATTGATAATATGCATAGGTAGAGGGTAGGGAAGCAATGAAGCAGATTAAGTAGTCAGTAAAAGTAGAGCAAAACCCGTACCAGACAACAACGCCATTATATGGCGTGGGAGTCATGTACAAGATCCGCCTGACTCACTTGATGTTCATGCAAAAGCTTTTTTAATTTTATCCTAAGCCCGTGAATGCTTTTCATATTTTTATACGGGGTGGAATATTCGTCCAACATTTGGATGCAAAGTATCGAAACAGTCTTTATACAAAGGTTCTCATCATCCTAATATTAGATGGACTAACCAAAAATCAATTTTAGTAAGTTACACAACAATACTTTCCCTTTGGGACTCCTGGTTGGAAAGAGGTTTCGAAAACCAACGAAGAAATTGTATAATAGTAATAAGGGCAATTACAATACCTTCTATTTTTAAAACAGCGTATATTATACTAATGGATATTATTTTAGATCTTATTTCATTAAAAATGAAATAAATTCGAAATTAAATAATAATATTCAGCGGTCAACATTTTTCGTTTCACTTTTTTTCGTCAAGCTCCCATCCGCTGAGTAACGTGCGATACGGAACTTCGTTCCAAAATCGCGTGTAAAAATTATCCGCTACAAGCGCATGACTTTCACCGAGTGTTTTCCAGGAACTTATTATAACTTTTGTGGCAATAATCTTCCGTGGGGCGACACCGAAGGCGATTGGACACCGGAGTCGTTGAACCAGCAAATTTACTCGATATTCACTCTTTAACTTGCTACTTTTATTTCTTTGGGAAAAGGTTAGGGTATTATGTTAAAAGCTGTTTTATGTATGCCAGAATAGAGGAGTATTACATTACGTACATAGATAACTTCATTACTACATAATAATTAGCAAGATTATTACAGAGTAGTCCATATACGTGCTAAAATCTGCCAATATAGAAAATAGACAAAATCTTCGGAGATGCATCCCCGGGCATGTTCAGGATATAGGTTTTACATTCTATCACGTAGCCATTAAGATTTCTGTATATGAAGTCTTAAGTTTAATGTTAAATTAATTAAGCAATAAATACAACTAGAGTAGAACAGTTAGTTAGTTAGTTTTTATCCGTGCAGGAACGGAGAAAGAATACAATTTCCTGCGGCTGGCGGCCTGTCGTAAAAGGCGACTTAACAACCCACAGCCAGGTGGTAGGGCCTTTGCCCGACTGGATGGCTACCACCTCTGGTCTAAAGTATGTCGCCATAACAACCTTGAGTTGTGTTCCGGCATTAGTGACCAGGTTCCAGTTTCCCTTAAGAGAGCAGCAGCGCATTTATAGCACCTTTGGTGTTGCAAATGTCCAAGGGCGATGGTAACCGCTTTCCATCAAGTGGGCCGTCTGCCTGTCTGCTGACCTCCTGCCATAAAAAAAAGAACAATTCGTCGTCTCATTTTGTACTCCCTTTAATAGCGGTCGAGCCTAGCTCCCGCGGCGATGTAGCCATAGGCTCTCGCTTGTGCGTCAATTCATGCAACGGAGCAACCAACATACACGCACCACACAACTTACATCAAATCCCCACAAGAAGTATGGAAGGAAAAGGTATATTGCGCAGATTTCAAAGAATTGGTAAAAGCTGAAAGAAACGAGAGAAATGGAAGAAATTCAAGAAGAACGTAGGTATATCGTATACGCCTGGTATCGCCATGTAACCTTCTTTCCGCCTACATAATCTTTCCTTCACAATATTTAAATTCTTCCTTCAAATCTGACGCCGCGTTCCCTTTTCGAACGCACGTCAGTCTTTTCATTGTCATGTCATAAAATAAACTAAATTATAAATTAATTAATATAAAGTATGTAACAAATCAATGCAGAGGGAAGCGTGCCCAGAAGGCTGGCTGCATTGCCACACTGTATGGCAATGCTGATGCTTTGCGCAAAATACGAACCAGCCTTCTGATCATGGGTGGTATCAAAGAGTTTCTTATAAATTTCTTTGAAGAAACCCTTTGCCGATGGATCCCACGGACCTAAAGTTTCAACTCCAAATGGCAAAATTATGTAACTCCTTCCTAGTGTTTCATATTTGCGCCGTTTGAGATCTTCAGTTGTTGAAGCAGCGTTGCCAGCCCCTGACTTAGTCATTGGGAGATGGGATGCCGCCAGAGTGTCAATGCATGTTGCGTCCCACACAAGTGGCCTTCCCATCTTCCAAGGGATAAGTGACATTCTAGGATCTAGAATGGCTGGTACGCTGACGCTGACAAGAGCTCGGCGGATGATGTCATTGAGGCTGGCATGGCGAGATCTTTGACCAACAACTTAATATTAAAATATATTACATAAAAATAACAATACTGCAAAACTTATCCAAGCTAAATAAAACTACAAATGAACTGAAGTGAAGAGGAAGTGAAAGTGAGGAGCAGCTGCATTTCATTCTCATTAATCAGGTACGTCCGTGCTCAATCTCACATTCTCACCTAGATTGCCCAACACTTCCTTTTCTACAAAATTTACATAGTCTGTGTCAGAGTTTTTGGCGGGAACTGAAAGGGGACGTTGTGCTGTGTAGTTTTATTTTCTAAAAATGTGTAAAATTACTCTAAAATGAACAATAGTTTTTTTTTATTGCAGGAGTTCAGCAGACAAGCAGACGGCCCACTTAGTGGAAAGCGGTTACCATCACTTATGGACATTTGCATCACCAAAGGTGCTACAAATGCGCTGCTGCTCTCTTAAAGGAGACTGGAACCTGGTCACTAATGCCGGAACACAACACAAGGTTGTTATGGCGGCATACTCTAGACCAGGGGTGGTCGCCATCCAGTCGAGCAAATACTCTACCACCTGGCTGTGGTTTGTTTAGTCGCCTCTTACGATAGGCCGCCGGGCCGCAGGAAATTGTATTCTTTCTCCGTTCCTGCACGGATAATAGTTGTAGGATATTGATAGTTTTTGAGTAGTAATTATGTGTTTTTGTGAGAAATGTGAACTGTATAGTCAAATGTGGCCTTTTGAGTATTCACTAGAACTCCGTTGAATGGTGTGGATTGTAGCCTACAATACAACTGCGCCTGGCTTAAAGGCCTAGTTGCCTAGCCTTAAACATAAAAAAATACATAGTCTGTTGTTATCACTAAATCTAGCGTCGCATCAATGCCCGTACACATTGATGCGAAAAAGGTTGAATTTACTTTTTTCAATGCATATACTCGTGTGGGAGACACTTTTAGTCAGAGATTGAAAGATCATGACGATATATTGTAATGAGTTTTTTACTTGTCAGTAGTTGGAGCGACCATTCAAGGTCGTAATCTAATTACATACACCAAAACCTTTACAAATTATAAGCTAGTACAAAGAAAGAACAAATGTTTATTTATTTACCTATGTTTTTATTAAAAACTTTATAAAAAAAATTACAAATAGTATATGAGTCCCAAATCGCCGTCGGTTGAGAACGTGCCTAAAACGCTAGTCACATTCCCGCGCAAAATGGCAACGCCGATGCGTTGCCATACATAAAGGTTGATTTAATTTATTTATTATATTGTATTATATAGAAAAGTCGTGGTAGCGTAATGGCTAGCGCATGTGCCCCAGCCCTAAACAGCGCGGGTTCTAATTCTGCCCAGAACGCATGCACCACTTAGACAGTTTCTGAACAATTATCACGTGCTAACAGCGGTGAAGGAAACATCGCGATGAAACCTGCACCACGACATAACCGATGTGTCAAACTCGCCCAGCCGCCATAATTAATAAATATTCTATTCTATTCATACGCAAACTTACGGAAAGTGAATTTTATATGTGTAGGTATAAGAAGGTATTTTGTGTCTGGTCATTTACAAATGCAAAAAGCAGTAACCTCTTGCCTGGTAACAACATATAGCGATCAATGTTCAATTGTCTCTGAAAACATGGTTCTAACATAGAAAACAACCTTATTTAAGGCAGGTGTATACTTATCAGAAACGTAAAGCGTAAAAACAACATAATATACGAAGTGGCTTGGTTTGATCCGGATTCCGCACACACCGAGCACATCCGGAAACGCTCATAGTAAAATAGGCGATTGGCAAGCTTTCGGTTCCGCGAATACCGAGAGTATCTAGACCGCACCGTCGCTGCACCGACAAATAAGAAATCAGGCTATTATTTTTTTGTTATCGTGTTCTGTTAGATGCAAGTTTAATTATTATTCTTGGATTAAATATTGGAAAAGAAACACACACACACATTTAAAAGAAGGTAGAGAGATTTTTTATTGGTATAAAAACATAGAAAAACAAACGACGGTAAGGAATTCTACTCTCCTCAGCGATGTGTATTATAGTAGCGAAAGCATAGCCCTTCGGCCGCTTGGTTGGTATTTCCAACATAATATATCGGTGGTGTATGCTTTTCCGGTGGTAAAAAGAAAATATAAGGACAAGTTTAGCAATAACATGTTGCGAAGCGGTGTACATAGAGTAAGTAGACTTAATTTTTAACGGCTATGTATGACTTTCAAACAATGATGTCTATACGTCCAACCGTTTATTTAAACTTATTTTAACCTTTACAGATCGATCATTGATCAATTGGATACCCTGAAGCGTTACGACTCGATTTTGACAAAAATCGAGTTTGTTTGTTTTCATTTTAATCAATTTAGTGCACTTATTTCTTTTGCTAAAAATACGTATTATTGTATTGCGTAATAAATAAGCTTTAAGCTATACAACCCACGTATTGAAAAGCATAATTACGATTATTTATATCGAAATAAATGCCGTGTTATTTTCTTGTAATGAAAACATTTTCATTTATAAACGATTAATTACGCTTAAATTTAGATATGATAACGATATATTTATAATCTGTGCATTACATGACTCACAGACGTCACTGGAGTTTTTGTCGGGAACTGAAAGATGCTGTGCTATGCAGTTTTATTTTCTAAAAATGTGTAAAATTAGTCTAAAATGAACAATAGTTGTAGGATATTGATAGTTTTTGAGTAGTAATTATGTCTTTTGTGAGAAATGTGAACTGTAAAGTCAAATGTGGCCTTTTGAGTTGTCACAAGAACTCTGTTGAATGGCACTAGCTGATAACCTAGAGTTCAGCTGTACTACACATAGGTTTAAGAAAATGAAGAAACTACATTGAATCTAAGATCTGGCTTAAAGGCCCAGCTGCCAAGTCATAAAATCTAAAAAAAACAGACGTAACTTTTACGTTATGCGTCACCTGGAAGAACGCAGTATGGCGATTTTAGCATTTGTAGTGATGAAATGATAATAATGAAAATCAATGTCAAAAATATTGCAACTTGATAGGCGTGCAAACGTCAAAAGGAAAATAAATGGTTGGACAGAGTATAATGGAAATTAGTTTGATTTTTTGTTTTGTTAAATGTGTTGCGTCCTTAAGCAAGTTTTGTTATCGCGCGTCCGCCGGTCCCGGGCGCCGTCAGCCCGGCCTGTCTCCGATACTAAAAATTGATGACTTGCCTCTCAAAGTTTTGTTTTTATTTCGTGCCTACGAATAATGCTGTATAATTTTAGTTTGGTTTCATTTTTTGGTGGCAGAAATATTTTTTCATTTCTCATATTCTGAAAGTATGCTTGGAGTTGCCTGATCACAGGGATGAAAATGGTACTTTTCGTCCCTAGGAAACGATTGTCTCTGGTATCAAAAAATTAATTATTTATTTAAGATTGTGGCTTGGCAGCTAGGCCTTTAAGCCAGATCTTAGTTTACTATATAGTTTCTTCATTTTCTTAAGCCTAGGTGTAGCATAGCTGAACTGTAGGTAATCAGCTAGTGCCATTCAACGGTGTTCTTTTGACAACTTAAAAGGCCACATTTGACCACACAGTTCACATTTCTCACAAATCACATAATTACTACTCAAAAACTATCAATATCCTACAACTATTGTTCATTTTAGAGTAATTTTACACATTTTTACAAAATAAAACTGCACAGCACAGCATCTCCTTTCAGTTTCCGCCAAAAACTCCTCAAAAAATTTAAAAAACATGCGAACCGTAGATAATACATGCGACTCGTGTCCCAACGTTTTTTTACGGCCACTGTTAAATCACGACATAAATTGGAATAAAAAATATCAACAGTTTTGTAACATCATATTATACTTATTCACTAAATTACTACACTAAATTATATCGTCAGTAACAACATTACTGGCTGGTAGAATGCCACAGAAAAAGAAATTTATTTGACGTTTCATTAGGACATATAGACAGGGTGTTCCAGTTGTAGCTCACAACGCCCAAAATGCTCAGTTAGCCGTTCCACAAGGCGACCGCGGTCGTTGTGGTTGTGGCGAAAACGTCACTGATGAGGTCATCATTTTCGATCACACAACGCTCATAATGACCCATGTCAATAGGCGGGTCGAATAGCCGTTCCACTTGGGTTTACGATTGTAATGCGGGCAAGCAAGTGGAACGGGATAAATCGCGGTCGTGAACGTGGTCGTTGTGAGTCCCTAATGGAACGTAGCCTAGTTCAGCAAATGGATTTAACAAATCAGGCGATTTGATTAGAGAAGTAGTTGTTTTTTTAACTAATCAGTTTTTATTTGCTTTCCTCATATTTGAAATTAAAAGCAGTGTTAAGCTCGGGTGAAAGACCTATTTAGGCACTCAAACTATTAGCGCCCTCGCTACGCTCGTGCGCTGAATCATATCGTGCCTAAATAGGACGCTTTCACCTCTCGTGCAACAACTTATAAATACATTAAAATAATGAAAATTACTAACAATATATGAATCCCAAATTGCCGTTAGTTGAGAACGTTCTTAAAACACTGGCCGCATTTTTCCACTGTATGGCAACGCTAATACGCTGCCCCAAATAAAGGCCAGCTCTTTGGTCAAGTGAGACCTTTATTAAACGAGTTGTTGGTCTCAATAGAATCGATGAGCTTTCAGATCCCATGAGCCTAGAATTTTGATAAGTCACAATATGTATCCATTGCTAGTGGATGCATAGTTTTAGGCCCTCCTAACGTTCGGCTGCCACGCCAGCCGTCTTGGACGTGTTTGGAAGATGGAAAACAGCCAAAGTGTCGACGCACATTAGCGTCCCACACTAAGAGTTAACCCATGTTCCAGGGCACAAAAGACATCCCACCCGGTCTCTTAAAAACAAACAGTCTTACCTTTAATTGTAATTACTTTTTAATAATACTCTAGCGATTTTATACTGTTTGATTTAATAAAACTTTAACATTAAAAAAAAATAGACCTTTTTGCTGTTATACGCTGACTCGGTCCCCTTATTCCCGTACTAGGTGACAATCAGCTGTTTCAAATAAAAATCGCCATCTTGCCTCTTAACAGTCTCTTAAACTACGTCTTGACGTTGGTTATTTTTGACAGCTACTTAAGAGTTACTTTACCCCACCTTTTATCCTTAAGAGGAGTTTATTGGTAAAATTTTCACTATTCAGTTGCTGAGCAATTGCTTAAAATGTAAGAGACGATTATAAGTAAGGCCATAAATGTCAATACCGCACAAAAGTCACACAGTTACATTTAGTAATTAATATATTCATCTAAGCGGATGAAACCTCCTGCCATTTAATATTAAAATCCTTTACTATTTGATACCGGATCTGAGATCAATTTATGCATAAACTTTGAACGAACTGTAACCAAGTAGATTTGTGGTTCAGTTTAGCAGCAAAATTGACGGGAACTTAATTAATGAAGTTTGGAGACAATCCAATTACTGGTTCCAAGC
Organism: Dendrolimus kikuchii; assembly: GCA_019925095.2. NCBI lineage: Eukaryota > Metazoa > Arthropoda > Insecta > Lepidoptera > Lasiocampidae > Dendrolimus > Dendrolimus kikuchii. The sequence goes on along the minus strand of CM034405.1, from coordinate 16,681,098 downwards.
GACAACACTATTTCATTAGTAGTGCTTCTGTTACGTTCACAATATATTGTGAATATTGATTGAAGAAAACCGAGGTTTGTTGAGACTGGAACCATAGAATGGGTATATGATTTGTTCAACGATATCAATCATCACTGGAGATCAGTTACCATACAAATAAGTGTCGTGTTAAAGGCCACTTGGTTCGATTTCCTCGTCGACGAACAATAAAGTTGTCTGCGCCCTCTACACCGTATCATGCCATAACCGTGCTAAGTACATATCCGACAAAAAACATTATTTATATTGAAAAGTATGTATTAGTCACGCCACGCCGCGCCGGCTTGAATGACGTCTTACGGAGGGCGCTTGCCACCGCTAACGTGTCGGCTTTATGGAGCCGAACGGAATTCCTCTAATTCCCTCGCAACGTGGCAAGCCTTTGGTGTGGGATGCGTTCTGTGTGGACACGTTGGCCGCATCCCATTTACCAAACACGTTTAGCTCAACCGGTTCGGCGGCAAGAACAGCTGAATTACTCAAGTGGCGCAAATATGCAACCCTCAGTGAGAGTTATACGTTTGTGCCGTTTGCTGTTGAAACCAACACCTACTCTCTTTCTACCAAAATTTATCAAAATGACTCATTGACTTTTCAGGTGATCACAGGGCTTTTTGATGCTTGCTTTTTTATGCCCACTTGACCGTTCCAACACAGAACAATACCGTCACGTGTCACGCACGGACCGTGAACAATTGACGGCGATTGCCGGTACCACTACGCTCCATGCATGGCACGCGACGTCGTCAAACCGGTAAGCGCACGCGGCGAAACGGGGAGCAGACGGGTTTAACCCGCGTATGATGACCCTTCTAAGTCCCTTTAGACCATTACAAATGAAAAACACACAGTTACGACACGCGGATGCTACGAACACTAAACCCGCTATGCACGGGTATGTTACGCTATTGATACGTTCTAGCGAGCATAGTCGACCGTAGCGTATTTTTTACCGTGCCTGATACGTTCATAGCACTGTCATGGTATGATCCGCTGTGGGCAAACACCCTACTAAAATCATGCATGAGATCGCGTCATTGCTTTTGAAGACAAATCCTCAACGCCGTGATAATTTGGAGCTTAACCGGTTCTATTCTACGAGGAGGGGACGCTTACACGTTTGTCGCGTGTAATACCTGTAATATGGTTGAAATAAAGTCAAATATAAAATGCACAATATTGAAATCTAAAAATATGGAACCTGCCACACATTAAGAAACTCTGAAACTCCGCAAATATGCATGTGTGGCTTTCGGGGTTGATTCTTTGGGGCCATGGGGACGTGAGGCTTATCAACTTTATCGAGATCTTTCAAGGCGATTGAAAGAAGTCTCGCGTGACCAAAGAGCTGGCCTATACTTAGAGCAACGGATCAGCGTTGCAGTACAACGGGGAAATGCGACCAGCATTTTGGGAGCGCTCCCCACCGTCTGCGATCTGTAGGGTTATTCACAAACCTCGGGGAAAGTTTCCGTGTCCGAACGGGAAGCTCCCGAACGAAACAACTTGCAATCCGACAGAACGTGAAACGAACACATTAGAGAATGTGTTTCGAAGAGGATTACGGAACGTCAAACGCTTTTAACAACTCCTGTCAGAAACGGAAACTTTCCCAACGTTTGTGAATAACCGGATTACTGGACTGCATTTTTATCTATTAATATGTTTATAATACTTTTTATAATTTAAGTTTTTTATTTTATTTTATAGTGTAGTTTAATCTTTAAGATTTATATACAACCAGCTGTCCCGGCAGACGTTATTCTGCCCTGAAGAAATAAAATTTAGAATCCGATTCCAGCGCCACCTACCGGGTCCAAATGTAAGCTGTCCTATCTTTCAAGTCGGATCAAACTGCACACGGTGTGCAAATTTGATTAAAATCGGTCAAGTAGTTTAGGAGTCCATCGCGGACAAACAACGTGACACGTAATTTATATATATTAAGATAAAAGTATGAACTAGTCTAAGTTCATAATTTTGTTGTATATAAAGACAATTAATATTTATGTACCTAAAAAAATATGGAATAAAAACCCATAAATACCTTGAACCAAGCCATAGTTGAGTCGTCGTACAACACCACCCACTCCTCCGACCAAGAGCTCCATAAATATTTCCCTGCAACAAATTGATAAAAAATTTACAATTCAATTTGTACGTCGGATAACCCGTAATTAGATGATCCATTTCTCTTTCTCTCAATTTGGATAGAAATTGGGCAAAAACAGTTAAAATGTAAAAAAAATGAATCGTTACAAGTTTTTTGATTTAAGTGACTTTTGTAATTAGTATTGTTACAACTCAGGTCCCGACAAACACAAAATCCACCTGCATATCCGAAACAACGCACATTTATTACCCGTCGGCATTTGAACTAATAACATTGAAATTCTTTTATGGTCGTCTTCTTTTGTTTACTTATTGGCATACGGCCTATTGTTATATTGTAATCATTAGCCAGGTGTTACGGATTTAAAGTACAAGCTGATTCTAGGAAATTCAATCCACGCTGCCTGGCGGACATATTGCATTTATGCAGTATAAAGCAATGGCCCGATTGAGGGAGGAGTCAATTGAGCGAGAACCACCAGCGAAGCGGGACGTGTTTACTACAATCGGGAATCTAATAAGTGACGCATTTTATTGAATTACGACCTTCTGCATTACGTTTGGATCTGTTGTGTTCGGTTATATTTGTTCCTGTGTTATACATGTTTGTATAGTTCTAATAAACTCTATAGTAATTCTAACGGCATTTTAATTCGAGTCTCGCGATTCGTAACAGTATATTTTTTTTAACAAAAACAAAACCGATCTCAAACCATAAATATTTTCTATAACATCTTGAAGTCGTTATTTACATTTTGGAATTTTGTTGTTGTTTTCATGTTTTACTGGGCATCGACATCAAAATGTTGTTTTTGTTTTTGTGAAAATAAAACTATTTTCTACTTTTTAGAAGCTTGAATAGGTTTATAAATAATATTTAAAGCGCCTGTAGAAATTGTACTTTCGGCACTCGTATACAAGCTTTGCCTTTCGAGGTAGATACTCGGCGCTCTTTAACAGGGATTGTTCTCGGTTTACCTGGGATCCACCCATAATACCACATATCCTGACTTGGTGACAACGAAATCATTTCAGGAGTATATTATATACTCTTTCGAATAAAGAAAGAATTTTGAAAATCGGGTCACAATTGCAGGAGAAATCGCGTAACAAACATACAAAAAAATATGCTGTGGAATTGAGAATCTCCTTGTGGAAGTCGGGTAATAAGTTGCACTGGAGAATTATTTATTGTAGATCATTTATATAAGTACTGTTACGAGTTACAGGACTCGAATTGAAATGCCGTTGGAATTACTATAGAATTTATTAGAACTATACAAACACGTATAACACAGGTACAAATATAACTGGACACAACCAGTACAAACGTAATGCACGGTTCAATAACACACGCAAAGTCCGTCACTATATCGATTATCGAATGTACACACGTCTAGCCTAGCTTGCGAATATTGCTTGACCGCTTCACCCCTCCGTTCGGGCATTACTTTATACTGTCCAAATACAATATGTCTCGATACAATACTCGACCGCGTAGACTAAATTTTCCAAGAATCACACGACCAACGACCATCATAAAGATTACAATACACAATGGGCCGCCCCTCTAATTACAAATTTTAAACACAAAGTAAACAAAAAAAGACCAAACGCGGGAAGGTAATAAACTGCATGTGTGAATCGGTCTTTGTCGGTCGTAACAGTACAAAATTAAGTTACCTACTGTATAACCACCGCTGCGATTTCCTCTCGCCACGTTCCTGCTTGAAGGAGATGATTTAAAGGACGCTTAATATTACTTGAAGCAAAAACTTTGTACCCCTTTTTACGAAAATCGTGCGGACGGAGGAGTATGAAATTTCGCACACTTAAAGTTAATACAGAAAAAGAGTGCAGAATGCTAATATTTTTTTAAATTATGCATAAAAAACATTGCACACACTACCATGCATTTGACACTCACACACGCATATATACTCTTTTGTTTATGTTAAAGTCAAATTAACAGTGTAGCCTTGGCGAAATCTGTGATTATAGAAATATAGTCTTTGACAACAGAACCGTAATAATGTTTAAACTTATAATTTAAATTAATTACGGTCGAATTTCGCCCAATGGGCGACCACTAGTTACAAATTAAACGACTGTGCAAGTACTTATAACCTTAATGATAAGTTCACAAATTATTGTGGATTTTTCTTCCTACTTGCAGTCTCTCCAACCTCTTATTCTGTCGGATTTCTTAGTTACATATGAACTTCAGGTAATACATATTATACTATTTATTACACGTATTTTCAAGTTGCTTATAATTTATTATTTTATTACTAGTTATCGGCGGTATAGAAACTATTTAAATCATCCTTTCCCAAAGTAGGCGGTAACGCCCCCTTGTGGGCGCTGCAGGCCTAAAGAGGGGCGATAAGAGACCCAGAAAAAAATAATGGGGGCGTTGTGTAGAGGCTTGGGCGATTTGTAATTTCATCTAGCTAGGAGGACTCTTAGACACCGACTGAACTCTCGAGTCTCGACTACAACTTCTGAACATCAACTAATATTAATTAAAAGATTGCTCAAACTTGGTTCGATATTTCTCTCCGCGTAGTTCATATATCTGTCCTGTTTTATTGAATAAATGAAATAAAAATCATGTCAATCGGTCGCTCCGTTCTCCGCTAATATAGCTCACAATAATCAATTAATTTAATTTGACGTTATAGTGGTTTTTAAGTAGGTGAAAAAATGGGGGCGCTAAAAAATAATTTATTCTCAAAGTGGGCAGTATACAAAACAAGTTTGGGAACCACTGATTAAATTATGACCCACATGGTTATTATTGGCCGGCAGCGAGTTGGTAACATCTCTGGTGTTGCAAACGTCCATAGGCGACCGTAGCCGCTTTCGATCGGGTGGGCCGTCAGCCTGTCTGCTGTACTCCTACTATAAAAAAAATATTATCATATTCCGATGAATGAAATATAGACAGTCTGGTAGACGGGCATGTTGAATTCAGAACGGTTCCGTTTTACACATAGAAAAAAGGTCACGGTTGTGACGTCAGCGCGTGGCCCTATTACGTATTCCGTTTGTGGAAGCCTTAAAAGGAATAAAGAAAACAACAACGGTGGCCCAAATATTAACTAGCCCTTTTTATGTCACCTACATTCCAATATTATTTATTGCTTACGATTCCCAAATATGATTGAGTGTCGGCATTATTTTTATTAGTAACTCAATATGAAGGTTCCGATGCCATAAAATGTTAGGAGCGACGTTCCGTGCTCTAATATTGAATGGGTACTTACTTTTATAACGTAGCATGTATCCGCCTTTGATTTGTATGCCGCCATGTTCTGGAACAAAAGTATATTTCATCATTTAATGATGCGTGAAAAAGGTTTAAAAATGAATAAGAATTAAAATATTTTTACCGATTTTTTTCAAGTTGTTAATTGATATTGTTACGAGTTGCAGGACTCGAATTAAAATGCCGTTGGAATGATTATAAAGTTTATTAGAACTATACAAACACGTATAACACAGGTACAAATATAACCGAACACAACAAATCCGAATGTAATGCAGAAGGTCGTAATTCGATAAAACACGCAAAGTCCGTCACTATTAGATTCCCGAATGTACACACGTCACGCCCGTCTCGTAGTGGTAGCTCAACTGCCCCCTCTCTCCATCAGGCCGTCGTTTTATACTTCACAAATGCAAATGTGCCCGCCCGGCCGCGTGACCGAATTTCCTAGAATCAGCTTGTACTTTAAATCCGTAACACCTGGATAATAATCACAATACAACAATAGACCGTATGCCAATAAGGAAACAAAAGAAGACGACCATAAAAGACTTTAAATGTTATTAGTTCAAATGCCGACGGGTAATAAATTTGCTTTGTTTCAGATATTCAGGTGGATTTTGTTTTTGTAGGCACCCGAGTTGTAACACTATTGTTTTATTACTTATGTCCACTACATGCAACAGTCTTAGTTTTTTTTTTAACAGCCGTGCTTTTAATGAACAAATTATGGTTAAATTCGAAAGAAACATTTTAGAAGTTGAAGAAAGCATAAAAATCGAAAAATTGCTCATTACGGTAATTTTCAAAATCGATAAATTTGAAGCTTCTGAGCACTAAGAAATAAATCGCAATACTTTGAAATTTTTAAGGTTTCTTTGAGACCACTTTAAAGTTAAAAAACTACCGAAACTATCCCACGTTGAGCAATAATGATATCCAAAGTTCTAGCATGTTATTCAAATATCCAAAATTTATCGAAACGACTCATTGACTCTTCAGGTGATCAGAGGGCTGTTGCTTACCTCGGCCAACGGATCAGTATGGCGATCCAGCGAGGAAACGTAGCCAGCCTTCTGGGCACCTTACCCATAGAAGACGGTGATCTGGGTTCAGTATTCTACTTATAGTCTTGAGGGACTATGCGTAGAATACAATACAAATAAGTTAAGTTTCTTTGCATTGTATTCGATTATATGTAATTTTATTTTGTTAAATATATCAATTGGACCAGGTTCCAGTTTCCCTTAAGAGAGCAGCAGCGCATTTGTAGCAGCTTTGGTGTTGCAAATGTCCATAGGTGATGGTAACCGCTTTCCATCAAGTGGGCCGTCTGCCTGTCTGCTGATCTCCTGCAATAAAAAAAATCCTTAAATATAGGAATTTTCATGTTTTTTTTTTCAGTCGTCATTAGCACTTCAATTTTTTTTTTCAAAATTCACCGCTAGTGTCTCATAGGAAATGTTTTGCAATTTTTGAAATCCTACTTCGATTCTCTGTACGATTATTGTTTCCTGAGTTATTGACTGTCAAAGTGAAAAAGGACTGTTTTGCCATAATTGGCGACTGCCTCGGCATCAAGTCATCGCTTATTAAGCAACTCAAATTAAAGGGCTTAAAAAAAGCCTTATGGTTAAATTATATCAAAAATATATGACTGTTTTAAGACAAGCAAAAAATCTTCAAACAATTTCATGATCAGATCCGAAAACTAGACACTCAAAGCTACAATTTGCAACTTTTATTTTTATTATGTACAGCCATTTTCCTCTGAGTTACAGTCTGTTGAAAACCACCCAAGATTTTTTTTTAATATCCTTTAATTTTTGCAAGTAGTGTATTTTATCAGTAGCAGTAAATGATTTCATGCACGTGACGTAACATATATCAATTCAAGAAAACCTAAATACGTACGATTCGTATCAATAATCACGTATTGATAGTCTGTACCTATAATTCTGATAAAAATCACAGACCAGGTGCGTTCGAGACACTGGGGCCCGATATTGGTTTTATGCTAATATTGTTTACCCTTCAAGAGCCTGAAAGAGCCTGCCTCGGATAATGGCTGCCATTTCACTTTTAGAGGAAAAAGATTTTTCAATTTTAACGCAGGTTGAAGATTAAAGCTTTAGTACACATTCACGGTCAATAAAGCATTTTTGTTATGTTTGTTTCCGTGGTTAGGAACCGGTTTAAAATAACCGGTTATTAAGCGTTAAAATCCTTGTTCTCAAGCAAATATTTTCGACGTATATAACAGGTCTGTTCCGCGAAAGACTTACTTACTTTACTTACTTACACGACATGTGTTTTCAGTAGAAATAATATATGTGTTATAACTGCAACTTTATACTGTATGTACCACTATAGACATTTGCAACACTAAAGGTGCTACAAATACGCTGCTGCTCTCTTAAGGGAGACTGCAACCTGGCCACTAATGTCGGAACACAACCCGAGGTTGTTATGGCGACATACTTTAGACCAGGGGTGATAGCTATCCAGTCGGGCGAATGCTCTACCTGGCTGTGGGTTGTTTTGTTCGTTAAATAGTTATTCAAACTATTTAACGAACTTTACTTGTTAAAAACCATTTAATTGAGGTTAAAAGCAGAACAAAACCCAAAACAAAACTACTACTAAAAACCTTGTTTTTAGCTAACAATATTGGTTTGGAAGTCAATGCATTCATACTCACAATACTTGGTAGTCATTGTAATCGAAATCAGTTCAAATATGTACGAGTATGTAACAAGCATTTTATCCGTGCAGGAACGGAGAAAGAATACAATTTCCTGCGGCCGAGCGGCCTGTTGTAAGAGGCGACAAAACAACCCACAGCCAGGTGATAGGGCCTTTGCTCAACTGGATGGCTACCACCCTTGGTCTAGAGTATACCGCCATAACAACCTTGAATTGTGTTCCGGCATTAGTGTCCATGTTCCAGTCGCTTTTTAGAGAGCAGTAGGGCATTTGTAGGACCTTTAGTGTTGCAAATGTCCATAGTCGATGGTAACCGCTTTCCATTAGGTGGACCGTGTGCCTGTGTGCTGAACTCAAGTTATAAAAAAATAAAAAATATACTGGGCTGGAGCACCAGGGTGCCAGCTTAATCCTCTGAACGTTGCGTTGTCAATGATCCCATACTCACATATGGCTTAGATACGTTTTGCCTTCCGGAGACTGTATACAAAGAAATGGTCCCAAGAACTTATTCAGAATAGTGCTTTCGTCTTTGTTCTACCACCACACCGCTGGCCATAGGCTGGGCGCTCATCCGCATTTCCTCGAGTCACTTCGCTCATCTACACAACATTTCTCAAGAACGTCTCTCTTGCGTACCGTTTGGATTTGTAAAGAGCTCCCAACTGGGGTTTTCCACAGTGCTACGACATGCGAGTTTTTCAAAATGCGTGGGTTACTGACATTTCTGAGGTCGTAAACTTTTATAGGCGACAGTAACCGCTTACCATCCGGTAGTCTGTCTATAGTCTATCAGCTGTACTCCAGCTATAAAAAAATATATACAAGCATCGTATTCGTGTCTATAAAGTAAACTCGAATTAAGCTAAAATCACTCGTAATATTGTTTGCAAATTTGAGAAATCTCAAAAAGTTACGAAATTTATGGGCAGTTGAACGTCATTTTTCGTCACATTCCATACGAAAGGTTTCGAAAATATGAAAAAAAAAGTCAAGACACGGCCTCTGAATAGGTCGGAAGTTTTAATAAAACTGTTTTCAATTCTGTCAATATCATTAATGTACAGACACGGCTCCGTTCCAATTTTATAGATTGAAATATTAAATGAGGCCTCTTTGAACCGGATCAAACCAATATAAACCGGTACAAGTGCCGATAACCGGGCGTCGTATAACCAAAGTGGATTCTATAAAGACACCTTTATAGTGAATATTTAGTGATTCCCAATAGGGACCGGGTTACCGGTTCAAAGAGCTCTGTAAACCGGCTTTTGAATCTGTATTTCTATAGGTATCGAGAGGGTTGCCGTTACGGTACAGTGAATGCAAGGAGATAATTTGTGAATTGTTTTCTACTTGCTGTTGACGTTGAAGTTTAGTTCACGTACAATTAGATAATTTGTTAATACCAAAACCAGACAATTAGAAAGATGGTTTGATGGAAATTCATGGACGTTTGCAACATTAACTGCGTTGCTAATGCACTGCTAGCCTCGAAGAAATAAGCATGCGGACAGATGTAACATTCAATTGACGAATGACGAACGAATTTGACGGCCTCTGTGGTTGAGCGGGCTAAGCCTTTGCCGGCCTACCTCACTGCAACGTAGAAGCTCCGGGTTCGATTCCTGGTATAGTAAATTTCGGAAACGTATTTTCTCTGTTATTTACTATGGTCTGGGTGTATCGTTACCATATTGAATTAATTTTGATTTAATCGATGCTCAAGTGTTGTAGCTCTCCAGCAATAGCGTGACGTAAATTTTTTTGACTGTCAACACTACGTACTGATCAAAGCGGAGAGTAGCAACACCAGTGCAATAACGGCGGCCGAACGATTAACACAAAATACGAGCGCGCAGGCGAAATTCAAGTGACATCCCACCAAAATCTCAATATTCGAAAAAGGTGCTAGCTGCAGACTTAGGTACGTACAGTGTTTATACGTTACTGCTAGATATGGAACCTTGAGCGTCGAAAAGGATCAAAATTTAACCCAGAGTGGTGTTCGATCGCCTTTCCTGGGCAATCGAATGCTACACTGGGTGTCTGGGATCGGCAACAGAGTAGTCCGTTGTATATTACCCATAACACAAGCGTAACTTGCTTAATTTGGGGATATACAATATGTGTGTTAAAAAAAATGTGCCTTTTCTATATACAGGTATAAAATAACATCGCTTAAAACAACATCGCATCATCTTACTTCTAAAATATCATTATAGAAATAATTTAATTACTGTCCAAACAATTTTTATTTTACTTATACAAACCTATGACGTCATAAGTTTGTACACTCGTACAAAATCTGTGAGGTTGCGACGTAAAAACAGTACCTCAATAGATTTTATTGTCCGCTATGTAGGTATTTTATGACATACATACATAACTTCAAGCCAGTTTCCTTGCGGGGTAAGCACGAACAACAGAGCGCCATTCAAACTTATTCTTAGACACCTCACTTGCTTCTTTGACATTCATGACCACATGTATTTTATGACCACATTCTTAAATGACCCAATGTCGTAGCAAATTGGAATACCTCGGCGGGAAGTTCTCTCCGAATCGCTACTGTACGCGGAGTACATTTTCTATACTCTGATTTTTAATCAACTGGACTAAAATGACAGCTGCGATCGACCATTTCATGTTGCAAACCAGGACCAATTCACCACTGTAAATGTTATAGAATTTCTATACCTCGCTCAAAGGATTACTGTATGTATTCAGCGAGGTAATACTGCCAGCCTCTTGGGCACACTGCCCAGCGACAGCGATCTGTCTATTCGGGCTGGACCGATTGTAGTTCATAGTATTTTCTTTCCTTTTTAATATATATACATTTTTGTACTAGCAGAAGGTGATGTCAGGAGCCTTATGAACAGACGAGCGGGCATGACAAGAGTTATGAATGTCAAAGAAGCAAGTGAGGTGTGTAAGAATAAGCCTAAATGGCGCTCTGTTGTTCGTGCCTACCCCGCAAGGGAACTGGCGTGAAGCTATGTATGTATGTACATTTTTTAGTGATTTATTTATAGTATAATTTCTATAAAAATTCTGTAGCATTCAACTCACAGCGGTGAGTTGTTGAACTCACTTATGAATGAAAAAAGGACTATCGCAGCTGTCATTTTAGTCCAGGTAATTAAAAATCAGTATATACCGTTGCATAGTTGAGCATGTTAACTCAAGGGAATGAAATGCACATTGCACATCCCGCTGATGACGAGCGATGCAGTTGTAAACGTGAGGCAATGACGAAACATCGTATAATCCTCGGAATACTTTCCATTGTACGAGCGATTCATATCATTTACAATTTAATAATTCATTGCAAACAAACACACACATTGTATTATAATCCAGAGCTAGCCAGTAACGATTGTTTTGACATCTGACATTCTGATCAAAGTAAATAGAGGATAGTTAATTTACGAAACGTAATCTGCAGGGAATTTAACCCAGGACCTCTATGATTTAGTGAACAAGGTGGCGCTGAGGCTAGCACAGAACTGACCTTTTTTTATTTATTTATTTGTTTGCCACATACCCATGTCAGCCCCATCATCTCCTGACCATACAATAACTTATATATTACTTGCGGTCTTGAGAGACATTGTCCTGCCCTCAAAAAATAAAAATCTAGAACCCGATCCCAGCGTCACCTACCGGTTCCAATTGTGAATCTGAATCAGGGACCAACCTGACAGGGAATTTTTATATATAATTTATATTATATGATGGATTATAATTTAAACAATGAGCTGGCTCACAAACTGGCCTTTTTTGAGGCTGACTCTGCCAAAACCTCTATAAAAAAAACTACATCAAAGGTATTCAGTCCCAACTCGCTTATGATCTGTTCTCTGCCATCTTTATTTTTGCTGCACTCCATTAACACATGTTGGACACCCTCACGAATTTCACACAGAAGGCAGTTGTGGGAATCAACTTTGCCAATGAGGTGGCCAAAACTTCTCACCGGAGAATGACCTGCTCGGATCTTATTCAGCAGCTTTACATATGGCCTCTTTAATTTTCCCACAGATAACCATACAACTGGTATTTACAGTGACTGGTTCAAAGTTCCAAAAATAGAGAAATAAATACGATGTTAGTCGTAACTTAATACAAAAACCCTAAGATACTTCTGAGGTTTAAATCCAATTACCGAGGTTAAGCCGCACATCATTCCCAAAGTTGCGAACTGAAAATAATTCCGTACGCAATATATTTGTGACCCAAAAACACATTGGAAGGTCACAGGACAGAATCCAGGCAATAAATATCAATAGTTGTTATTCCGAGTGATTTGTGGTCGATTCCACAGTGTATATAACTGTTTAGAGGATAAGCTTTGTGAATGACCTAAATTCACTGCAACATTTCAAACATATTGAAACCTGGAGTAGAACTAAATGTAATTTTCAACACACTTGCTCATAAAGTGGCTCTATGGTCACCGCAATTAGGCACAGAATGACACCCATTATCAAACTGTGAGTAAAAAACATTATAACTCACTAGTGAGTTATAGATTTTTTTTTTAATTTTATTGGTTGAGTTGCTTTGTTCTTAAAAAAGTTTTTATTCAAATAAAAAAAGATCGTGTTCTATAGAACAAATAAATTAATGTTCCTATTGCTTGTTCATTTCATGCAACTTCTTATTTAAATAGATAATTTTAACTCGTACGTGTTTAATAAATAAAACTTTCACTCATATATAACTTTTTTTTATCTACTAAATAAAATGAGTTTTTGTTGTTATTTTATTCACAAGTGTGTTGAAAAACGTCGTATGATACACGTGTGTATTGATGATTACCGTCCTCGGCTCTCTTAAGACCCTCGCCTACGGCTCGAGTCTCAATGGCGCCTCGGCGGTAATCACCAATGTTACACACTAGTACCATAATGTACTATTATAATACTGTATAGTAACAGTAATTTATGTAGAGTTAAGTAAATTATAATAATACTGTCTACACCGATTTCAGTAATATCGAGCGTTACGTACTATGTATCATATACTGTATAATTACATCCTTAGCCCTATGATTTTATATTGGTCAAGAATCTCCGATTATAGTTCGAGTAGGTCAAGATGACAAACAAAAATCTTAGGTACGGTAAACTTCTAGCAATTGGAGGGCGTTTTTTTTTCATCGAGTCTGCAATAAAACTACTTTATTCACTTTTTTTTAAAGGACTGAGTTTTGTGTTTTATTTAATTTTAGAAAATGATAAAGTCACAATATTAAATATTGTTATATTAAATAAAAAAACCTCAAAAAAAAACAAGATACATCAATCAGCACATCGATTAATAATGCAATGAAACTGATGGGCACTCATAAAATCCATCTCAGCTTAAAAATATAGACTCTATGCATACAATGGCATATATATATATATAGCGACCCCAATACGCCATTTTATAGCCGTATATGATATTCCATATGCCAAGAAAACGTATGCATACAAAAAAAAATACTGAAAGATAACCGCGCTGCACGTTCAAGTAAATACATCCAAAATAGCAATCGAGCTACACGTTACGAATGCAGCGGTGATCCGATATGAATAATTTAGAATTTTACACGGCTTTACACACTAATCTTAGTTATATATTATATTTTATTTAACATTAATTATAAATTGTATTTTTTTTTAACATTGCATCTACCTACACTGTGTCACTATCAGTTTTGTCTCAGAATAGATCTGTTTACGATCGAAAGAGAAGCGAAGGGAAAAGTTTAAAAACAGACGTAATAAGATTAGTGTACTCCTAGAAAGGGATATTATATGACTTTTAGTTTAGTTACTTGATACAAAACATAAAGATAAGATAAGATATAAAAAAAATCCCTGTCTTTGTTTGACCAAGATGAACTCCGAAACTACTCAATCGATTTAGATGATTTTTTTTGCTGGATTTATTCCAACTTAGGACATAGAATAAGTTTCATTTTAATTTATAATCAAATACTTTTTTTAAACCGAGCGGTCGTTAAGTATGAGTTCTGCTGTCAACTAAGTTACATAGCATCGAATAGATGGCGCCATACTTTAAGTCCCATGCTTTCTTTTTCTCTTAGATTTAAAATCTGCGCTACTTTATATATATATATATATATATATATATATATATATATATATATATATATATATATATATATATATATATATATATATATATTCACATTCAAGTTTTTATTTAAAATAAGTTCCACTGGAGAACACTTTTTGAAGGTCATACATGTAAGTTAAAATTTAATTTTTACTTCCTATTCTATGTACACCGCTTCGCAACGTGTTAATTAAGGGTCATTTATATATAATGTTGCTTCGTACTCGTGTTACCGCACCGGTCACCATCGCCTGGGGCAATTATCCTCATATTCTAGAACCACTTCGCTCCAGTACTCATCAGTTCTCAAGAAATTTTCTACTGTTTACTGTGGAGATATGGAAAAAGCTCCCAGTTGATTATTTGCCCAAACGCTACGATATGGAGTTTTTCAAAAAAGGTGTTATAAATTCTTTCCAGGCAGCACGTTGGTAATTACTCTAGTGTCAAAGATATATTTTTAATTTACGGTAACCAAACGAGCGTGCATGACAAGAGTTATGAATGTCAAAGAAGCAAGTGAGGTGTGTAAGAATGGGCCTAAATGGCGCTCTGTTGTTCGTGCCTACCCCGCAAGGGAACTGGCGTGTAGTTATGTATGTATGTATGTATTTATGGTAACCAATTTCCATCTGCCTAGGCGATATGTTTACAATAGTCCAACTATTAAAAATTTCTTCTTTCTCTTTGAACTAATTCAAAACATCAGCCGTTATAGTAATCTCATCAGCGTCATTATCCCACACAAGTTTTGCAAACATATATTATATATAGGCTTTAAGGGTCACAGATACGTTATAATCAGAACCACCCGGCAGCCGACCAACACCACAAGTCTGTAACTTTCACAAAAAACAAACCCTATCGGTGCGAGTCAAGATAAATTCGCCTGACGATGGTCCGATATCTGTAGTTTCTAAAATTTATACTAAATCATTCTCGGTCAAATCAAGATTGAGTCAATAATGAACCGAGATGGTTTACAAACTAGCAAAACCGTCAAAATCCAGCTGTTTGGGGTGATTGGTGATTCATTTATAGACCTAAGACCAATCGCTGACAAACTGCTCTCTCGTTGGCCACGCGAGGTTTATTGATTTATAATGTGGTGTCCACCCGTGGAAGGCGAAATATGACCCATTTATCCGTGCAGGAACGGAGAAAGAATACAATTTCCTGCGGCCGGGCGGCCTGTCGTAAGAGGCGACTTAACAACCCACAGCCAGGTGGTAGGGCATTGGCCCGACTGGATGGCTACCAACCCTGGTCTAAATTATGTCGCCATAACAACCTTGAGTTGTGTTCCGGCATTAGTGACCAGGTTCCAGTCTCCCTTAAGAGCGCAGCAGCGCATTTGTAGCACCTTTGGTGTTGCAAATGTCTATAGGCGATGGTAACCGCTTTCCATCAAGTGGGCCGTCTGCCTGTCTGCTGATCTCCGGCAATAAAAAAATATTCAAGAAACTTTTCTTACTAACACGTGTGAATACCCAAAAAACAATTAAGAACCAAATAAAAAAGCTTTCAAATCTTATATACCTCCTAAACACAACAAATATTTATTTAAACAAAACTAAACTTAATGAAGCCCAACATAGACTGCCCCATTCTCCTCACAGAAAAACCTCTAGCAATTTTGTTAATAAATGTACTTAAAAATATAGACAAAACGAAGAGTACAGTTATTTCACAATACAAGACATGCTTGGAAACATTAAAAAAGTACATTAAGTGCACTGACCACGCAGTGTATTAGGTACAATGCCCAAACGTAATTGATGTTGACATAGCTTAGTATGAGAGTAGTGCTGGACGTTTGTTTAAAATATCGATATATTTTATAAGTACGTATGCAGCTAAAAATTTCTTATGTTTTTGTGTTATAGATAATTAAATAGTACAAGAAGCCTATAGGGGATTTTTGGATTAACTCTAGCGCGGTAGATGAACATAAAGGAGGATTTCTTCCACCTGTAGTATACCTCCACCATACACAAGCGCTTCATATGGATTCCCGCGTCTAAAGTAGCCCGTCAGCATAGTAAAAAAACGATCGTCAGAAATACTCGAGCGCGGCAGATTAAGGTAAGGTAGATTAATTATCGTGAGGAAGCTTGCACATGAAATAACCGATAAATGTAGTCCCATAATTCACCTTGGATAAAAAGGCGTCCATTATTATGTGAGGCGTTTTTGGCGATTTTCCGACCCCTCTTCCCCTGTTGAGATATCGTGAGATTTGGCTCAAACCGTACCACAGTGTCAGGTGACATTTCTCAAAATGTGTTTCTAGTGTAAATGCATTGGATAAAAAAAAACATAATTTGATTAGTATTTTTATTTAAGACTAGTTAAGGCTAGTATTTAAGATTGCGTAGCACGTAAGCTAGAATCACAATAAAATAATTGAATAATAGAAAGACTCATGCACAGTCTCAAGAATAACTATTGGAACCAACAAGTTCATGTGATTTCAACATGTCCTCGCACTTTGACACATTTTATTAGGGGGAAAATTACGTGATACTCACCGAGATAAGATCTCTCCCCAAAGTAAGAGTAGATGAGATTTATTCTCGACCCTCACTCCTCATTAACGCCTTACGTAACTAATAAACGCCCCCTAAGTGTTGCGGATATATACATTCTGCGACTCAGGTGATTGGAGTAATGGAATACGCCAGCAAAAGCAGACCTTATTCGAAGCCAGTAAGGGCGGAGACGGAGAAACTATGTACACATCTTTCCACATATAGAGTTTTGGTGAGCAGTTTGAGTTTACCACCTCAACTGAACCACACGACTGGAAGATGCCCCAACTGCCAAGAGCAATCCTGAGTCACTATTTAAACCCATATATACTCACCTACATAGACTGCACCAAACTGAGATGAAATGCATAACACCATTTTTAGAAGCTTACAAAAAGTTGAATTAAGTAGTACTGGAATGTTTGATTGGGCATTTTGCAGTTCCCAGTAGGTGCTGCTTTGGATCTCGATAACGGTGTGATATCTCTCGATACATGCTTTATTACACACATACAGCATTCATTGACAAAGAAAGCCAAAAAATAAAATACTACCGTCACAATACTTTATCGACAAATATGTGCGAGCGACCAAATCACTACGAAAACTGGTATCGATCGGGACTTAGTTTTATGAATGGCTGGGTTGAGTGAGCGCCCCGCGAGCCCACTTGGCCCCCCAGACACCTGGACTCACTAAGTAGGGGGTATCTGGGGGTATCCCAATTTACCCAGCTGATTTGTGACGTTAGCATTAGCTGAGCGATGTAATAAAGTGCCCCAGCTATGTAATAACGGTTTTATTTCTTTTTTTATTATATTAAAACGATAAATTAGGGTCATCGCGCACTTAATTTAGTAACAAACGCTTGTGTATAACATGAACCAGTAATATGTATAACTTTATAATCATACAGATTTTGATAAAAGTCACTACATTTTTCTATTTCTTCACAAGGCTGTCGCTATGTGGGATACTGATATAAACGAGCATCGCTCGTCGCGTAGATCGATCTACATGACATTACTGTCATGTGGCTGTAGGATTAACGATCATTGTGCCGAAAGTTGTTACCATAAATGGTCTTGTGTACGAAGCAGGAACGTAGGAGAAAGAATGCAAACACAAATTACAGTCGTAAGAGGGGCCAGAACAACCCACAGCCAGGTGGTAGGTATTTGCCCATCTATCCGGCTACCACCCTTGGTCTAGAGTATGCCGCCATGACAACCTTGAGTTTTATTCCGCCATTAGTGACCAGGCTCCAGTCTCCCTTAAGAGAGCAGCAGCGCATTTGTAGCGATGGTAACCGCTTTCCATCAGATGGGCCGTCTGTCTGTCTGCTGAACTCACGTAATAAAAAAAAGAGCCTCGACCCCTATATAGAAAAGTTTTCGCTAGGATACTAAGTGAAGGGCTAGCTAGATACGGTATTTGAGTGCAACACCAGAGATATCTCTGGTGATGCAAACGTCCATAGGCGACGTTAACTATTTTCCATCAGGTGGGCCGTCTGCCTGTCTGCTTTACTCCAGCTATAAAAAAAATACAGTAAACAGTACTCTTGTACAAAGCACGAAGCAAGAAGTTCCCTGTCTTAACCATCAGTAGCTTAGCACGTAGTAATTGTGTTCGAAAGTTCCCTAAGTGTTGCATGCCTTTCGGCCAGTATTCAAACCACTCAGCTACCACAGCCTGTTACCCTACTATTTATTATTAGTATGAATTTACTTCATAATTAATGTATACCTGTTTGTGAAAAAACCACTTAAAATGCTGTTGAGTCGTACCGCTATATTTCCGAAGGCCTACCTCATGAATAACTAAGCAATACATTATGTAAATAGACCGTCCATCAGGTTGCTAAGTGCCGGCTTGAAGCGTGCCCCTCTTAAACTAACCAGTCGTGAGTGAGAGGCAGATGAAGTGAATACAGAATAGGGTACGTGACAGTCAAATCAAATGAGAAACGTCATTTAAAACTACTATTAATTACATTTTATCCAACTAGAGACACCAATTATATTTTCTATTTTCTTATTGCTGAAGCGCAGCAGACAGTTTTCATCCGTGCAGGAACGGAGAAAGAATACAATTTCCTGCGCCCGGGCTGCCTGTCGTAAGAGGCGACAGAACAACCCACAGCCAGGTGGTAAAGCATTTGCCCAGCTGGATGGCTACCACCCCTGGTCTTAAGTTTGTCGCCATAACAACCTTGAGTTGTGTTCCGGCATTAGTGACCAGGTTCCAGTATCCCTTAAGAGAGCAGCAGCTGCATTTGTAGCACCTTTGGTGTTGCAAATGTCCATAGGCGATGGTAACCGCTTTCCATCAAGTGGGCCGTCTGCCTGTCTGCTTAACTCCGGCATTAAATAAATAAAAAAAGACAGGTTGATGACCCAACTCTGATAGAAAGTGGTTACCGTCGCTTATGGATATTAGCAATACCAGAGGTGCTGCCAATGTGCTGCTGGCCTTGAAGGAGAAACTGGCACCTGGCTACTGATGCCGAAATACAAGCCAAAGTTGTTATGGCGGCATACTCTAGACCAGGGGTGGTAGCCATCCAGTCGGGCAAATGCCCTACCACCTGGCTATGGCTTGTTCTGTCGCCTCTTACGACAGGCCGCCCGGCCGCAGGTATTGGTATTTTCTTTCCGTTCCTGCATGAAGAAAAATTATTGTATTATTATAATATTAGGGACACTTACATTCCCCATTTGTCTTTATGGAACTGAGACTTGTTTGGACTCTGAAAGCACCTGATCTCAGTGGTTTTGTCGCTTTAGAGATGAGGTGCTGGAGAAAAATCTGATATATACCCTGAACTGCACACCGAACCAACGTATCTATTATAAAGAAATTCAAAATAATATCGAGACTATCATCCATCTGCTCATCCATCCATATCTTTCGCAGTCCTTCAGCACTTCGGACACATAGCCAGAAAACACAATTACAGATAATTCAGAAAAAGTAGTGGTCACTGGCAAAATAGAAGGTAAAAGATCTCCAGGCCGAAATCCGATATGTTTGTTCCGACTAACTACTTACTATTATTGTATTGTATTACTTACTATTATTGTATATACTTATGTAAAGTATATAGGTACAATAATAAATTTATTGCAACAACTATTTATGTAACCTTTTTTGTCGACTCTACTGACCATCGACGGGTGACATCGTGAGGCTATCGGCAAAACTTCTGCGCACGGGTAGCACAGCAGAACTCTGCTCCTTAAATTCATAAATCCTTCTCGCCCTTCAATTTGTAAACTGCGTTAACAGTTATGTACAAATTTTTTGTACATTTATGGTTTTTTGACAATTTAGAAAAATATTAGTGTTCATGTCAGTTGTTTTTTTTTTCAATTTATTTTCAGTAAAAAGTTACAAGATTATATAAACAATGACATTGCCAAACTGCAGCGCAGTTTGTCGGCGGCGTTCTCGTGGATTGCATTAAACTACACCTTATAACTTTTACTTTATATACTGAAGTACATTTTTCTGTTTTAAATAAATTATAATATAAATTCATTGAAATTTTTGAGTTAACCATTTTTTGTATTATACCTTGCTTTAATTACCACCGTTATCTAAAGTACATATACGCGAAACCCCTTGTAAAATCGTTTAAAACGTCTGCATTGATTCCTTGATGACAGTACCATATCTCACCGCGTACATACTCCACCATTTACCATGCATATATATATGTGTGTGTGTGTGTGTGTGTGTGTGTGTGACTGAGTGTGTGAGTGAGCGTGTGTGTGTGAGTGTGTGTGTGCGGGCGTGCGTGTGTGTGTGAGTGTGTGTGTGGGGGCGTGCGTGCGTGCGTGCGTGCGTGCGTGCGTGCGTGAGTGTGTGTGTGTGTGTGTGTGTGTGTGTGTGTGTGTGTACGTATACGCACATACAAAACAAGCAATAGTACATATACGCAACGAAACACGGCACCATCATCAAGGACACAATGCTAAATAATGCTTACGTAATATACATTTTAAACTCTGTTTGGACATATACGTATTTGGACATTGTGGAAAATTATATATGGGTTATTTAATTATTTGGAGTTTTCTTTATAAATACAAGTACATCGAAATAGCGACATTACCATCGTCCCTCCCGAAATCCACATTGTTGGGAGTTATAGATATATTTAACTTTATTGTATTTGGTTCATACAATGATAATAATTTACAATTACTCTGTCAAACTTCATGCCCTTAATTACTTACCGTGTTCATCTTTGTAGCGTCGACATAAAGAAAACATTCTGTTTCTCTTATGCTTGACCTGGAAAGAGAAAAAACTAGTTATTATTATACATCATAATCAGAGCGTTAAATCCCGTTTGCGTTCGAAGCGTTCGCTTCAAACTCTAGGGTCCGCTTTCCCACTTTACGCTGTCTTCGGCATCCCTTGTTTTGAGACCACTAGTACGCATCTCATCCTTTACGACGTCAGCCTAGCATTACTTTAGCCTTCTCCGTCTACCGGGACCTGGCGGATGAGGCATGTCTAGAAATTTGTTCTCCATATTATTAGATAGTCTCCGTAAAATGCCGTCGTACCAACATAAATAACACTCTTGCAGTTTAACTCTGTCACGGAGAT
Organism: Dendrolimus kikuchii; assembly: GCA_019925095.2. Lineage (NCBI taxonomy): Eukaryota > Metazoa > Arthropoda > Insecta > Lepidoptera > Lasiocampidae > Dendrolimus > Dendrolimus kikuchii. The sequence goes on along the minus strand of CM034405.1, from coordinate 16,659,681 downwards.
GAAACTGACGCGAATGCGAGACTTCACCTCCTTACATTACTTCGTATTCAAGTAAGTTTTCAACCACCGCAGAAAAGTCACCTATTCTATAGAATAAAATAAATAATGGGAGAATTAAAAATGACAGCTGCATGAATAAAACAGTTGTATTGTTTGACTTTTAAATTTAGTCAGGTTATAATTCGTCTTGCTTCGCTCGTGGTTATCGCTAGGCTGCCACAACTCTCAATTGGGGCACTGCTTTATACTGTACAAATGCAATATGTCTGCTCGGCCGCGCGGACCGAATTTCCTAGAATCACACCTGGCTTTGACTACCATAAAAGATTACAATACACAATGGGCTGTTTTTCTAATCACAAATTGTAAACACAAAGTATACAAAAGAAGTCCAAATGCCGAAAAGGTAATAAAATGTATTTCTACAGGACTGCAGGTGTGAATTTCTCTTTGTCGGCACCTAGGTCGTAACAATATTATTGTAGCAAAGTTCCTTTTATGTTTAAAATAAATAGAAACTGTTTTAAGCGATAAGACGTAGATTGTTCAGCACAACAGTTTGAAATGTACTTGATTGAAACTGTAACTATTAGATAAAGTTATGCGAAGTGGGACCAGTCGACAACTTTGGCGAAATTGAATTTAGTAGGTACACGGAAGAGTTACTTTGATAACAATTATTTTTAATTCTGATGACTGTCAGGCGAGAGGCTTACATTGGAATGCGAAGAAAACAAAGGCTATGGTGTTTGAAAGAGAAGAAACCAGAACGAATGCCAGGATAATGGTCGATGATGTTATGCTAGAGCAAGTGAGTGAGTTTGTATATCTTGGATGTGCTTTTAGCAGGGATGGAAGGTACACCGCTGATATAGAAAGAAGAGTGAATTTAGGGAATAGTGTGAATGGAGCGTTAGGTAAACTTCTAGGCGCTAAGAATCTCAGCTAGAAGGCCCAGCTTGCCATACACAACGCGGTGCTGGTACCTACGCTCACGTATGGAAGTGAGAGTTGGGTATGGAAGAGAGAGCATGAAAGCAGAGTAAACGTGGTCGAGATGCGAGCATTGCGCAAAATCTGCGGAATGACACTCGCGGACCGCGTTCGTAATACCGAAGTAAGAAAGAGAGTTGGTCTGAAAGAGAGTGTCGGGGTGAAGGTAAGGAAAGGAATGCTCCGGTGATTCGGGCATGTGGAAAGAATGCATGATGAAAGAATGACTAAACAGATATACAATGCAAAAGTGGATGGATGCAGAAGTCGTGGAAGGCCACGACACACCTTCCATGATCAAATTGATCGTGTACTAGCAGAAGGTGATGTCAGGAGCCTTAAGAACAGACGAGCGTGCATGACAAGAGTTATGAATGTCAAAGAAGCAAGTGAGGTGTATAAGAATAAGCCTAAATGGCGGTCTGTTGTTCGTGCCTACCCCGCAAGGAAACTGGAGTGAAGTTATGTATGTATGTATTTTTAATTCTGGGTTCCAGAGCAATTTCAGCAAGTTTTTTTCTAAATTATCGCAATGTCCGTCAGACTTTGTATCTTACTCAACTTTCTAAGAAAATCACTCTTTTCTGTCACTTTCTGTCAAATATTTGGGTTCGGCACAATATATATTTTCCTTTCATACTCCCCTGTTCTAAAAAAGTCTTCTGTCAAACCACAAATCATCATGTCATCCTTGACATATTCCATCCATCTATTTTTTGGTCTACATTTACATGTTTTGTCACGTGGCTTTCATCCCTCATTAAATGCCCTTACCACCTTAATCATATTCCTCTCAAATCTTCAGTTACGGTGCAACTTCCAAAGATCCCACTTATGTAATCATTTTTAACCGACTTCCAAAATGAGGAGGTTCTCAATTCGTCTGTATTTTTTTTAATGTATGTTACTCGATTTCTAAGTCAATTGTAGACCGATTTTAATTTTTTTTTATCGAAATGGTATCCCGAATTAGTCCCATAGTCACCATATCTGGATCTGATGATTGGATCCCAGGGAATTCGAAAGAAACCCTCGAAAACTATTGTTACATATCGACACAGAAATGCGTACTCCTGCAGGTCGTAAAACGCAGTTTTATTGCCACCGGATTTAGGAATTCTTTCGTTTACTTTATGTTTAGAATTTGTAATTCAGAAAAACATGCTATTGTTTTTCTACTTCTTTTATGGCCGTCATTAGTGTCGAACTTATCCTCGCTTGCCAGGTGTGCGGATTAACTCGGTGAATACGGTCCTTTGTTCTATTATACAGTTTAGTATAAAACAATGACCGAACGGAGGGGTGAGGCAGTCGAGCGACGATTACGATACCAGCAAGACGTGTACATTCAACAAGCGATATAGTGACGGACTTAGCGCGTGTTATTTGATCGTGCAGATTGTAACAAGTAGTGTTACTGGTTGTATCCAGTATATTTGTACCTGTTTTATACGTGTTTGTACAGTTCAAATGAACTCTATAGTAATTCCAATGGCATTTTAATTCGAGTCCTGTGTAACTCGTAACACTATTAATCGTCTTTTTTGTTATACGATATCTTCGTCAATTGTCGACCAATTTTCAACTTATTTTCTTTATTCGTAAGTATATATATACACCCGAGTGAGCCAATAGTCACCAACTCAGGATTTGATGAATGGATCGCAGGGCAATCGAGAACTACCCATGTTGACGAGCGCCCAAACCGACACTAAAGAGTGAGATAGTAACCATGTATACGACTGCCAGTGGTACAATTTCTACAGGCGTTTAATATATTATTTCTAAAGCTATTCAAATGCTTGCACAACTAAATAGTAACATTTTTTTTAAATAAAAACAAAACCGAATTCGAACTAAAAAGCAAAAAATAAATATTTAATCGACTTTTTTCTACATCTTGAAGTTGAAGCCAAGTAAAACATAAAAAACAACAAATTTGCAAACTATAGTAATTTTTACAAAAAAAATTCAACTACAAATTATTAACTGTCCCGCTCTCGTGGTATATAGCATCATGTTATATAGCCTATGACACTCCCTATTAACGTAGCTTTCCAACAGTAAAATAATTTTTAAAATCGGTTTAGTAGATTCAGAGATTACCCCCCTACAACTTCACAAACTTTACCTCTTTATAATATTAGTATAGATAAAAATTATGACGAAAAACTAATTTAAAAAAAATTATTACAAGGTCCTGGACTGACGCCGACGATATTTATTTATCTCTGTATTATAAAAGAAAAGGAATAAAAAATCAAGCTTTAATTGTAGGTATTTTTGTATGAAAGAAATATGTTTCTTAAGAACTAATTTATCACTTACATTAAAGCTGAATATCGTCCCTGAGCAGTGTTTAACTACTGGAGTACACAGAAGCTTTTAAGAGGCCCTTAAGCCCTTATATAACCCTGTCAGGCTAATAGTCTACAGTGATATGCCACTGACATGCTCAGCGTTATATAACAAGCTTTAGTTTGCCTGTCATACTTAGCTTTGTAGTTTTATAATTGAATTTGTGAAAACAATTATTAAGATAATAATTGGTAGCCATGGACAGACAAATGTCTGTTTATTGTTATCCGTGAAAGGACGGTGAAAGAATACAATTTCTTGTGGCTGGGCAGCCTGTCACAAAATAACCCACAGCCAGGTTGTAGGGTATTTGCCCGCCTGGATGGCTACCACCCCTGGTCTAGAGTATGCCGGCATAACAACCTCGAGTAGTATTTACATTGCGGCAGCACATTATTTGGTGTTACAAAAGCCTATACAGGAACAAAATTTGATGATTTTTGTATTAGTAACTTCAGTCTAGTTTCATCTATGAAATAAATGTATAGTCAAGGTGACGAACTCCGTCATTGGGGTAAGTTCCTATATCTCTCATTTTGTACATACATAATATCACGCCTGTTTCCCATGGGGGTAGACAGTGACTATGGATCTCCACTTGTGGCCATCCTGACAAACAACTTTTGCTGCACCTATTTTCGTTAACGTCTTCATACATGCACGTTTATTTGAGATGCTTTTTACCTGAGCTCTCTTTAACACTTCTGATATTTGACCGTGGTGTGTTCGTCTCAGTCTACCGGCAAATCATTGTGTAGCTTTTTTAAACGGAATTTAACGCCAACTACAATACGAATGTAGACTTAAATCGTGTCTTAGCTTTAATGACCAATTTGTTGTTGTCCTAGCTATTTAAACACGGAAATAACGAGAGATGTACGGAGTTCCCCCACTGATGGAGTTTCTCACGGTGACTATATTTGTTATTATCTAAATTGTTAGTGGTGTTAATTATGTTTTTGATACTTTTGTTAAGTCGGCATTACTCTTTTCGATTATTATTTAGTGTTGTCAGGTTATATGAGAAAGTATTTAAACATAGTGTTTTAATTAATAATAATCTTTGGCTATTGCTACTGTGTATACTGATTGTACAAGGGCGATGTGCCAGACAGAGAGAGGCAATATTACTCTATCTCTAAAATCAATTTGCATAAAAACATCAGGTATATATAAGTACCAGCAAATATCGAGGGCTTCATAACATTAGACGTATACGCAAAAATGCTATTTTTTTGTTGTTTACTAAAAACTATGCATGTTACAGTTTAGATAGTCTTACCAGTATGCAAGTGTGCGGTAGTAGGCAAATTTCAGCCTTATACAAACAAGTAGCAGAAGGTGATGTCAGGAGCCTTAAGAACAGACGAGCGTGCATGACAAGAGTTATGAATGTCAAAGAAGCAAGTGACGTGTGTAAGAATAAGCCTGAATGGCGCTTTGTTGTTCGTGCCTACCCCGCAAGGGAATTGGCGTGAAGTTATGTATGTATGTACAAACAACTAGTTTTGTTTTATTCACAATTTTGTCCCTTCTGTAAAACTGCACTTTTGTCTGTACGCCCATTTGTTATGAAGCCCTCGATATACAACGGACAACTCTGAGATTGACCCTCATCTTGGTCCCAGACAGCCAGACCAGAGTATATAACGGTCACCACCGCTCTCGTCTTCGCTGTCAGCCGATATGCTTTCCTGCGAGTGACTCATTTTTAGAACGAATTTTTTTTAGCTGGCTTTGAGTGAACTGGCAGAAATCGACACGTAAGTAAAACCAAAGTTTTATAACGAAAGTTTATTGTAGTGTATATACAGTTTTAGTATAGGAGGGAAGGGCAAAATGTAAGAAATACCAAACCCAACGAGCGCTGTAATGACACTGATTTAATTACTTAACACATATGACTATAATGTGTTGCTAAGTATTAGGCCGCAGTTGTTCGTTCGTAAAATGCTGACTATTATTGTACATACTTTGTACATTTATTTAGGTACAAAATTTACCATATCCGGGAATCAAACTCAATCCGCATTCCAGTAAACTAGGAGGACCAACGCTTAGGTGAATAGATTACAAAGGCTATAAAACATGTTGATATACACAAGAAATGTTTGCGAAATATTTTACGACTTACACAAAAATGTCTATACTTACTTACGTACCAATCATAATATTACCTGTCACATAAAATATCTGAAATATTACTCCGTTTTAGTATATTAGCTCTTAAATATATTACATCGTTGATCTACAGTATACCCTTTCATCTCACGTAGTGCGTAGTAACCGCTACGTTTTACTACGCACATGCTACGAGAAGGGTTGTACTATGCGATTCTAATGAGAATAGGATCGACTTTGCGCCATATTGTGACGTCATAGCTGCGAATTATGACTTTAAATAATTAAATATTATATTAAGACAATTTACTACTAATTTAACCTTTTTATTTAAATTTGATGTAAGACTATTATTATTGATATGCAAATAAGTTTTTTGCAAACCATACTTTTCAAGTGACATTTGACAGATAGAGGTTATTGACATTCCTATTCTTATTTGGATCGCATTATAGTTATACATTGTTTGCTCAAACTTTGGAATGCGTTGCCGCTTACTGTCGGGGAGGCCAAAACATTGCCTACGTTTAGAAAGGCACTCAGAAAACACATTTTTTTTCTTAATTATGCCTAATTGGGATTGTTCACTTTTTTCGTATTTAGTTCTAACTATACATTATTCAGTGTATGTTCGATAAGATTAATTTTTCACTAAAGGTGAAATAATTTAACGGTAACTTTAGAAAATAATAAATGTTGAACACCAAAAATGAAAACATAAAATTAATCTAGCGACAAACTTGCTAAGCTGGCCACACTAAAATGATCACGATATGTAAGGAGTAATGACATTTAAATAGTAACACAGACAAAGGAAATTAATGTAAGCTTGTCCCCTATGACGTCATCAGAGTTTTTTTTAAATATCGAATTTAAAAAAAACTAACGCTTAAAACACAAAAATATTCAAATTGCTATTTTAAATTAATACTCTATTTTACGTAATAAAAATATAAAATCCGAGGGTAATTTTTTTTTAACAATCCCAATTTTCATACTACATACATACATAACTTCACGCCAGTTCCCTTGCGGGGTAGGCACGAACAACAGAGCGCCATTTAGGCTTATTCTTACACACCTCACTTGCTTCTTTGACATTCATAACTCTTGTCATGCACGCTCGTCTGTTCTTAAGGCTCCTAACATCACCTTCTGCTAGTACACGATCAATTTGATCATGGAAAGTGTGTCGTGGCCTTCCACGACTTCTGCATCCGTCCACTTTTGCATTGTATATCTGTTTATTCATTTCTCAATTCTCATACTAATTAATATATATCTTATAAAAATGCTATACAAGTATTTAATTTATAAAGTAACTAGCTTCTGCCCGCTACTTCATTCGCGTGGAATATTAAAAAAAAAATAAGTTAAAAAAAACCCCCGATTTTGAAAGATTCTTCATTGGTGCTCCGCTCCTATTGGTCTTAGCGTGATGATATATAGCCTATAGCCGTCCTCGATAAATGGGCTATCTAACACTGAAATAATTTTTCAAATCAGACCAGTGGTTCTTGAGATTAGCGCGTTCAAGCAAAGAAACAAACTCTTCAGCTTTATATATTAGTATAAGATTTTAATCATCAGTTATAGTAGATGTGGTGAAACAGATTACGTATTTTTTTTTTAAATATACAATTGTCGGCAATAATAAAATACAAAATAAAGTTACTAGATGTGTCATTGTAGGTCTGTTTACTAAGTAATAACCGTAACACGTACACAAAACACAATAAGCACTCCGGCAAAGTCGGTAAAACCTTTTTATTCATGTGTCAAACTCCATTTTATTGACGGTAGACTGTATACGCCCCCTACAGCGTATTCTCTCTCCCAAAGTTGCCCCCAGAGTATTTCATGCACGGCGCACTGCCTTTTTTCTGAATGAAATGAATTGGAAATCATCCATACTTATAAATAAGGTAGCTGACAGCCAAATATACTAACATACTGTTAATAATTTTACAAAACGCTGAAGTCACCTACATTTTGTACAAGTATAGCAAATTGTGACGCCATGATTATACTGTACTAGCTAGCGGTATGTCGCGGCTTGGCCTGGGTGGACATTTACTTTTTAAATATTTTGGGATAAACGTATAAATATAGCCTATGTTACTCAGGAATAATGTAGCATTCTAATGGTGAAAGAATTTTTGATTTCGGTCCCGTAGTTTTTGAGTTTATTCATTACAAACATACTAATTTTTCTTCATTATAATATTAGTATAGACAAGTCGTATTAATTTTTTTACTGCTGAAATATACCAGATGTGTCAGCCCACCTGATGGAAAATAGTTACCATCGCCTATGGACATTAGTTACAGCAAAGGTGCTACCAATGTGCTGCCGGCCTCGAAGGGGAGAATGGAACCTGATTACTAATGCTGGAGCACAACTTGAGGTTATTATTTATTTGTAGCGGTGTGCTAGACCAGGATTGGTTGCTATCTAGACGGGTAAGACAGGCCGCCCGGCCGCAGGAATTAGTATTATTGTTCCGCTCTTGTATGGAATAATTGTGATTTAAACAGTAATAAATAGTAGATTGTTACGTGAGAGGTGAAAGTGACCTATTTAGGCATGTAGGCCGTTCACCCGAGGTTAACACTCTGCTTTTCATTTCGAATATGATGAAAGCAAATAACGACTAATTACTTACAACTACTTCTCTAATGAAATCAGGCGTTAAATCCGTATTTGAATATGATCAACTCATTAAATACGTCACTTATGAAACGTCAAGTAAATTTCTTTTTCTGTGGCATTCTAGCAGCCAGTATCTTTTTGTCACTGATTATAGTAAATATTTAGCTCAGTTATGTAAATATTTATAAATATTATAAACGCGAAAGTTTGTAAGAAAGTATGTATGGATGTATGTTTGATACTCTTTCACGCAAAAACTACTGAATGGATTTTGATGAAACTTTACAATAATATGTTTTAAAATCGGGAGGGTTTTTTTAACTTACTTTTTTTTATCTATTCCAAGCGGACGAAGTCGCGGGCAGAAGCTAGTGTTAAAATATATCCGCATTCATGCGACTTCGCTCGCGTAATCTACGATAATAAATGACCTTAAAAAAATAATCTTTTTATAAGCTGATGATTAAAATGATAAAAGATACAATTGAAAGGTCACTTGGCCTTTTAAGAAGATTCTACTAATATTATTTTATACTAGGATATGCCCGCGACTATTTCCACACTTGACTTGAAATTCTCGCGGGCCTCCCGGGACTCAAAATATCTCAGCATTTAAAAAATGTAAGCTATCGTTTCAATGAAAATAAACTGCTACCGGGAAAATTCCCGCGGGATTCCCGGGATAAAAAGTAGTGCAGACTATAAGTTTAAGAATTTTCGGTACATCAGAGACAGCACAACGCATCGAAATCAGCCCAGTAGTCTTTACGTGAATCCCGAAAAAACAAAACGACAAACAGACAAGAAATCTAAAAAAGTGCATCGTGTTCTCAGTCGTTGTTTTTATTATTTTTTTATTGCAAGAGTTTAGCAGACAGGCAGACGGCCCACTGGATGGGAAGCGGTTACCCTCGCCTATGGACATTTGCAACACCAAAGGTGCTACAAATGCGCTGCTGCTCTCTTAAGTGAGTCTGGAACCTGGTCACTAATGCTGGAACACAACTCAAAGTTGTTATGGCGGCATGCTCTAGAACAGGGGTGGTAGCCATCCAGTCGGGCAAATGCCCTACCACCTGGCGAAACCGTGCTACAAATGCGCTGCTGCTCTCTTAAGGGAGACTGGAACCTGGCCACTAATGCCGGAACACAACTTAAGATTGTTATGGCGACAAACTTTAGACCAGGGGTGGTAGCCATCCAGTCGGGCAAATGCCCTACCACCTGGCTGTGGGTTGTTTTGTCGCCTCTTACGACAGGCCGCCCGGCCGCAGGAAATTGTATTCTTTCTCCGTTCCAACACGGATAAAATATAATATATAGTCTATTCCAGTTGTTCATTTTAAATAGCTATGATGTACAGACACGGCATGTTTTGAATTTTATAATATTATAGTTGTAGAATACTGGCAATGCCTTTTTTTAACGAGGAGAAACCCGATTGATCGCCATCAGCCGCGTATAGAATGAAATAGAATATAATAATTCATTTCCAAAAATGTATATACAGTATGCGGTCTTATGATATTGTAGTATCAATACATTTTACCTCATTAGGCGTGCAATATTAAAATTTAACAATGTCAAGTTAAAATAAATGACAAAAATATCGAAATATCAACATCATCATAAATTGCCACACTACAGTTAGGGATACGCACTAAAAGTCCTCGGTATTCCATCGTTCGCCTTTAATGCCTGGGCCTCGGATAAAATGTCCTAGCATCTCCGCTGGCCCTTGCAGGCGGTGGCTAATCGGCCTCATCTACTGTCGGGCTAACTTTTGTTCCCCGGCATCTTCATACTCTCATTGCGTGGGGCGATCTGTAACGCGCCGCACTGGAGAAGAGATAAGCGAGGGCGGAATACGTCGCGCCCCCGTCTCGTCATAGTGGTAATGCGATGAGAGCTACTTCACCCCCTTCAGGGGTAATTTTGCAAAAATGTTGAGACACGTTTTTCCTTATTCCTTATCAATATGAATTTCATATCCATAACTAAAGCGTTGTGGATTGTTCATAAAAATGTTTACTCTCCATTTCCCCTTTATTATCCCCTACTGGATTGATTTTTGAGATAAAAGCACTACGCAGAATAATTTATACTTCCTGCGAAAATTTATTATGAGCCCTTTAGTCATGAAAACGTAACAAAGTAACTTTTACGTTTATAATAGTTAGACTCATCAATGGGAACTAGAGTTCCCAACCATAGTATAATATATACTATTGTACTATATTTTAGCCAATTGTGCTATATAATATAGAAAAATAATATTGTACAAAATGTTCTACAATATATTCTTAGCTAATGCACTTGTCACGATCTTTTTTCTGATTCTTATGATTATTTAGAAAAAAATATCTCTGCTGGCCAAAGCAAAAAGTAGTAATAAATACACATGAAAAATTCAATAACTAATTTTGCCCGAAATTTCCCAAAAGTACTATATTTCTTACAGCTTAAAACCAATAAAAATTTTCAAACAAAAATTAAACCGACTTCAAGATTAACTAAAAATCAAAAACTCGACGCGACCTTCGGCCCCGTCTCGCAGCCTAATTTTATCCGTTGTTTTAGAACTCCGATTGATGTAAATGCTTAACGAAAATTGTTACATATGCTTGCACCCGTCGTCTGGTTTCAGCAGGCAGATTTTTCGTTTAAATCTCAACTCCGAACGCCGATGTTTTCTAAATACGACAGATCTAATAACTCAATTTACGCGGTCTTGCTATTTATCGTAACGGATTTTCAGTGTACGCCTTTTTAGCCCTAGTCTAGTACAGGACGTTATAGATCTTAATTAGGTACCTACTGTATTAGCATTGTCATAAATCTTTATATATATAATTCTTCTGTACGTGTGTCGACAGTGAACTCCTAAACGGCTGGACCGATTTGAATGAATTTTTTTGTGCGTGTTCAAGTGGATTTGAGAATGGTTTAGATTCACAATTGGACCCGGTAGGTGGCGCTGCAATCGGGTTCTAAATTTTATTTCTTCAGGACAGAACAACGTCTGCCGGGACAGCTATTATTAAATATATTTCAATACGTTTTCTATTTGATTTTGAGAATTTTTCTGATATATCTTCGGAACCGAGAGGTTAATAGCAATGAAATTTATACGGAACCATTATGAATTCGACATATAAATAATGATGAAAATCGGTTCAGATACAAAAAGTTATGAATGAAATACCTCAAAAACTAAACATTTTACATGATGTTAACGAATTGTTTGCTATATCTTCCGAACCCAAAGTTTGATAGCAATGAAATTTATACCACACTATGAAGGTATTCTATATGCAATGCAAAAATGCAAATAATCAAAATTGGTTCAGAAACAAAAAAGTTACAGACGTCAATCACTACAACATTTTCTACTTGATTTTAAGGATTTATTGCTAATCTTAGTAACTGAAGTGTAAAACCAATGAAATTTATACGTAATCATACTGAAACTACTAGATCGAACGCTAAAACATTAACCAAAATCGGTTGAGAAACAAAAACATTATGGCTGAAAAACCGCAAAAATTTCACTTTTTAGCCTTATTTCAAGATTTTTTTTGCTATATCTTCAGAACACAAAGTTCAATAGCAATAAAATATATATATGGGACAATTTAAAAGCTTTGCCGAATCCAACGCAAAAAGAATCATTAAAATCCACCACACATAAATATATATATTGTTACGACCTAGACGCCGACAAATTCACACCTGCATACCTGTAGAAGCACATGTTATTACCTTTCGGTATTTGGACTTCTTTTGTTTATTTTGTGTTTAAAATTTGTGATTAGAAAACAGCCCATTGTGTATTATATATAGTTCTAATAAACTCTAAAATTATTCCAACGGCATTTTAATTCGAGTCCTGCCACTCGTAACAATATTTACACGACGAATTGAAAACCTCCTTTTTAACGGTTTTAAGCGCGGTAATTTATTTGATTTTTGGTTGTATATGTATATTTGATTTTGCTTGTATACATAATAAAACGTAGTTCTACTATGAATAAAACGTAGTTCTATTATGAATAAAACGTAGTTCTATTATGAATAAAACGTAGTTCTATTATGAATAAAACGTAGTTCTATTATGAATAAAACGTAGTTCTATTATGAATAAAACGTAGTTTATAAAACGTAGTTTTATTATGTATACAAGTCGCGAAAACTTAAGAAAATATTACTCCTCCTTTTTCTTCAAAAAAAGTTTGGAATCGTATTGGGAACATGCACCGCAGGTAGGTAACAACCAGCTATTCGATGACAAAATTCCAAGTCTTGAACCAATAACCACCACCCTCTCACACATCACACATCACACCACTCCACACACCCACACCACACTTGTTACCAGTAACGGTTTTCTATCAGATGCTCTTTGAAGAGCACTCTGCAAGGATTGATAAGAACCTTAAGCTTAATAACCTTGAGCGATTAAAAATCTCTTGTATCTGATTCATATTTGGTTTATTTAAATATAATCATGTCTCAGAATTTCGTGTTAAACTCAAGTGGCTTCCTGTTCTTCTTCGCCGGAATGCTCATATTCTATCTCTTCTATATAATGTACTATTTAAACCAAAAGTTATATATATAAACTAGCGGTCCCGACAGACGTTGTCCTGCTCTGAAAAAATAAAAATCTAGAACCCGATCTCAGCGCCACCTACCGGTTTCGATTCTGGATTTAAACCATCCGGGGATCCACTCAAACACACAAAAACAAAATCACCAAAATCGCTCCAGGTCATTAGGACGATTCCAGAACCCTATCTCAGCGCCACCTACCGGTTCTAATTGTGAATCTAAAAGAGTAATATTTTTTTTTATTCTAAGTCATGACAAAATAAGATTAAAAATCTTACCAAAAAACTAAAGTTTATAATTAACAAATAAGAAATAGGGGTTGATCGTAAAGGGGTGAAAATTTAGGCTTGTATGTATTTTTTAATGCTGTATTCTAAAAAAATATAAAAAATGTATCTAAAAGTTAGAAAAATTTTTTGGGGTGGACTACCCTTAACATTTAGAGGATTTAGGATTTAGGATGAAAAATAGATATTTTCCGATTCTCAGACCTACCCAATACGCACAGAAAATTTCATGAGAATCGGTCAAGCCGTTTCGGAGGAGTATGGTAACTAACACTGTGACACGAGAATTTTATATATTAGAAGATATATATCTTAATAGTCATACCAATCACCTGAGATCATCGGAAAACATACGTCTGCGTCATATGTAAATCACTCTCGATTTGACAAATCTTACACAGTTCATACAGAGTTCTTGTGGTATGCGCTACCTGTGAAAATCAGTCTTGCGCAATCTCTTCAGGCATTCAACGGACTCCTGAAGGATTATTAACTCGGGCTCTTAAAGTCAATCATCACAACTTTATCTCTCCCATATTTACGTAATTCTATACAATATCACTATGTTAATTATTATTATTTATATATATCAATATTTGTATATTATTGTCTTGCTAAGAACCTCAGCCAGAAGGCCCAGCTCGCCGTACACAACGCGGTGCTGGTACCTACGCTCACGTATGGAAGCGAGAGTTGGGTATGGAAGAGAGAGCATGAAAGTAGAGTAAACGCGGTTGAGATGCGAGCACTGCGCAAAATCTGCGGAGTGACGCTCGCGGACCGCGTTCGTAATACCGAAGTAAGAAAGAGAGTTGGTCTGAAAGAGAGTGTCGGGGTGAAGGTAAGGAAAGGAATGCTCCGGTGGTTCCGGCATGTGGAAAGAATGACTAAACAGATATACAATGCAAAAGTGGATGGATGCAGAAGTCGTGGAAGGCCACGACACACCTTCCATGATCAAATTGATCGTGTACTAGCAGAAGGTGATGTCAGGAGCCTTAAGAACAGACGAGCTTGCATGACAAGAGTTATGAATGTCAAAGAGGCAAGTGAGGTGTGTAAGAATAAGCCTAAATGGTACTCTGTTGTTCGTGCCTACCCCGCAAGGGAACTGGCGTGAAGTTATGTATGTATGTATGTATTGTCTTGCCATTTTAAAATTTTATATATATACTTTCGTTATTTTAGTTTTATTGCAAAACCCACATGTTACATTTTTTTCTAATCCACCCTAAGATTGTCTGAAAGAAATTTGTTTTCTGTACTTAATCTTCTTGAATCATAACTTAATGTTATGCAATAAAGTATGTTAACAAAAAACGTCGTCAGCAAACTTTGATGTCAGCTGTTTGTGAAACTGGCTAAATACGTATTGACCACCCCAACGTCCCTTCCCTTAACATTTGGAGACCCTAGTCCAGTTTTTAATAAAAAATACAACGCTCGTCCTGTCATTAAATCTTTGATGTCATTTACAACGGTTTTTCCGTTAATACCCTTATAATGGAAGTGACAAGTTAATTAAAAGACGGTAAAACCGGTCCTGCAAAAAGTTATCACTACGGAAAACTCGTTAAAAGTTTTAGATAAAAGCGAAATTTCCGGTTCTTTTATCTTCTTGGACAATTGAGTGTTTATTCTCTCACAACACTTCGCGCCGGAAGACACATACTGGAGTCGAGTTTCTTACTTTACTACCTTCATACGCACGCAGGGACAGTGTATGTATTTAATGTACATACATACATAACTTCACGCCAGTTCCCTTGCGGGGTAGGCACGAACAACAGAGCGCCATTTAGGCCCATTCTTACACACCTCACTTGCTTCTTTGACATTCATAACTCTTGTCATGCACGCTCGTCTGTTCTTAAGGCTCCTGACATCACCCTCCCCGCTAGTACACGATCAATTTGATCATGGAAGGTGTGTCGTGGCCTTCCACGACTTCTGCATCCATCCACTTTTGCATTGTATATCTGTTTAGTCATTCTTTCATCATGCATTCTTTCCACATGCCCGAACCACCGGGGCATTCCTTTCCTTACCTTCACCCCGACACTCTCTTTCAGACCAACTCTCTTTCTAACTTCGTATTTAACATGTTTCGAATAATATTATATTATATTATAAGTAAGTAATAATAAGTCACAATTAGCAGATTTTTTTATTGCATGAGTTCAGCAGACCGTCCACGGCCTACCTGCTCGAAAGCTGTTAGCGTCGCCTATAGACATTTGTAACACTAAAGGTGCTACCAATGTGCTGCCGCTCTTTTAAGGGAGAATGACATTTGCCGGAAACAACTTAAGGTTGTCATGGCGGCATACTCTAGACCAGGGGTGGGAGCCATCCAGTCGGGCAAATACCCTACCACCTGGCTGTGGGTTGTTTTGTCATCTGTTAGGACACGCCGCTCGGCCGCAGAAAATTGCATTCTTTCTCCGTTCCTGCACGGATAAGACGATAGAAGACAAGTGATGAAGGAGTTGGGACTACATAGTTTTAATATAGGTATTTATGAGAATTTTTGGCAGAGCCAACCGCATTCAGCTCGTTTGCTAGCCAGCTCATTATTTGATTTAAAAAAAATCAACAAAAACCAAACCCACTAAAAACCAAAAAAATAATAGTTTAAAAAAACTAAGAACATACGCTTTTATAGAAAATCCAACTAAAAATAGAAAATAAATTTGAATTGAAAATAGTGTAAGAAAAAATGATTTTATTGTAAGAGATAAATTATTTAATTAATTTATATTGATTTAATTCCCTTCTCCGTGGAAACTTTGAAGAGAATTAAATAGACTCTTATGATAAAATGGAACGTTATGTAAAAATAAGCTTTTTAAAAAGGTTTTTAAATACAAGCTTTTGAGATCCTGCATATCATGTAGCAGCAGAGTGCTAGCCAAGACAAGTAAAACGAGCCCAAACACGACGGGTCTATCTTGTTCAGTACAGGAGTTCCTATGGCCACCTTCCGACTCCATCATCAGATCAGTTCCATGATACCATATTATTGCATTATCACGCGATATACACAAACGTGCAAAATTTCAGCTCAATCAGAAACCGGGAAGTCGATCAAATTTAACTTGAAAGATTCCGTTATATACTAACATACGTATGAAGGTAATAAGAGTCTATTAAAAATAGGTCAGCCTGTCTGCTGTACTCGAGCAATGAAAGAAATAGTGGTAATTCAGTGACTAACGCATTCATGGTTTCCTGCCAGGACTAACACCCACGATATTGAAATGAAATGCTACGACTTAACTATATTCCTTACCTAAAGTAAGTTTTAGTAACCCATAGCTATAATTAAAAACTACGTTTTAACGTCTTACGTTTTAAGAACGGAATTTTATAGAAGTGAAACTTCTATATAGAAGGCATCTTAGGATTTTTCTGTCACGAAGAAGCGTCACGGCCGCGTGTTCTAATACTTACATTTTTAAACTCGTGATATCTTTCGAATGGAATGTCCGAATTAAATAATTCAAAAAGTTATAAAGGTATTGAAGCAGTCTTAAATATGAAGTAATTTATTTTGATAAGGATGAATACCAAGATACAACAAATAAAGAGCCTTTTCTAGCGGCGGCATTTTAATTAAATTTTTATAATAAAAGAACACTTATTGTGGCATAACTATAATAGTTAGACATATGTTGTCGCGACACTTTTTGTAAATAATGATGTGTTCTACAAAGTCGTAGTACATTATTTTATTCTATCATCAATATCAGGACGCGGGAAACCGCGACCATGATCCAATCATGGTCAGTAGAGTTGGAAAACCCTGTGGCTGGCATTGATACGGTGGAAGCGGTGCTCCCACACCTGTTGCGATGGCTCTCGCGGAAACCCGGGACCCTGATCTTCAGGATGACGTAGATACTTACCGGGCATGGGTGCTTCGATAAGTATCTGAATCATACCGTGGGCTGCCTGCCTTCACCCCAATGTCGCCAGTGTGGCGCTCAAGACACGGCGTTTCATACGCTAGTCGAGTGCGCAGCATGGGCACCATAGAGGTTTGAACTCGAGACAATAGGTAGTAGTAGGTGCGATCGATTCGCTCGGCAGTCTGGTGCAAGCCATGCTGCAGAGCGATGATCATTGGGTGGGTGCGTCCAATTTCTACGAGGCTGTAATGTCTCAAAAGGAGGCCGCAGAACGAGATAGGGAGAGAAGTACAAGTGCGCATGCGTCTCGCGGGTACCGACGTTAGTCGGGGTCCCGAAGGCGCAGATATGCGCATGACTTCCCTCCTTGAAAATACCGCTGCAGGGGCCCTCTAGCATCAAGGGAGCAGAGGAGTCTTCACCCCTGTTGACGAAGTGAGTTTGCCTCTCCCGGGGCATTCTCAAGCACTGATGCGCTAGGATCAGCGTGGGCGTAACTACGTTCTAAGTCTCACGCTCTTTCTGCCATAAGCGCGGGGCACATGGGAGGAGGGTGGTTTTAGTGGAGTATTGAGTATTCGAGTCTCCACACAAGCCGGTCGATTAGTGTTTGGATTGCCCCCAGGAGAATGCCTCCATAATCGACTATGGTCTAATCCCTAGCAAAGGACCCGGTACGGTGCGAAATGCATTTCCCCCACCTTAAAAAAAAAGCTTGCTAACAGTGAAAGGATTTTTCAAATCGGTTCAATAGTTTCGGAGCCTCTTCAATCAACAAACAAACTAATCTTTCCTTTTTATAATACTAGTATAGATATTCATATATATTTATTATAAAATTAATTCGATATTTGCATATTATAAAAAGCGCAAGATTTTGCTCTGGGAGTTGTTTAATAAAATTGGGAGCTGGGTTGCCCTAAAAAATCGAAATGTGTGCTGGGACACATAGTAGAAGTGAAACTTCAACGGACAAGTGGGAAAACGAATCGCAACGGACAAGTGGAAAAACTTCAACTGACAAGTGACAAAATTAATAGCAACAAAATTTTAACCTAAAGTTTTACGGCCAGGTTTTCGAATTGGACAAGTAAGTACATTAACAATCTGCCCGTAAAACTTCAAGTTAAAATTTTGTATTTGTTTGTGTACCGGGCTATTAATAGGTACAATGACACCTCCTCTGTTTGTGACAGAAAAAGATCTGGCCGTCCACGTAGTGTTCGTACGAAAAAAGTGGTCAAAGCAGTAAGGGAAAGAAATCGAAGAAATCCTGTCCGAAAGCAAAAGATTTTATCTCGGGAGATGAAGATATCACCTAGAACCATGTCGCGTATTTTAAAAGATGACTTAGGACTTGCAGCCTATTGGTCCTCGATAGCCAATGGGACTTTTCGGCACATTTTAGGCAATTGGCCCCCAAGCTCAAGAAGGCGGCGGGAGCGCTTTCGCGCCTGCTGCCCAACATTGGGGGCCCCGAAGCCACGTGCCGAAAACTCTTCGAAGGTATCGTGCGGTCTATGGCCCTATACGGGGCTCCCGTATGGGCAGACCGCCTGACGGCCAGAAATATAGCCTTGTTGCGGCAAGCGCAGCGAGTACTGGCCTTCAAGGCGATAAGGGGATAGTGTACGGTGTCCTTCGAAGCGGCCTCGCTACTCGCTGGCTCCCCACTATGGGACCTCGAAGCCAGGGTCCACGCGTCGCTATATCAGTGGCGCAAAGAGGCCCTGGCGAGGGGTACGAGACCGGCGCCTCAGGAGACGGAGGCTTGCCGGTCGGAGCTCCGCGACGTCGCTATGGTGGTGTGGGAAGAACGCCTCAGACACCCCATCGCCGGCCTCGCCACCATCGAAGCGGTGAGGCCCATCCTGCAGGAATGGACCGGACGTAGACGCGGCACCCTGACGTTCCGGCTGAAACAGGTCCTCTCGGGGCACGGCTACTTCGGGAGGTACCTGTGTAATTGGCCGAGAGCCGACGTCAGGGTGTCATCATTGTGACACCGGCGACAAGGATTCGCCACTGCACACACTCCAGGAGTGTTCTGCCTGGACAGAGCAGCGCCGAGACCTCGTCGCCGTTTACCGGACATGACCTCTCGCTTCCGGCCGCGGTACGCACCATGGTCGGGAGCCCAACAGGATGGGACGCCGTCTCCTCCTTCTGCGAGCGTGTTATGCTTCCGAAGGAATTGGCGGAGCGGGAGCGTGAGTGCACATTACTGCTCCTCTCCCGTCAAACGAGGACGCGTCGGCGCCGGAGGGCCAGCCAGGATCTTCGGCCACCATGAGCGGGTGGCACGGGTGGGGCCTCTTGGGGTATAGA
This sequence comes from Dendrolimus kikuchii, assembly GCA_019925095.2. Taxonomy (NCBI): domain Eukaryota; kingdom Metazoa; phylum Arthropoda; class Insecta; order Lepidoptera; family Lasiocampidae; genus Dendrolimus; species Dendrolimus kikuchii. The sequence goes on along the minus strand of CM034405.1, from coordinate 16,640,419 downwards.
GGTTCTCACTCACCTGAAAATGCCGTCGAGATGGGGGCGCGAGTGTTCCGCGTGCGTTCACCTCTCCTCCCGTGGGACGAGTTACACACCGCCCCATGCCTAGAGAGCATGATGATGCCGGGGAATAAAATACTCCCCCGGCAGTGGAAGAGGCCTCGCGAGGTCCACGCCTGCCAGGGCTGCCTAGAGGCTAGGTCATATACCCGTAGCCCTGGCGTAAGGCGAAGGACGGAACACCCAAGTTAAGCCTGTTACCAATACCATGTTCAATAACCAAGAATGGTCCTTCCAACAAGACTCGGCGCCGGGTCACAAAGCTCGGTCCACGCAGTCTTGGTTGGAAACGAACATTTCGAACTTCATCAGAGCTGAAGACTAGCCGTCGTCTAGTCCCGATCTTAATCCGCTGGATTATGATTTATGGTCAGTTTTAGAGAGTACGGCTTGCTCTAAACGCCATGATAATTTGGAATCCCTAAAACAATCCATACGATTGGCAGTGAAGAATTTTCCCATGAAAAGAGTGCGTGCTTCTATTGATAACTGGCCTCAACGTTTAAAGGACTATATTGTAACCAATGGAGACCACTCGAATAAACTTTTTATATTTTAAATTGTTTTATATTTATGTATTAAACTAACACACTATAAAACTTATAAATGTTATTTATAATAGAAAAAAAATCTTTGTTACAATATTTATGGCAAGACTTGGTATATATAATCGGTCTTATTCATAGAGATTTAGGTAAATTACAATTTTACACAGTAATAATTATAAATGATTTAAGTGCCTAATATAAAAACTTAATTTTAAATTATCGTTTCGGAGGCCAAGACTCACTTTGGGTCGCTAACCCAAAGGTTTTTTTTTTCTTCAGCCAATCTCTGTCCACTGCTGCCTCCCCAAGTACGCGCCACATATCCCGGTCTCCCGTCTTCCTCATCCAGCCATTGGATGGATCCGTTGGCCCTGCGACAGACGTGGCAACGTCTGTGGCAGAGCCAACGGAGTTAGTTAATTTCAAATTATGCTAGTATATGCAAATTAATAAAAATATTACTAGTACTTGCACAGGCACAACCTTGTAGCCAGGATCATCCACCAGCAACTTGCTCTTAAATACGGACTTGTCTTGTCGGAGGTACCTTATTACCAATACAAGCCCGAGCCAGTTCTTGACAATGGTCAATATCTGCTCTACTGGGACCGATCAATTATCACTGACAGGACTATTGTTGCTAACAAGCCTGATATTGTGATAGTTGATCGGTCTGCGAGACGTGCTATAATTGTAGATGTCGCGATTCCCCATGATGGTAACCTCGTGAATGCCGAGAAAGATAAACAAATAAAGTATATTGATCTTGCTCACGAGGTTACCGCTATGTGGAACCTGGACTCTACAATCATAGTACCGATAGTGGTGTCAGTGAATGGACTAATAGCGAAGAGCCTTGATCGCCACCTTGAAAGGCTCTCGCTTGGTATCTGGTTGAAGGGTCGGATGCAGAAGGCAGCTCTGTTGGACACGGCCCGTATTGTGAGGAGATTCCTGTGTCTGGAGCCTTAACCACCGGTAGCCTGGACCCTAGGCCCCACTGCCGGCGAAGATCAGTTTTTTATATTTTTTTTTATAAATAAATTTGTATTTTTTATAAGAAAAATGTAAAAAATTTGGAAATAAAATATATATGTAAATAATATTACTAATATTATATGGGTGCCAAATCATCGTTGGGAACGTACCCAAAACGCTCGCCGCGCTTCAATGTTAGATGGCAATGTTCGTGAGTTGCCCCAAATACAAATAAGCCAACTATCTGGTCACGTTAAACTACAACGAAGATTTGAACTTTATAACACACAGGTATACTAAGATAATGTAGGAATCTTTGATAACAATCTAGTTACACCATGTCCTAGTTTGTACCAGGACTCTTTCTACCACTTTGCAGCCCTCTCAGCTAGCTAGTGAGACGATTGCTGAAGCTGTCGCGAATTTTGTGGCATTCGGTCGAGATTTCAAATACAAAAAAAAATAATCTTCTTTACACAGTATAAAACAAAGAGACTTCCCCCGTCTGTCTATTTATATATTTGCTAACTCTTTTAATCGGTTTTTATTTAATTTAAACTCACAATCAGAAGCAATGTTTTATTACTTGAAAAGAAACTTTATTTACTTTTAAGTTTTTCCATAAGCTCTCATCGCCCTTATAAAAACATATACACACTACAGCTATCTCGTTTGACGCAAAACAATCGGTCTAGCCATGCCTAGGCACTTACCACTTTCGGCCTAAACTCTCTGACGGCCAGCAAAACCCATTCTCACGGCACGTAATAATCGATATTCGCTTCAAAAGTGTTGAATAGACCAATCGAATAACATATGCAATTTCAATAAGCACTGTTTGAAAAAAAAGTTTACAACATGCGAAAAAATTTGAAGCAAACACCCGCCCGCGGTGAAGGATTTGTAGCGACTGGATAGTCATGGAGGCGAACGCTATAGACTCCGCCGGGGGTGGTCGGGTGGCTTCGGTTGCCCCCGGCATAGCAATATAAAGGATAGTGCAGATTAGAAAGCTTTTACTTTAATTAAAATTCTTTTTTAGGAGGCTTAAATTTCATGCGATGAGTAGGGTTCCGATTGCCCATTTCCCCCTGCCCCATCTTCCCTATGTCATCCCCTCTATCCCATACCTCATGTCTAATCTCTCTATCTCCTCGGCCTATCTCATCCTAAAGGCTGACAACGCGTTGGTTTCGCTCCTGGTGTTACAAACATCTATAAGCGAAGTTAACCACTTTCCATTAGGTGGGCTGTCTGCCTGTTTGCCAACTTGAGGTAATAAAAAAACGAAAATCATAGAACTTTTGATAGTTTCCAATACATTCCACGATAACCGGCGGTGATTGAGGATCTTTTTTAATGCTTGGAGTTTTATTTTCAGCTCTATTTAATTTCTCTCTTACGATGCAGGAGGGGTGAGTGAGCGATACCACCTCTGCTTCTTTCTACTTTTCTGACGTACTCACTCGGTTTCTCTACTAGATCTTCTTCGTCCGTCTCATACTGGACACGTTCCGGGTCTCTCTCGACCGGATGAATTTTTGGCTAGACCTTTTTGACAGTTGCAATGGAATTTTACTATGAATATTTTTGCTACACCAAAATATTGAAATTATAGATTTGGTCCCCAGACGTTATACCATTGTAAAGGCACGATACATACTTCCATATAATGGTATACAAAATAACCTAAATACTGAAATTAAATTTACATTAATATTCTTATTCAGTAACATGTCAACTAAGCTGTATTAATTATTAAAAAAAAATATGATCCTAAGATATCTTAGATTTATAACTTATATCTAAAATAAAATAAACAAATAAATTACTACGTTGAAGTATGTATATGCGAGGGTACTTCCGAATATTGTTTGATATAAAGAACAGATGAAAGTAAGAACGTTATCAGCCGATACACAACCGCCAAAGGTCGAAAGTAAATAATATAGGTTCTAATAAATAAATAATATGATTTAATATGGTTTGATATAGCGGCGACTTAAGAATAGAAGAGTACATTGTGAGAATAAATGGTATATTCTCCAATGGATAACCCAGACAGCCATCTTCGCAAAAAAATATTAGATTTGTGTAGACCAACCTTAACATACCCGAGATTAAAGCGATGGCCTACTGTTTGGTTGTTCGTTCTCATCTCAGGGCATGAAAAATGCATTGTGGCCACATTATTGCATTTGAATGTGCACATACCTGCGAAGGTTTCGATCCTAGAGTCAGGTGTGTAAATTGACTTATATCGGGGGCACAGAACTTTACCAGAACCATCACTTTGTACATAATACTATAACGTCAGCCTGGGGTAAAGCTGATCGGTATTTTGTCGTTGAAAATGACACACTGGTTTTTCAAGAATATTCTCTATATTTTTTTCATAGATAATGTTACATACTTCACATATCCAAAATCATTCTGTACGCTATGTTTTAGGAGGCGTTCGACGCTTTTATAATTCAAAAACTATTTACTATATATTACTAACTACTACTTTAATATATATTACTAGGATATGCCCGTGACTTCATCCACGCTTTATTTTGAATTCCTGTTCCGTTCTCACGGAAAAACTATTGAACCGGTTTGGTTGAAATTCGGTATATATGTAATTTTAATGCCGAGGGTGGACAAGGGATACTTTTCATCCCGGATAATGGGATAGATTTTAGGATACATTTATGTAAAGGTTAGTCCAGAAAGCAAGAGAGGTTATTTGTGATTTGTAATTTTTATTATTTTGGTCACTTTGGTCGATTTGGTCGAAATAAACTCAAAACTACTGCACCGATTTCCAAAATTCTTTCACCGTTCGAATGCTACATTATTCCTTATTAATATAGGATATATAAAAATTAAGGATGCCTATTAAAACTTCAATGATTAATCAACCATCAATCTAAATCAAAATACTTGGCGCTGAAATCGGGTTCTACGATTTTTATTAAATTTTATGTGCGTTTGAGTGGGTCCTGGGTTGGTTTAGATTCACAATTAGACCCGGTAGGTGGCGCTGGATACGGGTTCGAGAGTTTTTTTTATTTAGCTAGTTGTTAATCTATTTTATTTCTAAGTTAAATTCAATAAAGTATATAATCACTCAAGCGGCGCAAATATGCAACCCTCAGTGAGAGTTATATGTTTGTGCCGTTTGCTGTCGAGCCGCTTGGACCGTGGGGTTCTGACGCCATGACCCTCTACCAAAATTTATCGAAACAACTTATGGACTCTTCAGGTGATCAGAGGGCTGGTGCTTACCTCGGCCAACAGATCAGTATGACGATCCAGCGAGGAAACGTAACCAGCCTCCTGGGCACCTTACCCATAGAAGACGGTGATCTGGGCTCAGTATTCTACTTATAGTCTTGAGGGTGTATGAGCAAATACAATACAAATAATTTAAGTTTTCTTGCATTGTATTCGTAAATAATTAAATAAATAATAAGATTTAAAAAAAGGTATGTATAATAAATTACATTTTTTGAGTTTCCTTTTCATAAAACAAATATATATTTTTACACTTATAGTTTATCTGGTAATTGATTAGATATATATTGAGAAAGAAAAATTAATATAACGAATTTAATCAAAGCCACGGAGGTGAAGTTAGTCAGTTATAATATCTAAATTGTTTTACTTAGATATTGTTCGTTTCTGTAAATAAAGTGTATATAAACAAAGTAAATTCATAATGTTTTTTAATAAACAGTTTACGAGCAAAACTGGACGGTGTTGGATAAATGAATATTGTAATATTGAGCGGATGTCGGCCGGAGAGTACAAAGTTTGTGTTTGTTTGCACAGCACATTTGTACAGCTCTCGTGGCGACAGTTACAGTAACGCTTATACTACATCGATATATGAAAGACTTCGCTGGAATTGTCTAATGTTTCTATTCATTTTCGCCGGAATACTTACATTCTCACTCTCCTTTATAACATATTATTTACTTCTAATAGTCCCCAGTATCTTAAGGAACCTTTTAAATTCCTTCGCCTGTCCACTACCCACAATTTGCGCCATGATACTTACAGAAAACTTATGACGTCTGCACACACCTCATCCTATTATGATAATTCTTTTACAGTGCAGGCTGTCACACTTTGGAATATGCTGCCTCTTACTGTCAGAGAGGCCAAATCCTGACCAACATTCAGAAATTTGCTCAGAAAACACTATTTGTCCACAAATAGCTATGTCTGATTAACACAATATAATCATGCTATAACATTTATTATAATAAATTATGTATCTTGAAATGTATTATTGTATATATATGACTATGTATATATGTATGTATTTGTATATTTATTTCTTAAATTAGTTTAAGTATTCATGTATCTATTGCTTTTTTCCTGCATCACCTATATCGCCTGATTCAAATCTCTTTCATTAAGGTTGCCTGAAAGAGATCGCTTTGAGGGATAAGGCTGCCTATTGTATTGCCTAGAAAATATTGTAAATATTGTAAAGAGATCTGTTTTCGTAATTGTATATTTTGGTGTGCAATAAAGTGTTCTCTCTCTCTCTCTCTCTCTCTCTCTCTCTCTCTCTCTCTCTCTCTCTCTGCACAGGCTATGGAAAATATATAAATAAATATAGCGTTAAAATATATTACAGCTATATAACAAATTCGATCTCAACATGGCAACATTAAATAACTGATACTTTTGAGAAATCGATTTTATTGCATTTATTTAAAGTTGAAATTGTTACCTATATTTTGGTGTATTTAACGTTTATAAATCTTGGGTTTTGACAGAAATAAATATAAACAATTTTTTTTTTTTAATCAAAAACCTGAAATCAGAGATTATTATTATATTTATATATATTTAGAAAACTAATTGAAGAAAAATAATTGTATCTTTCATTTATTAACATTCAAAAATATCTACATGATCTGCTCAGGAAATTTATCCAAAATAATAAGAATAATTTCTATTCCATATTTTATAAAAGTATAACCAAAGAAGTACAAAATTAAAAAATGTTTATTCTCAGAATCAAAGAGACCTTTAAAAAATATGGATAAATAAAGGTTTATCATAAGTGATTGCTGTCATTCACTGACATCTTGTAGAAACGTACTGCAGTCTTAGTTATCAGTGTAAAGCTAAATTGTCCTGAATTCACCTTCTGCTATTTATTCTGTGGTATAACTTCGTTCGCAGCTATCGTAGTGTAAAGCCGTCGGTAACTACAAAGATGTCAAAGTACGCTATGGACAAGTTTGTTTGTTAGTTTTATACAAAAAAAATAAACAGGTAGTTTTTTAAATACTTAGCTCCGATGGCCCAATTTCCCTACCTCCTATCCCATTTTCCCTATCTCATCTCTCTATACTAATTCTATTCCATCCCTTCTGTACCGTACGCCGTGTCCGGTACAGAAGGGATCGGTATCTCGACGGCACAAACCCACAAGGTAATTTTTAGTACTTAGGTACTTACCTAGTATTTCAGCCGGCGGTGGTGGGAATAGGAAGAAGGCGAACACTATTACGTCACTATCGTCAGGGAGGGACGTCCCTTGAGAGGAAATATATAAAATATCCTACTTATCTACTGCAAGGAAAACACTACAGGGAATGGAGAAATTGTCCGTCCAAATGCACCCGCGCTTCGTCCTTTACGATACAACCACTTGTGATCTACAACTGTTGTAATGTTCCACTCACTATAACACTATATTATATACTCAAAATTCCTTGTTATATCTTAAATATCAATTTTAATAGCGAGAGAGCAACAATCCGTGTTCATTCAAAGAACTTCCGCGCCATACTTCACATGGCAGGGAGTAGTATTCACTGTCGAGTGCCGATGTGAACTAATTTATTTTGGAAACGGTAACCTTAAGTACAAATATTAATAAGTCGTACAGCTAGTACTAGTATATAGCACAGTGTGTGAGTGGGACAGATGATGTGCGAGCGAGATAGAGCAACTATTAATATGTGCGCTCCCGCGTTGCGCTAGCCAGTAGTTCTTTATATATATAGTATTACCTATAAGTAGTTCGTTGTCCACTGCGATGACTAGACGTATGCAGCTCCCATACCATGAACTGAACTGTCTGCTTGCTTGCCAGTTTAACAATGAAAAAATTAAAAAAAAATGTTTTTAAAATATGAGGTATTTTATATTCAATGGTTAGAAAGAAAATATTTATTTCTAAAAATGCGATACTTAAGAATAATTAATAATAATAATATAAATAATAACAAAAATGTGTGCCGGAATTTGCGAAATGATGTTGGCACTCAGTATTTTGCTGTGCTGAAACATAGTCCGACACAGCACTGATTTTAATAATTAATAGTGGAACTTTCACAACTCTCCATTGAGGGCGAACTAACACGCACTTAGCCAATATTTAAAATGTTTGCCTCATCTATTGTCTAACAATCAATGTCGTCAAACATCACAATACCCAGCCCATAGTCTAGAGCAAACTGGCAATGAAAACTGGAACGAATGTACAGCAAACACGAAGCCGACAGCTAGTAACCGAATTACCGCAATTTTGATTACATTGCCAATTCAAATTCATTGGAATTTGCATCCGTATGCATTGCATCCAGCGGACGACCTTAGGTAACAGCAATATCGGTACATTGTAGGAATATGTGTTTGCAAATAACATGTTAAGCCGTGTACTCATCTGCGAGCCGTAACCGTTGCACATACTGTAACCAAAAATCATAGTGGGGACGTGGTTCGTGAGCGCCGCGCGAGTGACCTGCGGCACGCGCGCAATGAACCGATCACTTGTAACTGTAACCGTTGCAACTGCAGATACTGTAACCAAAAATCATAGTCTAGACGACGTGGCTCGCGAACGCACCGTGAACAGCTCGCAGCGAGCTAACGATTGTAGGTTTTTGCCGCGAAACATAAACCGCGCTAGTCGGCGCCGGCAAAAGCACTGGTAAAATTCTGCGAAAAAGGGAGCTCGCAGTACGCTTGCGAGACACGTATATACTAGAACCTCGTTACTGTATCCGCTTGGTTAGAGTTACACAGAGTTTTATCCGTGCAGAAACGGAGAAAGAATACAATTTCCTGCGGCCGGGCGGCCTGTCGTAAGAGGCGACTTAACAACCCACAGCCAGGTGGTAGGGCGTTTGCCCGACTGGATGGCTACCACCCCTGGTCTAAAGTATGTCGCCATAACAACATTGAGTTGTGTTCCGGCATTAGTGACTAGGTTCCAGTCTCCCGTAACAGAGCAGCAGCGCATTTATAGCAACTTTGGTGTTGCAAATGTCCATAGGCGATGGTAACCGCTTTCCATCAAGTGGGCCGTCTGCCTATCTGCTGATCTCCTGCAATAAAAATAAAAAAAAAACACATCGCAGATTAGTACGTGGCCAAAGGCGGCTTGTTAGGCGTCGTGAGCGAAGATCGTTTCACGCGAACACACTAGAGCACTGTGCAGTTACGGTTACAGCTCGCTGATAGGTACGCCGTCAAAGGCGACTTCGTCTGTCGTTGCGAGCTGTTATAAAACTGTAAAGTCAGCATTTTTACTTTGTGTTACACAATTTTAAACCGATTTATTGTAGAGAGTCTACTTTCCCGCTGTCGTGGGAAGAAGTCCGCATTAAAACCTTAACTACAAAAAATGTGTTTGAAAGATAATATTCAGCGTCCACATTAGAGCACGTTACAGTATACACTTGGTTACAGTTACAGCTCGCAGATGAGTACCAGGCTTTAGGTCACGGCGTAATAAGGTATATTACCGGTTCGATAAAATTAGTTGAGTTATTGTAATCGATTATGTATTATTATTTTGTATGTATGGATTATCGTACCAAATATATAATATGTAAAATCGTGATACTGTGACAAAAAAAATTAACCGCGCACATTTCTCATCTATCTATAATAATAAGTTGGGGAAAAAGTCTTTTCGCATATAGTATGTATGAACTTGTAATAAGATCTCTTTGGCTATACAATTTGGTATCATTAAAAAGTTTTAATTTTAAAGAAGACAATTCCAAATTTAAATTAGGAAAATGTGTGATTTTCATTTGTTTTTCTTATTGTTAAAATGAGTGAATCTAATGAGGAAATTCGATACATATTAAAATTTTACTACAAAAAAGGTAAAAATGCAACACAAGCCGCGAAAAAAAATTGTGATGTTTATGGACCTAATGCAGTATCTGTGAGAGTAGCGCAAATTTGGTTTAAGCGTTTTCAATCTGGAAATTTTGATATCAAAGATGCACGTCGCTCTGGTCGCCTTGTTACGGACAAAATTGATGTCATTTTTGAAAAAGTGGAGCAAGATCGGCATATTAGTAGTTACAATGTAGCTGGAGAACTGGGAATTGAACACAAAACGGTTTTGGCGCATTTGAAAAAAGCTGGGTACACAAAAAAGCTCGATATTTGGTTGCCTCATGAGCTCACTGAAAGAAACCTAATAAACCGTGTACTCATTTGTGATTCTTTATTACGACGTAATGAAACCGAACCATTTTTGAAGAAGCTGATAACTAACTGGTGATGAAAAGTGGATCACGTACGACAAGAACGTGCGAAAAAGATCGTGGTTCAAGGCCGGTCAGGCTTCACAGACTATGGCGAAACCCGGGTTAACTCTCAACAAGGTGATGCTGTGTGTATGGTGGGATTGGGAGGGCATTTTGCATTATGAGCTGTTACCGCCAGGCAGGACCATCGATTGTGAACTGTACTGCGAACAACTGATGAGATTAAAGCAAAAAGTTGAGAGAAAGCGGACGGAATTAATCAACAGAAGGGGTGTGGTTTTTCACCATGATAACGCTAGACCTCACACATCTTTAGCCACTCAGCAAAAATTACGACAGTTTGGCTGGGAGGTGTTAATGCATCCGCCGTATAGTCCTGACCTTGCACCTTCAGATTTGCACCTGTTTCGGTCTCTGCAGAATTCCTTAGGCAGTGTCAGGTTAACATCACGAGAGGACTGCCAAAACCACTTCTCGCAGTTTTTTGATCAGAAGTTCCAAATTTTTATAGCAATGGGATCACGTCCCTACCTACAAGATGGCAAAAAGTTATCCAATAAAGTGGCACCTACATACTTTAGTCAAATGTAAATAAACTTTATAAAAAAACCTTTTGAATTTTTATATAAAATGCGAAGAAACTTTTGCCCCAACCTAATATTATAAAATTTTAAACATGCCGTGTCTGTACATTGAAACCATCAAAAAAAAAAATCAACTGGAATAGACTATATAAACGATGGCGAACATGATGCATTTTTTTTAAATTTCTTATCTGTTTGTCTGTTTGTTCCGTATTCACGTAAAAACTACTGGGCCGATTTCTATGCCCTTTTCACTGATCGACAGCTAATTCTTAGACTTAAAGTTTCCGCTACTTTTTATCCTGGGAATCCCGCGACCTTGTCATAATCCCACGGCTCGTTCCCATATCTAACCAATCGTTCATTTTCCTTACTACCGATTATAAGCTCCATACAAATAGAGTCAAAATTTAACCAATGGTAAGGCATGTGAATGAATACTATTATACAGGAACCGGCGGTTATCTTACTTTTAATGCGATTTGCGTACAGATTACATATTCCTACAAAAAAAAAAAACACAATCATTACCGAGATTAATAAATACGACGTACAAAAAGACAGGCTGACAAAATGACAGATGGACGGATGGATGGACATAACGACATCATAAGGGCTCTGTTTTCCCAAAAACTACTGAAAAATAAAAAGCAAATACTTATAACAATTTAAAACATATGTTTAAATATAAAATATCAAATCTTATTATCTACACTGAAGACCATTGAACCTTTATCGACCACAAGCAAAACAATTTAACAGCGAATTGAAATAACTTTACAAGAGTATTACATTACTTTAACAATTTCGGCTACGACTTGATTAATTTACGATGTCGATTCGAAAAAGCTCCTTGGTTGTAATGATTTCTTTTGATAATCGCTCCCCCCTTCATGTCTCGGGTTCGTAGGTTTAATACGCACGACTCCCTCGGGCCCAATTCTGCTATTTTACTAGCTCGTCAAAATCGCCGAACATTGTCGTCTCAATCAACGAGCAACGAGCAAAGGCAGCGTCAGTGAGTCTGCCCTACTTCCCGGGGCATTCTCAAGCACTGATGCGCAGGATCAGCGTGGGCGTAACTACATTCTAAGTCTCACGCTCTTCCTACCATAAGCGCAGGGCACATGGGAGGAAGGTGGTTTTAGTGAGGTATTAGCACATGGGTTACCTCTGCTGAGTCCCCACACATGCCAGCAATCTACTCTGTTATTTGCGCTATCTTCAGTGGATAACTCTCATTGCTTTGGTCTAATCCCAGTAAAGGACCAAGTAGTGTACGAAATGTATTTCCCCTGCCTCAAAAAAAAAAAGGCAACGTAGGTGGATCACTAACTCGTACACGTAGTCATATAGAAAAACCCCAGTTCATAAGCGACAGGGTTTCATACGTCTAATCCTTATATTATTTGACTGTTAGGTGAATACAGGCTTGTCTTATGGGCCGACGACATTTGTATCGGAATGCATGCTAATAATGAGGATTTAAAAGGTGCACTTTACACACAGTAAAAAAATATGGGCGAAATGACGCGACGCGTTCCCCTTGCCTTGAACGTGCGAAAACGAGACGCAAAAGGAGAGGGATGACAGATTTTCGCTACCTAGAAAATTTAAAGACGTTCGAGAAGATTCTATCTGAAATTCCTTCCTCTAAAAATCTGAGTTCAGGGTAGTTGAAAGGTCTTTAGTATTTTTTGTTGATTATGTAGTCCAAAAGGTCTTTCCTGAATTTTAAAAATAATCATCGCGACTTGACTCTACGTTGCCAGCGTGATTTTTAAACGCGACAGATGGAACTCTACGTTTCGTCGCGCGCGCACGTCTCCCGTTCCGCCTCGGCAGTCCGTTATTCGTGTTCGTTGTGTTCGTTCGTTCACCCGGTCGATCTGTGTTTTTTCTGTGACAGTGCAGTGAAAAGTGCATCATCAGGTGGTTTTTCCACCAAATCGTTCGTCCCCCTCAGGGACAATGGACGGCGTGGAGGCCTCTCCGTCGCTGTTAGAGGGTTTGCTGTCGTTTTTACGACAGCAATTCCCTCAAGCACTCGACCAATTTTTGAGGACTCCGGAGTCCCAATCAATGGCGTCCGTTGTTATCTCGGAACTTAATTCCGAGAAACCTGTGTCCCGCGAGTCACACGTGCAAAGGGCCCCCGCGCAGGCCTCCCTCCCCGCGCCCGCATCTGCCGCGACCATCGCACCCCCCGCGACCCCCGCAGCCGCACATGCCGCAGACCACCTGCGCTCTACCGCAGCGCCCGCGCCCCCCGCGTCCGTACCCGCCGTGTTACCGGTGCGCCCGCCGCCCGCACCCCCGCTCAACGACGCCCACCGTGTGGCACCAAAGTCGCGCGCCTCGTTTTCTCGCGGTCCCACACCGGGAAAACCGCGTTCGAGCTCCGCGAGTTCGACGACATCGCGTTCGCGTTCGCCCATCCATCGCGTAATCGATTCTCGTCGAGAAATCGACTTAACCACTGAAGGTTCGCAATACCTCAGGGTTGCCCCTCTTACACCAGCCGATGAAATTACCCCCATGGATGTCGCGCCTCCCGCGAATATCCCCTTAGACCGCGAAGACGATGACGGTTTCATAACCGTCAATCGTAGTAAAAAACGAAAGACCCAGAGGGAGGTCCCCCCCAACCCCGCCCCCACTGCGGGCACAAAACCGACAATGGCACCTTCCAGCCGCCCTGGGCCACCTTCACAGCGCCCGCCGCCACCCCTGATCATCCGCGAGAAAGCTCATTGGCTTCAACTCGCTAAGGAACTGCCAGGTAAGGCAATCTCCATAAAAGAGGCCCGTGATACCCAACACGGCATCAAAGTTATGGTCACATCTTCAAGTGACCACCGCGCCCTAACTACTCTATTATGTGACCGTAAAATCGGTTACTACACTTACGCCCTGCCAGAAGAAAAACGCCTTCGGGCTGTAATTCGCGGACTTCCTCAGGAAATTGAAAGTTCCTACATTCTAGAGGACCTTAAGTCCCAAGCCCTACCAGTGCACGAAGTGCACCGTATGCACAGAGGCGACGCCACAAAGTCGCCTCTAAACCTAGTATTGGTTGTCCTCGACCTCTCCCCAGAGGGGAAAAAGATCTTCGAACTTGAGAAGGTCTGTGGCCTCTCTGGCCTTCGTGTGGAACGTCCACACGAAAAACATACACTACGGCAGTGTCATCGCTGCCAACTTTATGGGCACTCTGCCCTTCATTGTCAATCCCGTCCCAGGTGCGTCAAGTGCCTGGGCGACCACGGGACCTCGGAGTGCACTCGCACCCGGGACTCCCCGGAGCCACCCAGCTGCATCCTCTGCGGCCAAGCGGGTCACCCTGCTAACTACAGAGGCTGCCCTGCCGCCCCCCGACCCAAACGTAAGGTCGGAAAGGGCAATGCCCAAAAAGGCACTAGAAAAGTGCCGAACAAACCCGCATTCGTGGCGGCCCCCCCTCCAGTGGTAAACCACTGGACGGGTCTTCCCACGACGGAAGCGTTTCCTCCGCTGAGGACGCGTGCCCCAGTTATGGCCGGCCTACCCTCGGCCACCCTCTCCCCCGCCCCCATTTCTAAGGCACCTTCTGGGCCATCGGCCCACCACTCTATAGCGGAGGACTTAGCTTTGGCGACTAAATTCGCCAAGAACTTGCCCTTCGACCTGGAAGAGGTCCAACTCTTGGCTCGGAAACTGAGACAAGTTTCAGAGTCAACTCAACCCTCCCTCCGGGATCAACTCGTGATCGAAATGGATCACGCGTACCTCCTCCAAATACTTAGATCGTTGTAACTAAACAACCTAATACAAATTCTTGTTACCGGTAACAAATGGCGCATGTAGGTAGAAATAAACCACGCTCATTGACTCTGGCGACTTATAACGCCAACGGCCTTCGAAACCAGCGCGACTTGGTCCATGACTTCCTGGTTACCAATCAAATAGATATACTACTAGTACAGGAGACCTTCCTGAAACCGAGTAATAGAGATCCAAAGATCTCTAACTATCGGGTCACTAGACATGACAGGGTAGGCCGTGGTGGCGGCACCCTGATCTATTTCAGGAGATCCCTACACTGCATGCCTGTAGTCACCCCTCCACTAGAAGGTATGGAGGTATCCGCCTGCAGACTAGCAATGACTGGCCACCAACCTCTAGTCATAGTCTCAGCATACCTCGCATGCCAAAAAACCCTTATTAAAAAAGACCTAGAAGCCCTATTCAACCTAGGCCCGGCTGTTATAATAGCCGGAGATCTGAATTGCAAACACGAGCAGTGGAATTGCAATACCACTAACACCAATGGCAGAGCCCTAATAAATATATCAGACAATCTTTTGTTTGATATACTAACGCCCATGACCCCCACAAGATATCCCCCCAACCGCGACTGGGGGACCCCAAACACTCTCGACCTAGCATTACTGAGGGGCGTAACTCTTCAGTTCCATTCGATCGAAACGATGGACGATATAGACTCGGACCATCGTCCGGTTATCCTTAGATTAGGACCACAGACAGACCAGACATCTGAAACTAGGACCTCTGTGGACTGGTTGAGACTTGGGGACCTCCTCAAGGCAACCAGCTCACAAGACCTGGACCGCATCCCAGATCACATCGGGTCCCGCCAAGACACGGAGAGGGCGATCGAAGCCCTCACCAGCCACCTTCAATCCGCAGTGCGGAACTCGTCCAGGCAGGTGCCAGTGGAGGATGACCGCCACTTATGCCTGCCGGACGAGGTGAGGATACTGCTGAGGGAAAAGAGAGCCGCCTCCAGAGCTCATGACAGATATCCCACCGAGGATAACAGAATCCGACTCCGCGAACTAGAGCGCGAGGTCAAACTACGTATCCGGGAAGTCAGGGAACAACGTTGGGACAGAACGTTGAGGGATATCGAACCAACTCACCAGGCGTACTGGAAGCTGGCTAGAGCTCTCAAATCAGACACCCTTACTGTCATACCCGCGCTAGAAAGAGCCGACAACACCGAGGCGTTCGATGACGAGGAGAAAGCCGAGTGCCTTGCTCAGAGTCTAGAGCTTCAATGCTCCCCCACTACGCAAAACGTCGACCAGTCACACCTGACGGAGGTGGACTCCGAGGTCGAACGTAGATCCTCCTTACCAGCGGAAACCACACTCGACCCGGTCACGGTCGAAGAAGTGCAAGATCTGATCAAGTCTCTCAAACCGCGAAAGGCCCCAGGGACCGATGGCATCAACAATCGCGTTTTAAAACTCCTACCCGCCCATCTAATTATAATCCTGGTGAGCATCTTTAATGCCGCCATAACAAACTGCTCCTTCCCCGCGATCTGGAAGGAGGCAGATGTCATTGGTATTCACAAGCCGGGAAAACCGGCTAATAAACCGTCCAGCTACCGTCCAATCAGCCTACTAAGCGCACTCAGCAAGCTTTACGAGAGAGTCATCCTCTCACGACTTAGAGATTTTGCCTTCAGCAAACATCTATTACCTGATGAGCAATTTGGCTTCCGTGCTAGACACTCATGCGTGCAACAGGTGCACCGCATCACGGAGCACATACTATCTCACTTTGCCCATCGCCCCCGCCCTATAGGAACAGCCGCACTGTTCCTAGACGTAGCAAAAGCCTTCGACAAGGTCTGGCACAACGGCTTGATTTACAAGTTGTACCAGTTCGGTGTGCCAGACAGACTCGTGCTCATCTTGCGAGACTTCCTCTTAGACCGAAGCTTCCGTTTTCGAGTGGAGGGAACGCGCTCGTCCCCTCACCCACTCACAGCCGGTGTACCACAGGGCTCGGCTCTGTCGCCACTACTCTTCACGCTGTACACCAGCGACATCCCAAAAACTCCAGATGTGGAGTTGGCCCTCTTTGCGGATGACACCGCACTCTATACATCAGATCAAAACCGACAAATGGCTTGCGTCCGGCTGCAGGCAGCTGTCACAGAGCTAGGCGAATGGTTTCGCAAATGGAGGATAGAGGTAAACCCGGAGAAAAGCGCAGCAATGTTCTTTTCCCCGGGCACGCTTCGCTCCCCCAAACGCGCTTGCCTTCGCCTAAAAACCATTTCGCTCTACGAACAACAAATTCCCTGGGAAAAGTACACCAAATACCTGGGTGTCACCCTAGATCGGAACTTGCGCTTCAACGAGCATATCACTATAATCCGAAATAGAGCGCGATTTGTGATGGGTCGTTTAGCACCCATGATAGACAAACGAAGCAAAATGTCCCTCAGACACAAGCTTACTTTGTATAAAACATGCATCCGCCCGATCATGACATACGCGAGTGTGGTATTCGGCCATGCCAAGCCTGCCCTTTTAGATAAATTGCAAATCGTGCAAAACAAATTCATGCGCAGAGCCGTCGGTGCTCCCCTCTATATGCGTAACGTCGACCTCCACCGCGATCTGGAGCTTCCCTCCATCAAAAACTACATTACGTCGCTCTCGCGTAAGTATTTCGATCTCGCGCCGCACCATCGAAATCCACTCGTCGTGTCCGCGTCCGATTATAAGCCTCGGCGAAAGGCTCTCGTGCGACGACCGCGTAACGTCCTCACGGACAGGGTCGACGTTATCACAAAACGGCTGGCCCGGATCAGCCCGCCCGCGGTTAGGACGGCAGGCTGGCAGGCACGGACAGACAGACACAGACGGCGGCGTCTCAGGCGCCGCCAATCAAGATCTCTCCACGTCCCTGCGAGGGACGCTAGGAGACATAGCCCCCCCACAGGATAGACTAGGCGTGTTGCTGGGAAGTTTCTTTCGCCGTTTCTTCTCTCCCAGCCATAACACGTTGCGAAACGGCAGTAAGATAGCGTAGGCCGCCGCAAACCACCGATCCCGGCCCGCCGGAATCCTTCCCCTCGGGCTTTATATTACCCGTCGCCCGTTCTCAATTAGTGCTTTGTGTCGCCCTATGGTGGCCATCATTAAATTCATCCCCCTCTCATGGCAACAGTTCAGCCGAGGTAAAACAAACTAATGACGTCATCATTTTCAACCACACGGCGCTCACAATGACCCATGTGCGGTTTTCAAATCAACCAATGACATTTGTGTATTTCGTCGTTATGACATCAACGGTGATCAACGCCCCATAATCCGTTCCAATAGAGTTTATGATTGTAACGTCCGTAAGCATGTGAAAAGGGGAAAAATCGCGGTGAACGTGGTCGTTCTGAGTGCCTTCTGGAACGTAGCCCGAGTGATCTCACGAATTCATATATAACGCATGGATAAGGCGACCAATCAGGTGTCGTTTCTAAGGTGACAATTCGAAATTTTAAAATGGCCGAATTGCGCGAATTTAAATTTTGACGTTAGCCAAAACGCGAGAAAATTTGAAAGTGTTCTCTAAAAGCAATGAATAAATTGTAATGACTGATCCTCTTTACACCACGTCACAAGCTTAAAGATATATTCGGAAAAAAAATGTTCTAACATTAAGTAGTGATATTACTCTGGCAGAGCGCGTTCGCCAGAGGATATCGCCATTTTACACACTTCCTTGACAACTGGAAGTAATCCACTATACATTGCGCTCACTCTTTTATGTCATACTTGATCATTAGCAAGCTATGGAATGAACTCTCCCGCGGTTTTCCCAGAGCGCTATAACACGGAGCTCTTCAAAAAGGGCGTAAACCGATATTTAAAGTATTGCGACGGGCAGATGCCATAGTCCCAGATCCCCAGTTCCAATAGCAGTTCACCCTAATAGCTCAATATCTTTTGTTCTCATTTCCTAAATTCTTTCAATAGTTCTACAGTGGTCGAAGCTTGTCCATGGGTGCATTTTTATATGGTATAGACAGGGATAATCATCGGTCAGTGTCATGCCACATTTACATTTTTGTCAAGGGGCCTCTACATGTTGGCCTTCTTATAGCCCCACGCAGGCCCTCCACAAATACGGGCCCTTTTTATAGCCCGCGGTCTTCAGTAACAAAACCAAACTTAAACATAACAAAACGTAATGATAATATTTTTATTTTTTTATATTCTGGCTCTTCAAGCCAGGCGTCACCCCTAATATAGTCAGGGACATTAGTTAGAAGATCTTTTATAACTAGGTGTTCTTTTCTAAATCGCTCCTAATCAATCATTTGTTATTTGCTTTAAGAACACTTTACAAAACCATTTAAACTTATAAAAATACGACAAAGAACTGCAATAAAACACTAACTACAGCAACCAATAAACTGGTAAAGTGCTTACTTGATAAGAAATTTATTGCTAGTGAAAAGGAACTTTACTTGACTTAATCAAGGACGTTGAAAACTAACTGCAGCAGCTGATAATAAATAAAAACTAAACAATTAAACTAAAACCAATATCGGGTAGATTCAATTGGGTTATTGTCTAGACGAAATTCATGTTTTGTTCAATAACTAAACAATATTTCACATATAATCTTTAATATAAAAAATCTGTTGTAGGATCGAGATTGTACAGTGTATTTAAAAAAAAAAGTAGGGGAGCTAATTAGGACCAACAGAATCTGAAAATGCATTTTTAGAATTTTTGTCTGTCTGGAAATAAGTGCATTACGTGAAAGCAACTGAACGGTTTTAAATGAAAGTCGACATTTAGCAAGCTTATACCCCCCGGGTCATCAATTAAGATACTTTTTATCCCATTAACTGACAACCCGTGGAATATACGAATATAGCCATTAATATGGCGCTGCGATCATGTTATCTTGGTGCGTCAAATCAAAACCATCATTATGGCAACGCAAACGAAGTTTTGCTGGCAATGGCAACTGTAACGTAGAAGAATGTTCTGAATTTTCTGTTTTTTACTCACCCAAGGTTTTTTCGAAATTATGGCCTTTTTTCATAATATAAGGCCGATGAAAATTACGTTACTAAAATTGAAGGTGATAATTATTTGTCTTAACGGTCTTATTAATAAAGCGTTAAATTAAGTTTGAACGTTTTTTTATGGTTCTTAAACAAGTGTTCAAACGTACTTTAAATCTCTATGAATAAGACCGTAAATCTATAATATTTAAAAATTCTAAGCATGCCGTGTCTGTACATTGAACCTATTAAAAAAACAGCTGGAACAGACTATTATATCAACGGTGGAGTAATTGACGTATTTTCTTTAATTTCTTGTCTGTTTGTTGGTTTATCTGTTTGTTCGAGATTCACATAAAAACTACTAGGCCGATTTTGATATGATTTTCGCTGATCAACAACTGAGCAGTTTGTAGTTGTTTGGGTACATAAAAATTAGCTTATTCCGACACAGTTTTAACAAAACCATAACTTAGATTCTATTTTAAATGATGCGGTACTTTTTGTCTCGAGAAACCCGGTGGAAATATCAAGTCAAGCGCGGCTAAAGTCGCGGGCATATCCTTGTATTTAATATTAAGTCTGGTTCGTAGATTACCATCATTATCGGAGATATTTGTTGCCAATCATAAAAACATTATGATTGGAAGTCCTGCTGTGTTTGTTTGGATAAAATTGGCTATACGATAAAAAATGTTTTGAGAAAAACCAATGTTATTTTCTATTAGCTCTCTTGTATTTTGTTTAGTAATAGTTTGTATTCAAACGAATCATATTAGAATTATATAAACAGCTGGAACTTACTGTTACGAATTGCGGGACTGAATTAAAATGCTGTTGGAATTATTATAGTTTATTAGAACGATACAAACACGTATAACACAGGTATAAATATAACCGAACACAACAAGTATCCAAACGTAATGCAGAACGTCGTAATTCAATAAAACGCGCAAAGTCGGTCACTTATTACATTCCCAATTGTAGTACGCACGTCTCGCTTCGCTCGTGGTTATCGCTCGACTGCCTCCCCCTCCATCATCGTTTTATACTGCACAAATGCAATGTCCCCGTATCTAAGTCGACTTAATCCGCCATACCTAGCTAATGACTCGGCCGCAAACTGCTATAAAAGAGTACCACATAAAACAATGGCCGGTTTTCTAATCACAAATTTTAAACAAAAAATAAACAAAAGAAGATTATCATAAAAGAGTTACAGCTAGTTTAAATGCCGGCAGGTAATAAAATGTGTTTTGTTTCAGATATGCAGGTGGATTTTGTTTTTGTCGGGACCTGAGTTATAACATTACTAAAGCTAAGCATAGCAGATGTATCACCTTAGTTACTAACCGTACCTAATTTCCCGCTTTATGCACTAGAAAGTGCTCAAAAAGCATCAAATCTCCTAAGTGCCGGGGCTCCGTTGACAGCGGGGCGTCTCCTCGACCTACTGACCGGGCTGTAACCCGGTGACCGGGTCAAAACTCGGCCGTAACCCGGTCGGGACCCGGTTATGCACCGCCCGGGCGTACCCGGTTGAATAACCCGATTCCGCCATCCGGAGACTGTAATGCACCTGACTCCATTTGTATCCTCCATAATTGAATTGCTATATTAGAGTTTGGTATCGAGAGTAATGCATTTGATTTATAGGGAAGCTATAGGTTTTCAACGCGTCTTGGTTTTTTTTTAACTTTAGATCCACAAATAGTGAAAACTAGCTGATACCCGGATAAAAATGGGTAAACGATTTATCCAGGCCAGCAAGCAAATAATATAATTTTTATCATTGTATCTTTTTCATTGTAAGTTGTAACCAAATGTTAATAGTTGACTCCTTAAGAATTTAGTTTTTATACCGATAAAAGCCTTGATAACTGATGGCTCATTATTTGTTTTTTATGACATTTTTTAGTTATTATAATGACATGGTTTGTAGGATATTTAATTATATTTATTATTCTAATTTTTCTATGCCCAACAATATAAAAAATATTTAAAAGTCAAACATGATGCACATTTACTTTTACACCATCATGCATACTCTGATATGTAAATACTCATGTTTAAGAAATAAATAAACTTTGACTTTGACCCGCTCCCATATCTTACCAACCGTCCTTTTGACTTACTATCGGTTAAAATTTGACATAAGCTCCATACGAATAATATCAAAATTCACCCCATTGTAAGACAATAGTATGAATAGTAAGATGTAGGAACCGGCTATTAATGGTCTCGCATGGCTTGTAATGTACTGGCGTCCCAAAATTAAGGAAGGAAAGAAAAAAGAATACTAATTCCTGCGGCCAGGCGGCCTGTCGTGAAAGGCGACCAAACAAACCACAGCCAGGTGGTAAGGCATTTTCCCGATTGGATGGCTACCACCTCTAGTCAAGAGTATGCCGCCATAACAACTTTGAGTTGTGTCCCGGCGTCAGTGGCCGGTACCAGTTTCTCCTTCAAGGCCCTTCAAGCACATTGGCATCTGGCATTGCTAATGCCCATAGGCGAAGGTAACCAACTTCAACATCAACTTTCCAGTAGGGCCGTCAGCCTGTCTGTTGTACTTCAGCAATAAAAAATAATGCAGCACTTAGGAAGTTTACCTAATATGCATATTGTTACAATTACTACGTGATGACGGTGAAGAAAAACATCGTCATGAAACCTGCCTTAGTCAAGCGTAGCGAAGCGGGTATACTGTCTGTTCCCCTATGAATGAGTGGTCGAGCCCGGCAGTGAGATCTTTATGGGCAGTTATTAAAAATTTTATTATATATAATTATCCTCAATACTTTCAATTGACTATTAATGGTTTATTAAAAGATCCTACAATGTTATAGGTTATAGTCCTCAGTGACAATATTTCATTTTCATTATTTTTAGTTCAACTCAAATTAAATATATTAAAGACGAATAAATAAATAAATTCATAATATTTTCTTAAGTTTTCGCGACTTGTATACATAATAAAACTACGTTTTAACGGTTTTAAGCCAAAATCGGTTTGGAAAAACCAAAATCAAATAAAATTACCGCGCTTAAAACCGTTAAAACGTAGTTTTATTATAAATAAATTCATTTAACCAACAGAGCTTTTTGCATCTTTCGACATGGAACTATCGAATGTTGTGGTCCCATCATACAAATTGTTAATCCGAATTTTTCCTTGCCTTTTTAAATCATCTTCATAATTCTTAAATCCTATATAATCAAAATTTTCTGCTATTTTCGGTGTGCTACTTATATTTTTAACAACAAATTTCAGCGCACGCTTAAGGTTAACAAGTTCGTCTTTAAATTTGTTAACTAAATTGCTTTTAGAAATCAACAGTGTAGCTAATTTCTCATTTTCGAACTGTAAAGTGACATTTTTAGTTTGTTCTTCTAGCTCCTTTTGATTTGCTAGATCTAACTGCTTTTTCATTCCTTGCATTATTATTCTAAAGCTCTTCTTAGTCTTATTCAAGGAAGCGTTTGCTTCGTTGAGCTCTGCTTTTAGTTTATCTATTTCTGCTTGTAATGTTTTTAATGTTGCATCATTATTGGTTGCTGTTTTAGGATTCTTAACTTCACTTCTAAGAATCTCGACTTCATTTTGCAACTTTTTCAGTTCTAAAATGTGTGTAATATCATTTTTCCTCTGTCTATTACCTACATCCTTCACGACTAATTCTACAGCGGTAGTACCATTTCTGAACACTTCGTAAGATGAACCAGGTTCTGCGTTTTCTTTGCTTGGTACCTCTTTCTTATGTAGAGCGAAAGAAGAGAACATTTCCTGTGAGAGAGATAATTTTGGTTTGAATTGATTAGACATTTCCTTGAAGAATTCACTTGTATTTTGTACAAAGGATTGATAACAATTGTTATGCTGTTTATTTTTGTAATTTTTATGCAAATGACAAATTATATGTCAATTTCGTTGACATCGCACCACAGATCAAAAAAGAAAAGTGTAGCCCCAGAAAATAGCAAAAGATCTAATATCTCACAATATATTTTTTTTATGAATCTAAATGGGTAGGTAGAGCTTAGGTATTAGATTATGTGTTTCACAAAATCTTTTAATGTTATTGTAAATTATTAATTATTGTGAAATTAAAACATGCTTGAAAAGGACTTCTTTAAAGTTCAATGATGAAAATTCGGCTTTAAATGGAGTCTACCAAGAGAGCCCTTTGAAACTAGGTCACACCCACATAGTCAGAGCAAGTATTGCCATACGATTAAATATTTCCAGATATGTTCGATAATATACATGTAGGTTCTTCTCCGGCATATAGAAGATTTTAACCTGTATGGAATTTCTGGAGTTTAGGGACAAAAAATCCAATTAAATTTATTTTGAACTAGCTGATGCCCGCGATTTCGTCCGCGTGGTGCGGTTTTTTAACTATCCCACGGGAACTCTTTAATTTTTCGGGATCAAAAGTATCCTATATGTTGACCAGGGATATAAGCTATCACCATACAAAATTTCATTTAATCGGTCCAGTCGCTTCGGAGATTAGCCGGTACAAAAAGACAGACAAACAGAGAAACAAAAACATTGGAAAAAAATCTAAATTAGTTCTACTTCACTTCTTACATCCCCCTGACTCGGTTTTTAGCATATTTTTTCATTGTACAGAAATTCGACCTCTACAGTTTTATTATATGTATAGATTACTTCATAATAACCAACACGTAGGTAATTGACGACACATGTCTGTGAGTGATTAGTGACATTTAATAAATTATAAGCAATAATTGCACTAAAATAATTGTAGCAATTAGGAAGGAAGTCACAATAAACTATTTTGTTGGAATCTCCACCAAAAAGTTTTTATTGTGTCTGATAAAGTTTGTTACTGGCCACAATATACCATTTTTAAATATGGAACATTGATGTTCTTTTTTTTTAAGTGTCTTATTTTTTTTCTCTTCTATTAAATCGTCAATATATTTGCACGTGCACTTTTAATTATTATACTATTATTACACTATAATATTAATATTTAAAGAAGTGTTTTACAATTTAATTATTATAAAGTGATAAATTATTTTACACTTCGCCTAATTGAGATGAAGCAGTTAAAAGTGTGGAAAGGGACAAACAACTTACGCTATTTATGGTTACTAATAGGACAATGGTCAACTTTAAGCATGACAGCTATTATTATGCTGCTGCTTTCTATACCTCGCTGGTTCATATTCGGCTCGAAGGACCATGAAGAAAATTAATCGACCTGTGCGGCTGGTGTGAACACGGGCTCCACAGACGTCTTCTTGCCGTTAAAAATTTAAGACCCGATTGCAGTGCCACCTACCGGTTCCAATGTGAATATAAACCATCCCGGTACCAATTCATACACACATAAAATTTCATCAAAATCAGTCAAATCGTTTTTGAGTTTTAGCCAAATTAAAGAATAGCAATTGTTCTTTATCTTTAAATAGATAATGAGTTTATGATTATGACAGGCTTCAGAGCTTAGACCCAAAATCGCTAGTATATGTTTATGTGCGTATCACACACGTGTTAGTGTGTCACGGAATTGCACGAATTAATTCCTCTCTCACGTTTTTACCACCGGTTAAGCAGACCTACGAGCTCCCGACACCGATATATGGCGAAAATACCTACTAAACGGACGAAACGCTATGCTTCCACTCTTATCAGACCTACCGCTGAAGAGTGGAACCCTTTACGGTCGTCTATTTTTCCTGAAACATACAATTTAGGTGTCTTCAAGTCTCGCGTGAACAGGTATCTTCTAGGTAAGCATGCTCCATCTTAGACTGCAGTTCCACTTGATAACAGGCGCAATGTCTAAAATATATTTAAAAAAACAAAGTCACTTTCTGCGACTCTCTGTCTGTATATCCGCTAACTAAACCACTAAACGGATTTTTAAGCAGTTTTCATCAATAGTTAGATAACTTTTCAAGAAAGGTTTATACACACTAGCTTTTGCCCGCGGCTTCGCTCGGGATATATAAAAGCCTAATTAAGTTTCTATGTAAGTATAATAGAGCTAACTACTAGAATTTGACCCGACTACTTATATATAATAATAATGTTTGTCTGAGTACGTTACAGAACGGTTCGATGACAACTGCTCAGGAAAGTCCGGAAATTCATGTTTTTGATTTGGCACCTCTAAACAGAGCCCATCTTCGGATAATTGGACGGTGCATTCTGGAAGCAATCCCACGCGCCAGTACGTTAACCACTTGACCGAAGCACGGCAATTTTCTATACTAATAAAATTAAAGTGTGTGTGTTTGTGATTTCAAAATAAATGCCGTTCACTAATTTCACAATAATTTCTACTCAGATAAACATAATAGGTAGATCGACCACTGAGCTCTAAGAGAAAAGCCGACTAAGGAACCCGATCCGATACGTCACGAGAACTTTGTCTAATATAAAGAGGAAAGATTTGTAAATTTGTAACGAATAAACTCAGAAACTACTGGACCAATTTCAAAAATTCTTTCACCATTAGAATACCACATTATTCCAGATTAACATAGACTATATTTATTACTAAAAAAATGCGGGATCCCTACTAAAACTTTAATAATGTAACCCAAGGTGTAAAAAAATTAGGGTCACCAGACATTTCATTAAGCTGTCTACGATATAATTAGAGAGATATAAGATAATTATGATAGTTGACTACCACATCGATAGGATCTTCTTTGATCCGAAGTAAATAATGCTAAATTGTTAGGAAAGGAGAAGGTATCAATGGGTATTGTCACCAATTATTGATTGAGTAGGTATTAAACTTCAAATGTTCTGCAAACTCGGATATGCAAGTTTTGTTTGTAGTAGGTTGTTCAAGTGTATCGCCGTGGAAATGTTAAATTTACCATAGTTATGATAAATAACTGCAAGGATTAAAACAATTACCATATATTGACGGTAAACGAGGCGTGAGGAAACCTACATATCGAGATTATTGTGGTGTAATATGATTTAGACAGTAATAAATAAGCATTCAAAGACTATACACGTGTTTTAATATTAGCTGCTGCGTCGATCCTTTATATCCGGTAAAACGCAAAAACAATATAACTGCCCCGACGATTAAAATAATGCAAATTGTTACTAAAACATAACTTATTAAGTTTGCATGGTACAGCAGCTCGCTAGCGTTAGCTGAATTTCCATTCTGTTATATCATCATATCATTATATCTTCTTTGGATTGGCTTTTTCCCATTGTATAATATTGTTAAAAAAATTGTACCAGTAAAAGTATCAGCGTCCAAGCACTTTGTAACTAACAGTTTTTTTAAGCTACATTGTAAAAATGATTTAATTGTCTTTTGAAGTTTATACTGCACTCATTGTTTATAATTTTCTTCCCTTATACAGAACATCGCGAATGCGCCAGCAGGGTCGCCATATAAAGGATCGACGCAGCAGCTAATAAAACACGTATATAGTCTTTGAATGCTTATTTATTACTGTCTAAATCATATTACACCACATTACCGATATGTGAAAGCTAAGTCAGCATCGGATAGCTGTTTACCCGGGACGGCAAGTGAATCTTTGATAACGACCCGGTGCTGATAGTGATTCACATTTAGACATAAGTACCAATCGCTGACAGGCTACTTAGCAATTAGTGGATCCCACAACGTTCACTCGTAAACCACGCGTTGTTCACTGGTTGACAATATACTTGTCGGGTACCGTGCAGCTTTCTAATTAGCTAGGACCCTTAATGTATTCGGAAATTATTTTTTTCATGCAGATATGTCAAAAGCACCTATTTAATAGACCAAATTCTTTTAAAAAGTATACAAAAACACTGCATTAAACTCTTGAACAGACGTTTCAATGGCAGTGAGTCTGACAGCTTGAATAGTATTTAGTATACAGTATAATAATGTATGTGGCGGGCTGAAGCAAAGAATATATACACAGAAGAAGCACTTCTAGGTACAAAGCACCTAACAGATTGGCGTATTCGACGGTGAAATAGAAGTATCCAAAAGTTTAAGATTATATTATTTCTCGATTCGCTCTCTGCCCACTCCGCCATTGTGTCAATCATGCAGTTATGCTATTTAAGTAACTTGAAAACAAAAGGTCAATTAATTCGTCTTTTATTTTAAACACAACACAGACGATCGCAATGAATGAATTGTCTTATTGTATGTATAACAATCAATCTATTCACCTTCTTCAGTAGATTTGGTGGGGCTACAATGGTATACCTACAAAGGAGATAACCTTTTCAAACAGCAAATAATCTGTAACCATTTATGAATTTATAATAAGTAGACGTATCAATAAAAGCATAAATACTTGTACGATACTGTTTGAAGCACAAAGTAAAGAAAATTGCAGCGCGTTTATCACACCAGCGAAACTTTGTTAGCGTTGTGTTGTATGTTTGTTAGTGGATTGCAATGGCGGCACCAAAAGAATTCGACTGCAGTGCGATCTTTTTAGCAACATACGTCTATTCTTTTCAAAATTAATTCATTTACCAGAATAAAAAGTATCCTAAGTATTGACCAGCGATATAAGATATCTCTGTGTTGTTTCATTTAAATCCTTTCAGTAGTTTGCATGTGGTGCTCCTACAAAAATCAGACAAAAGTTCAAACAGTTGCATTTTGCAATTTCTTCGACCGAATTAGTACCCTGTTTTTATTTCTCTTTTTTATATTCATTGTACAAACTGGACTCCCTCTTGAACTTTTTATATATTAACATATTTACAAAAGTTATTTAAGTACACGAAAAATTAAAAACTACATATGAAATAAACTATATAGAATTTCCTAAAAAAATTACAAATAAGTAATATATAGGTTACAAACCGCTGTCGAATGAGATTTTACGAACGTGCCCAGAACACTGGCCATATTCCCGCGCTTTATGACAACGCCCACTATGAAGTTTTTTTCATTGAAAGAAAATAGGTTTATTTTTAGAACAAACATAAAATGTATATGTGAAATAAATACATATATTTGAAGTAATAAAGCGACAATACAAACCACAAAGTATCAAGAAAAGATATACATATAAGTCCTAAAAATTTAATCAAGCTCAGCAAAAATGTCGATCTGTTAGACCAGTGGTCGGCTAACTTATTACCCAAAGAGCCAAATATGAACATTACAATAATTTAAAAAAATATTAATAGCCAAATCTGCTTGTTTAGTAAACTTTTATTACACTAAATAAGTAGTACACTAAATAAAACTAAATTTAATTCTTAATAAATATTTATTAATGCGAACAATGTGCTTGCATCTCCTTGGAAAGTTTCAAAGTCAGGTTTGTTGTATGTTGTTGTTTTTAATTTTAGTCATGATTTTTTTATTTTTTTTTTATTGCTGGAGATCAGCAGACAGGCAGACGGCCCACTTGATGGAAAGCGGTTACCATCGCCTATGGACATTTACAACAGCAAAGTTGCTACAAATGCGCTGCTGCTCTCTTAAGGGAGACTGGAACCAGGTCACTAATGCCGGAACACAACTCAAGGTTGTTATGGCGACATACTTTAGACCAGGGGTGGTAGCCATCCAGTCGGGCACATGCCCTACCTGGCTGTGGGTTGTTAAGTCGCCTCTTACGACAGGCCGCTCGGCCGCAGGAAATTGTATTCTTTCTCCGTTCCTGCACGGATACAATTCAACGGATTTCAAGTTCCAAGATCTCATCAATAAGACTTATTATTGCACCTTCCGTGGATATTTGTAC
This sequence comes from Dendrolimus kikuchii, assembly GCA_019925095.2. Taxonomy (NCBI): domain Eukaryota; kingdom Metazoa; phylum Arthropoda; class Insecta; order Lepidoptera; family Lasiocampidae; genus Dendrolimus; species Dendrolimus kikuchii. Next base: position 16,611,177 of record CM034405.1, on the reverse strand, counting down.
CAGAGCCGCACTTATGGAGCCATAGAGCCACATACGGCTCTGGAGCCGCACTTTGCCGACCACTGTGTTAGACCAATGCTGATCTTCCGCTTGAACTTAGAGCGACGTTACGGCAAAACTATACATTATATTATTAACTAGCGACCCGGCGCGGTTTCACCCGCGCTCTGTCCCGCTCCCATGGTATATAGCGTCATGTTATATATAGCCTATGACACTCCCTGTTAACGTAGCTTTCGAACAGTAAAAGGATTTTTAAAATCGGTATAGCAGATCCAGAGATTACTCACTACGACGTCACAAACTCACAAAATTTATACTATAATAGACTATAGAGTAACACATAGTAGCAGATACAATACAAATAAGTTTTCTTGCATTGTATTCGATTATATGTAATTTTACTATATCTTTGCCTGTTTACTATTATTATTATGAAATGTCAAAGTCACGACTTAGTATAGATAAATAATTATGTTATTGAAGTAATAGTAACAAATACTTAATTACTTACAGGAGCTCTTAGGTAAGAAGCTGCTGGAGGGGTTCATGGAATTCGCAAGTAAAGTAGTAAGAAAGGCAGTCAAAAGGAACGGGTCAACAAATAAAACTATAGACATTAACAGCCTAAAAATAGAAAATAATATATAGAATAGATAAATAGACGATAAGGTATAAATGTTAAAATATATATGAATATAAACATATATATAAGGTAGAAAATAGGATTAATAGTGTTAAATATCTGTATAGCTATAAGAGCGAAATGTATAGAGATTAGTTAGTGATAAGAACAATGTAAAACTAGTATATATATATATATATATATATAAAAATATAATAGATTTAAGATTTTGAAAAAGAAAAAAAAGAAAAGAAAAGAAACAAAACAAAAAAGAAATAAAATAATAAGACTTCCCCCCTTTATTTTCCATAGTAGTAAAATTAGCAAATAAAATAGACAAGAGAAAAGAAAGACTCTGTCTTGCAAAATGACGGAGGAGACGGCGATTAAAAAAAAAAGAAAAAAGAATATACTTAGTTACTTAAATAAATTTACAAATATTTATAACATAAAATTCATATACAACCAATATTAAGCATACATATAATAAATTTAACGATATATACCCAACATTGTATTAGTTTATAGTCTCAGTACATAAATGTCACTTTCATAGTTTATTAAAATAAAAATGCTAATTCTCACTGGGACCGATAAAAGCACGGGTCTGTGTGTTTATGCCTGTTTCAGCTCTTGATCCAAAATCAATCTTCTTTATATTCTATGATGGCGCGGAAGTAGGGCGGCCGATGAGAGTACGGGGCTACGAATGCACAAACAAATAGTTGTTATATAACACGTCTAACTTATATAGGTACTTTGTAAATTTTTACGAGCTCTTTCATTCGTAAGTGAGTATAACACCTTCAAAGAACCAAACAGCTAAAAGCGAAAAGAATATTCTGTTTTAATTTCCTTGGCCATTCTTAACAAAAACAATGCCCTATGATGATATGAACCTTCATGCATGTCCGTCTATTTTTGTATTTCAGTTATTTTTACAGTCATAACAACCTTGAGTTGTGTTCCGGCAATAGTGACCAGGTTTCAGTCTCCCTTAAGAGAGCAACAGCGCGTTAGTAGTACCTTTGGTGTTGCAAATGTCCATAGGCGATGGTAACCGCTTTCCATCAAGTGGGCCGTCTGCCTGTCTGCTGATCTCCTGCAATAAAAAATATAAAAAAACAAAATATTTTCAAGGGTTGATTTTTTTAGGTATATAGTCATGTGGAATTGTTAGTCCAATTTTGAAATGTCATAACTGTGTGGTTCCTACCTCGGCCAACGGATCAGTATGGCAATCCAGCGAAGTAGTGTACCCAGACTTCTAGGAAGCTTACCCATTGTCTTCAATGATCTCAGTATTTTACTTTGGTATTACAGCATTATAGGTAGAATACAATATAAGTTTAGTTTCCTTCATTGTACTAGTTTATAATTAAACTACCTATGACAACGACTTCATCCGCAAGGAATTTCTTTTCGCGAATCTCTAACTAACTAACTCCGTTGGCTCAGCGACCCAAAGTGAGTCTTGGCCTCCGAAACGAGATCACGCCACTTTCCTTTGTCCTGCACAGTGTCTTGCCAATTGTGGGCTTGTAGTGCGGTCAGGTCAGCTTCCAATCTATCCTTCCAGCGATACTTGGGACGACCAACGGTCGTCCACCGACTGGTTGCCCCAAGTATGCTTTCTTCACTCCCCGACCCTCTTCCATACGCTCTATATGAGCAAGCTAGCGGAGACGGTGAGATTTTATCTCCCCAATGTTGGGCTCGGCCATGAGGTCTTCTATTTCGGAGTTGGTTAGGACCCTCCAGCTGCCATCTTCTTTTATTGTTGGGCCCAAGATTTTTCTGAGAACCTTCCTCTCTGTGACCAACAATTGGTACAGTACAATTGTCAAGGCCTCACAGCCGTACATCAAAATCTCTAAAAAACAAAAAAGAAGGGAGCCTAAATTACTCCTTATAATATTAACATCAGCTGTCTGCCAGTGAAAGTCCCGTCAAAATCGGTCCAGCCGTTTCAGAGGGTAGCCGGAACATCCAGAGACAGACAGAAATTCAAAAAATTGCATTTTCGGAATCTCCTGCTCCGAATTGGCACATTGATTTTTTCAAATTTTTATTTTGACATTACAGACACTTCAATTTTATTTACTTGTATAGATGTAGGTAATGTGTGAGTATATATTAATGGTTTAATATTTTCTGAAGTTTTCTCGATTAGTATACATAATAAAACTACGTTTTAACGGTTTTAAACGCGGTAATTTATTTGATTTTTATTATTCCGATGCTTCGGCAACTTTTCAGTAGCCGTGATCACGGAAGACAAAGATGTCAAGTGTCAATGAGTATTGTTAAAGTTTTATTTAACCTACCGCCAACTTGTTTACTTTAATTATTTAATTTTAATTTTGTTTATGGTTATTATTTAGTCTATGGGAGCTTAATCTAATTTACCACCGCTTCGCAACATGTTGTGGCTTGAAGAGAAGAAGCGGCGTAAAGAAACCCATCAGCAAATATGTCTAGCTCTAATAATTTTATATAATATTAAAATGGGTGGGAGGAAAAATAAAAAGATATTATCAATCAAGTTAGTTTGTGTTCCAGTGCACGCAGAAAGAGCTCACAGTGTCTTGAGGTTGGTTATTTGTTTGGGTTTTGATGATCGGATCCCAAACAGGTGGAATAATAATTAACAATAGTCATTGACACTTGACATCTTTGTCTTCCGTGATCACAACTACTGAAAAGTAGCGAAAACGTCTGAACGATAAAATTCAAATAAAGCGCTTAAAACCGTTAGAACTTAAGTTTTATTAATTAATGATTTCTTATCAACAGAGATATTTCGAGTAACTATGCTCTTTCAATTAAATCAATAGGTAGATATATACTTCCGATGTATTCGTTTAAAACTATATATTTTTATGAACAAAGATTCAAGGTATAGGAGAATAATATAACGCTGCCCTTATCGTTTTAAACCGCACCTGTGAATAATACCGGCCTCATTTCGGGATGATAAGCTTAATATATCGCTTAAGCAATCTAGCGGAATTATAATTTGTGGGCAACATTGTTAATTCCGCGTTTTCGTGGTTTATAATCGCATAAACCAAATTATAAAGCTGCTCTTGTGATATATATGGCACCAGGTAGCTGCTTAACACGTGGCCGTGTGGGAGTCGGGCAAGTATTATTTACATAACTTGTCAATTTTTATATTATAACAATTGAATGTAATAAAACGTATATGAAGAGATCAGTAGAAGAAAATGAAGCGCAGTGTTTTCCAAAGTTCTAGTAACTTGATATCCACCGTCTCTGCCTGCTCTAATGGGAAAAAGGCATAATTTTTAGCCAGGTGGTAGAGTATTTGCTCGACTGGATGGCGACCACCCCTGGTCTAGAGTATGCCGCCATAACAACCTTGTGTTGTGTTCCGGCATTAATGACCAGGTTCCAGTCTCCTTTAAGAGAGCAGCAGCGCATTTGTAGCAATTTGGTGTTGCAAATGTCCATAGGCGATGGTAAGCGCTTTCCACCAAGTGGGCCATCTGCTGAACTCCTGCAATAAAAAAAATAAAATAAAAAAAAAATAATGATATATTTAGAGAAAAAAATATTTAGAAAACAATATCACGTTTTATAACATTGATGTCTTGGACACGGGGGCTGCGGATGACAGTTAACGTACGCCGCAGGGAGCGCCACTCACGAACATAATGAGATTTTTCTTTTTACAAAAACATTTACATAAAACTCGTACATAAACAAACATACTTTCCTTCACATCCATCTAACGACTTCTACCACGACGGCGTATAATATGGAGCGAGGGCTATACGTCAGTGAGATTTTAGATATGTGGAATTTATTGAATGACATTATACGCGAACTTGGCACTAATGAACAATGCGTTGAATTCAATATTATAATAGACGTTTATATCAGCTCATTAATGTCCCACTGCTAGGCTCAAGGTCTCCCTATATTCAGGAGAACGAACAATATACCAGCTACGCTCGCCCAAGATTATTAACGGGTTTCACAAGTAGATTATCGCAATCTTCATGTTTCATCATGTTTTAATTCACTGTCTGCAGTTCATCTACCCAATAATGCATACTTTCCGGCCAGGATTTGAACGCACATCATTCCGCTACTACGGACTTGGATTAACCACAGGCGACGCACACATATCCCTATTAATATTATAAATGCGAAAGTAACTCTGTCTGTCTGTCTGTTCCGTTTTCACGGAAAAACTACTGGACCGATTTGGCTGAAACTCAGTATACTTATATATATTTTCGATGCCGAGGATGAACATAGGATACTTTTTATCTCGAAAAATGGGATAGTTTCCGGGATAAAAATATATTTGTCTGTTTGTTTGTTATGCTTTTACGGAAAAACTACTGGACCGATTTGGCTGAAAATCGGTATATATGTAATTTTCATAACGAGGGTGGACAAGGGATATTTTTCATCCCGGATAATGGGATAGATTTTGGGATAGATTTATGTAAAGGTTATCCCAAAAGTGGGACAGGTTTTGGTTGGTTTTGTGATTTGCCATTTTCATCATTTTGGTTATTTTGTCCTGGGATAGATTTATGTAAAGGTTATCCCAAAAGTGGGACAGGTTTTGGTTGGTTTTGTGATTTGCCATTTTCATCATTTTGGTTATTTTGTCCGTTTTGCTCTTTGTGTTCTTTTTGCTCTTTTGCTCTTTTTGCTCTTTCGCTCTTTTGCTCTTTTTGCCCTTTTTGTCCATTTTGACAATTTCGCTCTTATTGCTTTTTTGGTCCTTTTGGCTCTTTTTGTCCTTTTTGATTTTTTGTCCTTTTTGCTGTTTTTGTTATTTTTGTAGTTTTCATTGACGGGGATAGATAAATAAAATTAGGACTGTTTGTAATAGAGGACGAAAGTTTGGATGAGACCAATCATTTCTCAAGTTCATAGATATAAAAATTCATCGTCTATAAAAATGCGATAGTAACTCGATGTGTTTTGCTGTTAAGCTTTCGGAAAACACTGGGAATACTGGATTGTTTTTATTGTAATTTTGTTTAAATGTAGTTTTAATGCCGAAAATGGACATATTTTATATACTCATGCCAGGAGATCGGATAGTTTGCGATATAAAATTAAGTGAAATTTTCGGGTGCAAATGGCACTAACATAAGAATGTTGTACAATGTAACCTGTATTAACGCCTGCTCTTTAAACAAGAAGCAGGAACTAGAAGTTAACCCGCGACGCAGCCGCGGGGTAAACTCTAGTATTAGATATTTATTATACTAATTATACATTGTTAACAAAAATTAAAGTATTTTTAACGGCTTTTATGCGCGGCTTATTATGTATACTAGTGGAGCTATTTCAAGGAAAATATTGTTATTTTGTAATTAAAATAAGGGTAACACGGTGCTAATAGTTGATTTTTAAAAATTAGTGTCACGCGAGTCCCCATTCGAAGCGAGCGCAACCGCCGTACATATAGATTTCCTTCGCCGTGTACACACCCCCGAAGCCTGGCAGCCATATTTTTCGGTATTTTATTTAAATACTACCGGTATCCCCTACATTAACTATACTAATGATGAATGATTCATGAATGAATCAATTCATTCATAAGAGTGCAAAAAATAAATAACCATATAAATAATAATAACATATACAACTAATAGTTATCACGCGTTTCTCGCCAGAACCTGGTATTCTCAGATTATAAGTATCCTATATTCTTGCCGATCATTGAAAATATGTCAATTTCCAAACCTGTGCAAGTTACACAAACTGTCATATTTATGTTAGTAGGGACTAGTACTATTCTTCGCAATTAAATTGTACCAGCGAGAAGTAGAGGTTAAATAATACTTCAGATGGCAGAGAGTACTATTCACTGTCGAGTGCTGATGTGAAATTGAGACATAGAACACTAGTTATCACGCGTTTGTCGCCAGAACCTGGTATTCTCATATTATACATATCATACATACATACATATCATTGAAAATATGTCAATTTCCAAACCTGTGCAAGTTACACAAACTGTCATATTTATGTTAGTAGGGACTAGTACTATTCTTCGCAATTAAATTGTACCAGCGAGAAGTAGAGATTAAATAATACTTCAGATGGCAGAGAGTACTATTCACTGTCGAGTGCTGATGTGAAATTGAGACATAGAACACTAGTACAATTGTGAACTGATTTATTTTGGTAACGGTAACCTTAAGTACAAATATTAACAAGTCATACTGCTAGTAACATGTATAGCACAGTGTGTGAGCGGGACGGACGATGTGCGAGCGAGATAGAGCAAGTATTAATATGTGCGTTCGGTACGCTTCCGCGCTCCCACGTGACCTCATTCACCGGGATTAGGGTGATGTAAGAGGTCGCGATTTATGCCCCTAACGCCACAGATAGGCCACCAGACGCCAATGATGGCCAACCGAAGCCCGGGAAGGCCACCGGAAGCCTAAATTGGCCAACCAACGCCGCTGACGTAGCCCACGCCAAGCCGCGAAGGCCATCGAAAGCCGCGGATTGACCCGCGCGAGCCGCCGACACCACGGCGGCTCCCACATACAGATACAGAAGGGTAGTAGCCCTCCGAGCTGCAGCCGGGGTAAAGAGCTTCAGCTCGAAGCCCCCTCACCAACACGTCGATTTCGACGTAGTTGAAGAAAAGCGATCGAAAGCTTCCGCGCTGCGCTGGTCAAGTAGTCAGTAGTTTGTTGTCCGCTGCAATGACTAGACGTATACCATAAAATAAAAAACTTTTACAAAAATTTAAAATTTATTTCGAATATACAATAATGTAAAAATCACATGGAAGTACTAGATAATATGATTCGCTTATTGACTATTATTTAATATAATATTTTTTTACATACATCATCAATAAATATTGAGGGCTAAAAGGCTATTTGTAGTAACCGACATTTTGTGATATTTGAAATATTTTTTTTCATTGTATCGTCCCAGCTTAAACAAAATGGTTAATGAATCTTATGTACATAATATCTATAGCTGTTTTTATGTTTCAAAACTAACATAGTTTATTAATGATATCTTTTTTGGGTCGTTTGAAACTTTAAACTTTGTCTTCTCCCGATAGATTTTCCAAATGTCGTTTAAAACACATAGGCTTTGGACTCCTCGATATTTATTATATCGAGGGGTGAAAGGTTAATTGTTACAAGCGACATTTTGTGAGAAATATAATGGATTTTTTTTTCATCCTATATAGTGTATCAACTTTTGGAAATATAAAGAACTTGCTTTCCAATTAACATTTATAATATTCTTCTTGTTAAAATATCGAGCCTTTACTGCCATTTTATCGTAAGCGACATTTGGACCTAGATATATTTTTTATACAAAATGTTATACTATTTAAATTATTATTATTATTTAGACTCTCCTTCATATTTTCAAAATGTCGCTTGAAATAAGTAGCTTTCAAACCCTAGATATAAAATGTTAAATAATAATTAGATGAAATACGTGCAACATAATCTTACATAACAAATTGTATGTATAGCTTATCTAGAGGAGAGGCGTGATTCCGGGCACCTACCTGCCAGGGTCGTGGCGCGAAGCTGTTGTCCTACGACCCTAGGGTGATGGGATGCTTTTAGTGGGTTTCCGCTAGTCGCTGCGAGTTGTACACTACCTGTTCGTTCCCGAGAAGTAGGGTGTGCAAAAAATACACATTCTCCAATCATATAAAGAACCTCATGAATCAATCGTCCTTATGTGTACATCAGAACGCGAGTCAACATTTAATTATTAGTGTTTTTATGTTTAAGGCTTGGCAACTAGGCCTTTAAGCCAGGCGCCGTTGTATTGTAGGCTAAAATCGACGTCATTCAACGGAGTTCTTGTGAAAACTCGAAAGGCCACATTTGGCTATATAGTTCACATTTCTCGCAAAAACACATAATTACTACTCAAAAACTATCAATATCCTACAATTATTGTTCATTTTAGAGTAATATTACACATTTTTAGAAAATAGAACTGCACAGCACAACGTCTCCTTTCAGTTCCCGCTAAAAACTCCCAATATTTAATTGCGCAGGTATAATACCCGCCACAAAAAATCCCACACACGCGGCGCTGTAGTCGTCGTACACAACCCTGCTAGAGTAATTATCTGCTTATCCATATATCGCTGTATGATTAACTGAATAATAAAAACTAAATATTCCACAATTAAAGCCGTAAATTAATTTCCTGGCTACTTTACAAATAAAATCCTAACAAATGGCGGAACTGCCACTTTTAGTTCCTTTATTTTCCGTGGGACTTGTTTCGTGGCGCGGACTCAACGTAGTTGTTTATCGCCATGACTGTGTTATTTTATATTCCCCACTAGTTTACATTGAGCTATTTAATGCTTGACGTGGTGGAGACATGTTGGAATTATTATCTTGATTAGAGCTTTTAGGGGCGGCTCGATTGATGTGATACTATGCTTTCACAGAATATCGGCGTGTGTTTCCAGTGTTCCCACTCGTACTATAATATATAGTATCGTACTATATTTTAGCCAATTGTACTTTATATTATAGAAAAATAATATAGTACAAAATGTATTATATTTTCATCGCTAACTAAATAGTCGCGCTTTTTGTTTAGATTTTAGATTATTATGTTTATTTCAAAAATAATAAACCTTTGCTGGCTTTATCAACTGACGCCATTCAACGGAGATCTTGTGACAACTCGAAAGCCCACATTTGACTATACAGTTCACATTTCTCACAAAAACACATAATTACTAGTCAACCTATCAATATCCTACAACTATTGTTCATTTTAGAGTAATTTTACACATTTTTAGAAAATAAAACTGCACAGCACAACATCTCCTTTCAGTTCCCGCCAAAAACACCGTTATACTCTTTCATTGCTATCAGCTACAGATTATCTTTACATAATATAAAATTTCGTCTTGTAGAATATTACGTAAGATATTGATACCTTTACGTTATTAATGAATGGTCCCTTACCGAGTGTGTAGGTAAGTAAGTCTTTAGACTGTAGCATAATTACATAAACAACGACGCGTGGGTTAAGTTTAAAATAAGCCACAATATCATGTTAAACATTTCAACAAGTCTTACGATTATAACTTGGATAAGTACTTAATAGAACGAAATAAAAAAAATGAATATAATTTCAACAAAATAAAAATAAACTCAAAAAAATTATAACAAAAAACCGAGATTCAAATGTTATATAGAACATGTCTATTTTATTATTCATAATTTTCAATAGATCTAAAATATGGCATTGCAATGATAAGCAATTTAAATCAGATTAAAAAAAATTAAGATAGTTTAGATAGTTCAAAGTATATCTTAATTATATAGAGAAATTTTTCTTAAATGTAATCATCAAAAAAACTCACACATACACATTTTGTTTAAAATAAACGAATATCGACGGTTAACACTATCAAGTCTTCTAAGTATTTTATGTATGGTCCGTGTAAAATTTTACACTGACCATATAAAATTCCATTTATCTTTAATAGTAGTGCAAATAAAGACAAACAAAAACATATACCTTGTTTTATCACTAGATACGTTTTTGAATCGTTTTGAAGTCGCGGTAGCGTCATGGCTAGCGCACGCGTCCCAAACTCAAACCGCGTGGGTTCGATCCTGGCCGGAACGCATGCACCACTTAGGCAGTTTTCTGACCTAATGTGCATATTGTTACAATTACCACGTGCGAATAACGGCGAAGGAAAACATCGTGATGCAACCTGCACATCGAGATAACCGATGTGTCAAAGCTGCCAAGCCGCCTTGGACAAGCGTGGCGGGTATACTGTCCGTTCCCCTCATAGTGGGAGGCCTGAGCCCAGCAGCGGGACATTTATGGGCTGTTATTACTATTACTACATTTTTGAATAAAGTTTCATCAGACATTTTGTGACAAGGGGTGGGAGAGGTTCTAAATTTCGTGACGTCACATTTCAAAATGTAATTAATATATTTAAGCTTTAAAACACGAAACTATCAACGAAAAACTTCAAAATATTTCCAACTCTATCAGTATGAGAATAGTGTTTTAATTACTCATTAACTGATGTCTCATTAGGGAGGGAGCAGTCTCAGGATTGTGATGAGCTGTGACAAGGACGAGGGTCGCAATATCATGAAATACGTAATTTGTGGATGGCATAAAAATATTCCTTTAATATCATGAAAATATTCTGTAAATCAATGTCATAATAGTACATTATGGTACTAGTGTGTAACATTGGTGATTACCGCCGAGGCGCCATTGAGACTCGAGCCGTAGGCGAGGGTCTTAAGAGAGCCGAGGACGGTAACCATCAATACACACGTGTATCATACGACGTTTTTCAACACACTTGTGAATAAAATAACAACAAAAACTCATTTTATTTAGTAGATAAAAAAAGTTATATATGAGTGAAAGTTTTATTTATTAAACACGTACGAGTTAAAATTATCTATTTAAATAAGAAGTTGCATGAAATGAGCACGCAATAGGAACATTAATTTATTTGTTCTATAGAACACGATCTTTTTTTTTGAATAAAACCTTTTTTAAGAACAAAGCAACTCAACCAATAAAATTTAAAAAAAAAATCTATAACTCACTAGTGAGTTATAATGTTTTTTACTCACAGTTTGATAATGGGTGTCATTCTGTGCCTAATTGCGGTGACCATAGAGCCACTTTATGAGCAAGTGTGTTGAAAAATATTTTTCAACTGTGAGTAAAAAACATTATAACTCACTAGTGAGTTATAGATTATTTTTTTAAATTTTATTGGTTGAGTTGCTTTGTTCTTAAAAAAGGTTTTATTAAAAAAAAAAGATCGTGTTCTATAGAACAAATAAATTAATGTTCCTATTGCTTGCTCATTTCATGCAACTTCTTATTTAAATAGATAATTTTAACTCGTACGTGTTTAATAAATAAAACTTTCACTCATATATAACTTTTTTTATCTACTAAATAAAATGAGTTTTTGTTGTTATTTTATTCACAAGTGTGTTGAAAAACGTCGTATGATACACGTGTGTATTGATGGTTACCGTCCTCGGCTCTCTTAAGACCCTCGCCTACGGCTCGAGTCTCAATGGCGCCTCGGCGGTAATCACCAATGTTACACACTAGTACCATAATGTACTATAGCCCTAAAATATTGTGCACCATATAATTTTTTACGAATCAATCCTCTCTTTCTCTCACACACTCTCCTATATTACTTTTCTATTGTATAAGCTAGAATGTTTATGTGAAGAATCAGTAAAAACGTAGTTAGTCATACTTCAGATATGAGGTCTTGATAGTTAACCGTAGATATTGTGAGTATTATATACCGATACATGATAATAATGAAGAATTATATAACAGCGCTGCTTGCCATCTGGTTGACACCGCAGGTGCCGTCGCCCCTGAACACGCGATAATAGCCCTGCTCACCCCAAGACGGGCCCCATGAGTTCTTCACTATCCAATACGGAAGACGTTTATTGAAAAGGGGGTAGTCTGGAAAACAATTAAGTGTTAGTGTACAAACAGATAAATTAGCTTCGGTTTTTGCGTTTATTTACTTTAAACTTGAAATTTAGTGTTAAAAAATTATGTTTAATATTAGTATTTATTATTTTAATATCGTTTAATGTTGTCAGTTTCATATTAAGTACCTGCCTATAAAAAATATATATAAAGTATAGGTTTATTTATTTATGTGCCGGCAGTACACTACGAACGCAAGAATAATGGTCGATGATGTTATGCTGGAGCAAGTGAGTGAGTTTGTATATCTTGGATGTGCTTTTAGCATGGATGGAAGGTACACCGCTGATATAGAAAGAAGAGTGAATTTGGGGAATGGTGTGAATGGAGCGTTAGGTAAACTTCTAGGCGCTAAGAACCTTAGCCAGAAGGCCCAGCTTGCCATACACAACGCGGTGCTGGTAGCGAGAGTTGGGTATGAAGGAGAGAGCATTAAAGTAGAGTAAACGCGATCGTGATGCGAGCACTGCGCAAAATCTGCGGAGTGACGTTCGCGGACGCGTTCGTAATACCGAAGTAAGAAAGAGAGTTGGTCTGAAAGAGAGTGTCGGGGTGAAGGTAAGGAAAGGAATGCACCGGTGGTTCGGGCATGTGAAAAGAATGCATAATGAAAGAATGACTAAACAGATATACAATGCAAAAGTGGATGGATGCAGAAGACGTGGAAGGCCACGACACACCTTCCATGATCAAATTGATCATGTACTAGCAGAAGGTGAGGTCAGGAGCCTTAAGAACAGACGAGCGTGCATGACAAGAGTTATGAATGTCAAAGAAGCAAGTGAGGTGTGTAAGAATAAGCCTGAATGGCGCTCTGTTGTTTGTGCCTACCCCGCAAGGGAACTGGCGTGAAGTTATGTATGTATGTATGTATGTAGTACACTACTACAAACACAAAAACGTCTGGCAGCTAATTTATCAGTACATATCGCACCCTTAATCCAATACGGACACCATCCAAAAAAAGTTAACTTTACAGAAGAACCAAAAAACGTTATTTTTTTTAAGCATAAATATCAGTATTATTAAATGCATTATTACAGTACCTTCTAGTGGATATTTATGTTACTTTTAAACTAGGTATAGTGCTATTACACATATAGCCATGTTTTAAGATAGATGTCATTAAAAAGTCAAAATTGGCAAAATTTTGTAGTGTCAGTATTGAATGTAGCGTGGGATATTATTAGGCCTTTTCCTAAAGGGAATAGATCTCCACTTACTATGAGACCTTTAGTTTATGTTATCTTGCATTAACTAACTAACAAAGACCCGAAATGAGTCCTGGCCTCCGAAATGCGAATACTCCACTCCTTTCTGTTCAGCGCTGTCTCCTGTCAGTCATAGGCATGAAGCTCGCTCAGATCAGCCTCCATTACGTCAGTCCAGCAATATCTGGGCCGACCAACTGGTCGCCGTCCCGACCGAATATTGTGCATAAATCTTGCATTTGTGCACAATATTTTAAGTAATTAAATTAATTCAAATATTTTTATTTAAACTAGACTTAGATAAACCTGTATCCGATTCCTGGTATTCCCCACTACTTTTGAGCTCAAACAATTTGAAAATATTCCTATGAAAAAATTGTAGCAATCTTCGAGGATATAATATCGATAGTTCTGGTTTTTTTTGTTGTGGTTGTGTGTGTGCGTGCGCGTGAGTGAGTGAGTGAGTGAGTGAGTGAGTGAGTGAGTGAGTGAGTGAGTGAGTGAGTGAGTGAGTGAGTGAGTGAGTGAGTGAGTGAGTGAGTGAGTGAGTGCGTGCGTGCGTGCGTGCGTGCGTGCGTGCGTGCGTGCGTGCGTGCGTGCGTGCGTGCGTGCGTGCGTGCGTGAGTGCGTGCGTGTGTGTGTGTGTGTGTGTGTATGTGTACAATATCACAATTAGTTAATAACGTTTATATAATACTAGATGTGACCGCGACGTCGTCCGCGTGGAATTTGTTTTCAAAACCACCCGATTTTGTAACATTCTTCATTGGTACTGCGCGCCTATTAGTCTTAGCGTATGAAATATAGCCTTCCTGGATAAATGAGCTATCTAACATTGAAAGAATATTTCAAATCAGACCAGTAGTTCCTAAGATTAGCGCGTTCAATCAAACACACAAACACTTCAGCTTTATATATTAGTATAAGATGCTTATGTTCGAGAAAGTTAGTAGTAGTTACCTTTAATTCCATATCCGACAAGCAGCACGCCGTGGTCCAGGTTCTTCGGGTTGCAAAGCGTCCTCCAGGGATGAGAGATGCCGCCCATGTAGAATTGCATAGCGTTCGCATTTATTCCTATAAATCACATATGAACATACATTACATCAACCGGGATTAACTGAAAGCATGTCAGTTTTAACAATGACAATGACCCTATTCCTCTAGTAGCTCACAACGTCCAAAATACTCCGTCAGCCGTTCCACATGGCGACCACGGTCATTATGGTCGTGGCGAAAACGTCATTATTTTCGACCACACAGCGCTCACAACGACCCATGTCAAGAGGTGGGTCGAAGTGGGCGTTGATCACAGAACATTAAGTCTCTCTATCGATTGACATTGAAAAAGGCACGATTTTCAGATCAACCAATGACATTTGTATATTTCGTCGTTAGTGACATCAACGCTCCATAATCCGTTTGACTAGAGTTTATGATTGTAACGCCCGCAAGCAAAGCGGTCGTTGCCTCTTGTGGAACGTAGCCTACGTATGATGATACTTATATGTATAAAAGTTAAATAAATTCTGGAGAATAAATCCAAAGTACTTATTTTCTGTCAAATAATCTGTTTATCTTACAACAAGAAGTAAGTTATTTGTCTTACCTATTGAAATGGGTCCATTCTTAACCAGCCACTTGGCCATGTCGGTCTCATTCGAGGATATGTTCACGGCGCCGCTGATCTGAACCTTGGACAGGGTCTTGTTGTACACGCATTTATCGTCTCCAGCTTCGTATGGATAATCATTTTCCAATTCAAGACCGCCTAGTTGCTCTATGGCCCTGGAAAAGTGGTTTCGCTTTTCAGTTCCAAATATAATCACACTTCATCCTATTATGATAATTCTTTTACAGTGCAGGCTGTCACACTTTGGAATATGCTGCCTCTTACTTGCAGAGAGGCC
Source organism: Dendrolimus kikuchii (assembly GCA_019925095.2). NCBI lineage: Eukaryota > Metazoa > Arthropoda > Insecta > Lepidoptera > Lasiocampidae > Dendrolimus > Dendrolimus kikuchii. The sequence goes on along the minus strand of CM034405.1, from coordinate 16,595,884 downwards.
AAATCCTTAACAACATTTAAAAATTTGCTCTGAAAACACTATTTGTCCACAAATACCTATATCTGATTAACACAATATAATCATGCTAATACATTTAATATAATATATAACTCATGTATATATATGATTTTGTATTTAAGTATGTATTTGTATATTTATTTCTTAAAATAGTTTGAGTATTTATGTATTTATTGCCTATTTCCTGCTCCACCTACATTGCCTGATTCAAATTTCTTTCATTTAGGTTGCCTGGAAGAGATCGCTTTAAGCGATAAGGCCGCCTATTGTATTGCCTAGAAAATATTGTAAAAATGGTCTGTTTTTCTAATCTTACATTTTGGTGTGCAATAAAGTGTTCTCTCTCTCTCTCTCTCTCTTTATTCTTGTCTTATGAGTAAGTAGGATAATATGCCGGCGACTTCTTCCAAGCTTGACTTGAAATTCCCGCGGGATTCCCGGGACACAAATTATCGCAGCATTTAAAAAAGAATGTAACCCATCGTTTTATTGGAAACTATGTCGGAATAAGCTAATTTGTATGCATCCGAAAAACTTCAAAAACCGCACCCGGGAAAATTCACAAAAATAAGAAATATCACACATTTGATTATGTAAAATTTGCTATCGATCAGTGAAGAAATCGCACTGGAATTCCATATTTTTGCCCAGTAGTTTTTACGTGAATCCCGAACAAACGGACCAAACGACATGCAGACACCGAATCTATAAATAATTGCATCATGTTCTCCATCGTTATACAGTCTTTTCCAGTTATTTTTTTGAAGTGAAGCTTTTATATAAACGGGGGGTCTTAGGATTTTTCTGTCACGAAAAAGCGTTACGGCATAATTTTAGACTATACTATGGATGAGTTTTCTGGTTCCGGACCGAATTCAGTTTTTTTGTTTGATAAAATAAAATATGTTTAAATAAAAAATGCGTTCATTAAAATGTATCTAACCTAACCAAATCATAATTTGCAGTAAGCCTGCGAAAAATCGAAATGTGTGCTGGGACACATAGTAGAAGTGAAACTTCACGAACAAGTGGCAAAACGAATCGCAACAAAATTGTAACTTGAAGTTTTACGGGCAGCTTTTCAAATTGGTCAAGTACATTAACAATCTGCCCGTAAAATTTAAAGTTAAAATTTAGTTGCGATTCGTTTTGCCACTTACCCGTTGCCATTCGTTTTTCCACTTCTCCGTTGAAGTTTCTCTTCTACTATGGTTTTAAATGCTTCAATGTACAGGCACGGCATGTTTAGAATTTTATATATATATATATATATAATGATATGTAATTTTATATAATTAGTAGATATTATATTGTGTATAGTTATACATTTTATCACCATATCTTGTATATGTATATAAATTATAATCAGTGTTTGTCTGCCGATTATAATTATGTGTATATTTGTATATATAGTATAGTTATATATTTATTATTAAAATGTAAGTAATCGTACAATAATTATGTATACCACCATCGCGACTCCTAATCAGCAATATTCTTGCCACGGTTTGTCTGGAAGAGATCGCTTTTTAGCGATAAGACCGCCCCTTGTACACAATTAGTATAATACTAGTTCGTGTTTTCTGTAATGGTGTACAATAAAGTTTTATCTATCTATCTAATATTATAGATATACAAAAGATCACTTTGGCGTTGATCACAGATCAGATTATATGCTTTATTTATAGTGTGTTAAAAAATACATTTAACAGAAGTTAAACTTTACAATACAATAAGCGGTCTTATCGCCATTAGCGATTTCTTCTAGAAAACCTTTGGATAGACAAATTCGTAGGCATAATGGTGTGTTGCATGACTTTACCGATTTAGTATCATAAAATAAATGAATACATACACAATATATATATATTCATAAATCTCTTCACGATATAAGACATAACGTGGTTATTTCGTAATTTTTCTATAACTATTTAAAGTTAAAAAAAATCACCAAACCACCTCCAAATTATTGGCACGAAACAATTTTACTCCTTCAAATTTTATCAAAACAGGATAAAAATATCAACATCTTTATAAAAGAGAGATAAAAGATTTGGTTTAATTATTTTTTTTAAACTACTTTATTGTTTTCAGAATAAAATAGTATATACATACATACATAACTTCACGCCAGTTCCCTTGCGGGGTAGGCACGACCAACAGAGCGCCATTTAGACTTATTCTTACACACCTCACTTACTTCCCTGACTTTCATAACTCTTGTCATGCATGCTCGTCTATTCTTAAGGCTCCTGACATCACCTTCTGCTAGTACACGATCAATTTGATCATGGAAGGTGTGTCGTGGCGTTCCACGACTTCTGCATCCATCCACTTTTGTATTGTATATCTGTTTAGTAATTCTTTCATCGTGCATTCTTTCCACCACTTTCCATTATCAACAAAATAGTAATACATGTAAAAAACGACCGCGTCTATAGAATCCCCGCTATCACCGGAAAAATCAGTACTGAAAATCCTTAGGGATGTTGGCGTTGCTAAAAGCCTTAATCTTTGTGTATAAGACTCCAGATTCTATAAGTTGGGGCCTGCAAGACTCGAAAAGTACCCGATGGATTGAGGCAGAGACTACAAATCTCCAGTTGCGACGATCCTGACAAATAACTTTCGCTTCATCTACTTTCATTAACCTCTTCATACATGCACATTTATTTGATATACTTTTTACCTGACCTCGTTTTAACACTTGTTCTTTGATCATGGTGTTGTACGTCGTGGTCTACCGGTACCAACTCTACCATTCACAGTACTGTCATACACTTGTTTTGTGATTTATAATTACATGAATATATATTTGTGAATTATAATTACATTGATATTCACAAAAACGAGTTTTGAGAGATACAAAAATATTGTAAAACACATTATATTAATAGTTCTTAATAGGAAAGAAACCGGCTCTTAAACAACTTAATAAGCAGTCACAGACGCTTGTATTTTATAATAATAGTAAAGCACCTGTAGTCACAACAATATTTCTATACTATTATACCGATTTTACGTTTAAGCATCGAAGAACACTAGGAATAACACGCTCAATAAAAAATGAAGCTCCGAAAAGGTCTTAAATCTGACATGACCAGATGACTCCACAGGTCAATCTTTTATAGCTTTTCATGAAATGACATTATTAAACAAGCATGCAACATCTAAAGGAACTGCTGTAATTTAGCTTACAATATTTGATCTAAACAAACGAACTTTTTTATTTTTTATTTCAGGAGTTCAGCAGACAGGCAGACGGCCCACTTTATGGAATGCGGTTACCATCGCCTATGGACATTTGCAACACCAAAGGTGCTACAAATGCGCTGCTGCTCTCTTAAGGGAAACTGGAACCTGTTCACTATTGCCGGAACACAACTCAGGGTTGCTATGGCGACATGCTTTAGACCAGGGGTGGTAGCCACCCAGTCGGGCAAATGCCCTCCCACCTGGCTGTGGGTTGTTCTGTCGCCTCTTACGACAGGCCGTCCGGCCGCAGGAAATTTATTCTTTCTCCGTTCCTGCACGGATAAAGTGCATAATTCGCACGCTTAATGAAACAAAGAAATATAATATTTTCTTAAGTTTTCGCGACTTGTATACATAATAATACTACGTTTTTAACGGTTTTAAGCGCGGTAAGTTATTTGATTTTGGTTATTCCGACATTTCGGCCACTTTTCAGTGGCCGTGATCACGAAAGACACGTCGTGTCTTCCGTGAACGAAAATGTCAGAATAACCAAAATCAAATAAATTACCGCGCTTAAAACCGTTAAAACGTAGTTTTATTACAAAGCAATATCTCAATATTTGCGTTTTTTTTTAATGGGCGTTTAAAATTTTGGCCTTTTAAGAGTTGTTATTTGTATGTCAATAAATTATAATTATTTCAAGTTGTTGAATGTTCTTTAACTTTAGCTGATTGTATAAGGTTCTATATTCAAGTAAAAGAAATGAAGTTTATTTGTTGATAATCACGAAAAAAATTATAAAAAAGAACAAATAGTCGTATTTATTTCAATTTATGACTAAAAAGTAAACGAATTCTTAATACATTTAAGACTAAATTGCACTAAGTTGAAATAAACTGGCTACTCGAGGATTAAGCTTTGTCAAAAAGCGAATGTCAAATGAGTAGCGAATTTTGCATATTAACTAATAATAATATGAGAAATAAATCTGATGTGTTATTGATAAAGCGACTTATTGGGGTTTATTTATCTTTTTAAAACAATGTTGCTTCACTCATCGCAGTAGGTAGTAAAGAGGGACAATCCTCTATATCGCCAAATAACGGTCAAATTAAAACGCCATTAGAATTATTATAGAGTTTATTAGAACTATACAAACAAGTATAACACAGGTAAAAATATAACCGAACGCAACAAGTCCAAACGTAATGCAGAAGGTCGTAATTCAATAAAACGCGCAAAGTCCGTCACTATTTGATTCCCGAATGTACACACGTCACGCCCGTATCGTAGTTGTAGCTCAACTGACCCCTCTCTCAATCAGGCCGTCGTTTTATACTACACAAATGCAAATGTGCCTGCCCGGCGACGTCGACACAATTTCCTAGAATTAGCTTGTAATTTTAATCCGCAACACCTGGCTAATTATACTCCTGAGCAAGTACAATAGACTGTTCTCCACAATAACTAGAAACGTATGCCAATAAATAAGTGAACAAAATAAGACCATCATAAAAGGATTACAACCAGTTCAAATGCCGACAGGTAATAAAATGTGTTTTTACAGATCTGTACGTGGAATTTGTCTTTGTCGGGGCCTAAGTTATGACAGTATTCTTTATGATAAGTTCTTACTTTTTATAATATAATCTCCAACCTCATGATTATTGAATTATTTTTTTGTTTTAAGCGTGACATAGGTATCACGTACTTATGCACCATGTTTTAATCAAATTAATTAATTGAAGTAACAAACTCAGACCTTTCAACTTTATAGGTCACAAATGGTATCAGTCACCTCACGCCGCTTGACCTTAGGGGCCATCCACAAATTACGTCACACAGCTGATCACATTCGTAAGACTCTCCCCTCCCTAGTGTGACACCACATATTTTGCAATTTTACATCAAGAAATTATTAAATTAAAACAGCAGTTCCGTAATTAGTTTTATTTCCATTTGAATTATTTTTTTATAATTTAAACACTATGCTTATTCAGATAGAGTTGGAAATATTTTGAAGTTCTTCGTTAAAAGTTCGAATTTCGTGTTTTAAATATTCAAAATGTGACGTCCCGAAATTTAGGACCCCTCGCACTCTTTGTCACACTTCATCGACTTCCTCTTCCCCTTAACTTATTACGTAATTTATGTATGGCCCCTCGGCCTCTCTTTTTCTTTCATCTTCTACTAATTATTTGGGGTCGGCACAATTTATCTTTTCCTTCCACACACCTCTATTCTGACATACACACACCACAAATCAGCATATCATACATATTGTCACGCCTATTTCCCATTGAACTAGGTAGAGACGATGGATCTCCACCTGCTACGATCCTGACAAACACTTCGCTTCATCAACTTTCATTAATCCTGTCATACATACACGCTTATTTAGACTACTTTTTATCTGACATTTCTTCACAATATATTCAATCTGATCATGGTGAGTACGTCTCGGTCTACGGGCACCGACTCTACCAGTCACATTGCTGTCATATATCTGTTTTGTGGTTCTGCTTTCATTCATTCTCTCTGCATGCCCAAGCCAACCTTAACATTCCTTTTTCAACTCTTGTCGCTACATCTTCTTTCAATCCAAAACGCTCCCTTATCACACAGTTTCTTATCATATCACTTACATTAACCTTCCATATACTTTTCAAAATTCTCATTTCAACGGTATTTATTCTACTTTCATGATTCCTCATCAACATATCATCCAACACAAAATCCATCTATCTCTTTTCACTACAAAAATTCGTTTACAAATTCTTCGTCAATTATCCATAATTGGATGTTTATCGCAACTGGTACGTTTATAAACAATTTGCAAAAATATTTCCGTTAGCAACGTTTTAACGATTCACAACGCGTTTCGTAAATAATCCGATTTGATTATTTATTCCTTTACTTTGTTTACAATAACCACGGATTTCCAACTTCTAGTAAACAGCGATGATGCGGTCTCATGAAACACTTTGGTTGGTTTTTTTATTGAAGTTCCGTAGCCATTTTGGCAAAAGCAGCACTCATATAAAATCGTCATGTTATCCACCAGTACACATGTCTGAAAAAATCATGTTTTCAGAAATCACCTGGCCTTGTGAATAAAAGTTGACATTAAGGTGTAGTCGATATGCCCCTACACAATAAGATAAATATTGAAATTTCAAAAAAATGAAGTGGGCGAGATATATTATGCAATTAAGGGATTTAAAAATCAGAGTGCATTGTCGCATGAGAGTTGATTATGAATTGAATTACAAAAATAATAACACAATACTAGCGTAATTCTCCCGCACCTACGCCGCGTCAAAAAACCTAGGTAGCAGCTCTATTTTACGTATTGTACATACAAATTTAATTAGGTATTTTATATATATAAATCTTTAATGAAAATGTATCTAACTGATGGCGAAAATCTCTTAAAAATCCAACGTGTGTTTCAGGAAGATTTGCAATATACAAACACGGAAAACGTCTTTGTTTTACCTAATACTTTGCTGTTTTTTGTTACGAAGTTCTCTACAATAAAAAAGAAATTAAGTCCATATAGTCTAGACAACTCTCCATCAAAACATATAGATGAGTCGAAGGCAACCTGATTTGAAGTAATACAAGGAAGACATATTGTTTATGACAACGAAGGTATTTGTTAGTGAATTGAAAAAACGCGATTGCAGCGCCATCTATTTTGCTAATCCGTCTATTCCATGGAAACGACGTAATTTATTAAATCAGGATAAAAAGTATCCTAAGTGTTAACTCGGGTTATAATCCAACGCTCTGTCGAGCTTCACTTGTATACATTGAGTACTTTCCAAAAAAGCTGCGATTGCAGTGCCATCTTTTTCGCTATTTTCGTTTATCCCACCGAAAAGACGTCATTTGTTGGGATAAAAAGTATCCTAAGTTACGCCCCGGGATATAAGCTATGTCGAGTCTCATTTAAATCCGTTAAGTACTTTTCACGTTTGCTTAGAGCAAGAGCAGACAGATAAACAAACAAAAATTTTAAAAAATGTATTTTGGAAATCAGTCGGCCCGAATTATTTCCCTGATTTTTTCCCATTATTAACCTATAGTACAAACTCGAACCATTTAAAAATTTATTATAGTAAAGATGAATTGATAAATTTAATTTATAAAATATGAATCGATAAATTTAACAACCTATACCGTCTGTCCATCTGTTTGGTTTAATCCTAACACTTATTATAAGGCTAACAATGTAAGCATGCAAGCACGTGCTTAACTTATTGACTTCATCAGGACAAAATTGCCTATGAATCAATGAAAACACTTTATTGTTCACCAAGAATTAAAACTACGTTCTTAAAAACTAGGTACAATAATTGTTGAACAAAGGGCGGCCTTGTCGCTTAAAGCGACTATGTGCATAGGACTAGTGTTTTATGATGCATTGTTGAGAAATGGTCAATAAAACTTACCTGTAAGCATTATCCATAAGCCCCCCATCGCAGCCTTGGTCCATTTTGTCGCAGTCTACTAGTTCTTGTTCAGATAATGACAGCAGTTCACCTGACTGCATCTTCCATTGGCCCTCGATATTGCCTAGAAAATTTTATACAACATGTTCTCTAACCCCTGGTTTCTATATTTTACCGACAGTTGTCTGTAATAGTAACTGATCGTTATTAGTTACCGATTCCCACCCAAGCGTTTTGCTAACGCAACATAGTTCTGATAGCAACACGCAACATAATTCAATGAGTTGACGTATAACTACAAAATAAATATATTTTTAAAAGAAGTGACTTTTGTAATATATGATTATCATTAAATATCAAGCTTTCAGACAATCTGATTTAAAAATACTTACAATTACAGAGCCATTTTATATGAATGTTGCATGAACAAAACGCAGTAATGTAAACAACATATAAACTTTTTAAATAATAATTGTTCCAATGTCATTGGATTTATTGTAAAAAAAAAGATGACACAATGTTGTCACTACAGAATTTTTTCTCTAGTTATAGGGATTTGTGATTTTCGATCGCAATTTTTTTAAATAAGTTAAGGCTAAAAACAACTGTTTTTGTGGTTCCAGAGTCAAATGACGTAAACTTTGTGGAAACCTTGTCCGATTTTTTGTTTTCATTCAATTGTTTTAGGGAACTTTTTGTAACGCAACCATTTCACACAGATGTAACGATGGATTTAATGTGTTATTTGAAGCGATGTTGTAATTTATTGTTAATGACGTTAAATATTGACAGTTAGTACGTAGTAATATGTTATCTATTAATAATGTTATAATTATTCACGGTTATTTTTAACGCTATATTTAAGACGCATTAGGTCACAATCGATAATTATAACGTTATCGCAGGTGAAGTTCAAGAATAACAAAAAAACAGTAATTAATGACTTTGGAACCTTTGACCTTATTATTAGAAAACTGGCATTAACCCTACAAGTTTTATCTGTGCTGGCAACAACTGAAAACTGAGAACTTTGTTGTTATAAACATTTGTCGACGAAAATTACGAAAACGACATCACAAAAAACAAAACCTATCCTACATTCTGGGATAAACTACATAAATCTATCCCAAACTCTATCTCTTTTCCGGAATAAAAAGTATCCTATGTCTCTCCAAGATATTGAACTTACTTATATACCAAGTTTCAGCCAAATTGGTGCAATAGTTTTTCGTGAAAGCATTACAGGCAAATAGAAAAATATACTTTTGACCCGAAACTATCCCATTTTTCGGGATAAAAAGTATTCTATGTTCATCCTCGGCATCAAAAAAGTATATATACTGAGTTTCAGCTAAGTCAGTGCAGTAGTTTTACCGTGAAAGGGTAACAGACAGACAGACAAAGTTACTTTCGCATTTATAATATTAATAGGGATGAATATTGAAGCAATACTGGAATTGAAATTAGAATTGTTAAAAGCAGAAATAGCAAATTTGAAAGATATAAATAAGAATTAAATCCAAGTTAAAAGAAGAAGTAAAAAATTAGAATTTAATTTAATTTATAATCACCTATTTATAATGACAAATAAACTGGCAACCTCGACAAACAAACAAAAGTTGCCGAAATCGGGTGGTAATCAAATTCCTACGAATAGTAGTGTTGACAACCAGCGGTTATAATATAGAAACACTTCATCTGTCGTTTCCATACAAAAAGTCTACCGATCGGTTAGAAAATCCCTCGCATCGGTAGTTGGTACTTTCATGAGTAACTAGCTACGAACAGTTCATTATAGAAACATCAGTAGAGTTACCAGGCGGTAATTTTCTAACCGTCGGTATCAAAAACGAATCGTTTTTGTAATATTGAAACCGGGCATAAGTGTATCTAATATTTTAACCAGTTAATATAGTTGGAGGTTAACTTTAATATCTTGAAGGTCAAGTAATAAATTGCTATTAAATTAGTATTAATTATTATAATCATCGCCTCTTAAGATTTTAGGTTACTTGATTAAAGTTTTTAGTGCCTATGTTGTGACCCGTAGATAAAAATGTAAAGAAATGGCGATAGACTCAACAACTATCATATTTAAGATTTAATTAAGCTTACTTGCACAAAGAAATGCTCTCAGTATATTTTAGTAGTATCTGTTTCAAGAAACACAACGCAAAAAGTATTAAATAGATAAGACATACCTGTCACGCTGAAAGCCCAGCAGCTTCCACAAGAGCCTTGATCTTTAACCGCAGTAACTGCATCAAATTCTCTCCAGTCGAAACTTTCTGGGACATCCACATTAGGTATTGTCGCTGGTCTCGTAGGCATTCGATTATCTTCCTTTAAACTAGGCTTCAACCCCATATATTTCGTGCTGAATTCCTCATAAGTTAAATCAGCAAATCTAGTTAAACCATAAGTCGCAGTTCCTCGCTCGTGAATGTTTAAGTCATGAATTTTACGAATGTTATTTTTAAAAATATCAAAGCGTCGGCCCATCTCTTTATGATCATTTATATAATCAGGCTTGTACGTCGTCAAGAAGTTAAAAAATAAGTATTCGGCTTGCACGTGGTGATACACCTCACCTACTGCCGTGTCCTGATAATCACATTGTACTCTAAAATTTGGAGGATGATCTGTCCATGGTCTCAACCAAACATTAACTCTACAAAATTTATTCAAACCAGCATCTTTGTCAAGTTTACAATTAGTCTCTGCACTCAAAGCAAAGCAGTTTGTAGAACCAACTTCGATTTTCATTCGATAATGCAACCCAGCTACAACCTGCTTTTCCAGTGTAAATATTCTAACAACTTGCTGTTTCCGTGGATTAGGATACTTTGCCTCGATATGTTTCAGAGCCTCTTTAGCTAACTGCATACCCATTTCTGCGCTTTCGAATTCTATATGAGATTCTAAAGGTGTCTCATCATCTTCACAGTTTACATCGATGTTCCTTCCATTGTTAATCCAAAGGCGTTCCCAAATTTGTGATACGCAGTGTCTTCTTGGCAGATGTTGTAAAAATTCGCAACTGGTCACATTATCGATCCACTCATACTTTAAACACGATGTGTAGCCCACATCGAAATCTATAGTTGTTACTTTACCGGACGTTATTTTTGTTGAGTATCTATTCACTCTCAACAAACGTTGCTTATACCTATGTTGCGACGTCATCTCTAATTTGTCTAAAGATAATTGAACCAGATGATTTATTAAAATGGTATCCTCAGTTGCATTTTGCCCTAAAGCTCTTTTAACGCGTGGATTCGTCGACTGGCATGAAACTTGAACATAATCAACTTTATTGGTAAATGGGGCTAACCATATGTATGAGTTACAAGCCTTTGACGGGACTGTAATATCATAAAAACACTCTGACCGTTTTTTAATAAAATCAACATCCTTACTACAATTAGTAGTTGCAATGATAAAGTTTAATTTAACAGGGACATCCGGATCGAGTGTAGGTATCCACTGTGGATCTCCAATATGCACGACTTTGTTTTTTACTTGAGTAGAACTTTCTATTCTGCTTATAGAGGCTTGAAGCAATTTTGCAAGTGATATACCAGTTATATCTTCGAATTTGCTGTCGTCGTCACAAATTACATCTGTATGGATTATGATAAGTTCATCGTCAGAAGAAGGCGTTAACCGAGCAAAACAATTTTTATGATCCATACCGTCTAATTCCTCGCATTCGGGCAAAATATTTTCATCTGCGTGTCTGAGGCAATATGTTTGTGCTACTTCAATATACATCATAATCAAGGTAGAATCCATCACTACCCTTTTCTTAACGGTATGTATAGTAACCAGTTTGTATAAATTATGAGAATCAGATATATGATTTAAATGTTGAACTGCTAAATCAGCGTAGTAATGTTTATTGTCCTCCTCAATGTCATCTTCATCGGGGTAAGCTTGTCTTTTCCATCTTCTATTTTGTTGTAATTTTTGCCCGATACGATTTAATGGAGTAGTAGTAATATTAGCTTCATTACGTTTAACATTACAAGTTACTTTGATATCCTCTTGATGCAACCAAAGCTTGCTCCATATATCAGCATGACAGAAAAGAACAATCCCATTTTCTAATGAACAACTTTCTAGAATACTTAAATCTATATTCGCTGAGCAAGTAGTCGGCGCAGCTTTAAAATCGATCTTGTAGAGTATACCACTGACGACTTGTGTTCGGACCCGCTTTACTTCGATAACTTTATGTGCTTTATCCATTTGCTTTGACTTTAGATACTTCACCAAAGACTTTTGTGCTAATAATTTATATTCTATTTTACTTGGATCTTGCTCTTGGACATTTCCAGCTGTTTTATTGCGTTCTGGTATATTGACTATAGTGCGACGTCGAAAAAAATCTGGTTTGTCATCATATAAAGTTTCTCTTTTTTTCCTACTGATCTTGTCATATTGTGAAAATTCCGAAGATTTTACATAAGTGTGTTCATGCACAAATAATTCAGGTGGAATTTCTTCTTTCTTATTTTTAAATACAAAATGGTGACCATCGGGTATTTGCCTTTTAGATCTATTGGCAGGGTCACAAACTACTTCAATCTCCTTCTTTTTAAGCCAAGGTTGCTCCCAAATCTTTGATCTACAGGTAAAAGTATCCCCTATACTGCCACTAGACGGAGATGCGGTAAAATCAACACGAGTAATTGTACCAGAAACCACCTGAGTAGTTACTTTATTGACTTCTACGACTATATACGGCGTGGATACGCCTGTTGTCTGGAGATACTTTACGAGAGACTCTTCAGCTAAAGCCTTATATTTTGGGTCGTTTGCATTTCGCTCCCTTTGACCACCGGGTAGTTGTCTTTTAGATCTATTGGCAAGGTCGCAATCCACTTCAATCTCCTTCTTATTGAGCCAAGGTTGCTCCCAAATCTTTGATCTACAGGTAAACGTATCCTCTACACTGCCACTAGACGGAGACGCGGTAAAATCAACAAAAATATTTGTACCAGAAACCACCTGACTAGTTACTTTAGTGACTTTTACGACTATATGCGGCGTGGTTACGCCTGTTGTCTGGAGGTACTTTACCAGAGACTCTTCGGCTAAAGCCTTATATTTTGGGTCGTTTGCATTTTGCTCACTTTTACCACCGGGTAGTTGTCTTTTAGATCTATTGGCAAGGTCGCAATCCACTTCAATCTCCTTCTTATTGAGCCAAGGTTGCTCCCAAATCTTTGATCTACAGGTAAACGTATCCTCTACACTGCCACTAGACGGAGACGCGGTAAAATCAACAAAAATATTTGTACCAGAAACCACCTGACTAGTTACTTTAGTGACTTTTACGACTATATGCGGCGCAATCCACTTCAATCTCCTTCTTATACAGGTGGTTCCCAATACGCCTGTTGTCTGGAGGTACTTTACCAGAGACTCTTCGGCTAAAGCCTTATATTTTGGGTCGTTTGCATTTTGCTCACTTTTACCACCGGGTAGTTGTCTTTTAGATCTATTGGCAAGGTCGCAATCCACTTCAATCTCCTTCTTATTGAGCCAAGGTTGCTCCCAAATCTTTGATCTACAGTCAAACACGTCCCCGTCAGCCGGAAACACTGTGAAATCTACTAATGTAATTGTACCAGATACAATTTGAACAGCCACTTTGTTAACTTTTATATATTTATTTGGTAAGGTGATGCCTGATGTTTCAAGATATTTTTGCAAAGAACATTCAGCTAACGCAGTGTAACGAGGATTGTTAGGATCTTGATCACTAAATCCTCCAAGTATTGCTTCATGTTTTAATCTACGTTTGATCTTTTCAGTGTCGCATGTCACGGTAACTGTTTTGCCATGTGCGGTCCACGGTTGATAAAATATTGTCGAATGACAAGTAGCAGTATCTGTTGAATTTATAATCTTGCAATTAGGAGAAGAAACTGTGCCACTATTGTCTATTTGACAAGTTGTAGGTGTAATGGTGAAAGTAATCTTGGTTAATGTTCCAGCAACTACTTGAACGGTTACATTTTCTACATTGACTACATAGTAATGCTGTTTTTCACCTGAACCAAGCATAAATTTTATTAAGGACTCATCTGCTAAATCTTTATACTGAGGATCTTTCGCATCTTTTGGCACTGGCCCTCCAACAAAATCCAATGATCTTTTTGTTCTATGGGTAGATACTTCGTCACCATCAAAACGAATTTCAGGGTCTTTGCACGATACTTCAATCTGCGTCCCATCTTCTATCCATGATCGATCCCAAATCAGAGCTTTGCAATTCCTCATAGGCTCGTCTTCTAAAAGAACACATGTACTGGAATCGTTCATATCAGTAATCTGGTTATCAACGCAACTAGTGTAGCCAACAGTAAATTCAATTTCTATCAAAAACCCAGCACTTAACTGAGTACGAACTGAATTCACAGAAACTATTTTTTGCTTATTTTTTTTGTTTGATTGCATTTCTAAATATTCTAAGGCAGTCTGTACCATACTACGAATTTTAGAATCATCTAGATCAGTCTTTTTCGTAAGTTTATTTGAAAAGCTAATATGCACAGGCCTGTCAATACATGTATAAGTAATTCGTTGATCTTTCATTCTAAGTTTCTCATGTATAAGAACTTCGCATAATTTTAAACCCATTTCGTCTTCTAAAATACAATCATTTCTAAACACGATCGGGACGGTTTTACTACAATTCAAAAATCCTAGTACAATAGAAAGTTTCGTCAAAGTTCCACCGACTTTTTGTTTATTAGCACTTAAAATTTTATTTAGCTTTAAAGCCATATTACCTTTTGAAGATCTTTCAATTTCTGTGACAGCAGATTTTGCCAGATGTTGTAGAACAGGGTCATCGAGAGGAACATTGTTTATTTTATTGCCAGCAGAAAAATCAGATTCAAAAGAGCAAAATGCACTAAGCACTTTGAATATTTGTTTTGAAGTATCAATAACTCCATTACAAATTTTTACCTCAATTGCTTTAGATTCACATTCAAACCTATCACATGGTGTTGAAACACGTGCTTGAATATAAAAATAATGATTGTCTCCATCGAACTCTTCTTCAGCTTTTAAAACACTCAATAACTTTTTTGTCTTAATATCAGAATCAATTTCATTAAGATGGTCGACCATAGCTTGTGCTACAGAAAACACATGCTTCGCGTTATTGATACTTTGTTTAATATTAGTAAAACGCTCGGCAAGTAACATAGCTGCCACATCATTATCATAACTTCGTCTCGACCTACTTTTATGTTCTTCATGTGCAGGCTCATTATTGAAGCCAGCAGAATCAAAAAATCTTATCAAATCATCAATAGTTTTCTTTTTATCATCTGAAATAATACCATCTTTATTTTCCAAGTGAACTATATTATTTGAAGACATTGGTGAACTTTCAACTTCCTGGTTATGTTCTTTACCTATTTCATTGTTGATAGATGCTTTTGAATCTGTTTTACCAATTAGATCAAAGTTTTCATTAAATTTGTTGAGAGGGATTATTTGTTGTTCAATATTTTTAACATCTTGTTCATTCAATACTTTTTCTTGATTCTGTTGAGATTGTACCTCTATATTATGGATTGGTTTAATCACATCATCACCGGAATTTTCATGTTTAGAATTTATATCACCATCGCTGTTTCCCTTATTTGTATTATTATCATCTAAGATAACTTCACCGTCGTCGCCGAAAAGCCAGTAATCAGTGCAGTTATTAGCCAATATTGCTTTATATTTTGAACCATCGGCATACCTAACCCAAGGTTTTTCAAGTATAGTAACTTTACAAGTTTCTGTCTTTTTGCAAAAATCGTTATTAGTTACATCTTCTTTACAAGACTCTATCTCGAAGTCTATAAGTAAAGTGAGTATGTAGCGGATGCCATTCACTACCTGCAGATTAAAATCTAATTTAACTTTAAACGCTTTTGTAAGGCAAAGCACGAAATAAAGAATTAATTATATTAATGTTAATACTAACAACCTAAGATTGGTATTCTTTTTCATCTCATTATGCGATAACAGCGCATAATCTCCCAAAGCTGGACTGGCGTTACCTATTCTGAAAAATAGGAACTTTTACCTGCCACTTTTATCAAAAGTACAACCTTGAATAAAAGTGGCACTAGGGAGTCCACTCATTTATTTCAATGAGCTGGGCTTTTTGTAATGTTTCCTTAAGCATTAGCAATACCTGATAAAAATATACAGATCAGACCATCAAACTAAGTAAAGCAGGCCATTTTAAAGGAACTAACGATGTTGGATTGGTTTGTAAACTAAGCTTCCACCAGCTACAGTAGAATGCTAGTTATTTCTCTTAAAGTACAATTCCAAGCACTGTAACAGGGGCGGCGGGCCACAGGCGTTTTGGATTTATTAAAAGTCTACAACTCTATCCTACCATATCACAAGCAACTGATCCTCCCTGCCACACTGTCGAAAAAGCAGCTATATTTATAACACAACTTACTTGAACTTGTCTTTCAACATCAAGCACGCCGCTGACAGTATGCTTGATATTAGGCACATGTCGATCAAGTTGCTTTGCACCCAATGCGGCTAGTTCGCTGACTCCAGCAGCCTGAGGATTGATATGGGTGGAACAACCAATGCATGGAGCGTTGGGATGCACCTTCGGTATTGCTATGAATTGCTCGCCTGACGTAACCTTGAACAGAATTTAAGTTTAAATAAATAAATATTAAACTTTATTTCCAACTAGCTGATCCGTGCCCACTTCGTTAAAAATATACACGTACGCATGGACCAATTCACGTACGCTAATCAAATTTAAATTAAGCTTTGCAAACTTTAATTACATTCACAATTTTATTACTTTGCATACACAATTTTGCCAGGTGGTAGGGCATTTGCTCGACTGGATGGCTACCACCCCTGGTCTAAAGTATGTCGCCAAAACGACCTTGAGTTGTGTTCCGGCATTAGTGACCAGGTTCTAGTCTCCCTTAAGAGAGCAGCAGCGCATTTGTAGCAACTTTGTGTTGCAAATGTCCATAGGCGATGGTAACCGCTTTCCATCAAGTGGGCCGTCTGCCTGTCTTCTGAACTCCTGCAATAAAAAAGAAAAAGAAAAATTTGATTACTTCCTATAAACTAACAAACTCACAGACTTTACAATATTAGTATACATAAGAACAGCCAGGTAAACATCATAGTAGTGGCGCGCCTGCACTCGTTGATGAAGGTCGTGTCCACACCCAGAGGCCCTCCAGCCTCTAGGTACCGGAGGAGTCTTCACCCCTTTTGAGGAAGTGAGTTTGCCATGATTCCCGGAGTAGTCTCAAGCTCATGATGCGCTAGCATCAGCGTGGGCGTAACTACGTTCTAAGTCTCACGCTTTTCCTACGATGAGCGCAGGGCACATGGGAGGAGGGTGGTTATAGTGAAGTATTGATTAGTCGAGTCTCCACATAAGCCGGCGATTGACTCTGGTAACTATTCGTGGCTCACCTCTCGTCGCTTTGGTCTAATTCCTAGTAAAGGACCCGGTAGTGTGCGAAATGCATTTCCCCCGCCTTAAAAAAAAGGTCGTGTCCACAGCGCTCGTATTCCGTCTCTATGCTTTTTACTACGGAAATTTTCATTGACTCGGCTTGTTTGTATGGACTCTGGTTGTTTCTGATTTGCTCGATTGATTTTTGGCTTGCTTTATTGGATTGTCCGATCCGGCGTGAATAATTACTGTGGCTTGTCTTGGTTGTATCGGGTCCTGCGTTGTTATTGAACTTGACTCCTTTTATCGGATTGTTTGCACACCGACTGAGTACCCACGGGAAAAACTCCCGATGGCCGAATCGGACTCGAGTTGTGCCACAGGAGTGAAAGAGGGCCGGAATCGAACCCACGCTCGTTCCCGTGGGGAGATGGCGGACGCAGACAACACTTCATTTTATATTGCAAACTATCCATCTCTCGAAAATGGCATGAAAAGTATTTATATCCATTTTCGGGATTAAAACTACATTTAAACAAAATTACGGCAAAACAGATCCAGTACTCCGAGTAGTTTTTCCGTGAAAGCTTAACAGACAGATCGAGGTACTATGGCATTTTTTATAGATGATGATAAATTTTATATCTTATAACGTGATAAATTATTGGTCTCCCATCCAAACTTTCATCCTCTACATCAAGCCGCTCTAGTTTATTATCTATCCGCCGTCTATCTATCTGTAAACTACATAAACGAT
This sequence comes from Dendrolimus kikuchii, assembly GCA_019925095.2. Taxonomy (NCBI): domain Eukaryota; kingdom Metazoa; phylum Arthropoda; class Insecta; order Lepidoptera; family Lasiocampidae; genus Dendrolimus; species Dendrolimus kikuchii. The sequence goes on along the minus strand of CM034405.1, from coordinate 16,577,975 downwards.
AACAGTGACAAAATTATCAAAATGGCCGAAATGACTAAAATAACCATAATGGAAAATCACAAAAAGACCTATCCTATTTTCTGGGATAAACAATATCATAAATCTATACCATTATCTGGGATGAAAAGTACCTCTTATCCACCCTCGGTATTAAAAATAAATATGTACCGAATTTTAGCACAATCGGTCAAATAGTTTTTCTGTAAAAGTTTAACAAACAGAGAGACAAATATATATTTATATCCCGGAAACTATCCTATTTTTCGGGATAAACAGTATCCTATGTTCAACGGCGGCATCGAATATATATATATATATAGTTGTGGTCATATAATTAAGAACGATTTGAAGTTCTAGAAGCTTTTTTATTTAAATCGTGTCATACACAGAGATGTGTACCTTCTGAGAAGCAACTAGTTATGTTATAAAATAGCCACATTAATAGAGCAACGTGGCTTAGGAATGAAGAATAAAATCGCTAACTATTTTTTTTTACATTTTATTTATTTTACCAAAGTAACACATTCCAATAGTACTGAAACTGGACAAATAATTAAGAACGATTTATTAAATTGCTCGGGAATCGTTTTGTATGACAATCACATTTAAGAAATCACAATAATATGTAGCGCGAGAAATTTAAAAAGCAATTTAATACATTTTTAACTAAAATTAATAGTTAATGGCATATCCACGGCTTTTAATTACTGCTTTGCGCCGGCGAGGCATTTACTCTATTAATTTTTGACATTTCGCAAGAGGAATAGAGTTCTATTCTTCTAAAAAAACGTCGTACAGCTCTCTTAAATTCCCACACTGTGTATTTGAAACCCTTTTCTTTACTTCGAACCACAGATTCTCTATTGGGTTTATAGATCTGGGTTTGCTGGCCAGTTTAAAACAGAAACTGATTGCGCTGTAAGAAATTCCCTTACGGTACATGCAGTGTGCTTTGGATCATTGTCATGCTGGAATGTCCAAATAACCGGTAGAACGTCTTCAGCATAAGGTAACATTGTTACTTCCAGTATATTTTTGTATTGGAACTGATCCATGTTACCTTCTATCAACTTTACAGGTCCAACACCATGTCCACAAAAGCACCCCCAAATTTTCATATTTCCACCACCATGCTTTAATGTAACTTTCGTGTACTTAGGGCCCAATGCTGTATTCGCGGGACGTCGTACATATCGTTTTCCATCAGAACATACTCTGTTTATTTTCGTCTCGTCAGAAAAAAGTACATTTTTACCACTGTCGCACAGTCCAGTTTTCATACTTTCGCGCAAATGCAAGCCGGGCTTGCCTGTGGCACAGTTTCAACATGGGTACCTTTCTTGCTATCCTACCGTGCAATTTTTCTTCTAGCAAACGTCTTCGAATAGTGCGCGCTGTGATTGCTGAAGGGTTGTTTTCACCAAAATATTCTTTTCTCAGCTCATTGGACCCTTTAAAAAGATTTTGTTTTGCCTTACGAACGATGTTTCGGTCATCTCGAGGAGTTGTTTTTCTCTGTTTAGGTACACGTGGAACATCGAAGTAGTTTGATACGTAGCAAAATGCTTTACAGCGTGGAAAACCATCGTTTTTGAACATTGCAGATGGTCGGCTATCTTTTTATAAGACCAATTCTTCCGGCGAAGTTTTATTATTACTTCCCTTGTAGATTGATCACAACTTTTATTTTTTCCCATTGTTTTTTCATAAGAAGCAATCACTTTTAATCTTTTACAGCACTAAATGGCGCCAAAATTATAAAAACAGTAACAAATCGACTGAGTGTTCTTTATTAAAATTTGAATAAAGTTTTAAACTATTTAGCGTTCTTAATTACGTGACCAGCCAGTAAATAGGAATACTATGTTTAGAAGTAGTGTAAAAATTTGACTATTTATTTTTAGTTAATCATATCAATGAATATCTGTATCAAAGAATACAGCGGTATTATAGAAAAGTTTTACGATATCGAGAGAAATAAAAAAAATTCATGCAATTAGTTTTGCGTCTTAGTTTGAAAAAATCTTCACTGTAAATCAGCGTTCTTAATTATATGACCAGCACTGTATATATATATATATATATATATATATATATATATATATATATATATATATATATATATATATATATATATATAAATATAACATATATATAAATATAACATATATACTCTTAAACAAAATATTACATTTGAATTTGGAATCTGTCATTTTTATATGATTGTTCATTTTGCGATATTAAAATGGAGTGGGGCGATAAAGAGAACCGAATCGCTTTGATTGCATTGCAAAAAGTAGGTATGGAGCCAAATACAATTTTTAAAACTCTCCAGACGCTTGGTATTAGTCAAATGTTTGTGTACCGAGCTATTAATAGGTACAATGAGACCTCCTCTGTTTGTGACAGAAAAAGATCTGGCCGTCCACGTAGTGTTCGTACGTAAAAGGTGGTCAAAGCAGCAAGGGAAAGAATTCGAAGAAATCCTGTCCGAATGCAAAAGATTTTATCTCGGGAGATGAAGATATCACCTAGAACCATGTCGCGTATTTTAAAAGATGACTTAGGACTTGCAGCCTATAAGAGACGCACTGGTCATTTCTTAACTCATAATTTAAAAAAGGATAGGGTGGTAAAATCGAAACAACTACTGAAGCGGTACGCAAAGGGAGGTCACAGAGAAATTTTGTTTACGGATGAGAATTTTTTTACAATTCGGCAAAATTTTAACAAACAAAATGACTGTATTTATGCTCAAAGCTCTCAGGAAGCTTCTCAATTAGTCGACAGAGTGCAACGTGGGCATGACCCGTCTTTAGTGATGGTTTAGTGGGGTGTTAGCTATGAAGGAGTGACTGTCAGTCATATTTTGTGAAAAAGGTATCAAAATATTGGCACAAGTGTATCAAGATACCATTCTTGAGAAGGTAGTTAAGCCCCTTAACAACACCATGTTCAATAACCAAGAATGGTCCTTGCAGCAAGACTCGGCGCCGGGTCATAAAGCTCGGTCCACGCAGTCTTGGTTGGAAACGAACGTTTCGGACTTCATCAGAGCTGAAGACTGGCCGTCGTCTAGTCCCGATCTTAATCCGGTAGATTATGATTTGTGGACAGTTTTAGAAAGTACGGCTTGCTCTAAACGCCATGATAATTGGAGTCCCTAAAACAATTCATACGATTGGCAGTGAAGAATTTTCCCATGGAAAGAGTACGTGCTTCTATTGATAACTAGCCTCAACGTTTAAAGGACTGTATTGCAGCCAATGGAGACCACTTCGTATAAGCTTTTATATTTTAAATTGTTTTATATTTATGTATTAAACTAACACTGTGAAACTTATAAATGTTATTTGCAATAGAAAAAAAACTTTCTTTGTTACAATATTTATGGCAAGACAAGGTATATATACTGAGTTCAGCCAAATTAGTCAGTCAGTTAGTTTTTCCGTGAAAGCGTAACAGACAGAGAGCAGGGTTACTTATGCATTTATAATATTAATAATAATTATAATTACATAAGAAGGCTCACTATAAAATATGATTCAGAGGAAATAACATTTATTTTGATTTTAAATATTCATAAGACAGTTATTTGATCCTTGCTATCTGTCCACCGTGGAAGAAGTCGCGGGCGAATACTAACACTTACTAAAGCGAGCGTTACATTGTCCAATTTGCAGAGAGCTAGGTGAGCTAGCGTGCTAAAATTGGATGGTGTAAAGGTAGTTGGCAGTTAGTAATTCAGTCTATTGCGACGATCGTATGGGTTTTGGCCCGCTTGCTCATCTATACTCTGATTTTTGATTACCTGGACTAAAATGACAGCTGGGATCGACCTTTTTTTATGTTGCAAGCTTGGTGTAATGTTGTAGTATGGCTCATTCATAGGTAATTTGTGTGAGTTTAATCAACAATTCACTTATGAATGAGCCATACTACAATACTATGCTCCAAGTTTGAATTTTATAGAAATTTAACAATTCACGCAACTCATTTATTTATTATGAGCCATACTAAAACACTATGCTCCAAGCTTGCAACATAAAAAAGGGTCGATCGCAACTGTCTTTTTAGTCCAGGTAATGAAATATCAGAGTATAATGCACTAGCTACCACACCAGGTCTCGCCAGAGCTCTGAACAAAGAGCTCAGAGCCAGAAATCTCACCAGAGCGCTCTGCAAATTGGTTAATGTAATGCTCGCTTAAGTTTAAAAACACAAGTACAATTATATGCAAATAGGCGTGATGTCAAAGTATTAAAGGTGTATACTAAGAAATGATTAAAGATTCCTCTAGTATTCTTACCTTACTATAATTGGTCATACGGTTTGTATAATCACGTGTTGCTTATATATAATACAAAGGATCATTAAGGCAAGTTTGTCGTGTATTGCAAAGATAATTTTCAAAGACGTAGAACAGTAATTTTTTATTAATCCATAGCTAAACATGTGTTCTGTTTCTTATATTGATTCTGACTAAATTAAAATTAATATAGATAATCTAGTATCAGACCGCTATCAGCGGGGAACGATGTAGTTTGTGCGCCTGGGCCTCTCTTGGTTCCAGGGTCTCGACCCCTAAAGCCCCAGATATGTAATTATATTGTATTATTAATAACCGAATAATCCAATCATCAAAACAGTTTTTAAACGCTTTTTCCGGAATTGAGTTTACGTCTCGTGGCGAATTCTCCTTTATGTCTTCTATCGAAAGAAATCGGGTGCCACGAAGTGGTAAATTGAGTTTAGGAAAAAGAAAGAAGTCGGCTGGACCCATATGTGGTGAATAAGGTTGTTGCACGATGGTAGTTCTTGAGTTTTGGTCAAAAATTCGTTTACAATGATGGCCTTGTGTGAAGGCGCATTATCGTGGTGCAAGATCCAAGAATTTTCTTTCCACAAATCTGACCTTTTTCGTCGAATTTGCTCCCTTAAACGCTGCATAACGCTCAAATAATATACTTTCTTTACCGTTTGACCTTCCAGTAAGGATTCCGAGTGTACGACACCGCGATAGTCAAAGAAAACAGTCTACATGACTTTGACATTTGATCGACTTTGGCGTGGTTTTTTCGGTTTCGGTTCAGTTGGAAGACGCCATTCCGAAGCTTGTTGACTAGTTTGCATGTCAAATTCGTAAACCCACGTCTTGTCACCAGTAACAACGCATTTAATGAAAGTTGGGTAGGAATTGACTCGTTCTAGTATGTTCTCAGCGACTCTTATGCGAGTGAATTTTTGGAGAAAATTCAGGTCTTTTGGGACTAGCCGAGCAATAACATGTTTCATATCCAAGTGATTATTTAAAATTATACTATCTAACAAGAAGGAAAAAAACATTGAATTTGGAACCATAAACAATTTTATCCGTGCAGGAACGGAGAAAGAATACGATTTCCTGCGGCCGGGCGGCCTGTCGTAAGAGGCGACTTAACAACCCACAGCCAGGTGGTAGGGCATTTGCTCGACTGGATGGCTACCACCCCTGGTCTAAAGTATGTCGCCATAACAACCTTGAGTTGTGTTCCGGTATTAGTGACCAGGTTCCAGTCTCCCTTAAGAGAGCAGCAGCGCATTTGTAGCAATTTTGGTGGTGCAAATGTCCATAGGCGATGGTAACCGCTTTCCATCAAGTGGGCCGTCTGCCTGTCTGCTGATCTCCTGCAATAAAAAAAAAAACATATCATCCACTCCCGATACTTTTTGACAGAATGTACTGCGGATTTGTATCACAAACGCAGTGGACGACGTAGTGGACTGCTGCTAGTGCTATAACACTGTTCTTGGATTCTACTAACATACACTGACAATAATTCACGTGTATACTATATACACACATAGCATATTCCCAAATTAAGCAAGTTACGCCTGTCATGGGTAATACACAAGGGACTACTCTGGGGCCATTCCCAGGCCATAGTAAATAACGGAGAAAATTTGTTTTCGAAAGTTACCAAACCAGGAATCAAACCCGGAGCCTCTGTATTGCAGTGAGGTAGGCCAGCAAATGCTTAGCCCGCTCGACCACAGACTATATTATTATAAAATTCTAAAATGGCGTGTCTGTACATCGAAGTTATTAAAAAAAACAACTGGAATAGATTATATAAACGATGGAAATAAGTTTTTTTTAGATTTCTTGTCTATTCGTCTGTTTGCCTGTTTGTTCGGGATTCACGTAGAAACTATTGGGATTTGTGCCGATTTGGATACGGTTTTCGTTGATCGACAGGAAAATTCTTAGACCTAAAATCTGCACTACTAATTTATCCCGGTAATCCCGCGAAAATAATCCCTGGAGCGGTTTGTAGTTGTTCGGGTGCGTAAAGTTAGTTTATTCCGGTAATTTTCACTAAAACGATAGCTTACATTCTTTTTTAAATGCTGCGGTACTTTGTGTCCCGGGAATCCCACGGGAATTTTAAGTCAAGTGTAGACGAAGTCGCGGGCATATCTTAATCTATCTAATATATAAAATTCTTGTGCCGCGGTGTTTATTACCAAACTCCTCCAAACGGCTGAACCGATTTTTATGGAATTTTGTGGGCATATCGGGTAGGTCTGAGAATCGGCCAACATCAATTTGTAATACCCCTAAATGGTAAGGGTGACCCATCCCTAAACATATATTTTTTTTTCAAAATTTCTTATATATATTTTTTATTATGATTCGGCATTAAAAAATACATGTAATACTAAATTTTCAGCTTTCTACCACCAACCCCTATTTTTTAATAGCGATTTTAGTACTTTCATAATTTTCTACTCTCGGCGGTCGGTAATTGATCAGTTACCACTCGATCAGTTTCAATTTCGATCCAGGTAGATGGCGCTGCAATCGGATTCTAGATTTTCATTTTTTTAAGGGAGGACAACGTCTGGCGGGTACAGCTAATAAAATATATAAATCATATACGTATGTAACGACTCTGCAGTAGTAGCAAATATAATCAGATCAGATATGGAATACATTATGATTAAACATTAAGGTATGTATATTTACCATACAATAACGAGCAATAAATTAAAAAATAATTAACGAATACAATTGGGTCGAATTACCTGATAGACCGATAACCGCATCAAATCAATTCAATTGTTACTAGTACTCGTTTGCATTTAACATAAAAGCAATTATTATTATACTGTATGTCTTTGAAGACCACGGGCCTTAAAAATGGCCCGGAGTTTTGGAGGGCTTGCGTGGGGCCATAGGAAGGCCAACATGTAGAGGCCCCTTGACAAATGTAATGTAAATGTGGTGTGACATTGACCGGCGATTATCCCTGTCTACAGCATATAATAATGCACCCAAGGACAAGCCCGGGCCAGTCTAGGACTATTGTGGGAAATGAGGACAAAAAGTACCGGGCTAGTGGGGTGAACTGATAGTGGTACTAGGTGTCTAGGAATATGAAGACTATGGCGTCTGCCCGTCGCAATGTTCGGGGAACATGGAAAAGTGGGCAGACGGTGACTCGCCACTCCCTGCATGGGTCCCAAAAAATACCATAGAAGACAGGGGCAACATGGGTGTTAGTGGCTAACGGGTGTTAAGAGGTGGGCTGCAGGTTCACCGAAGCTACTTCCGACATTATGACATTTATCACTTCCACCCCTGGAGATTGAGTCTTAGCTCTAGTGATCTCCACTCTGTGCCGGCTAGCTAAGGCAAGCACGAAGATGGGGCCTTGCCTTATTATTTTTATCGCTGGAGTACAGGAGACAGGCAGACGTCCCGTTTGCAACATCAGAGATGTCACCAACGCGCTGCCGGCCTCGAAAAAAATTTATGACACCCTTTAAAAAAACCCATATTGTAGCGCTGTGGGAAAACCACAGCTGGGAGCTCATTCCAAATACCCATGGTGCGCAAGAGAAACGTTCTAGAGAATCGTTGCATACATGCGCGAAGCAGCTCAAGGAAGTGGGGATGAACGCCCAGCCGATAGCGTGCGGTGCGGTGGTAAAGACAAAACGAAGGCACCATTCTCAACAGTTCCTCGGAACACTCCCCATTGTATAGGGTAGAATACGCAGAGAGACGCCAAGTCTCCGAAGGCCAAGCGTATCTAACCCGGCTGTGAGTATGGGATTGTCGACAATGCGAACGGCTTGACGTTGAATATTGCCTAGGGGATTTAGCTGGTAGGCGGGTGCTCCGGCCCACAAGTGAGAGCTGTACTCCATATGCGGCCTCACCTGGGCTTTGTAAAGCACAAGGCGTTAATCTAATTAATATTGACACACTACTTATATAACATTGCTAGCTTCTGCCAGCGACTTCGTCCGCGTGGAATAGTTAAAAAACAAAGTTAAAAAAAACTCAAATTTTGAAACATTCTTCATTGGTGTTACGCTCCTATTGGTCTCGGCTTGATGATATATAGCTATAGTCTTCCTCGATAAATAGGCTATGTAACAAATCAAATCAGACCAGTAGTTACAGAGATTAGCGCCTTCAAGCAAACAAACAAACTCTTCAGCTTTATATATTAGTATAAGATTTATAGCGCATTGTTCTTTGTTTACATAAATTAACTAATATTGTTAGTATTGTTTACCCGCAAAATATGTAAGCTATAGAATCCCATAGAATCGCCCGCACCAAGGAATTAAATACGCATAATAATAATATAATAACAGTCCATAAACGTCCCACTGCTGGGCTCAGGCCTCCCGCTATAGGAGAACGGACAATATACCCGCCGCGCTTGTTGTCCAAGGCGGCTTAGCAAGTTTGACACATCGGTTATCTCGATATATCTTACTAACCGTTGTTCTAGCTGCGTTACTATGGGTTAAAATTTAATATAAGCTCCATACAAGTAACGTCAACATTCAAGCGATGGTAAGGCAAGTGATAGAACAGTAAGACATAAGAACCGGCCACAAGTAGAAAATATAGAAGCACGTTCTAATCTAATGCAGTGTTCCGCAAATTATGTACCGCGGCACACTGGTGTACCGTGGTCATTAATTGGTGTGCCTCGGAAAAATAAGGTTATGCTGCAATTCAAACTTTAGGTTTGTTCATTAACAATAAATATTGTTTCGATGATTAATAAATAAATGTTAATTAATATTACTAAAAAAAAAAAAATAATATTTGTGGTGTACCTCCAAAAATTTTCTTTTTCCTACATGTACCTTGAACACAAAAAGTTTGCGGAACACTGGTCTAATGCAGCCCGACCGCGTACAGTGCAAAGGTCCAGATATCCATTACCTGTCTTTGTCTTGTCTATACATACAATTAAATAAAATTGAAGTGTCTGTTTATAATTTCCAAATAACTGCCTTTTACTGAATGCATATGAAAATATATACGGTACTTATATAAAAAAATGTAATTTTAAAATGTTTGTCTGTTTATTTATTCTGGCTATCTCTGAAACGGCTGCGCCGATTTTCACAGGATTTTCACTGGCTGATGTTATAATGAGTAACTTAGGCTATTTATATTTCAGAAAAAAAATTGAACAAAGGAAAGGACAATTAAATTAAATTCCACACGGACGAGGTCGCCGGTAACAGATAGTTAAAAATAAAGGACATATAATACAATATTTATGCTACCTTTTAAAACCATTGTTTGCGTTGTTTTTACGTCTTAACTACTAAACAGATTGTCACGAAATTTTGCATACACGTTGTCAGGGATATAAAATTGACGTAAGCTACCTTTCATCCAGAAAAATGTACTCTCCGCGAGGGAGAGTAATACAGCCGAAAAGATGGTGCTCAAACCGCGTTTTATCGACGCCACCGTTGCATTCACTAAGAAATTACATCGTCATAGCAACGACAATGACAACGATAACTTGATCTCATGGTTAGTTCCACCTTCGCTAGATGGCATTACGGGTATTTATCATTAGGTACTTTGAATTAAAAGTCCATAGAGTCCTTTGCATACATAATCGTTTTTAAAGCGAGCGAAGCCACGGGCAAAAACTAGTTGTTATATAATTTAAAGTTAGTCTACCGCAAGCTTGTTTGGCGCAACGACTGCTGATTTATTAGACGTGAATGAAATCGCGGGCAAGAGTTAGTTGATCAATACGATTTGTGTATACCCGCTCGCTGCACACACAAAGGAAGCTACCTTTTGAATAGGAATTGATGATTCCCCTCAAATATGAAAACAGATGACGAATTTAGTACTAAGTATATTAGGAATTCCCCTTTGCCCAGGAAAATTAGGAAAAGCTTGCAATCTACAAGCGGTAAACAACGTTATAAACATAGAGTAGCTATATGTATGAATAGCGTTAGGTATATCAACAGTCCAAGTTAACAGATAAGTGACAAGTAAATATATAAAACATAGTTTAAAGTGTAGATGGTAGTAAATACCAACCGAAAGATAGAAATAAACACACTGCGTAGATATTATATTAAAACTGTATCAACATAAGATTATAAAAATTGTATTATTATAAGAAAACATGTTTTGGTCGTAAGTTTTTTGAGAAAAAGAAATAAAAAAAATTAAGATACCGACCATTCGCTTGAATGTAGTAAAAAGTGAAATAACAAGATAAAAGAAAACCCTGTCCCTTAGCATATGACAGAGGATGAAGGTAATAAAAAATCGTAATTTATAAAAACACTCATGTATGTAAATTACACACGAGAATGGTAATCGGTGAAACTGAGATAACACGCTACACTGTGACGCCTCGTGTATTGGAAAAAAAACTTAATCTGGATGCGTTTTCAATGTATCATTAAAAAAAATCTATACTTTGATTTCTAATTACACGGACTATAATGACAGCTGCGATCGACCTTTGTATGTTGCAAGCTTGAAGCAAGTCACCACTGTGAGTTGAATATTATAGAATTTCTATAGAAATTCTGTACGATTCAACTCACAGTAGGTGAGTTTTTGATTCCACTCAATTATGATTTAAAAAAAAGGACGATCTCAGCTGTCATTTTAGTCCAGGTAATTTAATATCAAAGTACTTATAGTTTCAGTTTGCACATGCGTTTTTTCCGAATATGCAATTAAGCGCAATCTGCCAACTGCGTAACTTCGCTATAAGAGACAACATACAAACATGGAGTTAGCTATCTCGCTCCCCCATTACCACGTTCTTTGAAGATATAAATTGTCAGAAGTTACTTACGACAACTCCTAATATTATTGTTGAGATTTATGCAATCAATATTTGTCGTTTTTATTTTTTATATTGCGAAGATGGCAAACGGACAGCCGGCCCACCTAATGGAAGGTGGTTACCGACGCCTTTAAACATTTGCAACATCAGGGACGAAACAAACGCGTTGCCGGCCTGCAGGCTGGGGTAGAGGGGATCCAATAGGGGGAGGGAACATAAGATAAGAAAGACGGGATAGGGGATAGGAGAGAGGGGACGGAATGGGACTTCGAAAATCCTACTGATCCCATGAAATAAGATTAGCTCAAAGCTAACAGTTTAAAGTCGATATACTGTAAGTATCACGCCAATCGAGCCGGCCCAAGAGCTGTAATCAAAATAATGACTCGAGCATGACTCTACCACGTCAAGTCATATCTTAAGTAAATCCTGTCAGTTTATATATCTTCAAAAATGTGCTAACGCGCGAGCAAGATATACTCTGATTTTTAAGTACCTGGACTATGTTACAAGGTTGTAGCAACTCACCACTGTGAGTAGAATCCTACAGAATTACTATAGAAAATGTGTAGGATTCAATTGACAGTGGTGAGTTCTTCCAAGCTAACAACATAAAGAGAAGGTCGATCACAGCTGTCATTTTAGTCCAGATAATTAAAAATCAAAGTATAATGAACTACTACATTTGTTAGTCTAAAACAATTAATGTTTTGTGTTGTCATTATAAATTAATTTCTGATCACCCAGCACCTGTCATTCTTATATAGTCACTCCGATATTGGCAAAATCAACGCACAATAAAGCGTTGGAGCCATCGCCGAACAAAATAGAATAGAACTACTACATTTAAGTAGGTCCTAAGACAGTGCTTTGGTCATAAACAAAAGGCTTGCCCCAGGATAGTTTTATTACATTTAACCTATACTATTCTAACGAAAACACATACATTCTATAGGTAGCTATGACTGATCAAGTTGCACATAGAGGATAAAAAATATCATAAGCTGTTGTACAAATTTATCAATAAATGTAAAACCTTGACATTCTAACACAGTTGCCGATTTATTAGGTCAACCATAAAATATATTTTAAGTTTTAGTGATAATTATGTTGTTTTGTTAAATGGTGTTAAGGAAAACCGAATAATTAAGCCTTCATTCCTTAATTGTGTTAATCTAAAGTGAACCAAATCACACATCCAAAAATAAAATGTTCTAACTCTGAGTTAGCTACATTACAGTAGCAAAACCTTTTAAAACTATGACATCATTAGCACATACGAGTCATACTTATGAATCTATCTATATATAATATCATATAGGTACAACTCCGCTGACTAATTAAGAGGAAGAAAATTAAGATGATATGGGCATAATATGAGAAGGGATGAAAATCATGGCACAAAAGAATGTTAAACTGAAAGATTAATGGATAAGAGTAAACATAGACCAAATATAGAGATGGATAGATTGCGTGACGAATAACATAGTCTTACATAGACATTAGGGACGTTTTGGATATGAAATTTCAGGTCTGGATATGAATATAATAATATTGGTTTCAGTCCAAATAAGATTTTAAATTATTCAACAATTTTGGATAATTTAAATTATGGATACTAGATTTTTTACGAATTGTAAAAAACGAAAATAGAAATAATTATATTGCGTTGATTTCATGGTTAGTGTTGTTGGCATGGACAATGAAAATGTAATAATGCGTCACATTTAAAATCTATTTTTCTCTAATAATAATAAATACAATGAAATTTAGATTTCATGTCTCTTCGAAAGTATTTGATTTTTTTATATCTGACTAGCTATACCCGGCAAACGTTGTCTTGCCCTTTAAAAGTAAAAATCTAGAAACCGATTGCAACACCATCAACCGGGACCAATTGCTAATCTAAACCATTCTTGAATCTACTTGAAAAAACAAAAAAATCATCAAAATCTGTCCCACTGTTAAAGAGGAGTTCAGCGGCGCTACCTACCGGGTCCAATCGTGAATATACCTGGGGTCCACTTGAACACACACACACAAATCATTTCACCTAAATCCTGGAACCCGATTGCAGCACAATCTACTTGATTCAATTTTGAATCTAAACCATTCCGGGATCCACTTGAACACACGCAAAAATAATACAGCTAAATCAGACAAATAAAAATGAGTTCAAATGCAGTCACCATTGCCGAAATCGGCCACGAAATATCATAAATGAATGGCTAGACTGATGTTGTGATTGATGTTTTTTTAATGACAATTTTTTACATACATGGCAGGCGTCCTACGCTACGTCTGCCGAGACGTGGTCTCCACTCCAGGACTCGTTTGCTCCATCGGCCGTCGGTCCTGCGACAGACGTGACGGGCGGGCGCACTATCACTTCAACTTGCTAATTTTGCGAGCTATGTCGGTTACCTTCGTTCTATTAGGATGTCCTCATTTCTGATTTTATTCATAAGAAAGACCCCTAACATAGCTCGCTTCCATAGCCCGTTGAACCAACCACCTTGAATTTGTGGACCAGTCCCACTGTTAGTGTCCATGTATCGGCACCGTATGTCATGATGGATAGGACGCACTGCTCGAAGACTTTCGTCTTCAAGTTTTGCGGAATGATCGACGAGAAGACCTGTCGAAGCTTACCGAATGCTGCCCTAATTGGATCCTCTTATTGCCTTCCCTCTCGAAGCCGTGTTTGCCTACCTGGATCTTTTGTCCAAGGTAGACATATTCCTGCACAACTTCAAACCATATATATATATATATATATATATATATATATATATATATATATATATATATATATATATGAATTCGGTTTCAGATAATATTTTATATTAAATACCCAACAGTTTTAGTTATGGAACTCAATAATAATGGGAGGAAAACATATTGTCCCGACCCAAGTGATTAGAAGGCCAACTCACTGCAGTGTTTGTCTCCACTTCATTATCCAGTTCTACTGGTCTTCGTTCAAATGGCTGTTCTGTTGTAGTAACAGTTACAACCTCTTCATATGCACCACCATTGTAGTCGCCTTGCTCGGTGCACTGGTACTCATTGTTCATTACATTTATAGCATTTTCAGGTAACTCCTGAAGTGTTGTGGTACATTTAAAGTACTTAGTTGCACCGGAGTTGACAGCCTTTATGATTATTTCGATTTTATAGCAGTTTTCATCCTGTGCAAAAACAATTACTTATTTTCATAAGCGTTTTTGAAATTAGCAAAACCTAATGTTAGTCTCTATATATCACTTGAATTTTTTATGTAGTATACTAATTATCATAAATTATTAAGACAAGAATGATTTAGTAAAAAAAAAAACAAAGACATTGCAACTAAAATACATTACGTAGCAGATCACTGCCAACAGGGAACGTGCCCAGAAGGCTGGCTGTATTACCACGCTGTATGGCAATACTTATTTTTTATTAATTTCTATAAAAAAATGAGTTTAATGATTAATATGTATATAGAAATAGAATAAGAAGTCCTTAGTGTTTAAAAAAAAAGTGTCATCACATTTTTCATGTGCTTATGAATTACACTTATCTAACAGGTTTATAAACATTATACAACTATTATGAATAGTTAAGGGATAAGTAAATGTTAGAGCTCACAAATATATTAGGTTCATTCCAAAAATAGTTATAAGTAAATCTTTGTTTTAAATTAAAGTATTGTTCAGCTATTATCATTAATCCTTCAGCTACCTGGAAACATTAATTAATAAATGTTGTGTTTGAGACTACTGTGATCATATCCAAAAATCAATCAGCATAGATTCATTTCAACCATATTGATAGTGTTACGAGTTAGCGGGACTCGATTTAAAATGCTGTTAGAATTATTATAGTTTAGTAGAACTATACAAACACATATCATACAGGTACAAATATAACTGAACACAACAAATCCAAACGTAATGCAGAAAGTCGTAATTCCATAAAACGCGTAAAGTCTGTCACTATTAGATTCCCGAAAGTACACACGTCCCGCCTGTATCGTAGTTGTAGCTCAACTGACCACTCTCTCAATCAGGCCGCCGTTTTATACTTCAATAATACAAATGTGCCCGCCTAGGAACGTCAACACAATTTCCTAGAATTAGCTTGCAATTGTAATCCGCAACACCTAGCTAATGATACTCCTGAGCGAGTACAATAGGACAATAGGCTGTTCTCCACAATAACTAGAAATGTATGCCAATAAATCAGTTAACAAAAGAAGACAATCATAAAAGGATTACAATCAGTTCAAATGCCGACAGATATAAAAAATGTGCTTTTACAGATCTGTACATGGAATTTGTCTTTGTCGGGCCTAAGTTGTAACAATAGTTTAAAAATGTTCCAAACTTAGCTCAATGTCTATTGGAACTCTTGAATAGTTTTCAGAGACTTTTAAAAATCCTTTATTAGAATACTAAAATTGTGTCGTTTGATACTTGCTGACTGCTGATATTTTCAGATTATGATGGATTAATTACCTAGCAACAGCTTGAATTAATATTTGGCTGCACTTTGACAGAGAGTGATATGAGATTAAGGATAATTTGAGTTTAGGGGTATACAATAGTATACATTAGCCTTTTATATAGCCACTAGACCTGTTATTTGGGGCAGGAAACAACTTTTTAGAGTTCACCAACAAGTTTTGAATGAATAATGAGAAAAACTAAAAAAATGTTAAATAAACAAGGTTATGTCACTTTTGGTGATAACAAAATGTGGTTTGTATTTAGGACTACACTTATGCTTAATATATAAACACTAAAACTGTTTATTAGTGTAGTAAACAAATTTTGAATTAGTTTATTGATTTTTAAATACAAAAATAGTACAGTATTACAATCATGGTTACAATTTGGTTGTGACACTGACTGACCGCTGCCATGGCACACTCGCTTGAGTTGTTGGCTTTAGTCGCGACCAGTAACTAGAACTGTGAGTTGGGTTAAGCTAGGTTTGAGTTCAAATCAAAGTGCATGAGCCGACCAAGCGAAGTCAGTGTGCTACATCAGCAGGCAGCATGTGCCAGAACAGACTCACCATATTCACAATATAACTAAACAAATGAATGACAAAAAATTAGTATCTCAAAAACTACATGTTTCCCAGACATAGGGGTTGCCGAAGGAGAAATATCATACCCCCGCTACTTATAATAAAATTCAGTGACCACTAATGTAAATTTTATCCGAATATTTGGTAGAAATAAAGACCAGTAACAAACATGTTATTTAATACTTTAAAAAAAACGTGTAATAGGAACAAATAATGACTATGTACATATCACTTATAAATAATTGGAAAGTATTCAACTTTTTTTTTCATTAACAATGACAAATATGGAATTGAACCAGAGTCACTTCAATATCTTAGTGTGTTGCAGTTTATTTAGATTCTGTTGGCAATGAGCCATAAAAGTCAGTGTATGAATTATACAAATATTCTTATTAGTTGTAAACAAATATGGGTACCCAGTTCTTTAGTAAAGAATCACGCAAAACGACGATAAATTAGTCAATTAATAATAACAAACTGACAAAGGTCTACTACGATAACCTTAGACAAGACACTTTAAAAATATTAATTAAAATAAGATCCGAAACTACAGAAATAACTTTATACTTACAATCTGCTGCGCATTTTGCAAATATCCTACTTCACAATTATATGACTGATTCGGTAGACTATTATAATATCGCACGAAACCATTTAAAAGTTTATCCTTTTTCTCTAGACTTATTTCGCAGAAACAAAAGGAAATTAAAAATATTTCAAATAACACTAATACACTCTTAATATGAAACATGATGTAACAATGCTAAGGCTGTCATGCCTAAGCACTACAAGTGTTGAATAAATTAATTATGAGCGTTACAAACTTATTTATTTACAAGACCGAACAGTGATTCAGGAAATACTTCCCCTGCACAACTTTCAAACACTGTTTGTTGACAAAATTCTGACATCATGCTAGTGTTGTACACGTACTGTCTGTGCAATAGTTTGGTGTGAGTACAATAAGAGGAAACTAACGAATCGATGCAAGCCGTTGGCTGTCTGTAATATATAAGTTATTAACTGCAAAAAATGAAAAATATTTTAATAATGAGTGGTTCATTGTAAATTATAATTATGATCTGCGCAATCAAATAAATCACACTAGTTTCGTAATTCAAAGTTTATGCAAGCAATTAATACAATGACATGAAATAATAATTAATACATATTTAAAAGTATCGATTTTAAATATGCATATATAATACAATTTATTTGAAGAAATACTACTACTATGTCTAATATTATGTCTAAATGTTTATTTTCTTCTTGACAGGTTAATCATTGATCAATTAGTAATGCCTTAAAGTGTTACCAATTCGATATTATACAATAATCAAGTTACTTTGTGAATCAATTTTAATTCATTTGGTGTACTTATATCATTTGCTAAAAATACAGTATTGCGTAATAAATAAGACACAAAACCCACACGTTTATACCTAAGTGACATAAAAGCATTAACAAAACGATTTATTACGGTTTGTAGATAAGACGACGATAGCTTATAGTCACAGTATTGCACTATAAGTCACGTGGAACAATGAAGTATAACAATTGGGTATAGGTGATACGAAAATTGTGAATTTTAGTGTCAAAAATGTGTAACTGGATGGATGCACAAACCTCGACAGTAAAATAAATGCTTTGACGGCGTTTAATAGAATAATTTTTACACAAAGAATCTACTAAATTTAAGATTGGTATAGTCAACTATATAGAACTACATAGTACACTATATAAAACACACAGTTAGATATTGAACATCACTAAGCAGAACGTTTCACTGCACATAGAATTTTAAACATTTTAAGTTTATAATTTTAAACTGTGGAAGTTTTCAATTTTTTTATTTCGTTATCAGCTATCTGACACAAGCTGATATAGGAATATCTACAACAGAAACAGTAAGTAACTGTTGAAGCTGGACATTTTAGTTGGACAGCAAAGGCTGGGGGCATTTTCGATGAAGTGCGAAAAATATCATATGTAATTTACACAGAGTATTATACTTTCCTTTACACTGTAAAGTGTGCAAAGAAAATTATAGCCAATTATTGCAAGGTCTGTCAGTACCAAGAAGCTTTTGTGTGTAAGCTTCTTGGTCAGTACAGTACATTTATTTTATTTTTTCAGGCGGGGGAGATGCATTTCGCACATACCGGGTCCTTTGCTAGGGATTAGACTATAGTCGATCATGGAGGCATTCCACTGAGGGCAATCCAAACAGTAATCGACCGGCTTGTGTGAAAACTTGAACCGATAGACAAATGCCCAGGGGCTAATACCCCACTAAAACCGCCATCCTCCCATGTGCCCCGCGCTTATGGTAGGAAGAGCGTGAGACTTAGAACGTAGTTACGCCCACGCTGATCCTAGCCCATCAGTGCTTGAGAATGCCCCGGGAAGCAATGCAAACTCACTTCGTCAACAGGGATGAAGACTCCTCTGCTCCCTAGATGCTAACGGGCCCCTGCAACGGTATTTCAAGGAGGGAATTCATGCGCATATCTGCGCCTCCGGGCTCCCGGGTGACGCCGGTGCCCATAAGGAGGCGCATGAGTACGTGCACTTCCACTTCTCTCCCTATCTCGTTCCGCGACCTCCTATTGAGACATAACCGTCTCTCAGAAATTGGCCGCATCCACCCAATGATCGTCGCTGTGCAGCAAGGCTTGCACCAGGCTGCCGAGCGAGTCGATCGGACCTACTATTGTCTCAAGTTCAAACCTTTGCGGTGCCCAGGCTGCGCACTCGACTAGCGTATGAAGCGCCGTGTCTTGTGCGCCACACTAGCGGCACTGAGCGGAAGGTATGCAGCCCACGATATGATTCAGATACTTATCGAAGCACCCATGCCCGGTAAGTATCTGCGTCATCCTGAAGGTTAGGGTGCCGCGTTTCCGCGAGAGCCATCGCAACAGGTATGGACAGTACATTGTCAAGCCGTTCCATTAGTAGCTCACAACGTCCAAAATGCTCAGTTAGCCGTTCTACCAGGCGACTGCGGTCGTTGTGGTCATGGCGAAAACGTCACTAATGACGTCATCATTTTCGATCACAACGCTCACGACGACCCGTGTCAAGAGGTGGATCGAATAGCCGTTCCACTTGGGTTTACGATTGTAACGCCGTCAAGCAAGTGAAACGGATAAATCGCGGTCGTGAACGTGGTCGTTGTGAGTCCCTAATGGAACCCAGCTGCTGCTGTCAGCTCATGGGGTGTGTAATAAATGTTTATAATGATACATACGTAGTATCCATAGTAGTTTGTGGTATCCATATACGTAGTATCCATAGTAGTTTGTGGTATCCATAGTAGTTTGTGAATAATACATTCATACGTAGTATCCATAGTAGTTTGTGGTAGTATCCATAATCCATAGTAGTTTGTGATACATTGATACCGTTACTTTGTTGAATAAATTTGTTAAATTTCGGAATGAAAATGTGTAACTAACGAGAGCTCATAGATACTAAAAAACATGATGAAGAAAAAGAGGAACAGTCCTTCAACGACGTCTAGTAGTAAGATGTAAGTAACATACAAAAAACGAAAGCGTTTTACGAACTTTCTAAAGTTTCACGCTAGTTTAACAAACTAGTATATTTTCCAACAATACCTATCTTTAACTATTTATGATTATGTAAACTTTTATCATTTAAAAATTGTAAACTATTACAAGTTTTTGTTTTGCAGTTGGTGGATAACTTTTGGTATTATTTGTGGAGCGACATTTTTAACTAGATTTTACAAAGTTTTAGAACCTGATCATGTTTGGTAAGTACCATTTTAATTATAATTTCTTCACAAAAATAGACTAATTGGTACCCAAAATTGAAGTAAGTATTGTAAGTATGCAATATCGGTTGGTTACATGACAAATCTTCATGAAATACAGAGGTTTTTCTGAGTACTAAAGTTGTTTAAAGTCTAAGGAAGATCCTAACACACCTACCAAACTGGGAGATCTAACGCTTCGGCCTCACAGCAAGTGGTACGCTTAGCAGCAAGAGGTCAGGCGATCGCTTAGATGACATATCCTACTGAACCAACACATTGCATGTAAAGCGAGCGGCCACACTGCTCGCTAAGAGGGTATATATATATATATACACATATATATATATATATACATATATACATACATATATATATACATATATATACATATATACATATATATACATATATATATATATACATGATACAGATATTCATTGATATGATTAACTAAAAATAAATAGACAAACTTTTTACACTACTTCTAAACATAATATTCCTATTTAATGGCTGGTCACGTAATTAACAAAGCTAAATAAAAAAATTGTAAACCTTAATTTATACCTTTATTCAAATTTAAATAGAGAACACTCAGTCGATTTGTTACTGTTTGTATAATATTGGCACCATTTAGTGCTGTAAAAGATTAAAAGTGATTGCTTCTTATGAAAAAACAATGGGAAAAAATAAAAGTTGTGATAAATCTGCAAGGGAAGTAATAATAAAACTTCGCTGGAAGAATTGGTCTTATAAAAAGATAGCAGACGATCTGTAATGTTCAAAAATGATGGTTTTCCACACTGTAAAGCATTTTGCTACGTATCAAACTACTTCGAATGTTCCACGTGTACCTAAACAGCGAAAAACAACTCCTCGAGATAACCGAAACATCGTTTGTATGGCAAAACAAAATATTTTTAAAGGGTCCAATGAGCTGAGAAAAGCATATTTTGGTGAAAACAACCCTTCAGCAATCACAGCGCGCACTATTCAAAGACGTTTGGTAGAAGAAAAATTGTACGGTAGGATAGCAAGAAAGGTACCCATGTTGAAACTGTGCCACAGGCAAGCCCGGCTTGCATTTGCGCGAAAGTATGAAAACTGGACTGTGCAACAGTGGTAAAAATGTACTTTTTTCCGACGAGATGAAAATAAACAGAGTATGTTCTGATGGAAAACGATATGTACGACGTCCCCCGAATACAGCATTGGGCCCTAAGTACACGAAAGTTACATTAAAGCATGGTGGTGGAAATGTGAAAATTTAGGGGTGCTTTTCTGGACATGTTGTTGGACCTGTAAAGTTGATAGAAGGTAACATGGATCAGTTCCAATACAAAAATATACTGGAAGAATCCATGTTACCTTATGCTGAAGACATTCTACCGGTTATTTGGACATTCCAGCATGACAATGAGCCAAAGTACACTGCACGCACCATAGAGGAATTTCTTACAGCGCAATCAGTTCCTGTCTAAATTGACCAGCTAACAGCCCAGATCTATAAACCCAATAGAGAATCTGTGGTTCAAAGTAAAGAAAAAGGTTTCAAATACACAGTGTGGGAATTTAAGAGAGCTGTATGACGTTTTTTTAGAATAATGGAACTCTATTTCTCTTGCGAAATGTCAAAAATTAATAGAGTAAATGCCTCGCCGTTGTAAATCAGTAATTAAAACCCGTGGATATGCTATTAACTATAAATTTTATTTAAAAATGTATTAAATTGCTTTTTAAATTTCTCACGCTACATATTATTGTGATTTTTTAAATGTGAGTGTCATACAAAACGATTCCCGAGCAGTTTAATAAATTGTTCTTAATTATTTGTCCAGCTTCAGTACTATTTGAATGTGTTACTTTGGTAAAATAAATAAAATGTGAAAAAAAATAGTTAGCGATTTTATTCTTTATTCCTAAGCCACGTTGCTCTATTAATGTGGCTATTTTATAACATAACTAGTTGCTTCTTAGAAGGTACACATCTCTGTGTATGACACGATTTAAATAAAAAAACTTCTAGAACTTCAAATTGTTCTGACCACAACACGTGTTATAGTCATAATAATATGTTGATCTTTAGTTAAATAATGGATGTAATATTTCAGTTGGGATGAAACACATTTTGGTAAAATGGCAAGCTGGTACATAAACAGGACATTCTTCTTTGATGTTCACCCTCCACTGGGCAAGGTAAAGTTCAGCTGACATTTTATTAAAATGGCCAAGTGTTGCTTAAACAAAATGAAAAAATATCGCCACTCCACTGCTGACGACCGTTTGGCAGCGAAAGTGCGGCGGCGGCGTGGTGGCGTGGTAGATCGCGTGGGTAGACAACATTGTCTACCCACGGGCTAAATATAATATAATACTTTAAAAAAATACTATATTTAATATACCATTCCTTTGGTAGAGAAAAAACAAATTCTTATTTTTTAAAGTTTATATTTATTAATAACTGCTCTCCAATGTAAAAAATCAGTTTATTGCAATATTAAAAAAACAGTCTTTACAGTGTTAGCTGTAAATTTTGCTACTATATAAGTATGAAAGAAGTGTCTACTTATTTTTCACGATTTCGGTAATATATATGTAGGGACAATGGTGATATCGAATTTTTGATATATTTATTAAAGAAAAGTCCAAAATAAATAATTGAAAAAAAGACTGGAATATAATTTTCTGTTATTGACATTATATTATTCACGATGTTTTTATATGTTGAGTCAAACAACCATAAAATCCCGGAGAGTTTGTACAGGTAATATGCTAATAATTTTCAACTCAATGCCATACATCAACTTTAAAGTTTTCAGGGAAGTGGAAGCTTACTATTTAATATTTTGTATTTCTAGATGCTCATAGCGTTATCTGGAAAACTGACCGGCTATGATGGTAAATTCGCATTTGAGAAGCCAGGAGACAGGTATGAAGGAGCAAAATATCAGGGGATGAGAATGGTAAGTAATGCGTATGAACTTTGCGAATTGCTAATGGGGAATATGCATGTAATTCAATTACCGAGTCGATTTATTTATGTGATGTCTTTATTGCTGTAGAATTTTTTACATGTCTCACGTTATTTTTTTATTTCAGTTGTAATTTACAAATTTTAATTAATAAAAAGTTCAATGCCGTCATCCGCCGAGCTTTTGTCAGCGTCGGCGTACCAGCCATCCTAGAGCCAAATGACTTGGTGCGCGACGATGGCTAGAGGCCGGACGGAATGTCACTTATTCCTTGGAAGGGTGGACGGCCGCTTGTGTGGGGCGCGACATGCGTTGACACTGGCGGCATCACATCTTCCAATGGCTAAGTCAGGGGCTGGCAATGCTACTTCAACAGCTGAAGATCTCAAACGGCGCAAATATGGAACCTTAGGACGGGGTTACATATTTCTGCCGTTTCGAGTTGAAAATTTAGGTCCGTGGGGTCCATCGGCAAAGGGTTTATTCAAAGAATTTTTTAAGGAACTATGATACCACCCGTAGTCAGAAGGTTCTTATTTCGCCTAACGAATCAGCATTGCCATGCAACGTGGCAATGCAGCCAGCCTTCTGGGCACGCTTCCCTCTGGCAGCGATATGTTACATACTTTATATTAATTTATTTATAATTAAGTTTATTTTTAAGTATTTAGTTTAATTTATAAAATGTTCGGAATATTTAAAATCGCAAAACGCAACGCTATTGATCAAAAGGAAATGTGACGTCATTTTTCTCTGACATTTTCAAGTTTTCAACAAAGGCGAACTTTGCATAGTGCTTTTAGTCTTGTGATTGTGTTTATTGTAATTTAATGTCTCCAAGACGGTTGTATAGATTTTTCCATGGTCTGGATCTATGAAATCTAGTTTAAAATTGAATATACTGAGAAAATGGAATATGTAAACATACACTGGGAATGAACTATGACGTCATCAAAACCCGCGAAAATAGTGACGTTTAAATAGCTCAAATTTATTCGAGATTTTAAATATTTAAAAAAAAATCGATTTGGACATTTTCAACATTATTTCTATTTTTTACTTCGATAATACGATGTAAACACATGATTTAAAATACAATAAAAAACATGGATATTCCTCCTTGTCAGTATTTTTCAAATTAGGGCTTATGTACAAAAATTTGCCACAACCAAAGATTTGCCTTTTCTATTTGATTACTTCAGTACCATTTCTTTTATTATCATTAATTGGCAGACAATACATTTCAATATGTACATTTAAATTTCAGTTTTGTACTACTTTAGGTGCTCTAATTATTCCGCTAACTTTCTTAACCATATGGGAAATGACTAAATCACTGGAGTCAACATTCATTGGGACAATGCTGTTACTATGCGGTGAGTTTTTTTTTTACTAATTATTCCTTATAAAATCCGTCTCTATTGCTTGATCATTCACCATTTGGATTGGATTGTGGGACTCTTGAACGGTCGTAATCCCAACATGGCCTTCGAGCGGAAGACAGGAGGATGTCAGCCGTCCAGTTACCCACTAAACCTAACCTGCGCTCTTCTCCTATATATACGCCTTTACGGATCGCCACAGGAACTATTTTGGAGACAGCACATCTCTAGCGACCCCACGCTTGGCTTCTCACTAAGGGTGTCCTGCGGGGAAGGAGACCCTCTTCACCAACAGGGGGGGGAAGGCCGCAGGCTTCTATCCCATCCTCTTCTTTATCCTGTCCTAAAGGTAGGCAACGCGTTGCCTTCGCCATTGATGCATCAAACGCCTATAGGCGACGGTAAGCACGTTCCACGAGCTCTGTCATCTGCCTGTTTACCAGCTTCATAATTAAAATAAAAACCTGATTGCTGCTTATTGAGACTTAATAAACATACTTTTTTTCAGATGTTGGGTTTATGACGTTGAATAGATACATTTTGCTGGATCCAATACTCCTTTTCTTCATGAGTTGCTCCATCTACGGGGCTTTTAAGGTTTGAACGTCTTATATTAGAGTATGAATCCTTAAAGTATATTATAATTTAGATTTATTGAAATATTTAAATTCAAAACTTTTTACTCAAAATAAGTTCCACATGTAAGTCAGTATTTAAATCTACTTCCTATTCTATGTACACCGCTTCGCAACGTGTTATCGCTGTTTAAAGCAGAAGAAGCGACAAGAAATTCTCCAGCAACACATGTAGCTAAAAAATATTTTTTCACTCAGGCTCATATTCTAAATATATTTATTGAAATTAACACTCTCACCCACCACTGTTTCTGAAAATGAAGAAATTACAGATTCTCAAACCAGAAATATAATTAATACTACGTTTTAACGGTTTTGGTCCGGTTCCTATAACTTACCGATTGTTAATTTGCCCTACTATCGTTTAAAATTTGACATGAGCTCCTACAAGTTATGTCAAAATATGACCGATGGTAAGGCAAGTAAATGAATAAGTAAGGACTAGGAACCGGCCGTTTGAGCGCGACATTCGACCTCTGTGGTTGAGCGGGCTAAGCCTTTGCCGGCCTACCTCACTACAACGCAGAGGCTCCGGGTTTGATTCCTGGTATAGTAAATTTCGGAAACGTATTTTCTCCGTTATTTACTATGGTCTGGGTGTCTGGGATCGGCCCCAGAGTAGTCCTTTGTATAACACAACACTTTCCCATAACACAAGCGAAACTTGCTTAATTTGGGAATATACAATATGTGTGTTTGTCTGCCGATGATTATTATTATTATATTATATCATTTTTATGTGTACTAGTTGCGAATACTTAAGGGCCTACCTAATGAAATTCGCTATTTCGCTCAGCTATTACCACATTTTTGAAGATATAAATTCACAGAATTTATTTACGACAAATCCGTTGCGGGCGCGATGCAATGGCCGGGAGAAGGGAAGTGGAAGAAGAAGCAAGGGAAGAGTAACTTACCGCGCCACCGGTCCACTGTTACACTGCACTTGTTAGATTTTTAGAGTGGGTAGTAAATCAAAATATACACACATTTAATACATATATTGGCAAAACATTGAAAGATATTTCATAGATATTTTACTTTAAGTTAGATATTTCTATTAAAAGCAAGTTAAGTCAAAAAAAGTAATTACATTATTTCATACAATATAAAAACTTTCTATGCTAATAATAACATAACAAGAATCTTATATACATAACCTTCGTACTATTATCTAGTACGAGCAGTCACTATAGTGCCACACACAGTAACACAAATAAACAATAAGCGTGTATGGAGTCTAAAATTTTATATAGAAATTTGAACAGAGCTTTCGCTCTGATCAACCGATAAACGTAGGATGTCCCGTATTAGGCGATTCTACCTCCTTTTATATTGTCCCACCAACAACAGTGTTTACATTTTAGCAAACTTGTAATCTGATAACCCTTCACCCTTTTATCGATATTACCAAAATCCGCAAGACTAACACTATCACTATCTCGTAATATACCAAGAAAATATACCCATTTCATACAAATCCTATATAAACAGAGTGAGACAACAACACAAAAACGATCACGTGCACAAACGCGGATCAGCACTGTCATCGCGGACACATATGTGCTACTAGTGAGCTTAAGGGCTAAAACGCATTACAAAATTTATTAAAAACCCTAAAAACATATATAAAGTACTCAACAATATAAACCTTACCATCTCGGCGCAACCATCCGTATTACACAAAAGTTACCAAAAAATTACGAATATTTCACAAAAAAATCGTTGTGATTTCATATACATTTCTATATGTAAAAAATATTTTTTATAAAAAAAGTTTTTTATGTATGAAATCTCGTTTGAATCATTTTTTATGAAACATTCGTAATTCTTTTTAATAAGTTTTTGTAATATGCATTTGTCATATGTAAATTGTATGATTTTGTATCTTCAAAAATGTGATAATACGGGAGCGGATAGCGGACTCCATTTAGGTAGACCATAGAATATGTATGTATTGATGTGCATATGTGAGTAATAAGCCAAAGATATTTTTTTTTTAAGGGGTTTTATAACTCAGTGACAATGCCACCCCCGTAGAGACATACATCAGATAATACAAATAAAACAAAAATCACATTTTTTTTAAATAATCGATTAACACACAACAAATCGGTTAACACACATAAATCTTTTGCTTGCTGACATAGGAGAGAGGCCAAGATAGTGTTACAGACGCCTATGTTGTAGCTTCTGTTTCTTGTTCGTAGGGTACTCGCACTCTGGGTACACTCCATCAGCACGTGTAAACAAAGATGTTTCGCTTCTTCCTTGTGTACATACTGATATACGTTTTTTTTTGTATCTTGTTGTTCATCAGGTTCGAACTCTAACAGACGAAGGGCTCGCCCCATTCTGCACCCGTATGTTGTCATGGCAGATATTCTTGGGAGTTTCGCTGGCTTGCACGATGTCGGTGAAATTCGTTGGTCTCTTCGTCGTACTATTCGTGGGTCTACGCACTATAGCTGATCTTTGGAATATCCTCGGAGATTTGTCGAAGCCCGTTGTAAGTTTTCGTACAGTTTTTAATAGCATGGAAGAAGAATATTGATACTCCGCTCTAAACTAGGAAGGGCATATATGCATGGAGTAGGGTGGCACGTGTAGTGTCCGTGGATCTGGGTCGGTCATAGCTGCAGTATGGCCAGTGATAGATTTACACTAGGGGCACTAGGAGCTAGTGCCCATGGCGGCGAAAATTTCGAGGGCGGCAAAATTTGGAGTGTCAGCAAAAAACATTTCAACTTTCTGCTACAAAAATCAATGATTTTCAAAAATTGCAAAGTTATTGGTTTCATGTCAAATCTTAAAAATCGAGTTCTCATTGAATATTTACGTTTTGAAGTCTAGTTAAAGTGCATACATAGATCAGGGTTCGCTAAATGGCGGACCGCGGTCCGCATCCGGACCGCCGACCCATTTTGTGCGGACCGCGAAAAAAGTATTTTTTCTCATTGATATGTAAAAAATACCTTTGTTATTTCCGTAATTACATTTTTTTTATAAAATGTTGGGCGGACCGCGATGGTCATTTCATTTATCGATTATAATTGTGCTTTTTAATTTTAAAGATAATATTCTTTTAATGTTAAACAGAAAATTAAAAACTTAATGTAAATTACAAATTATACTACAAAAAAACTTAGAAATTAAATACTATTAAAAACATGTTTACAAGTAAAAGATGTAGTCCAGATCGCTCTCGGTGGGGAATGTTACCAAAATGCTGGCCGCATTCCCGCGTTGTATGGCAACGCTAATACGTTTCCCTAAATATAGGCCAGCCCTTTGGTCACACGAGACTTCTTTCAATCGCCTTGAAAGGTCTCGATAAAGTTGATGAGCCTCACGTCCCCATGGCTCCAAAGTCTCAACCCCGAAAGCCATGAATATGTATCCGTCACCGATGGATGCATATTTGCGGCGTTTCAGGGTTTCTTGAAGTGTGGCAGCTCCTCCGGCAGTGACGGCTGTATTTGGAAGATGGGAAGCCGCTAACGTATTTCATTTCTTAAAACGGACCCCGAGCGAAACTAACTGGTGACCCCTGGCATAGATAATAGGGCGGTATTTTTCACAGTGCCCCAGGGCGGCACTTAAGGTAAATCCGGCCCTGAGTATGGCGCGGAGTTATGGGAGTATGCTTACCGCATGCAAAAACGACCGTCTGCGGAATAATACGTGCACCTAGAAATAAGACAGTGAGAAGACTTTTTAAAAATTTCAATATACTCACCCTACCCAGTATACTTATAATAGGTCTTTCAGTAACAAAAAATAAATTCAGTACAACGTTGTATGTAGTCCGTAAATTTCAATAGTCCATTTATTATGTTTTGAGTGATTGAGTCTACATTGGTTACGTTCCATTAGGGACTCACAACGACCACGTTCACGACCGCGAGATTTCCCGTTCCACTTGCTTCTTGGCGTAACAATCGTAAACCCAAGTGGAACGGCTACTCGACCCACCTATTGACATGGGTCATCGTGAGCGTTGTGTGATCGAAAATAATGACGTCATTAGTGACGTTTTCGCCACGACCACAACGATCGCGGTCGCCTTGTGGTACGGCTAACCGAGCGTTTTGGGCGTTGTGAACTACTAATCGAACGCCCTAATTATAGATAGATAGATAATTTTTTATTGTACACCAAAGCATAAACAAATAGAAGTAGAAAAAAAAAAACGGGCGGCCTTATCGCTAAGAAGCGATCTCTTCCATGTAACCCTTGGCAGGGATTCATAGATTTCTAATACTGACGGTGGTGCAGTTAATAAATAATAATGAATAATAAATAAACATATCACATATATGTGATAAGATGATGTCAGGTAATTTTCAAAACTAGCCGATTATTTCTGGTGTGTGTAGCTAGAGATATAAGGTTATTTATTGGCTTGCGCCCCCTAGTTGTTAGCGCCCGGGTGCCACGCACTCCTTGCACTCCTGGGTAATGACGGCCCTGATAGCAGCCTGCATACGAACTTCGTTCGGCATAGAAATAACATAAGACATATAAATAATCTTGAGAGATTGGACAGACTAACGCGTTTCATGGTTATTCTTAACGGATCAAGAATAACGGGTTTACCATCGTAAACTCATTTAAAATACGGCTCAGGAAGTGGTTAGTCGAGCACATTTTGTATACTTATGAAGAGTTCCCATGCGAAATTAGACCATAATAGGGTCCGTGAGGTCCTAACGCTCTAAAACTTGATCGAGATGTCGCAGAACATTTAGTAGACCTTTCAGGCGACTAAAAGGCTGGCGTTTATTTTGCTCAAAGGCTAAGTACTGGTATTCAACGTGGTAACCGCCAGCCTTTTAGGAACGTTCCCGGTAAGTGATAATGGTTTGGGACCAATATTTTATCTATAATTATGCCCTCTTTTTTTATTTTTTATTGCAGGAGTTCAGCAGACAGGCAGACGGCCCACTTGATGGAAAGCGGTTACCATCGCCTATGGACATTTGCAACACGAAATGTGTTACAAATGCGCTGCTGCTCTCTTAAGGGAGACTGGAACTTGGTCACTAATGCCGGAGCACAACTCAAGGTTGTTATGACGACATACTTTAGACCAGGGGTGGTAGCCATCCAGTCGGGCAAATGCCCCCCACCTGGCTGTGGGTTGTTTTGTCGCTTCTTACGACAGGCCGCCCGGCCGCAGGAAATTGTATTCTCTCTCCGTTCCAGCACGGATATTTAGTTCTAGTTTTTAATTTTAGGTTTATTTTTCATACTATAATGTGTACATTTAATTAAACATTTGATGGCAAAGACCATAATGGAAAATATATTGTTGTAATAGATAGATAACTCTTTATTGTACACCAATACAAAAATGAACTTCAGAGTAAAATACATCTAATTATGCACAAAGGGCAGTCTTATCGCTAAAAACCGATCTCTTCCAGACAACCCCAGGAATGAATTGAGTTGATAATGGCGTATACATATTATTCCATTCTTCGTTATTTATTAATTATTTGTGAATTTCTAAGTTAGAGGCATTAGATATTTTAAGAATTCGGAGGGAAATATCTCACCACCAGTAATTTTAGCTGTTTGTAGATAGGTACCTAATATGTATAATTTAAATTTATAGAGTTTAACAGTGAAGCATCTGATTGGAAGAACATTAACACTAATAGTGTGGCCGATAATGCTGTATGTTTTCTTCTTCTGGATTCATTTGGCTGTTTTAAGTAAAAGGTAAGGTGATATCATGGAATAAGAATACTGTCTTTTTCCCCGGTGTTATATAATATATTTTTATTAACAACCGCGGTAATTTAGTGATAATCGCGCACGCGTAACGCGTAAAGTATATCGCCATAACAACCTTGAGTTGTGTTCGGGCATTAGTGACCAGGTACCAGTCTCCCTTGAGAGAGCGGCAGCGCATTTATACCTTTGGTGTTGCAAATGTCCATAGGCGATAGTAACTGCTTTCCATCAGGTGGGGCGTTTGCCTGTCTGGTGAACTGGTGTAATAAAAAATAAAAAAACGCGTCCCAAACTCAAAGCCGGACAGCATATATCTCTTACGCAGTGTTATGCCTTATATGCATATTGTTATAATTATACCACGCTTACAGTGAAGGAAAACGTCGCGATGAAACTTGCACATCTTATTGTGCAAAATTCGTCTTAGCTACTGTACTGCCAATGATTTCATTCGTTCGCTCCTTCTTATTCTGTACTCAAAATCTCTTTCTCTTTCTTTTCTTTCACCATATCCCAAAAAATTGGGGTCGGCACAATATGTCTTTTTCTTCCACACTCCTCTTTTCTGACATACATCTTCTGTCACACCACATATCATCATATCATCCTTCACACAATCTATCCATCTTTTTCGGTCTACATTTACATTTGTACCCATCCATCTTGTAGTTTAACATTCTTTTTCTCACGTGACTTTCACCCCTCCTCATTATATGCCCATAGCAACTTAATCTTCTTCCTCTCAATTTTTCAATCATGGGTGCATATTTCAAAGATACCCCTTATGTACTCATTTCTCACCTTATCCATTCTTGTAACACCACACATCCATCTCAACATTCTCATCTCAGCTGAGAGGAGAGGTTTGTGGTTTATCACTTTAGTGGCCCAACATTCCGACCCATATAGCATGGCTGGTCGTTTGACCGATTTATATATTTGAGCTTTTAGTTTCAGTGGCATTAGTTTGTCGCACTTCACACCGGTTACCTGTCTCCACTTTAACCATGCTACATTTATTCGTCTTCGTTACATCCCTCTTTATATCACAATTATTCTGCAGTATCTGCACGTATATGAACTCAAAAAGTTCTACTCGAATCTATATAAGAGCTCAAAATAAACCACCGCGCCACGACGTTTGCAAAACTTCAGTATTAAAATAGAAGATGTAAGATTTTGTTACCGTTGCCTGGCTCCTATAAACTATCGAAGGACAAACAGCAAATTGTGTAAGGTGCGTACCCCTTTATCTCACAGCCGCCTTGAGCTAGCGTATTGGATATAGTGTCCATAGAGTACAATTGGTAGGCTCGAGTCCAGCAGTGCGATGTTGATGGACTGTTATTTTTAATAAAACTACTTTTATGTTTGGTCACTTTATACCTAGTTACTTGATGCCTGCTTTTAAACTGCATACTACTTTCACAGTGGGAACGGTGATGGATTTTATTCTTCGGGATTCCAAGCCCGACTTGAGGGCAACAGCCTCCACAACGCGAGTGCACCCAAGGTGTTGGCTTATGGTGCTTTGATCACCCTCAAAAACCATCGGACGGGTGGTGGATATCTTCATTCGCATCATCACTTGTATCCGGCTGGTGTGGGTGCTAGACAGCAGCAGGTAAATCTTATCTTTATAGAATGTATGTATATTATCTATACTAATACAAAAAATTGGAGTTACAAATTCCAAAAAAGTGAAAGATATTGGTGGCCGATTTTATAATTTATATTTGTCTATCTCAAAGTTTGTGTCAGATCTTACAATGTTTACTTTACGGCTACTGAAAAGTGACCACAACGTCAGAATAAAAATCAAATAAAATACCGCATTTAAAAAGGTAAAAACGTTGTTTTATTATTAAGGTATCAGTTTACCGTGCATACCCCTGATGTTAATAGTATTTTGTCTATCTTAGATAACAACATACACGCATAAAGATGACAACAACCGTTGGCTAATAAAGCCCTACGACAAGGAGCAAGTAGCTGGGACAGTGATAGTGAAAAGTGGTGACTTAGTCCGTTTGACGCATGCGCCTACAGGACGTAACCTGCACTCGCATAGAGAAAGGGCTCCGATGACCTCAAAATATATGCAAGTTACAGGATATGGTGAGGTAAATTTTTTTATCTAATTATTCAATCCCTTCTATCGCCTCTAATTTAGCTTCTTTCACAGGCGGCCTTAACCACTTTCCATCAGGTGGGGCTTCTGTCTTGTCGGCATTAGGCAATAAAAATATAAAATAAAAATAAAAATATAAAATATTATTCAAAAGCTTGTATATTCGCTAAGCTAATTTCATCTAAGGTGGTGCAGCAGGAAATGATATGCATATATAAATTATTGTATAAGAAAATAAATACAGTTTTTTTTCTTTCTATATGCGTTAGTTTTAATGGCCTAATTTATTGGGATCATACAAGTCGCCATCTATTTAGTTTATTCCAAAACCGTTAAAGAAGTGTAGTTTTCAAAAAATGTAATGTAGAGTACACGCAAATCCTGAATGCGCTTCGAGTGAAGTCAGTTCTGTAGGTTTGCACAGGGCCAGTCGAGTGTTAACGTTTATTAGGCCTTGACATCTCTTTCGCATAATTCATCGTTGTGCGAAAGAGATGGCATGCAAGTTCAGATAGCGGGCGAGCGAGAACGCAACTGTCGCGTGTCTGCTTTGTCTGTGAACCTTATGACTGTGTAGTACGCAATGAATCGTACGAACTTCAGGGACGCATTTAAGTTTCGTACTGTAAATCTTGGTGTTTTTTGAAAAATATTGTGTAATTTAGCGTCGTAAAATTGTTTTTGCGACAGCTCAGACTACCGAAAAGATTAAGCGTTTTCCGGATTTCCGCCAGAAAGTGTTCTTGTCCATCTTTTATAGTCTGTATAATAAAAGTAAATACTAGAATTATTTACAAACTCTTTGTATGGCAACACATATTTAAAGTTCAACCTGGATTCATGATAATGCATTAATGCGGCGACTATTTATATGGTTTGTTGTCATCGTGTTTTATAATTTAATAGTGGTTTAGGTACTTTAACAGATTTTTTAATAATTGTTTTTTTTTAATGCTGTCCCTCATTTTCATTCCTACTCGTTTTATATTATGGATTATTTATGTGTGTTTATCTTAACATTTATAACGCTTTTTAAGTTTACATCTATTAGATGCTCCGCATGCGTTACATTGTCTTTTCTGGTGTCTTTTTTTTCATAATTTGCCTTATTCAATACAAATTGAGAGTCTGTTGTCCGTTAATGGTGCTTGTCAGAAACTTTCACGATACAAATATACAAAGTTTGAACTCCATTGGATACACGGTATTAGGTAATATGGAATTAATATACAAATATTCATTTGATTATAAAAGATATGTTTCTTTCTAGGACGGCATAGGGGATGCGAACGATGTGTGGAAGATAGTTATATCTGGTGGAAAGGACGGCGATGAAGTGCAAACTGTTAGGAGTAAATTAGTCTTTGTACATTATTTACAAGTGAGTATATATAAACTTTTCATCAGTCTGTTGCAAAAAGTATAAAAATTAAAATGAAACATTTGTTTCGTTTCCATGCGTGTCGGAGATTTGGTGAGATATTCAAATTAATTTTATTGTGAATATAAGTAAGATAAAAAGTGTTACAATATTTTATGCTTAAATTTAAATGAAGATAATTTACATTATTTCAAATTATTAGGGTAAAAAAATATATATCATAATATTAATACCAATAATGTGCATAGTACGTTTTACACTTTTTTTTTAAATTGGCGACTCCAACGCATATAGCATTGATTTTGCCAAGTACGTTTTTTAATCGCATATACCAAATTGACCATTGCAAATGTCAAACTTGTGTCCATAATATATATATTATTTATAAGTTTGACATTTGAAAAAAAATATATAGATACAGAGAATATTCGTCTGTATCTGTATTTTATTCTGACTGATTTTCTTTCTTTTTCACAGGCCTGTGTCCTAACAACGACTGGAAAGCAACTACCGAAATGGGGTTATGAACAACAGGAGGTGGCGTGCAACCCCAATTTGAGGGACAAGAACGCCCTCTGGAACGTCGAGGACAATGTGTTCGATGGATGTACGTATACAATACCTCTAAAATGCTATCATTTTTTTTGTTTCTGAACTAGTTTAAAAATGTATACACATGGAGTTTTAATGTAGGTCAAGTATTAAGTCTTAATTGCTTTAGAATCACACTTAAACACTATTTTTTACATTTCAGTTTTAGACTTTAATTCATAAAACACAATAATTCATGATGGCTCAAGTTCGGATTGTCAACAAAGGCATATTTGTCAGCAAGTGTGTTTTTCAGACTTGTAAATCACTTACTGTCTAAAGGTTTTACTCCGTAATGACTCATCATTCCTTTTCTTCTAATCTGCCCGTAAAATTCTTAAATTCTAGAAAGGAAGAAGAAATATTTAAATAGAACTACAGCAAAAAACTCTGTATACAGAAAATACATGAAACATACATTGTAAAATACAGTTAAATATAAAAAACAAGCAAAAAAAAAAAAAGATCTAAATTAGTTACGTTTATGAAAACCAACGGCGAAAGACGTTTGAGAGTATAGTATAATATAGTACGCACAAAACTTTAATGCGCGTCAACTGACGTTAGTTCCGTGAGTTTGCATAGATTCAGTCAACTATTAATGTTTATTACACGTTCTGTTGTGCGACGGAGATAACATACGATTCCCCCATAGCGACCGAGTGAAAGCGCAACACTCCCTCTAAGCTCTATCTGCTAACTTTATAATTATGTTCTGCGCAATGACGTGTACTAACTTCAAGAACGCGTTTAAGTTTTGCTCGTACTATAAGCTCCCAGTTTTGTGCAGCTTATGGTACTAATATTTTTGTATATTTAGTACCAAAAATGAGTTTCGAGGCGTACGCGTCGGGTTTCATCGAGCGCTTGATCGAATCCCACGCGGTCATGTTCCAAGGGAATGCGGGCCTCAAACCTAAAGAGGGGGAGGTCACTTCGCAACCCTGGCAGTGGCCGATCAATTACAGGGTAATTCGTGTTTTTTTTCTTACTTTTTTATTGTGGTACACGTTCGTATTTGTCTGCAATATTCATATTGAGAGGAGATATAGTCTAGATACTAGAATAAAGAACCAGCATTTTTACCTAGAAGGTACCTACATTACCTATTCTCACAGAACTCAAAGACATTCAAGTTGTAGGTATCGGCAAAAACAAACACCCGCAATGAATTCCAGCCTTACGGTGCCCATAAATATGGTGAATGAGATGCCCTTTGTACGTATTAACGGTGTAAAGGAGACTGCAAGATCAGATTGAAAACCTTCAAAACACTCTAAAGTATCCGATAGAAAATAGATAGGCAAGCCACCCCCTCATATATCCACGATTTGTGTCTTAGAAGCCTGCGCGTCTTTAATTGACGTCAAAGTAGGAGGAAAATGCACAATTCACTAAATATTTGACATTTTCAGCACCAAGTCATGATTCTTCATTAAAAAGAATATTTTACAACTATTGTTCACTTTTCAAAAATATTATACATTTTACTAAACTAAAACTGCACAACAGAACATTGCCTTTCAAGTTAGGCTAAAAACTCTGAATATATTGTTATATTTGAAATATTTGCAGGGCCAGTTTTTCTCTGGTAGTGCACACAGGATTTATCTTTTGGGGAATCCAGTTGTGTGGTGGACTAATTTGGCTTTTCTTGGAGTTTTCTTCCTCGTTTGGATTATTAATTCTGTCAGAGAGAAGAGAGCTGAAGCCTTCGGGAGACCTATCGAAGGTAAGGTTTTAGACAGCTGAATTGAGGATGCGAACTTGTTTTATTTTTAATTTGAGATGTGATTGCATTCTAATTGAGTCGAGTCAAACCCTGGCTGATTTTTGCCATTTAATAATAAAACCACTAAACTAGATAGACGTTATACTCGTGTTAACCCTTAAATTTAATATTATTTTTGTCCATAATCGGCCAGCTGCCATCAAAATTGCCGCGTCAAAACCAAGAGAATGATATCGTCTCTTTTACTCTAATACAAATTCTATGTAGTTAGAGGGAGAAAGCATGAGTTCAACGTTCGTTTCAATTATCTGTATTTGACCACAAATTTGTGGTGCTTCCCAATTAGCATGTGTGACAGTTCAACCACAAATTTGTGGTGGTTCCGTCTTAGAGAGTCAAGCACTTGTTGCCCGCAGGGCAATAAGATTCGATATAAATGTGTTGGTGGTAATGTTTTTCATAATAAAAGCCCACCTATCAGATATGTTAATGTACCATATTTTTCACTGCAGAGGCACATTTCAGCTTCTATTCTTCTTCAGGTGGTAAACATCGTGAATTACTGAACGCTGCTGGATGGACATTCATGGGTTGGGCACTCCACTATGTTCCCTTTTGGGCGATGGGAAGGGTGCTGTATTTCCACCATTATTTCCCAGCGTTAGTCTTCAGTTCGATGCTAACTGGTAAGTGATTTAAAACAAACTAAATCCGATGCAACAAATAACAATAAATTGGTAAACAACCGCACTCAGGGCGTTCCATTAGAGGCTCACAACGCCCAAAATTCTCAGTTAGCCGTTCCACAAGGCGACCGCGGTCGTTGTGGTCATTTTCGATCACACAACGCTCATAACGACCCATGTCAACAGGTGGGTCGAATAACCGTTCCACTTGGGTTTACGGTAAGCTAGTAGAACGGGATAAATCGCAGTCGTGAACGTGGTCGTAGTGAGACCCTAATGGAACGTAGCCACTGAGGATAGTTTTTCAAACAAAAATTATACTGTACATACGTGTTTGTTTTTTGGTAACACAGGGGGAATATTTCTTTTTACGACACACATTTGGGCCATGGATATGGGGAGAGGCCAAATGCAGCGCCTAATGCGCTATGCTATATACACTAATATATATGTATATACTAATACACGAGTGCATTTAGGACTCGGGGGAACCAGACCCCGCCCGAGGGGCGGAATCCGACCAGACTACCCACTAAAACCACCCTGCGCCTGTGTAAATACAGTTGGCGGGACGCCACGATCTATCTATCTAGATCAGTGGTACTACACCGTGAAGCCCTCGTTTTCAGACTTGGTACACAACGATGGCAAAGTGTACCCTTACATCAGCAGTGTTCGGTCCGCTACACTGCACATGTCTGTTCTAACCAGTATGAATGTATGTTGGAAGATAATGAAAAATGTCTCTGACTGTCCTTACTGTTTTGGGCTCATTTTCGCCCATTATATTTGCCTTCCCTCCACCAGTAGCTAGTGTTACAGTATACAATCAGGTCAGAGATACTGCCTAAGTAAAAAGTCTGTAAGTAATGGCCACTATAGCCCACGCTAAGTGAGAACAGACTGTTGAAATGAGGTCATGTAACTAGACAGTGGCAGCTCAGATGTCAAGTTAAATTTTTCAAAAATTGACACCACTTTTGCTTATATATTTTTGTTCTCTCAAGTGTGTGTGTCTGTTTTTTTTATTGCGGGTGTTCAGCAGACAGGCAGACAGCCCACTTGGATGGAAACAGGTTACCATCGCCTATGGACATTTGCAACACCAAAGGTGCTACAAATGCGCTGCTGCTCTCTTAAGGGAGACTGGAACCTGGTCACTAATGCCGGAACACAACTCAAGGCTGTTATGGCGGCATACTCTAGACCAGGGGTGGTAGCCATCCAGTCGGGCAAATACCCTACCACCTGGCTGTGGGTTTTTTGTCGCCTCTTACGACAGGCCGCCCGGCCGCAGGAAGTTGTATTCTTTCTCCGTTCCTGCACGGATGTTTTGTAAATTGCGTAATATTTAGTCTATTAAATGTTTCTAATATCCGTTAAATTGTTCATTTAAATATAACAAACATTAGGCTTGACCCTGAATTGAGAAATGAGTACATAACAAAGGGATCTTTGAAAGAAGAAGATTAAGGTGCTACGGGCAGTAATGAGGAGGGATGAATGTCACATGACAAAAAGAATGTTAAAAGATTGTTGGGTACAAATGTAAAGATAGACCAAACAAGAGATGTATGGATTATGTGAAGAACAATATGGTGATTAGTGGTGTGACAGAGAATGTATATCAGAATAGAGGAGTGTGTAAAGAAAAGAAATATTTTGCCGACCCCAAATAAATGGGAGAAGGTGAAAGACAGGAAGAGGCCCGATCCTGAATTGTCTAACCAGGCAATAGAAAAGCAAACCCTGGGCTCAAGCCCAGCAAACATACCTGTTGTAACAACAATATGGCCAGCATTCAATTGCATTTTTAAATGGCCTCGGAGGTTGAGTGGGCCAAGCCTTTGTCGGGCTAGCTCACTGCAACACACAAGCTAAATTTCGTAAACGGAATTTCCGTTATATACTTTGGAGCTTAGCTTGGGACTATACAATCTGTGTGTTTGTTTACCTATTATCTCTATGAAAATAGAGAAGCAAATATGTTTGTTCTGAACTCAACCGGGATTATTGCTATGATTATGATGGTGACAACAAGGTTATAACCCTATTATGGTTGCCATCATTGCAATGACTATTATGTAATTAATTTACAATAAAGTGACAATGGCTTATTTTTTCAGGCATCCTCACTGAATATCTTCTGGCCAGTATAAGGAGTTATTTAAGTTCAGAACTGGGCAAGACTGTATACCATTGTATTCTAGGAGTGATAATGTCAACAACTATATACAGCTTCTACATATTTTCCCCGCTATCTTATGGCATGAGTGGACCACTTGCAAACGAACCTAATTCTACAATGGCCGGTTTGAAGTGGCTGGAAAGCTGGGAATTTTGATAGATAAATTATATGTTATTGATTAATAGGATAATTGACAGTCAAGTCTACTGAGCTACTATTGATTATCTTGCAAAATGCCGAGGCAGCCTAAAGTTTGTTCGAGTGTAGCAAGTTGTAATGTCATATCTTTAAAAAGTCAGAGTATTAATTGGCACAAATTTGTGGTTGAATTTAAAACGAAACGATTTATTGTTGTTGTCTCACTCTGTTTATATAGGATTTGTATCAAATGTGTATATATTCTTGAGTATATATATGATTAAACTTTAAAATTCAGTCATTTGATATTTGCACCTGAAACCGGTACATACCAGGTCCTTATTATGAGACATGAACATTACTTTTGCTAGGCATACATACATACATACATACATAACTTCACGCCAGTTCACTTGCGGGGTAGGCACGAACAACAGAGCGCCATTTAGGCTTATTCTTACACACCTCACTTGCTTCTTTGACATTCATAACTCTTGACATGCACGCTCGTCTGTTCTTAAGGCTAGGCAGAAGGGTTAATTATTCTTTAATTAGTAACTAAAATCATTTTTATCAAAATAATAAAAAACTAAGATGGTATAATTTTATATATGTATTTTAGAGCTCTTTTTTACATGCAGACAATTTAAAATTTATTGTAACATCTGTCATCTACCTAATTGAGCCGTGGGGGGGGGGGTTGTTTCTTATGTTATAAACCTAAACATTTGTATAACCTTATATAGGTTAAATACAATGAGACCATTCGACTTTATTATCATGATAAGTACAGTTATTACCTGTATTTATACAGATAAAGATTCATTCATTCATTCAAAAAAAACGTAATTATATTAACCATTAAATTTGTTTTATAGATTAAAAAGTTTATATTCATAAAATTAAATAGATATATGTTAAGTACATAATCATTACATAGATAAGAAACAAATCTTAAATTTAACCGTCCTTAATTTATTTTTGTATGATGTTTTATAAATAAATGTTATTTTTACTTTTTACTATATTGTTTTGTTTTTTTTTTAATCCACTAAACTTTATTTTACATTCTTCAGTGCTTTGGTATTTGGTTTTCCGATAAGCCCCAAACCATTAAGACATAGACGTTTATATGATCTAAGCCCCAAACACATCGGACGTGTCCGTAAAGTGCTTCCACACGCTAGAATTTTACGACCAATTTGACTAGATTCATAATCAAGTTGTGTAGTGTGGATATGTGGTATCTCGACCAGCTAACATTCTTGGATTTCATATCTCTATGAAATTAAAGAATATTGGTCGGGCGAGCGTCGAGATCGCTCGATTCATTCAATTGTCAAACTAAAATCGAGTCTTGTATTTTTTATTTTATTTAAGTTTATGGCTTGGCAGCTAGGCCTTTAAGCCAGATCTTAGTTTACAATATAGTTTCTTCATTTTCTTAAGCCTATGTGTAGCACAGCTGAACTGTAGGTAATCAGCTAATGCCATTCAACGGAGTTCTTGTGACAACTCAAAAGGCCACATTTGACTACACAGTTCACATTTCTCACAAAACACATAATTACTACTCAAAAACTATCAATATCCTACAACTATTGTTCATTTTAGAGTAATTTTACACATTTCTAGAAAATAAAACTGCACAGCACAGCGTCTCCTTTCAGTTCCCGCCAAAAACTCTCAAGTCTTGTATAATTATCACAAAATAATAGGCCTGATTTAACAGTTTTTTTTTTATAATATTTTATGGCTTGGTTTGATTTAACAGTTCTCATTACAACATATTTAAGCATTCAAACCTCCAAATCGTTAACCAAGTTAATCGATTATCACAAAATATCGATTAAAAATTATATGACTGAGATCGTTTGATTTATTTTAAGTTAATCACTTTTTGTGTCCCAAAATACCACACAAAATCGACATGGAAAGCGAAAATTTTGTCCCACATCGTCACAGCTTTTCACGCACCACAATTAATCTATTAAAATGTTAATGACTTCGCCCGTATAATATAATTAAAT
Organism: Dendrolimus kikuchii; assembly: GCA_019925095.2. Taxonomy (NCBI): domain Eukaryota; kingdom Metazoa; phylum Arthropoda; class Insecta; order Lepidoptera; family Lasiocampidae; genus Dendrolimus; species Dendrolimus kikuchii. The sequence continues at coordinate 16,536,372 of CM034405.1, read as the reverse complement.
CAATCATTTCTCTTTTCAATACATATATGTGCAATTATGTAGTATTATTTTGGTATAAATAAGTACATAAACAATGTAAGGTTTTGGAATAAATATATATTTCGGTTTTTTCCTGAATCCAATTGAGTTAATGATATGCAACAACCACTGAAGTAGGAAACCTAGAGGTCCATGGCAACAACCTATTAGTACAACACTAAAATTAAAAATAAGACTTCTTAAGCTGTGTTCATATTATAAGCCGCGGCTGAAGGCGTGGCTTAAAAGGAATCTGGATAATTTCCATTGAAGTATGACACTATAAAGGTGCCCACACATTACAGGACGCGTCCGAGCTATGTACACGCCAGAACCGTAACACACTCCAGATTGCGTTAAAATATCTGAACGCTCAAGGTCACGTCCACAATTTACGACTTATAATGTGAAGACTCCTTATCCAGATAATTTGTATGCCCTCAGCCGCGTCTGTTAGTCATGACTTATAATATACGTACACCTGGAAAGTATGTTATGGTTCTGGTTACTAGGTTTTTTGAACCATAGTAAACTGGTTATTTTCAGTGTTGCCAACTCTCATTAAAAAAACGCGATACGTATGTCAACTCCTCATAACGCAAGTTTTTGGCGGGAACTCAAATATTGATGTGTTGTTCAATTTTAATTTATAAAAATGTTAAAATGAACAACAGTTATGAGATATTGATAGTTTTTAAGTAGCAATAAGCTAGAGGATAGTAAGAAAAAATCGAATAGATTTAGTTTTTCTATAATTTAAGATAAAAATATAGAAATTTAGCTTAAAGTGTTAATTAATATGTTGCATCACGTTTTACCCACCAATTTATTATTTAGCGCGATTAAAGATTATGCTTAATACATGAATATGATGCTATGTAAATACAGATAATATATAAGGATGTTAGAGCTGTCGATAAGATTGGGCATCTGTCTTTATCATCAAAAATATTCAATCTCATAAACAAGTAAATATAATATTTAAAAATGATTAAAATATTGGTGTGCATAATTCAGTATTTCAACATTTTTGATATAAAAGCTACAATACCCCCCTAAGTTCTTATTAAATGCAAAACACATCACAGATGGCTCAAGCGTTCGTGACCTGTTTAATATTTTTTCTCATCAATCGGGAAAAAAATAGCAAATAACATCTCAAGCAAACATCACGCTAACACCGTTAATACCTTAATGTACAAACAAGACTATACTCACAATATAATATTACCTAAACTAAAAATATGTAACGCGGAGGAGGTTGGGAAAATCATAGATAGTTAAGACAAAAATGCTAGCAGCGGAATATATAGTATTACTGCAAAAGCGAGAAAATGTATAAAAAAATATATACTTGAGAGCTTAACTAACTGTATAAAAATCAATGTTTAACAGATGGCATCTTCCCGGGCGTTTTAAAATTAGAAAAAGCGAGCCCAATTTACAAGTTCGGAGCAAATACCGATCCTGGTTATTATAGACCGGTGTCAGTACTCTCAGTAATATCCAAAATATATGAAAGAATCTTATATAACCCATTGAACGAAAATTTGTGTTGTAAAGAATTTTTAATAAAGCAACAGTACGGGTTTCGTGTAAAGTTAAATACCCTGTCAGCCGCCACAGATTTGATAACAAAGATAAAAACAAATATGTCTAGGCATTTTTATTGATTTAAAAAAGTCTTCGATACTGTCAGATAGTCAATGAAAATGAAAAGCTAAACAATATAGGTGTTCCAGGTATAGCACTAAATATATTCAATATGAGGTATGTAAGAATGGGCCTAAATGGCGCTCTGTTGTTCGTGCCTACCCCGCAAGGGAACTGGCGTGAAGTTATGTATGTATATTCAATATTCATGTCATATTTACACAACGGATTTCAAATATGTAGTCAAAATTAATGAGTTGAAAAGTAATCAGCAAAAGAATATTTTTAGAAATAAGGAAAGTCCATTTAAATGTGCACGTTATAAGTCATAAGTCGCGGACATGCTCTTGAGCTCTTGGACGTTGTAAAGCATTCTGGAGAGTGCGTTAAGGTGCCTACACATTACGGGACACCCTTATGAGCTGCGGCTTACGGATGAATCCGAACAATGTGCACGCCAGAACCATTACACACTGTCCAGATTGCTTTAGAACGTCCGAACGCTCAATCACGTCCACGACTTACGACTTATAATGTACACATTTCAATGGACTTTCTTTATCCAGATACATTGTAAGCCACGCCCCTCAGGTGGAAGGAATCCTAAGGTCAAGGGCGTATTAGTTGACTCGCAGTAAAGAGTTCTGTAGAGGTTATACGGTACATATAAGATATGCTATCCTAATAATTATCAGGTTAATATCCCGTACATACGACAACTTTGTACGTCTAGATTAATTTCAAAACAATACATGATTTGGAATAAATCCCAAGATTTTATCAAAATCGGGCTTCAGTATGATTCCTTGAATTACGTAGTTGTAACATGAAAGTCAACCATCAAAGGGAAAAATTGAAATTATTTCAATAAAATAATAGTTTTCTAGAATGACTAGCGTATTAAAATTAATTTATGGCCACACTGATAAGATTATCATCAAGTAACACTAAAATCATCTCATAGGTGATTGGGTTATAAATTTTATTAAAAATTGGCAATACTGCATGAAATATACCATGATTTATTATAAATTTAATAATCGGTTAACAAACACAATTTGTTGTGTCATAAAGTCGTTATAATAATTTTTAATATCTTTTTATTATCAATTTCATTACCCTTTTTAAAATGTCTATTAAAAATATCGAACCACGATTTTCTTAGTACTGGCCACTCAGCCTTAAAATATTTGACATAAAAAAACACAATTTACAAATGGCGTTTATGTAGTGTAGACAGATGTGTTCACGGCCACGATGGGCGATGATTCTTTGATATTACGAGAAGATGGTTATATACGTATGAACTTTAATGTTACTTCATTAACTTATCATAGTAATTTAAATATAATTTTGGTGAAGATTGATACAGGTGGTGTTAACGTTTTGGATGTGAACTCGGGTGTGATTCTGCAGTCTTCTCGCATGTCAGCGGGTAAGATAGACGCTATTACTTTACGAACAAAAGACATGATTTTAATGGTTTTTATAATTTATTTACGCACCGCATCCAAATAAAGATCACTTACACAATTAATTATCGAAATATGATATGTAATTCCTTGCCCTACATTGTTTCTTCATTTGACAGTTCACGATAAACAATTCGATAGTCCCGATACCGGATCAACGGGCTATAAAAAAGAGAAAAATGTCTATGACGATTACAGAAATCTTTTTAATACTCTTATTTCTTGCTTACTTGGTGGAAAATATAATAAAATCCCTATAACCCTTTCACGCCATGCAAACCTGCCACGACACTTGCATGCCTCAGTCTCACCCTCTGACACATAAACTCCTACTCCTAGTTATAGATTACTAAGTCTTGATGCACATAACACCTTCATGTTAAATCATTAATTATATTTTTGAGGTAAACTATGCAAATCAATCATTTGCCTTTTGAACATATGTAGAAATCATTCTCTTGATTAATAATTACAATCAGGTATTTATTAAACTTAATTTATTCAATGTGTGTATTTTTAAATAACACATTTGTATTATTAGTTTTTTACTTCCCCTTATACACTACATTCCTTTGAAATCAATTATCTCCATATATAGTAGCAAATAGTTATATCATGCTTTTATTTAGCTCTATAATTGATAAATAACTACTACTTATCAATCAATCTATTTTGCATTAAACTACACTACTTTCTGCCGTTTTTGGTCTGTATCTGAATAAGGCCATTGCTTTGAATGTTATTTTTTTATTATTATTAGAATAAAAGCATAGTCTTCATTTGTATTGTCTGTTCCTATATAGTTTAATATACTCCCAAATTAGCTACAGAAGGCTTTGTGATAACTGATTTTGTATGAATACAAACTTAACCAGTCATCTGTTGCTAATTAGGAGTGTTTATAAAGTTTGGTGTGGAGTATATTACTTTATCTTTAGTAAATTAGTGTGTTTTGATGAAAATTGTGCTTCACTTTAGTGTATACAAATACATAGTGGATTTTGGTTATAATAACAATGAAGGGACCACTATAATTCCAAGGTTAATCTGAAAGTTGGTAATTACACAGGTTGAAAGAAAATAATATTTATTACCAGATAATTATTATTAATTGATCGTGTACTAGCAGAAGGTGATGTTAGGAGCCTTAAGAACAGACGAGCGTGCATGACAAGAGTTATGAATGTCAAAGAAGCAAGTGAGGTGTGTAAGAATAAGCCTAAATGGCGCTCTGTTGTTCGTGCCTACCCCGCAAGGGAACTGGCGTGAAGTTATGTATGTATGTATGTAATTATTATTATGGAATTTTCATAGTATTTCTTGTGCAAGTGCATTCACCTGCACAATGTGCACTTGTCAACTAATGTCTACTTTAATAATACTATGCACATTTTACTCATAGTTTAGATTTACTAAAGTACTATGTAAGATGTATTTCATTCGAAATCCCTAATGTCTATATTTTATTTAGTACCTGAACATTTATAAACAAAAGTATTACAACGAAATTACAACTGTTAACCATCTGATATCTAGGCATTTGCTACAAATGGTTCACCAAATCTAGCCTAGCCAGTGTTACATCCAAAGTTGTGAATGATAAGTGAAATCCACTGTATTTAAAAAAAAAATCATATAAATCTTTTGCAGATTGTGTGTATGTGTGTGTAAATAAATACTTTGAATTTTTTTCTCACTTATGATAGATTAGTTCATACATACTCTCATAAAAATACTAATAGTTGAATATATAAATATATATAATGTACATGTATATTCCCAAGCTGTGCAATGCAAGCTATACTTGAGTGATGGGTAACATACAACATAATTATGATTATCTTTAAGGTTTATTGTTTGCTTGTTTTCGTCTGAATCTTATGGGCAATTCTCAGACCCATACTTCATCAATAAAGAAAATATATTAAAATTTTAAATATTGAGTGGTTAATGATAAAGTTTATATTCACAAATAAAAACAATCCACATTTGTATATTGATCTTCATTTATCAAGATTAATTCTGTATTAACTCATTCTCCATACAGCCTCTGTATATATCTACCCTAATAGCTTGTTCTTACATCTTACTAACGACTCATTTACCTTATTACTGGTTAACATTTGTTGTAAGTTTCTTACAATTAATGTCAAATTTCTACCAATGGTAAGTCAAGGGAATGATTAATAAGAAATAGGAACTGGATATAATACAACTACTATACATAAAAATAGATTCAGCATTTTCCATAGATAATAATAATAATCAGCATATTCGCAAGCTAAGCATGTTATGCTTGTGAGGGTAATATACAACAGACCACTTTGGGGCACATCCTAGACCATCATAAATAACAGAAACTCCATTTATAAAATTTACTATGCTTGGAATTGAATTCCAGTAAGCTAACTAAGCTTTGACTCACTATGAAGGCCTCTATGGTTAATAGAGGCTGCCTGAGTTCCATAAATAGTTCTAAGATTGTGTTTTTTGTCTGTAACAGTTGTATGACTTGCATAGTTCATGTAGATTCTGTTGATATGTAATTTGATATACAGTCAATTATAAGGAAAACAATATTTATTGCTAGACAATACATAATCACCTATGGCCTTATTCATATTGAGTTACAATAAGTTTGAAGGCTTCTTAAATGTTACTTTACCCATACAAATATTTACAAACAATGGAATATTTTTATGACTACTGACCATCTGTGGATATAAACAAAAGATAAGAAAGCTGTCTAATTTTACAGATGAATCTTTGTTTGTTTGTTGATGCCATGTTTATATGTAGCCTGTCACAACATCTGCAAGGGGATTCTACGAACTTGTTATAAATGGTTCATTAAAACCAAACCAAAAATTGACCTTACATCAGAAGTCGCTATAGCCAAATTAGTTTCCTCTACTCTTCATATCAAATATGACTATGGTTGACATCCCATAGAACGTAACTTATAACACTATCTTATAATTGACCTATGTATTAGTTACAAATTTTAATTGTAAAGAAATAAATTAATTCTTGTTACTCTTTAAAAGCGACATTATAATTAAATTCACTATGTTTTTCTCTTTATTTCAATGTCACTTTTGAAGCAGTAAGAAGTTTTAATTCATTTCTATATAATTAAAATTTATATCTAATACATATAAGTCAAGTATAAGATATTGTTACTACAAGTTACATTCTACGGGATGTGTCAGCCACACCATCATATTTGAAATAGAGAGTAATAGTATACATTCACTCACTATAATCAAAAGGACTTACAAATGAAATCCATTATACTTATATTTTCCTAAATTTTCAGATGACAGTGGCATACTTGGAATTGAATATGCATCTGGTGCAGACAGGTTGTTTGTATGGGACAGCAGTGGGATTAGCGCCCGAACTGACTACAATGGGGTGCTGCTTCTTCACACAGCGCTCCAACAGCCATTACCTTCAGCTTACCCGGACAAAGTAATATATTTGGAGCTTGTTTTGTCTGAGGTATGATAATTTTTTTAGCTTGTTAAATAAAGGATAAAGAATACAAGGAATTACAATTGCCAAGTAAAAAATGTAGATCTGAGAAAAGCTCCTTTTTTATTGTAGTATAGGTCCTTGTTTGACCATGATATCAGATTCTCGGATATGGTTTAAGGTAGAGCATGCTTACCTGGAAGATACCTATTCACATGGGACTTGCAAACACCTAGGTTATAGATAATGGGAGAAACAGACTGGCAATGCATTCCACTCTTCCTAAATATTATTGTAAACACACACAATTACTGAAAGCTGTACCCTGCTTAGGTTTTAGCCCACTCGTATCAATACAATACCATAAAACACATTGCACAGGTAAAGATTGCTTCAAGTGATAGGCCGCCCTTTGCCCTTTGTTCATTTGTTGTACCTAGATTTCAAAAACGTCCTTTTATTATGTATACTAGTCGCAAAAACTTAAGAAAACATAGTCTTAATTACAAAGAGTGTTCCCATAAAAATGTATTTACATTCAAATGAAATACTTTGGTCTATACTGGTACCCTTCTTGGTGCTAGTGGGAATTGATGACTCATAGTTGTTTCAGATGTTTTATGAGTGGTCTCCAGGTGGGGTGTTTTTATAACCCTTGGCCTAAAGAATTAAAGTATTATTTTCTTAAGTTTTCGCGACTTGTATACATAATAAAACTACGTTTTAACGGTTTTAAGCGCGGTAATTTTATTTGATTTTGGTTTTTCCGACGTTTCGGCCACTTTTCAAAGGAAACCAAAATCAAATAAAATTACCGCGCTTAAAACCGTTAAAACGTAGTTTTATTATGAATTAAAGTATTTTTATAAATTTGATATGATATAGAGAGGCTTGGTTTGAAAATTATACAGTATATACAACACTGCTCTGCAGATCTGTTTTTTTTTAAAGATTGTTTTATACTAGTGAAAGATGTTAGTTTTATAATCAACATTACTGAGCAGTGGTCTCCATGTGACAAAATAATAGTAAAGTATCCATACTGATACTAAAGTATTAAAATTTATTTATTTGAATGTTTGTTTATTCTATCCTCTCTTCTCTTCTCTTCTACCTTCTCTCAATGATTTGGGGTTGGCACAACACGTTTTTTCCTTCAATACTTCCTTAATCAGACACATGTCCTCTGTCATACACAAATCATCATGTCATTCCTCACACAATCCATTTATCTCTTTTTTGGTCTATCTTTGTACCCATCAATTTTCTGTTTGTACCATTGTCACGTCTAATAATATAAACTGCTTGAGCTGCATTCCTCATTCCTGATCGGTCATGATAGTTCCCAACTACATGTTCTTGCAGTGTTTTTCCCAATCAGTGACAATCAGCGGCAATATGCAATGTGGCGTACATGGAATCGTTGAGGATAAACTTAAGGCGAATGTGAGATAGTTTTTATTTTGGAAAATATGAATTTTCTTTCTCAGAAAACACACAGCACCAAAGATGACCCGACTGTGGTTGTCTGTATAACCCTAATATATATAATAAATAGATATGCATAATAATATAATCCTTTTCAAAGTACTATTTAAAAACAAAGTGATTACACATTATTATTCATTTGGTAACGATAACTTAACCACTGATTTACGTGGGCGGAAAATAGCATTCAGTTAATAACATAACTTACTTAATTTAGATTTTGTATTTAGTAGTTTAATTAATAATTTAGTTTTATATTAGATAAGTTCATTTTAGCATTAATTCTGTCATATATTATTAAAATATAAGTTAATAAAATTTTGATTAATTTTATTATTCACATGTATGATGAAGTCAAGTTTCAAGTGTGATGTTTAAATTTGTATCCAGGACAAACAGTTTCATTTCCCTGGATAAAAAGTGTCTTATATTATCTATCATATTATTGATAGAACATAATGTATATATTAAATTTCATTTAATTATGTTGTTCACTAAAATAATCCAGAAATAATAAATAGTATACAAACATAAAATCAAGTCATTTTCAAATTTATATTTTATTCTGTACAAAGCGTAGAGCATTTGCTCAAAATATGGAATTTTATTGAAAAGTGACTAATAGATTTTTAGAAGTTAGAAATAATTTCTCTAGTTTGTGAATATGAATGTGTAATCTGCATTTCTTTGTGAAAAAATAAAAACAACTGTTCATTGTTTTTCCTTAGAAGATACATTACTGACAGGATTTTATAATGGCTTAGACTATTTAATGATATTTTAATGGCCTAGACAACTTAAGCAACGTCTAAAGTTGGATATTACATACAATAGAATCATCTTAAGACACAATTTAAATAAAATTTTATCCAATAATTTATCTCGTAAGAAAAAACAAGGTATAAGATATTTATCATTTCCAAATACAAGTTACATACATACATACATAACTTCACGCCAGTTCCCTTGCGGGGTAGGCACGAACAACAGAGCGCCATTTAGGCCCAAAAAAATTTAAATATGTTGACCAAAAATTTATCTCGAAGAAAAAACAAGGTATAAAATATTTATCATTTCCAAATACAAGTTAATACCACATAACAGTGTGTTAATAACTTTCAAGTTCAAGAATAGCAATGTTTGACAGAAAACCTGTTGTCTAATTTAGTGGTTCAATCTTAATATTTAATTTTATCCTGGTTTATTGATAACTTACTGATTTATTAATAAACAGATAAGGCTATGTTATCACACCTAATCCATAAGAACACAAAGAAACCCCCCCAATATTTAAATTAAAATTTGTAGTGGGTATTGTGTGACCAGTAGGTATTCCGTTATTATAATCGATTAACGTCCTCACTCCTATGTATGTTACAAAAATTATTCCCCCAAGTGCTGAAGAAAGACAAGCTGGAAACGACTGTAAAATTACTGATGTGTGATGGTAACACTACCTAAGGTCACTAATTCAAGTATTTGCGCAACTAATTTTTTATTTTTTTTTAACAAAAACATAACCGACTTGAAACTAAAAATCAAAAAATCAATATTTAACTGACTTATTTCTACGCCATCTTGAAGTCGGTGCGAAGTAAGATATAAAAATTACTTTATTTTGCAAACTTGTTGTTTTTTATGTTTCACTTGACACCGACTTCAAGGCGTTGTACAAAGAACTCAGTTAAATATTTATTTTTAACTTTTTGTCTGAAGTCAGTTACGTTTTTGTAAAAAAAAATGACAACAAGTATTTTTCTTTATTTATTTGGCTTTATTTATTCTTGTACACAAAATGAAAGTGAGCTTAATCATAAAAAAGCCAGCTCTACCAGCAAACCTGTGCTAGCTAGAGGAGAGTTACTAGAGGCAGGGTTGTTTTCGCTGAATTTTTTAATAGGTGTTTTTAAACTATAGTTTATTTCAGTCACGAGGCAGGGTGTATTTCGTATAATGATTCCTATTGTTATCTGTTTTACTTATTACTTACTAGAACTCAAGTAAGTATATTTTATGAATCTGGGTAGGATATTTTCTACTAGAGATGCCACAAATAGTGGTTTGGCCAAATACCAATATTCGGTCATGTTCTCGGCCGAAGCGCCGTATATTCGGCTACCGAATGTTCGGCATATGATATGTGTTATGTTAGTATTGAAGCAGCAATTTGTGAAGTATTTTCTTGCGTTATCGCGATTCATAGGTATACGTAATTAAATTTTAAACGGTTTTTATTGGATTCTGGCATTTTAAAATCTATCCGAAACATACTATTTAAAACAAAATCGAATTTAACGCTGTTAAAACTTTGTTTAACTATCAAATTTTCATGGAATTATATACAATTTTGAGCAATATCTGCCATTTTTTTTCTTGATATTTGGTATTCGGCCAAATACCGAATAGTTAAAAAAGTGGCCCAATAAGACAAACACTGACCAGCAGCCGAATATTCGTGGCATCTATACTTTATACTACCTTTTAATTAGTTTTATATTTGTATTTGTGGCAGCTTAAAATGTTACATTATATTAATAAATTGTGAGTTAATACACACAAACACTTTGTTACAAGTAACATGCCAAGTAAAATGCCATTGGAATTACTATAGAATTTATTAGAACTATACAAACACAGGTACAAATATAATCGGACGCAATAAGTCCAAATGTAATGTACAATTCAATAACACGCGCAAAGTCCGTCCCTAAAATGTTACACGTCTTGCCTCGCTTGTGTTATCGCTTTGACTGTCCCCTCTCTCGATCCTGCCGTCGATTTATACTTCACAAATATAAGTGTGCCCGCCCGTATTGTCGACTTAATTTCCTATAAATCGTAATCCGCACACCTGACTAATTATGCTTCCAAACTGCCATAAAATGAGTACAATAGTTCTCCACAATAACCAATAAATAAGTAAACAAAAGAAGACAATCCCAAAGGTATTACAATTGGTTCAAATGCCGATAGCTAATAGCTGCTTTGTGGAATTTGTCTTTGTCGGGGGAGCTAAGTTGTAACAATATGAAGACAGTCTAGTTGGGTACAAAGGGCGGTCTTATCGCTAAAAAGCGATTCTTCCAGACAACCCGTGGCAAGAATATTCTGATTAGGAGTGGCGACGGTGGTATACATAATTATTGTACGATTACTTACATTATATATTTCCATTTAATTAATTTTGTTTTTATCACAGGCTGTGCTCCTATACCAATGCCTGCAGAGCCTTGACGCCCATTCCATCGAGGGTCTCACGGAGTTCATAGTTGAACTAAAGAGCGCTATTGACGCAGAGCCTGGCTGTAGAGGTGTGAAGGCGCAGAAGGTAATTCGACTTCTGAACTTTAAAAAAATGAATGTCCAACCTTCTTAAAAATATGGATGATCTAGATGTACAAAGATGTAACACAATAAAGTAAATTCTCTCTTGAAGAGTTATTTGAAATTTTCATTTCAACATATTTTTCTATTCTCATAATTTATTAGTTAACGTCAGTCTATATATTTTATAAATAGTAATAAAATTATCTTGAAATCATGATTACATTAAAAAAAAATCAGTTCACTATATTTGTACATTAACATTCGTAATTTTAGAAACGGCCTCTGTGGTTGAGCGGGCTAAGCCTTTGCCGGCGTACCTCACTGCAACGCAGAGGCTCCGGGTTCGATTCCTGGTATAGTAAATTTCGGAAACCTATTTTCTCCGTTATTTACTATGGTCTGGGTGTATGGGATCGGCCCCAGAGTAGTCCGTTGTATATTACCCATAACACAAGCGTAACTTGCTTAATTTGGGGATATACAATGTGTGTGTTTGTCGATTTTTTTTTTTTTTTGTTAGAAATAATTCTTTGTTAATCCACACAAGTAATATTATAGCTAACTCTAAAAGGAAATAATGTAGTAATGAAAAACATTTATTTCAGTGGAGTACAGTAACTATATCCCTACTGCAGTCAACAATCCGATTAGTGACGACTGGAGTGGTCCAAGAGCTCAAGGGTCAGAACCGGCGTATCCCGGCGTTGGCCATTGCCTCGGCGGTGGGCCAACGCGCCAACGCCCTAGTGCCATGCTCCAGGGACGAGGAGACTAGGCCATTGATGTACTCTGAGGCCGAGCGCAAGGAGACATTCAAGCGGTGGCCCCATATGGACTATAAGTATGTACTTTTAATAAATTTATAAGAGTATAAAATATTATTGCTATATTTTTAATAAAAATGTTACTATTTATCATTAAAACACGTATTTCAAAACTGTAATCAAATTTTGACGATTTAAACGGCGCTATTTTGGAGCCTTTTAAAGCTGTGGACGCTGTTACACAATGTTGGCATTTTTAACATTTTACAAAGACATTTAGATTAATATTTGCATTTATTTCATTTATTTATTGTATGGATTTAATTAAACTGTATTCCTATACAGGGCTCATGAATGATTTACGGAATGCATTGTTTTTTAAAAATTGAGGAGGCCCAAGCCCAACAGCGGGGCCTTTATGAGCAATGTTATGACTATAGTAAGTGTTCGAGACCTCTTAGGTCATATCTTTGCTTAAGTAACATTAGTCCCCTAATGTTACTTAATCAAAGGTTACTTAAGATCAGGCAAATGGGAGCCGCATCTACCTATACAACAATAAAAAGAAAATTTTTCACTTTTAGCTAAGTTTATATAGGCGTAATTCTTTTTTAAATTCGTTTTTATAAATATTATTATTTTCTTAAGTTTTCGCGACTTGTATACATAATAAAACTACGTTTTAACGGTTTTAAACGCGGCAATTTATTTACTTTTCGTTATTCCAACGTTTCGACTGAAAAGTGGCTGAAACGTCTGAACTGAAACCGAACTGAAAAATTACCGCGCTTAAAACCGTTAAAACGCAGTTTTATTATAAATATTATTGCTCACTAGAAACCTAATTAGATTTTGTTTGGTGCCTAATAAGAGAGAGAAAAAAAACAACGTTCATAGGTTTTATGAATACGGACTTAAAATCGCATCTCCCTATTAAGAAAGCAATATTTAATTTTATTCAAAATTCCATAAAAAATTATAGTAAAATGTGGATATCTTGGCGTAGATGGGCCCTCCCCGCTCGTATGGCGCAAGCCGGCTTCTACCACCAGCCATCGCCGAGCGGCGACGACCGCGCCATGTGCTTCACCTGCCTCGTCTGCTTGGTCTGCTGGGAGAAGTCGGACGAGCCGTGGGTGGAGCACGAACGCCACTCGCCCAATTGCCCTTTCGTACGCGGCGAGTATACCCACAACGTGCCCATATCGGTGAGCAATAGAATATGTTTAGTCTAAGCCTATGACAAGAGCTATGAACGTCAAAGAAGCAAGTGAGGTTTGTAAGAATAAGAATACCCCGCAAGGGAACTGGCCTGAAGTTATGTATGTATGTATGTAAGCCTATGATCAGATAGCTTAGTGGCTGACATTGTTTTAAATTATGTATTACATACATACATAACTTCACTCCAGTTCCCTTGCGGGGTAGGCACGAACACAGAGCGCCAATTTGATCATGGAAGGTGTGTCGTGGCCTTCCACGACTTTTGCATTGTATATCTGTTTAGTCATTCTTTCATCATGCATTCTTTCCACATGCCCGAACCACCGGAGCATTCCTTTCCTTACCTTCACCCCGACACTCTCTTTCAGACCAACTCTCTTTCTTACTTCGGTATTATGAACGCGGTCCGCGAGCGTCGCTCCGCAGATTTTGCGCAGTGCTCGCATCTCGACCGCGTTTACTCTACTTTAATACTTTATTGTACAGCAAAATTAATGAAACAATACAGAAAGACAGTTTAGAATTAGGTAAAAATGGTGGTCTTATCGCTGACAGCGGTCTCTTCCAGACTACCTTGTGATGGAGAGAGAAATATAATAATAGAAACTTTTTTGTACAATTGTGTTTAGTATTAAAAAACAGTATTATTGTTAGCATTAAAAAATTTATACCAGTAGCTTTATTTGAGCTTGTTAAATGACAAAGGTTCAAAACAAATATGGGAGGGAGGCATACACCTTTTGGCAGTTTTCTGACTCAAAGTGCACATTATTATTATCACATGCTGATAGTGAAGTGAAAAGTGAAAACATTGTGATGATACATGCACATCTAGATAACCTGATATGTCAAATCTGTCTTAAATAAGGGTGTAGCAGCAGTGAGATGGTTATGGTCTGATAAAATAATAATAATCGGTAGACAAACACACATTGTATATCCCCAAGTTAACCGAGTTACGCCTGTGTTATGGATAATATACAATGGACCACTCTGATCGCGACCGGAAACACCTAGATCATAAGTATATAACGGAAAGTTCATTTACATTGTTGAAAATGCACTGCACATTTTGTCACATATGACCAGTCATAGAGCTGTATATAATGTGAAATAGGGAGATTAAATGCAGGCACATATCTTGTCTTCCGGTGTAGCTCGTCGTGGTGCCGGGAAACAATTCCAGTGCAATGCATGGCGGGTAGGAACATGTTTTGGGTGTTATGTAGTCATTTACATTTACGCAAAAAGGGAACTATTATAAATTGTCTTGTTCATCCATCTTTGTTGAATTGATTCTAAGAAAGTAAAGGATTAACCTTTTAAGACGGAACCACCACAAATTTGTTGCCGAACTATCACACACGGCTAATTGGGAAGCACCACAAATTTGTGGTCAAATACAGATAATTGAAACGAACGTTGAACTGATGCTTTCTTCCTCTAACTACATAGAATTTATATTAGAGTAGAAGCGACGATATAATTCTCTTGGTTTTGGCGCGGCAATTTTTATGGCAGCTGGCAGATTATGGACAAAAAGAATATTAAATTTAACCACTTTTAAGGGTTAAGTTTATTGAGAAATTAACAATTTTTTTAGGTAACTAACGCAACAGCTTGTGCGGTGCCATCGCCAAACGTGACAGTAGTATCTAAGGGTAATACGGGTGATTTAATTGCGACTGGCACCTCTGAAGGGAAGGTCAACATATGGAAGTTTGACTGTGGCCTCAAATTAGTGAAGTTCATCCACCTTTCGCCGTACGACTCCATATTTAGTGGAATACTTGCAACAGATAGCAACAAAGTCTGGTCTACGAGTTTGGAGAAAGACACCTGTGAGTTTTTCAAATTTTTTGAAGTTTCTGCTTATTTATATGATCTAACATTGATAATATAAGATAATAGTTATTCATCTGTATAAGTTTTGTCTGTCTAGACAATTTTCTGGTTTACATATTCTATCTAAAACAGTGATGATTGAAACAATCACAAATTTCAGTTTAAATTTGTATTTGTGAACTTTTGTATAGTCCCCATCAAGGATATCGATTATTATCTCTATTAAAGATTTTAAAAATGAAAAGATACTCTAGAATTTAGTCATAGATATTGCAAGTATAAACTATGGGAATTATGTAAAGTAAGTTGAAAATATTTTTATTATTGATGTATTTGTTTATGAAATTGTATATTATACAGATCTTCATCATGATATATTAGTCCGATATGGCCATTACCCATGGCGCATACAAATACTAAATTACATTATCTAATTCCTAATAAATATTATAAATATAATAGGATACTACAAATAATATTTAGTGTATTGTTTTTGTCAAAAACAATAATAAATTTAGAGCAATTAATTTTTAAATTAAAATTTTAGTAAATATTTTAAAATACTAGTGATTATTTTATACTTATATCTATTCATCCTTTTAGCAACATACGGCATCGAACTAACAGCTATGGCATTCGTCGGTTTGACATCGAAACAGGAAGCTTTCCCACAAACTCAAACAGAGACTTCAGAGAAAGAGACTAGTACCAACAAATCAAAACCTTCCTTAATATGTGCCGTTACAGTCACTAGGAGTAACAGCACTCAACCTGACCAACCAATACAAGAAGACTCCAGTAAAGCACTGTTTGACTCTGGAGCAGATACTACGAAAGAAAGTGTCCAAGCGATGAATGATCAGAATGAGGCAAAGAACAACCTGTCGCCAACAAACAAGATGTTGTTTTTACTAACCTATGATATACACAGCTCTCTTGCTGGCTCAATAACGACAGTTGTTCAGACTTCGAATAGCAGTGGGAATTCCAAGCCGGGTGGTAGTATAAAAGTATGTACTGTTGCCAGAACAGATGACGCGAATATATATGATGAGGTTTACTTCCAATATTCAGATGAAGAAACAGAGCTTCCTCAATGCACAACTAATCTAATAGACGAACAAATTAGCAATGTAATTAACTTAAATGCGTCGTCCAGTAAAGAGGACTGTAAATTATGGGATCCTAAGAAAGTGATGGTAATGAAACATTACAAAGTTATGCCTCCGCCACAGACTGCTGAATTGTTATCAGAATTACAAGATGGTGGACAAGTCAGTGTCTTAGATTTTGTTGGTAAGATTTCCCATTTAAAGAGTTGGAAAAGTGATAATCTTGTTTCCGCTGGCACAAAAGTAGCTGATCAGACTGATGCAGTGTTACAACAGGCCGATTCTCTTACTCACTATCTGAATATGAACGGGCCTTTAGAAATATCGGATTTAAAGTGGTATGAAAGTGGAGATGGTACAGAGAAATACAAAGTTACCACTTTTGGAGGCAGTAAAGTGGGGACACAAACAGCAGTTACTAACAGTAATAATGATGGATTTGACAGTGATCCTCCTCAAGAAGAAGCAGTCTCCCAAGGTATAGCTATCCAATGTCTAAGTCTTCCATCAAAATTAAATTTTAGAGAAGATTCAGAGGTCACTCATCTGCTGCCAACAGAAGACAAAGATCATTTGCTCGTTGTTATATCTAGTAAGAAACCAGATAAATTTAAGCATGGGGATAAACTTGACCCTGAGGATGATACTAAAATGGAGGTTGATGATTCAGATCAAGACAAAATCAAATCAGATCCAAAAGCATATTTCATCCTATATAAGATAAACAAAAAAACTTCAACATATACCTTAGAAGACAATCCAGTTTCTTACAAAGAGCTTCCATACCAAGAGAGCCCAGTTGACTTGTGCCTTTTGCCAATAGATAAGCACGATCAATATTCCTTTGCTGCAGTGGGAGTAGATGGAGGTTTACGTTTATATTCATTGCCTGAATTTAAGACATTATCAGAGAAACGCGTACCTAAAGGCCACTTTACATCAGTAGTTTACTGTGCTTCAGTTGAAAGGTTGAGTGTTTCAACTAAAAATGGAATAATCTACTTCTATGCATTGAATAATGGTGAAAAAGATTCAACTGGTGATATTGACGAAGATGAATTTGCTAATATTGACTTCGATATGCTACAACGCGCTCCACGAGACGAAGTTTGTGGGCCAACTTCTACTCCAGTAATACTGGCCAATAAATCTGATTTAGACTTGAGTGATCTCGAAAACTTGATTTCATTAACTGGAGCATACGGTACTAATACTACTGTTCCTTATAGTGCTGTGGTACCAGGTTTCTGGTGTGAATTATCACCAGCACAAAGATCAAGATCTGATCACCAAAATAATAGAACATGGAGACTGCAAAATACATCCTCAACTTGGGATGAACATGTTTTAGAACTCACTTTGCCTTATAGTGTTTCTCTAGCTCATGTAGAATTTAGTTTTACTTTACACTCGGCTTGTTCAGTAAACTTGCCCATAATATTGGTAACATTATTGAAACAAAATTTACATGGAATTGGTTATGAGAAGGATGCATCCTTTGGGTATCGGTGTGATTCTCCAATAAATTTCAATGATCCCGACATAACTTCACTATTAGATAATCCAGGAAGTAGTGAGGAGTACTTACAAGCTCATAACGCCGAAATTTTAGCTGGACCATTACTCCTTTCTTCGGGTTTGGATTTGACACAACAATCTGGAACATTGATACTAACGAGTCCTCGACTTTACCGTGCTAGAGGAAGGACATTCTTAATCCACATTAAGACGCTGTTTGACCCCGCGAAAGACATTAAAGGGACAGCAAAACCAGACACTGGGAAGAAATCTGGATTTATTGGATGCGATTGGTTGCATCAGATATCATTGACCGTTCGCTCGAGTCCACATACTGATGTACCTATGGAAAGACAGCAAAGGATAGCCATGTTAGAATCAAATGGCTTCTTGAACACTCTTTGCGAAATAGCTGTGAGCAAAGACAACATTGAAAAGCGGAAACTTGCTTTGGATACAATTATTTGGGTTGTATCAATAAGATTGCAAAGGATGAGATTAGCTAAAACTGAGAAAAGCAAAGACAAAAGTGTGGAAACGCAACAATTAGAATGTGTGAAGATCATTGAGAAACACACAAGTGCACTGATTAAAAGTTGTATATTGTGTGGAAATAGAAGTTTGGCAAAGAAGTGTGTCAAGATCATTTTGATTACAAGCGAGTGAGTATTTTTGTTTTTATGTTTCATACAAATATTTTATATTTTTGGTATATTAATGTTAGCCATACGCAATTTAAAAAATAGGCAGCAAAGTTTCGGACATTCATATGAAAAAAAACCATTAATGTTATTTGTTTTCCAAGATTAACTTATGTATTGAGGTTGAATGCAATTTATTGAAAGAAAAAGAGGTTGTTGTTTCTTTAAATTATAGATACATAGACAGCTCTAGTGCACATGAAATCATATTCAAATTTTTTTTCATCAGAGGTGAAAAACAACTATTGAAACCATGGAAATCAACCTTCGACTTGACATTGTCGAGCAGTGTGAGTGCTTGCATACCTTACTTGGGGGCTTGCTCATCGCCCGGCGCATTACGTTGGATGGTTGCCTTAGCCCAACAAGCGACTCATAAAGCAGCAGCCCAGGACTTAGTTGGACGGTGTTTGACACTTCTGGAAAAGACTGCTCATTGTCTGAAAGATCGGGCACAAGTATACCATCATCTCTTGAGGGCTAGGTAAGATTTACTTTTGAATTATAGCCTTTGCATGTATATGATATTCTTCCGTAAATCTTTTACTCTTTTTTATGATTTCGGCTTTACCGTCGTATTTAAAGTTTTCATAACTAATTGACAACATGCGCCACTTGGCAGTTTTCTAACCTAATAGTTATACATACTATTAAAATTACCACAGTAAAGAAAAAAGTTCTGACATAAACTGCACATTGAAATTGTGAATTTTCCTAAAATGTTGAAAGTTTATAACTGGAAGTGGGATATTTAAGATTTCTTACTGTCTTTGTTTGTCCCTATTACTAAAAATATACAGAAGTATACTATATACCTAATATGTATACCTAATAAATGTTTATTTCTAAAGTCATGAAAAAGAACAAAATTTCACAATTGCTTTTAATTTGCTGCAGATTTGGTCTATATGGTCTACCATTAGAGCGTACAATATTCTCCTCGGAAGTACCAGAGCTAGGCCGCGGCACGTCGACGAGTGTAACATATGCCAGTGTGTTGGCCGGAGACACAAGCGCACCTATCACACAGGTGAAGCCAGAATATCAGCTGAAGGATTTACTCAATCTACCATTCGATATGGGTGAGTTGGTGCCCATCTTTATATAAAAAAAATACAGCTTCCATCTGTCTTTGCAAAACTAAGAAAGTATTGGATGAAATAACCTTCCATATAAATAATATTTTTATTTTTTATTTATAATTAATAGCCACTGTGAAGCATGACCAAGTTTAAGCTAGTATTCCTTATATTTTTAACTAGCTGTATCCATCCACTACTTAGTTTGAGATGAATTTTCACATCATACATTAACCTGTCAAGACATCAAAATGGAATTTACATGAAATATAAAGATAAAATTGTGCTTTGGGATTAATTAGGGTTTTAAGATGAGAATGAAACAACTTGTATGAGATTCAATGTAGTGGAGAGTGTATTTTATTTCCATAGAGTATAATTACATTGACAGTTGACAGCTGACAGCTAACACCCAATACAGAGATAATGACCATTATAGCAAATTGTTTATTAAATCCCTAAAATTTTCATTCATATCCATTTTTGTCCATCAGAACCTATTTGAGACAGACTGATGGTATAAGTTTTAAGAACTGTATGGACGAACAGATTAGCCACTAGTAAGCTTACTATCGTAAGACTAACAAACTTTCTTGCCTCTGCTGTGTATATTTTAATATTCTTTCTGTAAAAGTAGTACTTGCCTGAACAGATTCTAAGTATACGCCGTCGAATGCGTGGTGGGCTCAGAACAACGGCGTGGGTGTATTCGGGGCGGGGTTGAGTGAGGCGATGCCCCTCCACGTGACCTGCCACGTCGCCTCCGAGGGGACGAAGCTGGAGTCGAGCGGGACGAGACACCACCCCGCTGTGGTCAGCTCAATGCCTGGCACTGGACCCGGTGACCCACATCAGGTGAGTCTTTGGGTAGAAATCTCTAACAATGAAGTATGTTAATTACGTCGTATTCGATTGTCAATTACTTATATACGAGCATGATAGAAGAATATTATTCGCACCAAAAATTTAGCTCTTAAAATCCCCTACATCAATCACCAAAGGAACGCCGCGCAAGTCTTTATTATTTTGTATGTTGATATTGAAAAACATTATTCATCCAGAATTGTCTTGTTTAAAAATGTTTTATTTAGACCATATCATTCGAATATAAAACTCAGTTTATCATTGAATATTTTTATAATTTTTTTTATTCCATGAGTTCAGCAAACAAGCAGACGGCCCACTTGATGGAAAGTGGTTACCATCTCCTATGGACATTTGCAACACCAAAGGTGCTACAAAAGCGCTGCTGCTCTCTTAAGGGAGACTGGAGCCTGGTCACTAATGCTGGAACACAACTCAAGGTTATTATGGCGACATACTCTATACTACCAGCCTACCCTACCACCTGGCTGTGGGTTGTTTTGTTGCCTCTTGGGACAGGCCGCCCCAATGCGGGAAATTTTATTCTTTCTCCGTTCCTGCACGGATATTAATATAAGAATGTTTTGAATTGAACTCCACTTTTGACCGATTTAGTTTTTTAAAACAGTTTTTTATGATTGTCATGCAATTGGTGTTTTGACTATGAGTAGATTTTTTGTAGGCTGGGTAATGGCAGATAAAGTCAGCCCTTCAAGTGAAGGAACTGCTTCTTAACATTTATTCTTAACTTCTTTACGCCGACGAAATATAAGACGTGCATTTTAGTAAAAAAAATCATGGAAAATATCATACAAACAAATATTCAGTTCACTCATAAAATATCTAAATACAATTTAAGACACTAATAAAATTATTATTCGAGCACCTAGAACAGAAAAATATTAATATTAGCCAACATTTACAATAAATTACCAAATGAAGTAAAGGAGTGCAAATATATAATTTCCTATAAAAGGAAATTGAAAAATTATATTACAAAAATTAAAAAAAAAACATTTGTTTACAGGAGACTACTCAGCAAATCTAATTGTTATGTTTCTCTGTTCACCTATCTATTATTATTATTTTTATCTATGTCTACTGACTCTTATATTTATAGGACTTATGTTAGAACATAAACTTTTATATCTCATATAAGTGAACTGTAATGTTTTGTGAAGTGGACTGTAATGTGACTAATGTAATGTTAGTTGAAAACCTTGTTATTGTTTGTGTTTTTGCGCCCCCTAAAATTTAAGGTTTAGATGTCTTTCAAATTTAATTTTTTTGCTATGGGATTGTTATTCCTAGTATTTGTCTTTAGTAAATGCAGGTTTTCTGATAATTGTCTATTTATTCCAGTTGTGGTCAGTAGTGAAGGAAGGCCAAATGAAACAGTCATCTCAAGATCCTGACTCGTTGGAAGATTTGGAGGGTTCGCTTATGGACTGTGACCCTCAAGAAAAATTGGAATTTTCAGAGGAAAAAATGTTCAAGGTGAGTTAAAAACTTCCCTTTACTTGAGTGGGAACTGTTCTAAATATAAAGTGATTTATTTGAAAAACATGATTGATCTTATTCATACGGTGTTAGAGTAAGAAAAGTGTCCCCAAAAATATGTCCATGTCTATTTTGCTAATATATAAGGTCGGCCCATTGAGACAGAGTTAGTTGAGTTTCAACTGCGATCAAGATTATACTAAGCGTACATTCGGAAGGGGAATCTCACATCGATAGACATTTTATGTTATTACGATCTTTTGCTCTATGGTTTGGACCTGCTGTATTTGGTTGGTTGTGTTACGTGACCGTGAATTACGTGTTGTGTACTTTAAATAATGTTCGTGTTCTTTCGAAACGACATTTTAATTCGTATCCGGCAAACATGCATTGATATGAATGTATGTATAATAGGAGCAAGAGCAGTGCGGCATCCCTTGGGCGGCGCTGGTGACGCGGCCGCCGCAGCACACGCTGGTGGTGGAGCGGATGCACTCCGGCGCGCGACGGTACATCGTCCTGGACTTCGGACACAGCGTGCGCCTGACAGACGTCGTAAGTGTTCGCTATTTAGGTCACAGCTCATCAGAGCCACCCGGCTCTCGACCTGACGGCCTAAAACTTGAAATTGACACGTGTGTAGATATACACCGGTAGTTGTAAGACATTCTTGACGGCCTACCTCACTGCAACGCGGAGGCTCCGGGTTCGATTCTTGGCATGGTTCGGAAACGAATTTGCTCTGTTGTGTACTATGAGTGTTTGGGCGAGTTTTTTTACTACGCGACTCCGTTCAAGTTAACGCAATTTTGAATAGCACGATTTATGTTTCCCTTCACGTTCACTAGATGGCGCTAAGTCATTCTCATACAAAATTGCGTTAACTTGAACGTTATAAAAAAAACGCACTAAGTATAGGCCCTCAGCACCTGATCGCCTCACTCGGAGGCTGCTCGCGCGTGGATGATGGTGAGTGAGTGATTCACATGTAGACCTAGTACCCATCGCAGACAGATAAGATCGCACGACGTTCATTCATTAACCACATGAGGTACACTGGTTGACAGCGGTGATTCCACTCGCGGATGGCGATACTTGTTGAGTGCCGGGCGGCTTTGACTCTTATTCACTACTTCTAGCTAGCTATACGTGTTACAAATGCAGCGATAATACGTTGCGAAGCAGTTTTGGATGTACTCGTATCTAAGACCGCTTTACAATGTGTGTAATATTATATGCAGAAGTCGTGGAAGGCCACGACACACCTTCCATGATCAAATTGATCGTGTACCAACAGAAGGTGATGTCAGGAGCCTTAAGAACAGACGAGCGTGCATGACAAGAGTTATGAATGTCAAAGAAGCAAGTGAGGTGTGTAAGAATGGGCCTAAATGGCGCTCTGTTCTTCGTGTCTACCCCGCATGGGAACTGGCGTGAAGTTATGTGTGTGTGTGTGTGTGTGTGTGTAATATTGGACATAATTTTAACTTGTAGGTATTAATATTTCATTCCAAACTTTTAAACTCGTCTTTTCTCTTTGGTAAAATGTCCATAAATACACCTTTTTTTTATTAAACGAGATATGTACATCCTCATACAATTATAGTTCCGATCGGCAGTTTTGTTTGCACAGATGAGGCAGTTTGGTTTCCGGCATATAAATAATCTATATTGAACTTTATTCGCAAGCGCAAAAGGCGAAGCGTTGCTTACTTATTCTTAGCTCTGCCCCGCTTACATGATTCGTACAATGTGGTGCTATTAAAATGGGAAGGGGCTACTGTGCAGCTACATCGGGAGGAATTATTAGTTGTGTAAAACCATCTGTATATCTCCTAAACCATTACATACATACATAGATGAATGAATGATCAAGATGGTTATAAGGGTCCACAGTCCTTACCAAAATATCTAGCTGTGTAAACCTAACAATAATATTGTTTTTTTTTTTCAGATAATACCGTCGTGTTCCGACCTAGTCACCCTGTGCATTGACATATGGGTGACGGGCGAAGAGACTGACTGCGTCAAACTCGCTTTTGCTACCGATATCTCTACGAAACATCTCGTGCTAACAGACATACAACCGCCGCCCTTGTGTCGCTTTATGAAAGTAAGTGTAATAAGAATTCTACTTTTGTTATTATTAATATAAGGACAAATTTTCGAATGTTACTTTAGAATAAAATTCAATACTATACAGAATAATTTTTTTGGGCCCTCAGGAACAAATCCGAAATAATGGTTTTTTTTTTCAAAAACAACCCTTTCCCTTGGTATGACGTTTGACATTCCTTCACAGAAATTGGTCCTTAAACCTTTATTATTATACTAAATCGTAGTGTAGCTTACTATGATTTGGTATAATAATACAGGTATGTTTATTTTTCAAAATCAGCCGATATGATTCCTGACGAGGGTGATTCGATTAAAATCGACCTCATGACTCTTTAAAATGTTTTCGCTATATCAAATAGTTTAGGATTTTGCCCGGAAGGCCCACTTGAAAAGTTCACCTGTATAGGAAATTCAAAAGCTTTGAATGCTCATGTGTTATAAATACATATTTAACATATTTCACTTAAACATTTAGTACAACATTAATAACAACGCATACAATAAAGAGCTTTCTTTATTTTACACCAACTTATAGTATAGTATAGTGCGACACGTTACACACTTTATTGTGTTAAGTACTATATAATATTGCTAATAAGAACAAAAATTAGAGTATTTGAGATTCATGGTACTTTTAGTATAGCTTTGTCTAGGGTTATTTTACTGTTTTTATACATCAACAGAATTCAACATTGTGATTTCAATTGTTTGTTAATAAATTTATTGAAATGAATAATTTTTGTAGATAACAACCATTGGCCGCTACGGTATGTCCGCAATGAAATGCAAGATCCCGCTCGGATGGTTCTATGGCGAAATTGCTGACATTGTCAATGTGCAAGCTTCCATCAACGCTTTGAATGCACTACATCAAGATTTGGCCTGTAGGTTTAGGTGAGTAGTTTGTGTTAGAGAAATAACCTTCATTCCTGTAAGAAGTTGTATAATTTCACAAAGTTTATTATTTATTTAGTACATGGGTATCCGTTTGTACGTTCTTGCCCTCTTCTCCTTCGACAAAAGTCTCTAAACAAATAGAAGGACATTCTTGCCAGACTCGTCTATTGCATAGTGGAAGAACAAATATTATTCTAAGCAACCCTTTTAGTAGGGAAGCTGGGATATTACTTAAGTTTATAGCTACAATATTTAAAAAGAAATGTAGTTGAAGTAAAGTATAAAATTATAAATAAGTGTACACCTATAATATTATAAAGTTCTAAACATGCAGTGTCTGTACATTGAAGCTATTTAAAACATATAGAAAAAGTGAAACTTCAACGGACAAGTGGCCAAACGAATCACAACAAAATTTTAATTTGCAGTTTTATGTTATGTTTACGAAGTTCGTTTTTCCACTTGTCCGTTGAAGTTTCACTTCTTCTATTTCTTCTATGTGTCCCAGCACATATTGTGATTTTTCGCAGGTTTACTGCAAATTATGATTTGGTTAGGTTAGGTACATTTTAATGAATGCATTTTTTATTTAAACATATTTTATTTTATCACATAAAATAACTTAATCCGATACGGAAACAAAAAAAATCATAGTCTACTCTAAAATTATGCCGCCCCTACGCGCGGCCGTAACGCTCCTAATCACCCCCCCCCCCCCCCCGCCAATATAGAAGTTTCACTTCAAAAACGACTTGAATAGACTAAACGATGAAGAACACTGCATTTTAGATTTCTTGTCTGTTTATCTGTTTGGATCCCGAAGATTTACGTAAAAACTACTAGGCCGATTTTGATGCGGTTTTCGCTGGTCGACAGCAAATTCCTAGATTTGAAATCTGCGTTACGTTTTATCATAGGAATGCCACGCTTTTCAAATGCTGCGATATTTTGTGTCCCGGGAGCCCCACGGCAATTTCAAGTCAAGTGTCGACGAATTCGCGGGCATATCCTAGTAATATATATAAAAAATGTAAATTTGCCTTCACCTATGAGGCTGATGTCGTCACTAATTTAACAAAACTAACACTAACAAAAAATTAAATTAAAAAAAGCCTCTCTCAAGCTACTCCATCTCTTTCTAGTCTCTACACGTCCTGGTTCACAATGTTCCTGCTGGTGTTCCAGGTCATTCTTTCATCTCTTGTATTGCCGTCCTTGACACCTTTTCTTCTTTCATGAGCCTTTTATGTTTACTTGTAGTCAAACAGACAGACGATTCACCAACATGCATATCAGCAGCTCTAAGCGAGGTGATGCATTTTTCACCATATTCAGATTAAATGTTTACATATTTTTTGAAAAGTTTCATTTCACTACTTATCGTGAGCTATGAGTAGCTAGCGCTGCATACAGTACATGTGTCGAGTGATAGGAATTCAAAATCAATATGTGTTTAAGATGTTGATTGTTAAAAGATGAGCCAAAAAAACTTGGGTATGATAATGTAGTAAACAAATTATATTTAAAAACTTATCCAAAGCGCTAGTTCCGTCTTTAGGTGTTTTTGTAAGCAGCAAATGTTGGTTTATTCATTTAGTCCAATGTCCAAATGAATCAATAACCGTGAACTTTGGTATATAGCTACTATCGTTATTACCGACAACTGCTTCCTATTTGACTGTCAGGCGAGAGGCTTACATTTGAATGCGAAGAAAACAAAGGTTATGGTGTTCGAAAGAGAAGAAACCAGAACGAATGCAAGGGTAATGGTCGATGATGTTATGCTGGAGCAAGTGAATGAGTTTGTATATCTTGGATGTGCTTTTAGCAGTGATGGAAGGTACACCACTGATATAGAAAGATAAGAACAGACGAGTGTGCATGACAAGAGTTATGAATGTCAAAGAAGCAAGTGAGGTGTGTAAGAATGGGCCTAAATGGCGCTCTATTGTTCGTGCCTACCCCGCAAGGGAACTGGCGTGAAGTTATGTATGTATGTATGTATGCTTCCTATTTATTTTGGAACATAGTATACTTAGTTTCGACATGATTCACATTGTTATTCTAGTATCTATAAAGAAGACAGGTATATGATTAATACGAAATTCATTTGTAGTATAAAATAATTGGCAAAATTTTTCCATACAGATTAGCTACTGGTAAATTGATGGACTTACTAAACCCATACTTAGAACTGTACAATGGTAATGCTGCTCATATGATGGCGTATCTAGCGAACGATTCCGACGCAAAAGTCGTCACGGCTTACCAGGAGTGCATAGAGTTACAGCAACAACTCCACACATGCTCGAACATATTGAAAAAAATGGAGAACAATGTGGATTACAATATAAATGTACCGGACTTGATTGACAAGGGGAAAGTGTCGTCTGAAGCGTTATTAGAGACTGCGTCCACGGATAAGTTGAGAGTTATAAGTGAGAATGTGGTTGATATGCTGCTGTATTTCTACTTCCAGATGAGTGATGTGGTGAGTGGTTTTCTATTATACTTTGTACATCTATAAATTTTGTTTATTGACTATGACTACGCTCCAAACGAGACTCACATCGAACAGGTTCCCGACCGCGATTTTTCCATTCCACTTGCTTGCGGGCATTACAATCATAAACTCTAGTGGAACGGATTATGGAGAGTTGATGTAATTAACAACGATATACATAAGTCATTGGTTGATTTGAAAATCGCGCCTTTTTCAATGTCAATCGATAGAGAGAATTAATGCTCTATGGTCTACGCCCACTTCGACGCAGCTCTTGACTTGGTTAGTTTTGAGCGCAGTGTGATCGAAAATAATGACGTTTTTGCCACGACAATAACGACCGTATTCACCATGTGGAACGGCAGATGGCGCATTTTGGGCGTTGTGAGATACTAAAGGAACGGGCCCTATATGCAATTTATGTTTACTATTTCCAAAACAAACAATAAAGCGACCGAACAGGGGTAGGCGTGTACTGGGTCAAATTCAAATGTTTTTATTCAAATTACCTTCTGTATAAAAACAAGTTTTTTAAGTCATACATTTAGTCAACTATTATATGCAAGGCTTGGAACCGGTTTATATTTAATGGGTTTTTGTCAACTACTTCATTTTGTGTGTAAACTTTAAAAAGAGTATTATATACCTACATTAACCGGTTTAATCTATGATAATTAGTTACTCATTCTGTCTCTTTTCACATGTGTTTGTGTATAACTGAAAACATACTGTACTATATGCCTGCGCTTTGAAGGTGTATGGCAAAAACTGTTCGAAACCTGTTTATTCAACAAAACCTATTTAAAAAACTTCTGTTACCAGAAGAGTGATAATAAAATTCACTTTTTATTTTATTTTACGTTTTCCGTTTGTATATCTATCATTTAAGAATGTTTTGTTCAAAATTAATAGTCAATTTTATTTTTCTTTAAATTAGTTACTCAGCCTGAGTATAGCCATTAGGTTGTTTTTTAATTTATTTTCCAAAACAACAAAAAAAGCAATTCACAATTGATTGATTTATTCATAGTATTGGAAACCTCTAGGGTTTATTATTATTTATGGTTGATAGTGTCTCTTGCATTTAACAATTTGAAATTATGATGATAACAAGTACAGTTTTAGTTTAATGGTAACGTTTCTAGGTGTAATTCTGTTCCTAATATCAAAATGTAAAACATTTAGATAATTTTATATACTACATTGTTTCTGTATTTAATGACAGCAATACGATGAAGTGAGCCGCGAATGGTGTGAAACGGTGACAGCTATGCTGTGGGAGTGGGGTGGCAGAAATGCTGGCGCGCTGGCCACTCTGGTGGCCAGGGTCTGCGGCTCGGCTTCCTGGTGGGGCACCCATCTGGCGCACACACTCACTAACGCGTTCGCTGCTTACGACGCCCCGCCAAAACCGCTTGACAGGTAATGTGCATTCTATTGTTTGTCCTTTAAGTAAAAGCACCATCACCAGTTACTTGAATACTTTTTAGCTACCTTGTTATCTCCCAGCTCCATTTGGGTTGTGATGTGAAACCTTGACAAATAACGTTCGTACGAAATCTGGTTCGAAGGACCAACGTTTCACTTGCAAAGAAAATCTGAAACTATAAACACTGCCAATTTTTTTACTCAGTTTATTTATAGGTCTGTGTTTCTGGGCCATAATATCAGTCAGGACCGTCTTAACCATCTTGGGTGCCGGAATGACAAAATTCGACTACCCCCCCCTCCCCCCCGTTGCTAACATAAAAAAGGATTTTTTTTTCTGTTTATTTTTAGAAGTCCGTAGCCATTTTGGAAACAATGGAAGCCTTGTGCTTTCAACATGACTGTGTATATCTGTTATTGTATGTCACATTTTTTTTTATTACTACAATTATAACATTAAATAGTCATTGCCATTAGTGTAATGTTGGTTAAGTTATTTTCAAAACAGGCAAATTATGTATGTTACGCGTAGGGCCATTGGTTTGGGCTCCTTAGGTCTCTGCGCCCGAGTGCCACGCATCCCTTCACTCCCGGATAAAGACGGCCCTGTATCTAGTAATAAAAAATTCTGATTTTAGGTGTCTAGTACTAGTAATGTACATGTGCCGCAAAAGTCTATTCTCGCACACGGATCCCGAGGGCGGCGTTTGTCAAGCGCTTGCAGCGCGTGCGCTTGAGTTGATGCGCGCGCCTCAAGCGCAACCGGCGCTCTCAGCGGCAGTGCTTACAGCGCTTGCAGCGCTCTTGGATACGGTCGCCTCCACTTCTAACAGGCATGCGAGGTACGTATGTTGTTTATAAGAGAATGACCTATATTGAAAGTACAGTAGGGCAACATAGAGCCTCCCTTGTGTAGGTTTCAATAATTATCCCACAGAATTTTTTTTTTTATTAATTTATGTTTCAAAAAATGTACATCATCATCTATTATCTATATAGGGTAGTCTGGAGGAGATCGCCTTTGGCGACAAGACCGCCCATTGTACTTCAATGTATGTGCAATTAAGTTTTTCATTCATTCATTCAAATCATATTATAAAATTCTAAAAATGCCGTGTCTGTACATTGAAGCCATTAAAAAAAAAACTTCGCTCTTGCACGCAACGCTTTTCTTGCTCGCAATGGGGATTTGGAATCATTCTCCAGCCCTGGTTTTCCCACAGCGCTACAATTTGGGTTCTTTTTTTAGAAAAAGGCTGTTATAACATTTCTTCAAAGTTGGCAGTGCGTTAGTGACATCTCTGGAGTTGCAAACGTCAATAGGCAACAGTAACAGCTTTCCATCAGGTGGGCCAAAATATGACTAACAACTTTTGAATTTGTAGATGGGACTGGGTAACCGGTGGTCGGGTGGGTGCGACCACGAGCAACGAAGGTGGCAGCACCCCTTCAGCCAGAACGGCGGAGTGCAAGCTCCACAGGCGCAAGCTCAACAAGAAGCTACTTCTCCAGATGCAAGAGCTAGAAGCTACTAGAAGGGGCATACAGGTGGCGCTTGAAGATCAACAGGTAATTGATTGGTTACGAATGGGCTGCAGTGCGGAATGATGTTGATGATAATCATATAATAAATGATAATCACTCGGTTGTCTGATATATAACTTACAATACAACAATAAAAGCGCATAAACGTCCAACTGCTGGGCTCGGGCCTCCCATTATAAGGGGAACGCTTGTCCAAGGCGGCTTGACATGTTTGACACATCGGTTATCTCGATGTGCAGGTTTCATCACGATGTTTTCCTTCACCGTTGTTAGCATATGGTTGGTAATTATAACAATATGCAAACCAGGTCAGAAAACTGCCTAAGTGGTGCATGCGTTCCGACGAGGATTCGAACCAGCGACCTTTGAGTTTAGGACGCGTACGCTAGCCATTACGCTACCACGACTTTGTATATACCTTAATAATATAATATTCTCTTTTCTTCACCATATCCCAATTAATTGGTTTGGCACAATATGTCTTTTCTTTCCACATTCCTTTATTCTGACATGTATCTTCTGTCACACCACATATCATCATATCATCCTTTGCACAATCCATCCACCTTTTCTTTTAATATAATATAATGCATAATAATTGATATTAAAAATACGACTGCGCATCTACTGTGTAGCTAGCCACTGCCATCTGCAAATGTTCCAAGTTTTAGCGTGAGTTTCAACCAAATTTTAGGTTTTTGATTGTCACACCACATGAACAAGTTCTTATGTCATCTCCATAAATTGAGGATTTTCAGTTTTAAAACTGTTCAAAACGATCCATACTCCACAGTTATCATTCACTTTGACCAACATTATACATTGTTTTCAAAATAAGACTGCACATCAAAAACCTTCAATTACCCCAAACAAAAAAAATCACGAATGTGTACTATACCGTGTCCAACGAAATATTTTCTTTTTGACGTTTTCACTATGAGTATCTAATGCCTATTTAAATTTAATTGTAATTAATCATCTTGAAATGAAAATATTTTAAGTAAAATTAAAAAAAAAACAGCATTTATTTTGATTCAAAAATACTTTTGCTTTTATTTCTCTTTTAAGTATCAACATATGGGTTATTTATTACGTAACACCGTATTTTAGTGAATGGTATGGGTACACCAAATTGATTAAAGTGTATTTACAAAGAAACTCGTTTTTTATGTAAATCAAATTGGTAATACTTTAGGGCATCACGGACTGATCAATGATCGGTCTTTCAACAAGAAAATAAAATGTTGGACCAATTATAATAATACGTTAATTTGTAAAAGCGCGCCCGGCTGAGCTTCAAGGCCCGCATGGCGATGATCGGCAAGCGGTCCGGCGCGAAGCCGGAGTGCGCCGCCGCCGCGGACACGGCGCCGACGGTGCGCCCGATATCCGCCGCGCTCGCCGCCCAGCTCGCCCAGGCCCTCGTCGCCCACATGCTGGCGGCGGACACGTCCATCGACGGAGACGGACTCCTCTTGTGCGCTAAGGTAATGCCCCATTACTATCTCATTCAAATCACCGGACATTATGGTCTTAATCGTAGCTTTGCCTGATTTCAGTATATTGTTAATACCAATGGCGTGCCTTTCCTAATGTAGTTATCTTTTAAAGGAAATGAAACACCCGGTATGATATAACTCGTATAATATGTTATAGGTGTCGTTATATAGAGTTTACATTGTATATATACAGTGTAACCTCTATATAACGATACCGAAGGGACTGTGCATTTTATGACGTTATAGAGAGTTGTCGTTAACTGGAGAGAAGTATGTTATTTTTGTCTGATGTCTTTTGCTGCACCAGTAATTTTGTTGTATTTTTTTTTACTTATTTTATTCATATCTTGCGATATTGAGGCATCTTATTGATAAAAGAAGTAGTTAGAAATTACGGTAATTCGGAATTTCTTAGAAATTTCGGTATGCATGATGCCGACAGTCGAGTTTATTACGGACTAGGATA
This sequence comes from Dendrolimus kikuchii, assembly GCA_019925095.2. Lineage (NCBI taxonomy): Eukaryota > Metazoa > Arthropoda > Insecta > Lepidoptera > Lasiocampidae > Dendrolimus > Dendrolimus kikuchii. The sequence goes on along the minus strand of CM034405.1, from coordinate 16,503,874 downwards.
ATAAAGCTATAAAAAGAACGTACACAGCTGCGCAGTTTTTACTAATTTTGGCAACGTAAAAGGTACTTTTTATTACTTAATTGTTGTCGTTATTGAGAGTGAGTGTAATGCTATATAGAGTATATTATTGTATGGAAGACAAGCTAAACCAACCAAAGCAAGAACTTGTCATTAAATCAAGTGACGTTACATGGAGTTTACACTGTATATAAAGCGAACACACACAGTCATAATTAAAACTACATTTAAATGGTTGTTAGCGCGGCATTTTATTTGATTATTATCTCGACGTTTCGGCAACTTTTCAATAGGCTAAATAATAAATAAATAATAGAGTAAATATTAATCATAAACAAAAATGTATTAATTAAAATTAATAAGTTGGGGGTAGGTTAATAACTTTAACATTACCTATTGACACTTGAGATCTTTGTCTTCAGTAATCATGGCTACTGAGAATTGGCCGAAACATGGAAATAAAAATGAAACAAAGTGCTTTTGGTTCTTTTTTTTCATACTATTAGGTCGTGGGCCGCCTTTGTGCATTATCAGGCGGTGTAAGTCTCCTGGAACCGTCTTGCATATTGGGATTGGCACGACTGGCTGTCACGTTGCCATCATGGGCAAGACATGCTCTCACCACATTGCTACAGGTATGTACTACGTTATAGATTTTTGTAAATAGTTCAAATTTGTGGACTATATCGACATACCTAATATAAGCAGAGACACAAAGATAATTCCTCTTACATGAAAAGTGGCACTTATCTCTCGAAACTGAAGTCGGTGTTTGTAGAGCAGGAAGTACTAGTATTCGTCGGAATTTACTTCGAATAAATGATTAATAATCATACTTACCATGATAAAATCGTTAATGTTTTGAATAAAGTTCAAGTGAAAAGCACTTCAAAGATGCTGAGATATATAAGCAATGATAGTTGATTAAGCAAGAGGTGTGTGACAAGATTTTTAGGAAGTGGAAATCCATTGTCTCTGTCAGCCTCTATTGCAAACAGGCGTATTATTATGTATATATTTATTATGGAAACCAAACAGAGCGCTTTATTATTAATAGTGTAAATCTTACATACACACATTTATGCTCAGTTTTTTAAAATATTCTGTGTAAATTATGTAATGTCTACCAGGACCTGGTGGAATACGAGAGCGGCGACTCGCCTTCGAGTCCGAGTAGTGATGACTCGTGGCTAGGAGCGAGCTCGTCTCGAGTCGTTAGAGTCACTCCCGACAGGACGGCTGCGAGACAACCGCCCAAAACACCGAGGAAACTGAAGGGGCCTACTGTTGCTGGTATGTTAGTCACATAACTTTGGGCTGAGAAGTTATTCTTGAATGGAACTGAATTGGACCTACATATCAGCGTTGATGTGTTATGTTCTACTTTGAAATTGAATTTTTGAATGTTGAATGCTCGTTCGGGTAAAGTCGGCTCGAGTCGAGCAAGAGAGATATAGTCAACGCTTCACTGCAATACTCGCTCGGCGTGCGTTGCTCGTCTTGATGAAGTTTTCACTTGTATGGTCTTGAGCCTATACTGATTTTTTTTTGTAGTCTTAAAAAAAGAATATAAACTTTATAAGTCATCTGCATGGGTCTATGCGGATAATCTGTATAGTAAGCGACTAAGGCAGAGTATTGTATAAGCAATTTATATAATGAAAGCGTGTTATTCAAATCATAATGTGAGTTAAAGAAATTTTGTTATATATAGGAATCTGGATTATATGGAACGCGTAATTTTCTTCATCAGAAGAATTTTTAATTTATATTTTTATATTTAATTTTAATAATTTTCTTCAAGAAAAAAATATATGGCACAGGAACAGCAATTTATGGCACTGTAAGGTGTAACCATACACCATACAGCTGCGCGGGCGCGAGTTTAGTTCTCGCCAATCACGCGCGCACGACACTCAATATCGTAAAACTCAAATAAATAGTCGGTTTAAACAAATCATTTCAGTTTTATCTGATGTTATGGATTCATCCTACATCATTTGGTCCTTCGAGCCGGATTCAAAATTATACCCGCTATAATTTGTCCATAGCTATATGTTAAGGGTTAAATACAAAGTTACCTATAAAACTACATAGATCAACATTAAGTAAATAATGTATGTATATTTTTTTATTCATTTGAAAATAGATCACTTTAAAATATAATAAACTAAAATCTTTAAAAAATGATGAAACATTTGCGTCAAAATCGATGTGACCTGCATTGTTATTATTGCAGATTTGCTAGCGGATAGTTTTGGTCTGGCGAAGTCTACCAACTTGTGCAAGCCGAACGTATTACCGGCGGCTGGTCTCGTATCATCAAGTAAGGAAATTAATCCTCATAACAAAAAAGAAAAATTTTCGTGTGTCAGCTTTTAATGCACAATTTATTTGAGCACAAGTTGTTGTGTTGAAATAAGGATATAATTATGATAATGTAGTGTTCAGACCACCACTAGCCGCTACGGAATTCGCATAGCACTTTTCGCATTTTAACTGTGTGTTTAGTCGATTATTATATAAGATGTAAAACCAATTACCACTGGACTGACTGCTGCATATAAATAACAAATATATTTTTGTGCCAATTTAAAGCATCACTTGGACAATCTCTGAAATTAATATTAATACTAACATAAGTAACTTAACATACTGGACAAAGGACGAGGTACTTAATTTGACTGGATTTTTTTTGATGATTGTGGACCGATTTTCAATTCTTTTGTATTCATAAGAGTATACTACTCCCGAGGAGACCCCATTGTCACTAAGTCAAGATCTGATTATTGGATCTCAGGGAAATCGTCGAGGGCAAGCCTCGAATATTATAGGCACATACAACGTGTTCCATTTATTTTTTCTAAAGCTATTCAAGTATTTGCGTAACAATACCAATTTCAAAAGTAGCTTTGAAATTTTGTTTTATTTTTTGTTAAATTATTTTTTTTTAGTTCATGGGCACTTTCGCACTCTGCGCCTTGACTATCAGCGCCAAAATGGCGTCAATGAAACAAACACAAAAATAAAGTGACAGCAGCCTGTCCATCGGTGTAATAATAGTGTTCAGTGTGTAAAACTCCCTGATTAGTTTTGGAATCGAAGTATGACATATTTGCTATCCATTATACAGAAAAAGAGAGGTCAATATGCTTTAAGTGTATGATGTCCATGTAGTGTGCTAATGTGTTTAGATTACCGTGTTCGTTTTCGCAAGTAGTAACATGGTATAGGGCTGACTCCGTCGTTATTGGCCGGCATATTGTTGCTTATTGAATGAGATAGAGAATCATAAATACATAACATCGAAGTGAGATAACAGTCTGGATGTATTTACACGCGATCTTATACAAATTTGCCGCTAAATAACTTGCTTTTAATGTAAGCGCTAACTGGCAGCTTTTGTATATTACGAAAAATAAGGTAAACTATATCATTGTTGGCAAACACCCCCCACCCCCCCCATGATTAGCACGCTATTCATTTATTCAATAAAGATTTAAAATCTATTTTTTTTTCGATATTATTCTACGGTCATAAAATAAACAAAAAAAATATTTTTTAATATGTTCAATAGATTGACAAGGTGCCAAACCCTATGGGGAGGGGGGGGGGGGTGATGTGAACAATGTTATATTTTCCGCCTACGTGGTGAATTGGATTAGCGCTTTTCGCTTGCCTCTTGTGTGTTTTTATTATTTGTGCGTGTAATACTCGCGTGGCGTGTACGGTACACGCAAAATATTAATTTTACTGATATGCTAAAAAGAAAAGTAAAAGTTGTAGACATGCCAATTAAATAATAATTTGAATTGCACATAGAAATAATGTTTGTTCTTTGACAGAAGTATTGGATCTTATCTAATTTCAATTATGCTTAGTTATGCAAAAATATAAACTATAAAATATAGCGGTCGTTCGCGTGTTTACATTGTAAGTTCTTTGTAGCGAATATGTTCTTTTCTGCGTACGATTTTATAACATAAGGCTTTACTAAGAGAAGCATATACTTGGTAAAACAAGAGTAACACTAACAAAAGTATATTATGCCTAATATTTTCTTAAGTTTTCGCGACTTGTATACATAATAAAACTACGTTTTAACGGTTTTAAGCGCGGTAATTTTATTTGATTTTGGTTTTTTCGACGTTTCGGCCACTTTTCACGATCATGGCCACTGAAAAGTGGCCGAAACGTCGAAAAAGCCAAAAGCAAATAAAATTACCGCGCTTAAAACCGTTAAAACGTAGTTTTATTATATTATGCCTTTCGAGTCACGCACAATATGGCCACATTCGTATGTTTTAAATTCATCATTAATCTTACGAAAGAATAATGTTCAGTTCAGTGATTTTACAAGTGAATCCTGAAGTGAATTGAAAACTGCAAGCTTGATTTGTAGTGATGTTTTAAAGATACGTCTTCGAGTTCATTAGTCTTTGTCTTCGTTTCTTGTAAAAGACGAATCATTTTATATGACCGAAATAATTTTTAATCTCCGATCAGTGAGTTGAAAATTTATTGTCTTTCTGTACCTTTTAAACCTTAAGATGTATGGTGTATTTTTTATGGATTATGTCGTATTTCTTTTAAAGATTCAATAAAAGACCTCGACATGGAAGAGCAGTTGACACTGCTCGTAGAATCTGATGACTCTGAATCGTCTGAAGAGAAGCCCGAACAAAATCTGCTGGAGGCCGTCAAGAAAGAAACCAAAACTAAGATTTTAGTCGATAACAGTTCTAGGTAAGTTATATAAGTTGTGAAAGAGTTATTCTCCCACGACTTTCAGCCAAAAAATTTTTTTAGGTCAAGTATTCCAAACAGAGGCGCAAATTGACCATACTGCTATGAAAGTCTATAATATAAAATACACACAGAAGATTTAATAAGACACTGTTTGTTGATTTCACATCCTCCTGAAACGTATAAGAAACCCAAAAAACTAGTAATTCGCAAATTATGACAGTATGTATTCTATTCTTACACTTACAAGTGATATTCCAAGCTTCGAAGTCAATTCCCTTTGAGTTTGGGACGCATGCGCTAGCCATTACGCTACCACGAGTTTTAAGGTTATTAAAAAAAATATATTGATAATAAGATGAAAACAAATTACACTTTTTTGCTGTTTATTGAGTTTTTATCCGTATTTAATATATAATTATACAAACTATTACTTATTGGTATAAAAAACATATATTAATTTTAATACTCTACTTAGAGAAAATTTAAGTTTTGTTAGAACATAGAAAGTAAATGTATTTATATTTTTTAATTATACTCGATTTGAATAATAAGCGATTAAAGAACACGACGTTGCACATCTCTTTTTGTTGCTTCGTGCTTACTCGGCAACACTCGGAACGAACCACGAGGTATTTTGTCTTAGTCACACGTCAGTATTGGTCGCGTCGCTATCACTCACTCGAGTACAATCACGAGTGTACATGCGCAAAAGTTCGCAAAGCGTACGTATAGACGGGCCACGATTAATTGGTCGTACTGTATATGGAGCTTATGCCAAATATTAATCAATTGTAAAGACAAATGAATGGTTAGTAAGCTGTGTGTACCGGCCATTAGTCCATTCTACCACAGAGACTGTTAATTAGGGGAAACTACCATTTTTTTGGCACCCTAGTAGAATGCTTGGCACCATATAATTTTATTCAAAACATCATCAAGAAATCTTAATGATTTTTATTTTGTATCCTATACAATGATAATAATAATATTATTGTCTGACTACAAAATAGAAAATATTAAGATTTCTTAATTTAAACATACTCAATTTTATAAGTACAGTAATAATAATTTATTTACTGTAATGTATACATTTAAATATAAATAGATTTCTTAATATCTTGAATAAGAATTTTATCCGTGCAAGAATAGAGAAAGAATACAATTTACTCCGTCCGGGCGGCCTGTTGTTGTAAGAAGTGACAAATCAACCTATAGCTATGTGGTAGGGTATTTGCCCGACTGGATGGCTACCACACCTGGTTTACAGTATGCTGCCACAACAATTTTGAGTTGTGTTCTGGTATTAGTGGCCAGGTCCAGTCTCCCTTTAGAATGCAGCAGCACATTGGTGGCACCTTTGGTATTACAAATGTCTATAGATGACATTAAACACTTTCCTTCAGGTGGGCCGTTTGCGTGTTTGCTGAACTCATGCAGTAAAATAATAGCCTGTATACTTTACCCTATATTGATGCTATTTTCCTAAGTTTTCGCGACTTGTATACATAATAAAACTACGTTTTAACGGTTTTAAACGCGGTAATTTTATTTAGTGACGCTCGCGGACCTCGTTCGTAATACCGAAGTAAGAAAGAGAGTTGGTCTGAAAGAGAGTGTCGGGGTGAAGGTAAGGATGCTACGGTGGTTCGGGCATGTGGAAAGAATGCATGATGAAAGAATGACTAAACAGATATACAATGCAAAAGTGGATGGATGCAGAAGTCGTGGAAGGCCACGACACACCTTCCATGATCAAATTGATCGTGTACTAGCAGAAGGTGATGTCAGGAGCCTTAAGAACAGACGAGCTTGCATGACAAGAGTTATGAATGTCAAAGAGGCAAGTGAGGTGTGTAAGAATAAGCCTAAATGGCACTCTGTTGTTCGTGCCTACCCCGCAAGGGAACTGGCGTGAAGTTATGTATGTATGTATGTATGTAATTTTATTTTTTTTTGGTTTTTCCGACGTTTCGGCCACTTTTCAGTGGCCATGTCGGAAAAACCAAAATCAAATAAAATTACCGCGCTTAAAACCGTTAAAACGTAGTTTTATGATCTATATTGATGGCCTTACGTATTGTGCATTCTAATGCAGGTTATCTATTGACAGCAACATATCCCAATGCTGGGACGCTCGGCTGGAGAGCGGGGGCAGCGGCGCGGGCGGGGCGGGCGAGGAGGCCGCGCGCCGAGCCCTGTTGGCCACCGGTGGACTCCTCGCGATGGCGGTGCGGGCGCCCAACCCCACCCCGCCGCCCCCGCCCCCCAACAGGCCTGGCACCACTCCCAACAGACACCCACCCCTCACGCACACGCTGTACGACGTGTTCAGGCATTTGGCGCTCGAGTTCAACTCGCAGGTAAGTGTTAAGGTGGTTTAGTCAAATTTAATGATATTTTGGTTTTTTCTTCACTTTTTTTCATCCATTCCCTAAAGTCATCATTACAGCGCCTACTTAGAGGTTGTTATAACGCCCCCTCTATTATACGATCTTAATCCAGAATTTACTGTAAAATGTGTACTTGTTATGCTGGGGCTTCATCTGCGTCTTATTGAAATCATTAACAAATAACGTCGTTAACGTATAGCCACATTTCTGAATATACATACGTTATCTGCCAATAACTAAAGTTATTAACAATGTCCCATCTCAAATAACGCATTAAACCTATCGCCACATCTGCGTGAAACTGCTTTTTCCTTTAACTTTATACCAAATGAAGCCGCACCATTAGTGGTGTACGTCATATCAGTATATGTGACTATGTTTTATTTGCTTGTGCACCCTACCAGCACTATATAAATTAAACTTTTAAAATATGTTCATACTAGTCAGCAGTTTATAAATAAACAACTGCAGCCTAATGCTATTATTTTATATTTAGCTAATTTCGGGTAATAAAATCAGTGTCACTACATGGCTCGTGGGGTTTGGTATTTCTGACATTAACATTTCTCTCCCATACTAAACTGTATACACATTACAGTTGTATGGTCCTTCGAACCGGATAAACCAACGACTTATGGATGATCTCTTGGAATCTCTTGGAGGCAAATGGCCCACCTGATGGAAAGCAGTTACCATCGTCCATGGACATTTGTAACACTAAAGGTGCTACCAATGGTAAACCTATCTACGTACTTAAAACAGGCTAGAGCGTAGAGATGAGCAATGACACGAGCACGTAACCCCTGACACTACGAATGTTCATACATACACATACATACATAACTTCACGCCAGTTCCCTTACGGTGTAGGCACGAACAACAGAGCGCCATTTACGCTTATTCTTACACACCTCACTTGCTTCTTTGACATTCTTAACTCTTGTCATGCACGACGAATGTTCAGATAACACTATTCCGTTGTTTGCCACCAGATGGAGTGCACTTTCATGGAGAACGTGATCTCGTTGTGGCTGACGCTGAACGGGTCCGCGTGGGGCAGCGCCGGCTCGTGGTCGCTGGTGATGCTCGCGGTGCCCGCGGACACGCCCCGGATACGCCTCGCCTCCGACACCGTCACCAACCTACTGGAGTCGCTGTGCACGTCAGTCCCTTCACTGATACTCGATACTACACTCATCACTATACAATAAGAACTCATAAGCGTCCCGCTGCTGGGCTCGGACCTCCCGCTATCGGGGAACGGACAGTATAACCGCCAGGCTTGTTTATGACGGTTTGACACATCGGTTATCTCTACATGCATGTGTCATCACGATGTTTCCTTTACCGTTCTCAGCATGTGACCTTATATATAAAGCTGAAGAGTTTGTTTGTTTGACCGCGCTAATCTCAGGAATTACTGGTCTGATTTGAAAAATTCTTTCAGTGTTAGATAGCCCATTTATCTAGGAAGGTTATATTTATCACGTTAAGTCCAGTAGGAGCGGAGCACCAATGAAGAATATTTCAAAATCGGGGGTTTTTTTTTAACTATTCCACTCGGACGAAGTCGCGGGCAGAAGCTAGTTGTAACATTATGCACTTAGAGTGACGCCAAACCAGCAAGTTCTTGTAGCAGTTTTGTTTATTAGTAGTTTTGATCACAAGTTTTTTTGAAGTCTGTATTCATAAAGAAACGGATTTTCTTTACTATTGTAGAATAAGTTACCCACTTGTGTGTGGTATGCAGCTGATTGGTTTTCTACATTCTAATTCAGATGTGTAATTTTTTGCAGATTGGAAAACATATCACTAAGATGTTGGGTGTTATCAATGCAAGCCTTGGCCTGGATAGCGAGTTTACCACTGCAGGTATTTAAGTTTCTGATTGGGTCAGATTTAGTACATTATTATCTATATATTTCTCACCACAACGCATCTAGTATGCGAGCATTGAAAGAGATTACTAAAACTGAGCATTGCCCAGTAGATATGTTATTCTATAAAAATACAGGTAATTTTCTTATTTTTTGACGCTCTATTATTTTAAAACATATGTTTTAGACCACCTAACATGCATAAGAAACTTATTAAGATCATAATTTTTTAACTGATTTGCTCTAAAGAGGTGTATTTTAAATGTTAATACATGACTAATTAATGATGGTCCACTTCTTCCTCCCCCTATTCCATTTCTCTTCCTTAATACCTCTATTGGATCTCTATCCGAGAGAGGTATTAAGGATACCTTATATATATACTAGTGATCGCCCATGGTCAAAATTCGACCATAAAAATTAATTTAAATTATATGTTTGAACATTATTAAGGTTCTGCTGTCAAAGACTATACTTATATATACTTCTATAATCACAGATTTCGCCAAGGCTACACTGTTAATTTGACTTTAACAATATACAAAAGAGTATATATGCTTGTGTGTGTCAAATACATGGTAGTGTGTGTGTGATGTTTTTTTATTGATTTAATGTATTTTTTATGCATAAAAAAAGATTAGCATTCTGCACTCCCTCTCTATATAAACTATAAGTGTGCGAAATTTCATACTCTTCCGTCCGCGCAATTTTCGTAAAAAGGGGTATAAGTTTTTGCTGTGTTTTTGCTTCATGTATTAATATATAGATGAACCAGGTAGGTGGCGCTGCAATAGGGTTCCAGGATTTAGGTAAAATTATTTTATGTGTGTGTTCAAGTAGGTCCCAGGATGGTTTAGATTCACGATTAGACCCGGTATATGGCGCCGCTAAACTCCTAACGGTGGGATCAATTCTGATGAAATTTTTCGTGTTTGTTCAAGGGGATTCGAGAATGATTTAAATTAATAATTGGTCCCGGTGGAGGGCGCTGCAATCGAGTTCTAGATATTTATTTTTAAGGGCAGGACACCGTCTGCCGAGTACAGCTAGTATATATATATATATATATATTAATACCTCTGTATTAGAGAAGAAAATAAAGGGGATGGGATAGAGTATATTCTGTCCCCTTTATTTTATCCCACCCTAAAACCTGGCAACACGTTAGCTTCGCTCCTGGTGTTGCAAACGTCCATAAAAGCGAGAAAATTGCCTGAAATGTGCCCTCATGTAATTGGATCTTTAGAACGTTAGTTTTTCCTGAATTCATTCATTGAGTCATTTGTAATGTTATTGGTTGACTGGCAGAATGTCAATTTATTCAAGATATTAAGAAATTTTAATATTTTTTTATTTTGTAACCTTACAATAATATCAGTGTTATTATTGTATAGAAAGAAAAAAAGAAAATATTTATTTCTAATTGTATTGTAATGTAATTCTATTGTAGCCAAAGAATTTAATTTTTTATAGCTACCCAACACACACACAAACATACACAAAACAAAACTATGTATTAACATAAAGTTTCGCCAGGTGGTAGGGTATTTGCCCGACTGGATGGCTACCACCCCTGGTCTAGAGTATGCCGCCGTTACAGCCTTGAGTTGTGTTCCGGCATTAGTGACCAGGTTCCAGTCTCCCTTAAGAGAGCAGTAGCGCATTTGTAGCATCTTTGATGTAGCAAATGTCCATAGGCGATACTAACCGCTTTCCATTAAGTGGGTCGTCTGCCTGTCTGCTGAACTCCCGCAATAAAAAAACAAAGTGCAAATCATTGATGAGGGAAGCTGGTTGGCAACATTGTTATGTTTTACCCTATTTGTCAAAATTCACTTGTTTTATTAAACATCTTCATTAAAATAGTTCACACTTTTGGTATCAGTACCTGACAGGACTAAATATATTTTTTCTCGTTTGCAGACTGAAGGCACCACACAGACGATGAGTCGCGTGATATTGGAATGCCAGCATTTCGTGCCCGCCATTGTGAAGTTTATCACTATGAACGTGAACAACGACGGATCTGTGCTCACTTCGGAACCATACCTTGTAAGTTGTCAGTCTGTTCCAGCTAATAACCAGTCATTTCCCTTAAAAAAGCATTAAATTTTCATTATACTATAATAATCAAAAAATAAAAAGTCTGATTTGACAGTTCACATTACAACACATAGCGACCACGGTTGTCATGATCGTGGCGAAAAGGTGACTGATGACGTCATGATATTCGTTCACGCAGCGTTCACAACGACCCATGTCGAGAGGTCGGTCGAGTAACCATTCCATTGGAGTTTCGAATGTGACGCTGGCAAGCAAGTAGGACGGGATAAATCGCGGACGTGAACGTGGTCGTTGTGAGTCCCTTGCGGAACGTAGCCAAAATCGATATGAAGCGCGAAATTTTGGTCTCCCATCGTCCTTTGCGTACTGCGATTTATGCTTGTCACTTATATGCAGCAACTAGTTTAGTGGTAATAGTTGATGTTAGTGCATTGATTCAATTATTGTAACGAAGTTCCTTAACGCACTTTACTTGGCTGATGGGAGCTAGAGGAAAAAGAGTGTTAAACCGAAATAAAATTTGCTGCCCATTTTATATCGAGGGTTTCATAACAAATGGGCGTTCAGACAAAAGTGCAGTTTTACACAAGGGACAAAATTGTGAATAAAACAAAACTAGTTGATTGTATAAGGCTGAAATTTGGAATACCCTTCTATTTAGGTACACTTGCATAATGGTAAGACTTTCTAAATTGTAACGTTCATAGATTGTAGTAAACAACAAAAAATTACATTTTTACGTATACGCCCATTTGTTATGAAGCCCTCAATACTATTATACAATTTCGAACTTTAATGCAATAAATAAGATCTAAAATAATATCCATTGGTGCAATATACGCTATTTTGAAAATATGAAGTATAAGGTTATTCGGCCGCATTTAGGCGTTGTCGCCGGTCTCGCGCAGATGTGTATATAAAATTGACTACTTTGATCGACTTCCAAAAGGAGGAGGTTGTCAATTCGAGTGTACGTTGTTATTTGTTACGCCAAGGGCGGTGTGAGCATCGGCGCGGGCGCGGGCGCCGTGTCGGCGCTGCACTCGGTGCTGTCGCGGGTGGTGTGCGCGCGCAGCACCGCCGGCGCGCTGGTGGCGCTCAAGTGCGTGCGCGCCGTCTGGAACAAGGAGCGGGACCCCGGCACCGCGTACGACCTGCAGGCGACGCTGCTGCGGCTCGCGCACCCGATGCTGCAGGTGCTCAGCGGCAGGCACGCCAGGCACGCGCGGCCGCTCTTCGAGACTGTCGGTGAGTTGTCTCATCCCATGTCACCTACATGAAATCGTTTCTTCCTGCATAAGTAGCAAGGCCAAAAATCTACCAACATAAAAATCAGACAAAACCTTCGGTAATGCATCTCACGAACATGTTCAGTATATATCATATTTCTTGAGTAACGTGATAAGTCCTACAAAATATTATTTTTGTCTAAAATCTCGCTTTTCAGTTTTATTTTTCATTGTAGATTGACAGCAAAAAAGTTATTCACTTCATTTAATTAATACAATAGTGTTATGAAGGTTAAAAAAAATATTTTCTAAAATTTCAATTTTCAAGATAACACATTGAAGCAAAGAGGCAATATAGGTTTTAAATATTATCACATAGCAGTTAAAATATTTGTATATATAATCTGTATGTTAAATTAATTAAGCAAGCAAATACATTGAGAGTACAATTATACAACTAGCCATTGTCTTATATTGAACTCGCCTTAAAGTTTCAAATTGTGGTGTCACTATTTGGCGTGATGGGTGATCGAGACGGGGCCCCAACTAGCCGAGGGCGAAGAGACCAGATTTGCACATTTTAAAATCTACTATGAATGCGTCTTATAATAATTTGTTGATGGTTTCATATTGATGGCATAGACCTATTATCAGCTAATATTCGTTTGTAGCCCACTATTCGGCGTGGTGGGTGGGCGAGACAGGCCCCAACGCGGGCGAGGGCGGCTGCGAGGCGCGCCTATCGGGGCTGCTCGCGGACGTGCTCGCGGGGCCCATGTGCGGCGCCAGCCGGCGCGCGCCCCTGCGCAAGACGGTGCTCGCGCAGCTGCTGCACTACTGCAGGAAGCTGCTCTCGGTGCCGCTGCACCACCCCGCCTCTACGGTGAGTACTACTCACTCTGTCCTTGGATGCTGTTACCTTTATATTTATGTTCTTTTTTTATTATTATTATTAACATCTCTACGGACTCGAGTTCCGTACCCTTTTTTACTACTTAATTTCTATGAAAGATTTTAGAGTCCATATATGTTTATTGTTTATTTTTGTTACTGTGTGTGACATTAATTTAGTGATTTTTATGTTGTGGTGTACCTTAAGAATAACTTATTATATTAATTTATTCTAATTTTAATACTAAACTTATACTAATGTAGAGTGTATCTGTTACATGCTGGTGTTATGAGGAAGTGCACGTGCAGTGTTGGCCTTATATCTATACTTATATATAGTCCTATCTACTGCCATGTGTGTTGTTTTTTTTCTTTTCTGAGCCGGGGTTATTAATTTTTAGGCTCTTTGTGTGTCTTGGTTTGTTTGTGAAGTGTGCGTGTAATGCAATGCGATGATAGTGCTCGTTGGTTTGAGTGTGTGTATAAGTTTTATTGTTAGTTATATATTTATGTTCATCCAACTTCAACTTCTTATAGCGCTAAAATAACGCTGTTAGTAATTAGCTACATTAGTATATGTATATCCGTTATTTAATAAAGTTTAACGTCATTAACAATATCATGTATACATTTGCGTGACGCAGTCGTTAATAGTATCATTATCCCAGATGTAACAGGAATGCTAGAAGATAGATTGAGTGTAAACGGTTGTGATGATTGAAGATCATCTAGGCCTCGAGAACATCGGGTGGTGGGAGGAAGTGTATTTGTATTGATGATATTTTTTTTTACATCATCCCTATGAAATAAATTAATTGGACAGTATACAAAAAAAAAACCAAAATATATTTACTATTCAAAAAAATCATATAGAAATAATGCTTACGTAAGTTCGGTCACTATGACTAAAATATAGTATCTCTTTCATTATTTTTTATTATGTAACATTTACAACCAATGTATATGAAAAAAAACGTGGATATCATCTTACTGCCGAGTTCAAGTCTGCTCATCTCAAATGACAGACGACATATCCTATGCGATTGTCGAACTCATATTAGCGATTTTCAAATATTAATAATATTAATGTTTACATTTTCTTACTATGTTATCGATTACTGTCAGCACATGGTAATTAAAACAATATGAACAAATAGTCAAGTAGTAGTCAATGCTCCTTGACCTGCTTAACAATGTATGAGATCTGAGCCCTAATTCTGCTATTACAATATAGTTAGAATGGTCGACTGGCGTCATGACTGGTTTGTCATTAGAAAAAAAAAACAACCAGTATAACGCCAGTGGTCGACCATATTGACGATATTATAACAGCAGGCGCTTTAGGTACTAAGCTAGCAAGATAATTTTAAAACCATTCCTTACCAGTCATCATCGTCGTCTTCGAGCTCATCGTCGTCGAGTATGGAGCAGTCGGCGACAGACGAAAGCAAGGCACAACAGAGCCCTCTTCAGGACGCCACCAACGTCGAAGATGAGAGGAAACAACAAGCGGCCAGGACTCACTGTGTCGCTGATACCAGTATGTTCCAAGTCTATCTATATTCTATACTATAATAAACAAAGGCTATCGAAATCTCGGATTTATAAAACAAACGTGTTCTTTTTTTTCAATGTCACATGCTTAAAATCAGTGTTTTTTGCATATATTCGCAGTTTGCTCGAGTTCAGTTGTAGCATCTGGTCACCACAGTACGCTATATATATAAATCAGATTGAAAGAATCCAACAACTGTTTATAAAATATCTCAATTACAAAAGCAAGAACTCTTTTGCTACGTACGAAGAAGCCTGCCAATTTTATAACATCACAAGCTTTACAAATAGAAGACAGCTTCTTGACATGTCTTTCCTTTACGATATCGTAAATTCTCGTTTAGACTGTCCTACTCTCACCTCATCTATATCGCTGGCAGTGCCAAATCTGAAAACACGCTCTAGCCACAACAAATTGTTTCACGAGCCCTGTAGAAGAACTAATTATGGCTTAAATGAAGTGCTTGCTCGTCTTACTGCCACTTATAACAACAAATTTAATGATATAGATATTTTCTATCATTCAAAATTAATTTATAAATCAAAGATACTAGAAAAATTGGGCTAATATTTTTAACTGTTTATTAGGCACCATAAATATCCATGCCTCTGTCTGTATAGTTTAATTTTTAGTTTGTATAACATGTATTACTGCATTATATATATGAATATTATAAATATATATATGATGAATATCTGTATATTTATTAAATATTATTTTTTAGTTACTTATCTACAACATATACTATATAGGGGACGCTACAGCAGGCATTATTTTACATTATTCTACATTTTTTTATTTTTACATTACTTTACATTATTTTATTTTTTTAAATATACTACATTTATATAGAGCTTAACATAAACAAAACTCTTTATTGCGGTCTTGGTCTTGTACAAATACACTGTAAAGCGTGAAGTATCCAGTAATTGGCTACATTCATATTAAACAGAGTTGTTTGTTTTAAGTTATAAATATAGCTGTTGGATATGTAATAAATAAAGTGGCGAAAAAGATGGCGCTGCGATCGCATCTTTTTGGAAACTACTGAACGTATATGAATGAATAAAACACGACATAGTGCTAGCTTATAACGCGAGTTAACTCTTAGGATACTTTTTATCCCGATAAACAATGCCGTTTCCATGAAATAAACCGATTAGCACAACAGATGGCGCTGCAATCCCGTTTTTCAATTCGCTAACAAATATCTATGTTGTCACAAACAAAATTTCATTTAATACTACATACTACAAATCAGGTTGGCTGCGACTCGCCTCTTAGACTTAGTTTCTTTGTTATTGTAGTGAACTTAGTAACAAGAGACAGTAAAGTTTTAGGTAAAAAAAGCATGAAGACTGAATATAAATTTGAGCGGCGTATCGTAAGAGGCGACAAAACAACTCACAGCCACGTGGTAGGGCTCTACTCGTCTGTAGGGCTGCCACCCCTGGTCTAGAGTATGTTGTGATGATGTGTTTCGGCATTAGTAGCCACATTCCAGTTCGATTTGCGAGGCCGGCAGCGCATTGGTAGTACATTTGGTATTGAAAATGCCTATAGAGGACGATAAACCACTTTATCTGGTGGCCCTTTTCTACTATTCTTCAACAATAAAAATTATAATATTTTAAATATTTTTTACAGTACTGCAACAACACAGCATCATGCACAAATTTTATAGGACACTGACGTTGTGCGATTTAATTCATACGTTGCCAGCGTGTTCAGGTAATTAAAGTATTATTTTTAAGTATTGTGTACTCTTACTCTTTATCTGTGTCGATTCCTGCTACAGTAAGTTTCGGAAACGAATTTTCCCCGTTATTTACTATGGTCTTGGGTGTCTGGGATAGGCCCCAGAGCAGTCCGTTGTACACCCGTAACACAAGCGTAACTAGCTTATTTATGGGGGGGGGGGGGGGGGGGGGGTTGTCTGCCTATTATTTATTTATTTTATTGTAGTATATATTTATTAGAACAGACGAGCTTGCATGACAAGAGTTATGAATGTCACAGAGGCAAGTGAGGTGTGTAAGAATAAGCCTAAATGGCACTCTGTTGTTCGTGCCTACCCCGCAAGGGAACTGGCGTGAAGTTATGTATGTATGTATGTATATATGTATTGAAGGGGTCGCAAGACTTAAAACTTTTTGGTTTATTCACGATCTTTGAGAAACAATGTATTAAAAGTATTGATATAAGAAATATTTTCGTATAAAATATTTCTTTATACATAGATCAGTATTCGATTCGTTGTCTGTGCAGGTGGCCCTGGTGATCCAGTGGTGTTGAAGGACGAGGTGTTCTGGCTCGTGGCCCAAATTCCGGCCACTGCTGCCAACCCTAAGCTGATGGTGCCGAGCCTCATTGAGTTCCTCAGTAAGTTTAATCTTTTTTTTTGAAATGACATTCAAAAGGAGGAGGTTGTTAATTTTTTTATCTATTTTATTTTCTAAGAGCTTTTGTCACTCAAGTGACAATGCTACAGGTTCTTAATTCGACTGTGTGTATTTAATTTTAATTTTTTATATATGTGTGTTTGTTTATCTCTCCGTCAATTGTGGACTGGTTGCAATTTATTATTTTTACTTGAAAGAGTATATATACTACATATACATTTTAACATCTGATGAGTTGATCCTGGGGAATTTGAGAGCGACCCTTGTTGAAGGGCGCCGAGCGCGCAGCATACACTCTTCGAAAAGCAAAATTTGTATTAGCTGACCATTATTACAATTTCTACAGTGGCTTAAAATATTATTTCTATAGCTATGCAAGCAACTAAAAAATATTTTTTTTGACGAAAACAAAACCAATTTCAAACTAAAAAGCTAAAAATAAATATTTTGTACTACACCTTGACGTCGGTGACATGTAAAATATAAAAATCAACAACAATATTGCAAAATGCACCGATTTCAAGATGTTGTAGAAAATATTTAATTTTTGCTTTTTAGTCTAAAATCATTTATAATTAAATATGGTTTTGGACCATGGTATTCAAGATTTGAAATAATCTTAAAATGAATAGTCACTAGTTTATTTACTATAGTCTGGATCTATGGGATCAGTCCCAGAATTATCCAATGTACAATACCCTTAGGACAAGCCTAATTTGCTTATCTGGAGAATATACATTGTCTGTGTTTGTGTGCCGATTAAAAAAAACCTATTTACATAGTTTGGATATAAATTTTTGTTCAGAAAAAGACGAAATAGTGAATCTATCCAACGCAATGCAGCAGCTTATTATCCGTCTGTTGGATAACCCGGAGGCGTTGGGCGCCTTCATAGACGCCGGCGGCCTCGAGCTGGCAGTTGACAAGTTGACCGCGTGTCATCAGGTAACTTTTTCAAAATAACTTTTTACAGCTGGAGTACAGTAAGTTTAAGATTTCAAAAATCATCAAAAATCTATGTTTTTTTAATTCAATTTTTTTTTCGCGTTACGGTATAATTTTATTGTCTAAAAAATAATAACTCGCGCGAAAAAATCTAAAGTAATGCAAGTAAGTAGTAAGTTCATTAAAAAAAAATTAAGAGCGACCTTTTAAAATTCAAATTTTGAACTGAAACTTTCAGAAACTTACTATTTTTTGGTTTATAAAATTATATCGTAACGAGAAAAAAAATTGAATAAAAAAATAGACTTTTAGCGATTTTTGAAATCATAAAACATTTGGAGCAACCTCTTAAAATTTTTTTTGAGCTGTCCTTTGGAGGGAGTTTTTAAAACTTCAAAAATTAACATTTTTTCACTCGAGATTCAAAAAATAGTCGGTTTTTTTGCGCCACCCTAATCTATAACAGTCCATAAACTTCCCACTCTTTGGCTCTCCTATTTATAGGAAAACGGACAGTATACCTGCTACACTAGTCCAAGGCCGATTTGCGGGTTTGACACATCTGTCATGTTGTAGGTTTCATTAAGATCTTTCCTTCATCATTCATTACCACGTGATAATTGTAACAATTTGCACATCAAATTCGAGAAACCACGCCCTTTATGTTTGGAGGCGAGTGCATTAGCCACTAAGCTACCACAGCTTATATATATCACCATCGATTTGTAAATACCGTTAGATTATAATTATAATCTTTCTCGCGAGATTGTAAGCAGTATGTTATGGCTCACAATATTTTGACAGTCTACAATATTGCGAGATAGATTCTAATCTAACGGTATTTACGATTTGACGGTGACATACATATACGAGTTTTGAAGCTTATACTAAGATTATTGAAAAGTAAATGTGTTCTGTTTGGATACAGGCCGGTCCAAGTATGGGTCGGGGTCTTGTCTCCTCCCTGATGAACTACCTGAAGCTGCCACCGCAGCTGCTCAACATGTCCACATCAGCCAACTCGGCTAACAAGAAGAGTCAACCACCGGTCATTGAGTCAACCAATGGATTGCTGAATATCGCACCATTGTGTGAGTACAATGTCCATTCTTCTACATACTAACAACTTCGATTTCTAGATTAATGATGTGAGCACCTATCTACCTGGGAGACATTCTGGAATACCTTCTATGGAATGTCTTTGAAGAATTTACCTTTTTTAAGAAGTTTGCTTTTGGCATTTTTTCACAGCAATTGATCCTTACAAGCTATATTGCAAGCGCGTTCCTTTAGTAGCCCACAACGCCCAAAATGCTGCTTGTGCCGTTCCACGAGGCGCCCGCGGTCTTTACGGTCGTGGCGAAAACGTCACTAATGGACGTTATGATTTTCGCTCACGCAGCGCTCACAACGACCCATGTCAAGAGGTGGGTCGAATAACCGTTCCACTTGAGTTTACGATTGTGACACTCGCAAGCAAGTTGAACGGGAAATATCGCAGTCGTGAACGTGGTCGTTGTGAGCTACTAATGGAACGCGCTGTCTGTATGGGTTGGTGTAATAATACAGCATGTGTTTTTTTTAAACCAAAATCAGCCGATTCGATTCCTAACGGGGGTAATTGGTTTTTCAAAAAACTATTAATACTGGTTTAGTTTTCGTCAAGATCGGCCCTAAGACTCCTTTGAGTGTTTTTCTCTATTTTGTACAGTTCAGGATTTAGCTTCGGAAGCCCACTGGAAAATTCATCATGTATAAGAAGACTGTATTATCATTACAATTTCTGTTTTTTAATATTGACGTAATTTAAATGTACACGATTATCAAATTTTTTTGTTATTTATAATTCATTTCCTTCTAATAATTGTTTGAGCTAAATGTTTATCATATAAGTGATTTTTTTTTTAGTGAAGACTCGATTGATATAGTGCTCTCAACTTATTTATGAAATGTAGAACGTCGTTATGTTTTCTGGTGTTGCCAATATATGAATAATTATCAGAAACATTTGAATAATGATAATAATAATATCATATTAATTTAACATAATCATATATTATAATGCTCAGGCTTCTATCTGGGATAATGTTATAATTATTGACTGTGGCCAAATGCATCTTATTTATAGTGTTAATATTAACACCGGTTAACACATAAAACGCCTTTTTCTGGAACTAACAACTCTTATTTGTATGAAATTTCGAGATAAGTTGGATGTATAATTAATGTATTAATTTTATGTTTTGGCTTTGTTTTCACGACTAATATACATAATAAAACTGAGTTCGTTTTAACGGTTTTATGTTTATTTTGTTGATGTTTTACGGTTATTATTATTTTATGGAAGCCTAACTAACTAAATAATTAAAATGAAAAAGTTGGCCGTAGGCTACATAAAATGTGAACAATACTCATTGACATTGGTCATCTTTGTCTTCTGTGATCCCGGCTACTCTAAAGTGGGCGGGACGTCGAAATAATAAATGACCGCGCTTTTGAAATGACATTGCAGGTACAATATCGTGCGGGAACCCGACCGCGCAGGCCGCTGACGTCCTGCTGGACGGCGGCAGCGGCATGAGCGGGCGCGGCGCGTGCGCAGCCCGGCGCGTGCGTGCCGCCGCCTGGTCCTACCACTTCTTCAGCGCCGACGACGCCTCGCTGGCGCTCACCATCACGCTGCCCTACGCCGTGCAGCTGCACGAGGTGCACCTGCAGCCCCATCTCGCCAGCCTGGCCAGTCAGTATACACATATTTGTGCACCACAATTGACTAGGGAATTTTTTGACCGACATCAGAAATTAAGAGGTGTTCAACGCGAACATTTTTATAACCTATATATGGCATAACAATTACGTTTAGCATTCGAATGTCCAGTAAAAGCGATCAAATACCACTCTGGGTAAAATTTTGATATTTTTCGACGCTCCAAGATCCTAGCAGTAAAAATATAGGCACTGTACATAACTGAGTCTGCAGCCAGGACCTTTGCAGAATATTGATATTTCGTGTCAGCCGTTCGGACGCCGTTATTGCACTCTCCACTATGGTCAGTACGTAGTGCTGACAATCAAAATAATTCTTGATCAAATCAAAATTAATACGATATAAATGGTTTTTTTTTTGTATGTTTGTTACGCAATTTTGTTTCACCATAGCACGCAAAAGCTGAATATAGTAATTTTAATGTTTTATTTCTCACCGACTTGAAGATGTAGAAAATATTTCTGTTTTGCTTTTTACTTACTCCTGAAATCAGTGTCTTTTTTCTTAGAAGTTTCTTTATGGTATATGTGAGGGTTGAAATAAGTTTAATGGTGCGTCTATGATGGTTAACCCATTGTATCGGGTGACGCACATAGATAGAAGGAGATTGGTTTGTGCTCCTTAGGTCCAAGCGGTGGGTGTCACGCACCCTTTGCATCTTTGGGTAAAAGAATAAGGCCTTCAGTGTAATAAAACTAAAATAGTATTTTCTTAAGTTTACACGACTGCTAGACGTACACATCATTTAAGAAAGAAAGTTGGTCTGAAAGGTGAGGTGTGTAAGAATAAGCCTAAATGGCGCTCTGTTGTCCGTGCCTACCCCGCAAGGGAACTGGCGTGAAGTTATGTATGTATGTATGTATGTAGTTGGTCTGAAAGAGAGTGTCGGGGTGAAGGTAAGGAAAGGAATGCTTCGGTGGTTCGGGCATGTGGCAAGAATGCATGATGAAAGAATGACTAAACAGATATACAATGCGAAAGTGGATGGATGCAGAAGTCGTGCAAGGCCACGACACACCTTCCAGGATCAAATTGATTGTGTACTAGCAGAAGGTGATGTCAGGAGCCTTAAGAACAGACGAGCGTGCATGACAAGAGTTATGAATGTCAAAGAAGCAAGTGAGGTGTGTAAGAATAAGCCCGAATGGCGCTCTGTTGTTCGTGCCTACCCCGCAAGGGAACTGGCGTGAAGTTATGTATGTATGTATGTATGCATGTGTACGTCAACTGTCAATGAGTGTCAATCATTAACACTTGACATCTTTGTCTTCTGTAATTACGGCTACTAAAAATTGGCCGAAACGTCGAAATAAAAATGAAATAAATAATCTGCGGCGCTTAACACCATTAAAACGTAGTTTTAATTAATGTAAATTTATAACTTTCCTTTCTTTGTTCCAGCGTGTCCTGGCGCCGTGGGCGTGGAAGCCGGCTGCGGGGGCACCCTGTCCCCCCTGGGGCCCCCCCAGAACACAGCCGGGATGACGTTCATCCGGCTGGTGCTTTCCCGCCCGGTGATAGCCACCACTGTGCAGCTGAGGCTGTACAAGCCCAGGGACTCGTCGAACATGGGGCTGCTGCAGCTCAGGCTGCTGGTGGCGTCGGCCTTCAGTAGCCAAATTGACACGCCTAAGACTATGTGAGTGTATTATTTAGTCTCCTCTTTTTTTTTGCGAACTTGGCAAACAGTTGGGCGTCCCATTTAATGAAAAGGGGTCACCGTCGCCTGCAGACGTTTGTAGACGCCAGGTGCGAAGCCAATGCGATGCTAGGCTTTAGGGTGGGTTAGGGGTAAGGAAAAGTGGGCCATCGGAACTCTTACCCATTGTACCATACTTGGCAGGATCTGAAACCGACGGCACAAACCCACAAGGTAATTCTTGGTACTTACCTGGTTATTAGCCAGCGGTAGGAAGAGGAATACAGGGGGGTTCTAGCGTGAGACTCGCGAGCGCAACGGGAACGCCCTGTGATACGCGGTAAAAACCGACAATCACTGGTTAGGTGCGAGTCACGTACGGTACGGCCGTTGAGTCGTGGCCCTTCTGAAGTTAGCGCCAAGTGGTTGCGCAGCACATATCACACATCTTAGTTAGAGATGTAACTTAACTAAACAAAAACAAGCGCTTATTTGATTAAATTTTATAATCGATTATTTTAAACAGAATTAATTAAATTAAATGTAGGTATAAAGGCTTTTAACCAAATAAATTGATTATATGAAGAAAATAAATTAAGCTTTTTTTGTTGTTCATTGAGTTTATATCGGTATTTAATATATAATGACACATTATTATTTTTTAGGTTAAAAAAACAAAATTGATATTATATTTTCTTAAGTTTTCGCGACTTGTATACACAATAAAACTACGTTGTAACGGTTTTAAGTGCGGTAATTTTATTTGATTTTGGTTTTGGTTAAAACGTAGTTTTAAAATTTATATTAATTTTAATACTGTACTTCCTTAGAGAAAATTTAAACTTTGTTAGAGCACAAAATAAATGTTTTTCTATTTCTTAACTATACTTGATTTGAATAATAATTGATTAAACAACACGACGTTGCACATCTCTTTTTGTTGCTTCTTGCTTATTCGGCAATACTCGGAACGAACCATGAAGTATTTTGTCTTAGTCACACGTCAACATTGGTCGTGTTCCTATCGCTCTCTCGAGTACAATCACGAGTCTGCATGCGCGAAAGTTCGGAAAGCCTATGTTCAGACGGTTCACGACTCATCGATCGTACTGTATACACTGATTTTTGGTTACGGCTTGCAGATGAATACGCGGCTTAAGCGTCGCTTGACGGTATCAAGTGGACTGGTTTGTGATTACAGCGTTGGCTGCTCTCTTCCTTAATCCGTCTGTCTTGTTATATTGTAGCAACAACTGGTCGAACGTGATAGCCGCGTGCACGCGCGCCGGCTCCCGGCTGAGTGGGCCGCGTTGGGCGGCGCTGTGCACGCCGGCCGCGGTGAACGCACTGTGCGCGTGCGTGGTGCGCGGGCCCCCGGCGCCGGCGCACCAGGTGCTGCTGGCGGCCGCCAAGGCGCAGCACCACCTGCGCGCACCGCTCGTCACCGCGCTGCTCAACATGGACGCGCAGGCCCATGCGCGGGGTGAGTGTTGCTTTCATAATAATTTAGGGAAATTGTCCTTAAATATAATAAACAAATATCGTGCGTCGGTGCAGGACGTTGTAACTATATTTTTTATTGAAATAATTTTTTCATCAAAACTGTTACATACATATCACCATTATATAACAATTTTGACGAAAAAGAATTATTTCACCAAAAAAAATGTAGTTACAATTTCCTGCACTCACGTCGATGATGTGGGTGCAGAGAGATCTCCCATTTATCTGCCGTTATAATTATCTCAATGTAGAGTATTGACTAAGTATCTAAATTACTTTTACTTAGTTCTGGTATGCCGCTGCTCCAGCTGCGTTAGTGACTGGGATCAAATGCGTTTGGTTTATGTCGTTAAAAAATAACGCCATTGATGTTTAACTACATTACTGTACATGCATTAAATGTCTGTCAGTGTTTAACATCATTAACAAATTGTTGCATCTCAAATACCGCATTAAATCTACCCTTGGCTAGATGAGTTTTTTTTTTTTGCTAAAGCACAGCAGACAGTTTGACAACTGAACTGTGATGGAAAGACCGTCACCTATGGACAAAATCAGTAACCTAACACTATCACAGATTTAACAGGGACATCAGAAGCAACACAAAAGTGTATATATAACCCGTGAATTAAAAATGGCCTTGCGCAAAGTTTTTACGCTATTTTTATTACGAAGCTGACAAACAGGGAGACGGCCCAGATCATGGAAAGCGGTTACAATTGGTATAAAATTAATATTACTTGTATGAAGTTTCTGGTAAAATTGTAACCATTAGTAAATGAGTAAAGATGAGTGAGATCTAGGAACCAATCATTATTGAATTCTTGAATTGGGCCATTGAGAATAAGCGTTGTGTGCAGCGTTCCAATCGTCGTCATCGACGTCCGCGAACTGCGGCGTGAGCGCGGTGTGCGCGCTGGTGGGGGAGGTGTGCCGCTCGTGCGGGGAGCCCGCACTCGGCGCATACCTGCGCTGGCTGGCGGACGCGGCGGTCGAATGGCGCGTGCACCGGTACCCGCCCTCGGCCGAATTCACCCACACGCTCGCCACGGTGAGACACGACACAGATCTCGTTATGCTCTAATTATAACAATCCCGTTGTACCTTAATAATAACAATCCAGTACCCGCAGGGGGGCTTTCTGGTGGAACCTTTAGTGTTTAGTGACACCTCGGACCCAACTCCGGGGGCCAAGGCAAGTCCACCACCTCCGTGCTTGCCTTAGCCAGCCGGCACGGAGTGGAGATCGCTAGAGCTAAGACTCAAGCTCCAGAGGTGGAAGTGATAAATGGCCTAAAGTCGGAAGTAGCTTCGGTGACTTGACAACCCTTAGGCACTCACATCCATGTTGCTCCTGGCTTCTATGTCATTTTTTTGGGCCCATGCAGGGAGTGGCGAGTCACTGTCTGCACATTTTTCCATGTTCCTTGAACATTGCGAAGGGCAGACGCCATAGTCCCCATATTCCCAGACCCTTAGTACCACTAGCAGTTCACCCCAATAGTCTGGTACTTTCTGTCTCATTTCCCACAATAGTCCTACACTTGCACCAAAGGACAAGCCCCGACCAGTGGGCCGGGGCTGGCTTGTCCTTGGGTGCATTATTATATGGTGTAGACGGGTAATCGCCGGTCAGTGTCACGCCACATTTAGATTAAATTTGTCAAGGGCCCACGCAAGCTCTCCAAAAGTCTGGGGCATTTTTATGGTGGCCCGTGGTCTTTAAAGACATACAAAACAATTCTATTATACTCTGATAATAACAATCCCGTTATGCCTTAATAAAAACCGTTAAATGTCGCACTGCTGGGCTCGGGCCTCCCATTATAGGGGAATGACCAGTATACCTGCATCGCTTGTCTAAGACAGGTTTGACACATCGGTTATCTGATGCGCATGTCTCACCATGATGTTTTCCTTCACCATCAGCTGTAACAATTTGCGAATTAGGTCAGAAAACTGCCTAAGTGATACATGGTTTCCGGCCAGGATTTGAATCTGTTCTCTTTGAGTTTGGGACGTGAGTTAGCTAACCACTAAGCTACAGGGCTACCACCATTATGTCCTATTGTATATCCTTGTTTTATTTACTACAACAACTAAAAAGTCTTTATGTATTTCGTTAATATGTCATTTGTAAAACTTATCACATTATATCGGGATGTTGTATGAGTCTGTATATGTGTTATATGTTATGTTATGAGATACAATTTATCTATTGCTAATATCACTAGCATATAGTTATAAACTTTTTTAAATAATATTTATTCCTCTTTTTTCTGACATTGTGTATATAAATTTAATATTTTTAACATAGATTGTATTTTTTAGGTATTGTGGGCAATGAAAGAGAAAAGACTGTTGGATAACATAGAAGAACTGATCACAGATGAACTATTCGAAATCGTGTACACGTGGGTTCAGGACTTACCTGTGAGCAGTCAACTTAAAAAATCTCTCGATGCGAGTGAGTTATTGCACATATTTTTTTTAAATGAAGTTGTGAGTAAGTCAGTACGTACGTACGCACTCACGCCACCGATATATGGTGGAAATACCAACGAAGCGGACAAAACGCTATGCTTCCTCTTTCACCATACGCACCGCTGAAGAGTGGAACTCTTTACCGTCGTCTGTTTTTCCTGAAGAGTACATTTAGGTTTCTTTAAGTCTCGCGTGAACAGGTAGGTATCTTTAGGTAAGCGTGCTCCACCTTAGACTGCATTTCCGCCTGATGTCAGGCGCAATGTCAGTCAAACGCGAACCTATTCATTATAAAAAAAAATGTTAGTCATCTAGCTTTTTAAGAGGAGTTAAAAAAATTACAAATTACAATGGCCAAAACTGCCCCAGCGCGCCCAAACTAATGATGATGTTTAAAATTCATACAAAATATTTTTTTAAATATTCCATGTATTATTTAACCCTTAAAAGAGGCCAAAAATAATATTTTTTTGGTCGCTAATCGGCCAGGTGCCATCAAATTTGCCGCGCCAAAACCAAGAGAGTTATATCGTCTCTTTTACTCTAATACAATTTCTATGATGTTAGAGGGAAAAAGCATCAGTTCAACGTTCGTTTGAATTATCTGTATTTCAGCACAAATTTGTGGTGCTTCCCAATTTGCCGTGTGCGACACTCAAAAAACAAATTTGTGGTGGTTTCGTCTTAAAGGGTTAAAACAAAATAATAATTTTAATAATAATCAACACTCGTACGTAGGCGATTAGTAACTCAGCTTTTAGGTTTGAGGATGAGGAAGGGGTTCATTTCGCCTCGCGAGTTACTTGTGAGTCACCTAAAAAGATCCGATGTCTTAATTCTTTCAACTATAATAAAACATAATGACGCATAACGTCATTCAGTTAACCTCGTTTGTACTGTGTGAAAGAAACATAATTTCTATAAAAATTCTGTAGGCTTAAACTCAAGTGGTGAGTTGTTGATTCAACTCCCTTATGAATAGAAAAAGTCACTCGGAGCTGTCATTTTAGTCCAGGTGATTAAAAATTAGAGTATATATACATGAATTTTTCAGTTAACTTACTTTACATAATTTAGATGATATCGTTAAGGTGAATTCCTGGTCCAGAAGAGCTACTACTAGGTTCACCTAGTGACTCATGATTTTCAAGTCATGACAATAAAATTTGGATAAAATTCATTAATATATTGAAATACAGAAATTTAGCATAAGAGTGACATGTCTGTAAAATATGAAAAGAACTACTCACTAATCAGTATCGTTACATACAGATACATTAGCATGTTGTTGTTTCAGTTTTATGTTCAATGTGCTACATCCGTCCTGAACTATTCAGACGTTTATTGGAACGACTAGAAGTACCGATGGATCAAGATGAAAGGTAAAATTACATTATGATTTCTTAGCCTAATAATTCGTCCCGGTGTAGCTGCGCAGTAAACCAATTTTAATACACGCGAAAGTGTACGAAATCGTGTAAGCGGAGATAAGAATGCACAGCAAGCAAAACTGCCTCTTGCTCTAGCGAAAAAGTTTGATTTAGATTATTTACATGTCGGAAACGGTACAAAACGTAAATTATCTATAGATAAAGATTAATAAAACTGTAGGGGTTGAATTTCTGTACAATGAAAAAAAATGCTAAAAACCGAGTCAGGGGGGTAAAATAGAACAAATTTATATATTTTTTTTAATTTTTCGTTTCTCTGTTTGTCTGTCTGTCTGTTTGTACCGGCTAATCTCTGAAATGACTGGACCGAATTAAATGAAATTTTGTATGGTGGTAGCTTATTTCTGGTCAACATGTAGGATATTTTTGATTCCGAAAAATTAAAGAGTTCCCGTGGGATAGTTAAAAAACTTTTCACGCGGACGAAGTCGCGGTAGGAAGCAAGTTTTTAATATTTGTTGGAATTTTCTAGTAGTTATCGCGAGTATAGGTGTTTATGACTAGCTTTAGGTGTTAATATTTTTGATTGTTGGTAACACTGCGCGTCAAAGAGAATAAATAGAATGTGTATTTTAATTGAAATTATCATTTAGCATGGAGGGCCTCACAGACGACACGAAGGTGCATAGCTCGCCCAGCCGGAGTGCCATGAGCGGCAACAATGGCACCGAGAGCGGCGTCGCGTGGCGCCTGCAGGGCTGGCAGCTTGGCACCGTCGCTGCGGCTGCCATGTCTCCGGCTGCGACCTTCACCCTCCTGCACTCGAAGTTGCCAATGGCAGTCGTCAAAGCTATCACTGGTGAGTTTTATTTTTGTAATTGGAGTACAGCAGACAGGCCGACGGTCCACCTGATGGAAAGCTGTTACCGTCTCCTCTAAAAATTTGCCACACCATGTGGTGGGAAATTAATTCACCATTTGATTAGGGGTGGTTATGGACTGTATAATAGGTTGGTTTTTCAATCAATCAATTTACTGTCGGTCAGCGAAAACCGCATCCAAATTGTCCCATTGGTTTTTACGTGGATTCCGAACAAACAGACAAACCGACAAACAAACAAAAATATCTAAAAAAATGCTTGACAATGTTTTGCTGCAATTGCTCAGTTGTTTTCTATTAGCCTTAATGTACAGATACGGCATGTTTAGAATTTTATCATATTATTATTGTCCTTGGTAATAATAGCATTCTTCTTCACGCAATTTCTTTAGTCTTCTAGACATATTGCTACTAAATCAAAGTTGTTAATTTTTCTTCTATGAATGTTTCTTTTTGAAAATTAAAGCATTTACAACTTGCACATGTTGCCACCTTTTATGACTGTCCTCTTTTAGGTCAGCCCCTTTTACATCAGCTAGATGACAGTCATCGCTCATGTAGATAATCTTAGCTTTAATTAATCTGTTTTTTTTTTAATAATTTGTTTTTTTCTACAGAATTCAGCGAAACAAAACTGGAGTTAATGAAAAGTCGACGTGGCGCGCAAGAAGACGTACAAATGGCTGAACCCGATCAAGAAGGACCATCTAAAATAAGTATGTTATTTTTAAATTCCTTTTAAACTGGTCCAAAATCATTTCAAAAAAAATTCTGAAGTTTTTGTTCAAAGTAAGTGCCGCAGTAGAACTTTGTTGAAGTTCATATAGATATGTAAAAATGAAGTTTACATCATATTCTATTTACACCGCTTCGCAACGTGGTATTGATGTTTGAGGAGAAGAAATAACAAGAAACTTTTCAGCAACATGTGTAGCTAAAACTTCTTTTACTTCATATTTGTCTCGGGCTCTTCTGTCTTCGCTTCCACAACCGCTTGCTCAAGGTACACTGATGGGACTCGCAAATCGCTAATTTCGTTAGGCCAATTTCTGTTATGATGTTTACCGCCACTGCCAACAATGCTTTACTATAATATTTCTCTTCCAGATTTATCAACAATGAAGAGCGTGTGTGCTTTAGTCGAATGGGCGAGAGCTGTATGCGCCGAGAGACGTTTCAAAGAATGGCTAGGAACAACCGGGAATTGCTTCTGGACTCCATTGTTGACATTATTGTGTTATCCCAGACATCCAGAAAGGTACATATTTATGCCTTCAAACCTATTTTGATTTTTAATAAAATTTACAAGGGTATTTTTGAAAGTAGATAAGCTCTGATATTCGTATGCAGTAGGTAGTAATGGGTTCCGGAAGGTGAATATCGCTTACCAATAGGATAATTTGGATCTGAGTACTTTCGATAACATATGTATACATTATATACTTTTTCTCAATAAATCTGATGTTTTTGCAAGAGATGAGTCTGTTATGCATACATTGCCATTCGGAAGGGGCTAGTAACTAGTAATTACATGTAAACTTTGGCTTTTGGTGATGAACTCAATTTTAACTTCAATATGTAATATAGTAAAACTTCAATGTGTCCTTGAAGCTCGTACGAACTGGTACTTGCAGAGCTGAAAGGAGGCATGTTGCACTCTCTTTCTCACCATACACTGTGAGATGTACTAAACTTTAGCATTTAATTGGGAACTAACTTCTCTCGAAGCGAACTTACGTTTTGTGCATACTATTCATAATTATATACATGTGAAAGTGACTATAACTATGATTAACTCGAAATTTAGTAGTATGTGTGTGTACTATTAATGATATTTTTGTCCCGGAAAACTTGATATTTTCTACGAAATAATTCTCTGATTGGATGGGTATACAGAGTACGAAACTTTACGAATAATAGTGGTCTTAACGTAGAGCCTTGCGGAACACCGCATTGTATTCGTTCGATAATAACTATGATATTTACAGCACATGGCAAGAGGGCGCTCAATACGCGAAATTGGAAGAAGAAACGATACGACTATTCGCCGAACTGACCGTATGCCACGCGACCAATCAGAAATTATTTGCTTCGACATTACATAGGATATTGGAATCTTTGCATTGTTCTGGTGAGATTATGTTCTGTATTGATTTTTGGAATAGACATAGACATAGACAATACTTTATTGTTCACCAAAACAAAAATTACAAAAAAAAATGTACAACAAGACAATAGTTACTAGGTAAAACAAAAGGCGGCCTTATCGCTAAAAGCGATCTCTTCCAGGCAACCTGAAATGGAATGTTAGTTGTTGGAATGTTATTTATATAATGGTATAATTGTTAAATTATAAGTTATGTGTAATGTTTATTCGATTTTAGTAACAAAGTTGGATGTGTAAAACATACTTTTTACTAGAGACCCCTTTAGAGTTCTTAACGTGAATAAAGTAATAAATAAAATGAAATTATTTTATGATATTCTACACCTATGAAGTTTTTGCAATACATATACAAACATTTCTAATAATAAAGAAAGAAAAGAAATTGAATTAATTAAATATTTAAAGGTTTTTGGTGAAGTAAAAAGAGTGATGGAACTGTAGTACCGACACTGTTAATAGGCCAGAATGGTGTGTACAACATTATTTTGTTATTATTGTACTTTGCCAATACTGGCTATGTTTATATAATGCTAAATTTAAATATTATAATAATCAAATTATCACACATTCTCTCTCCTATCCAATTTAACATATAACCCGTCTTATTTCCAAATATTAACTTTAGTTGGAATAAAAATTCTTACTATAGCAAAGAGCGATATAATGTATGTAATGAGCATAGTATAAGTAAAACAAAATTTACAGACGCCATACAATTTTGCCCAACCGCTTTTATGGCTTGTATAAGTAAACATATATGACTTTGCATGTGAATTATGTAGGTATAGTAATAATGTTATACACAACTAATTCCTCTCAATGTACCTGCGCAGTAAACCAATTATAATACACTCGTCACACGGGACGCCTAGGAATGCATGGCAAACAACACTGCCTTTTGCATTTCAATATATATTGTTTACTTGTCGAGAGCCGATCCGCCTTGTCTGTGCAAACGAAAACTGCTGATCGCAATTATATTTTGTGTAATACTATACGTTTTTGTATTTGCCTTTAATATGAATATTATGTGCAGGTCCAGAAGGTATAAGTGGGTTCACGCGCGCTTTAATACTGCGCCTAGTCCTATCTTCCGAGAGGGTTCGAGTGGCAGTGCGGTGGAGCGGCGGGGAGGCCGAGGGCAGCTCCCCGGGGGGCTCGATGGCCTCACACCCGAACCAGCCCCAGTCCACTCATCCACTGCACCCGTTGCATCCAGCCCACTACTGCCACAAGCTGATCGACTTGCCTCTGCATACTACTATCAGGGTGTTGCTCACTGAACACAGGCCTCCATGTGAGTATTATGTTCTTTCTTCTTTATTTATGCTTTAAAAGCAGTTTGAGTTTTATTTGTCATGAACTTTACTGTTATAGAAAAATGGTTGTATGTAGTTTCAACGAAGTGGCAGCATTGGTCGGGTGAAAAATCTCAACGACGAATTATTCAAATATAAAAATTAAACCTAAAATAAAGAAAATTACATAATTTCGCCACTTTTGCAATTAAGTTTAAAATATGCACTGTCGATGATTTTGTCTACAATTTCTTTCAATTCCTTTTTCTTCTGGAAAAAATTGTTATATTAAAAAAAAAATCTCTAGAATTATATTTGCATTTGAATTTATTCCAATTATAGAATTATAGGAATCTACAATAAATTAGGGATGTCACAAAAATCGGTTCTATAAGTTACTGTGGCGCACAGTGCGCTGGGAAGTGGCCACACTAAGGTGCCTCACGCCATTTTGTCAACTTTAGTTCATATCAGCAAATCTGTGTGCAGATGTGTCACTAGTAAAATACGAGAAAACTTAGTAATAGTGGTTTGTTTTATTGAATTCAGAAATCTTGGAAGCTCTAAAGAATTATTTACAAACACTGAAAAGTTCAAATCTCTATGAATTCAGTCTTTCTTCATTATCGACTCTCTACTCAATATGTTTTACTCTTAATTACATTAAAGATATTTTCTCACAGTACCAGTAATGGAAGATTCTACGAAACCCTGCCTGTCGACGAATAACACCTCAACGAGCAGCGGAGTACTGCGCAGCGCCTCTGACCCGGCCATAACCAAGGTGGCCGAGGCCTGGGAGCTGAGCCTTGCAGCCGCCAGCGCCTCCAAAGACAAGAGAGTAAAAGACGTCAAGAACACCACTTTAAAACAGCAAAATATTAAGAAAAGACAGATTAAGAACGAGACTTCAGTTATTTCTGTTACTGATGGTGAGCTTTGAAATTTTATTAAAATCAATTTTTGTTTCTAGTATCAAGTGTTGATTTTTTACATGACTATGGGTAAAATTAAAAGATAGAGTTATATTTTAGCAGTCAATATATGTTTAATTGAGGAGCCTAAATTACTAATCCGATTTTGATGACTGAGGTGTCTTCCGTATTTTTTTTGGACCAAAAAGCCAAGAACCCTAGTTTAGTTTGACCTCTGAAACGAGAATATTCTATTTCTGTGCAGAAAATTTTAATTCTCTTGCCAATAACAAACATGAAGTTTACGCAGATCAGCCTCCACTACATCACTCCAGTGATATCTGTGCCTATCGACTAGTATGTATCAAGTTAGTATGGTCAGACAGCCTCGGTGGTGGAGCAAGACCTAAATTTCATGTGGGCAACATACATTTTGCAAGGCCATCTGGTAACGCATAAGGATAGATTTAAAAAACAATTGAAACTGACTACTGGCACTGGCTGGCGGTGGTTTCCGGTAATAGTTACCGCGAATGTCCTTAGCCGAAATAAAAAAGAATTTGATATGAGTAATGATTAAGACACAAAGAGATCGCGATAGATTAGAAGTACTTGAAATGTGGTGTTGATGGAGACGCATGGAAAGAATAAATGGGAAAGAAAAGAAGACCAATGAAGAAGTACTGGATATCGTAAAGGAGAAATGCACCGTTTTAAAAACTCTGGTGGAGAGAAGGAGAAAAATATTTAGCCATTTGCTATGACACACCTTCATATGCACGTTAATCGAAGGCAAAGTGGAAGCAAGGAGGGGGAAGGAAGACCAAGACAAGGATTCATAGATCAAATAAATGAAAAAGTGAAACAACTGGCCGATAATAGTGAAGATTGGAGGAGGCCTCGCCGACAAGAGCGTAGCTCTTAAATGATAGATAGACGGATTATTGTTTCACGACGAATAACTTTTTTTTTCATTTTAAACGCGACAAAAACAATTACTCGTCCTGTCAGCGAGGTGCGAGGCCGTAGGCGCTGTCTCACGTCGCCTACGCTTTACGCCGCCTCTGGATAGCCTGTCTCCACTATACGATTTTCCTCCACTCTTTGCTGGTGACCAAGCAGCGCCAGCGATGCGCTCTACAGCTTTAATATTAACAACTAGCGGTCACAGCAAACGTTGTTTAGTCCTGAAAAAATAAAAAGCTAGGACCCTATTATTTTGCCTCCTACCGGTTCCATTTGTGAATCTAAATCATCTGGGGATCCACTCAAATATGCACAAAAAATGACATCAAAACCGGTAATTTTTTTTTTAGTTTTATATTGATTAAGGTTCACATACTATTAATCAAAGAGAGGATTGGATTTAAGTATGGTGTCATCTATTTGATGTTTATATAACTTAGTTGACAGCAGAACTCGCACTTACCGACCGAATTTTTTTATTTTGATTATTAATTAAAATTAATCCTATCCTATGTCCTAAGTTGAAACAAATCCAGTAAAATGAAGAAAAAATCATAAAGATCGGTTGAGCTGTTTCGGAGTACATCGCGATCAAACACCATGACAGTGAATTTTTATATATAAGATTTCACCTACCAGCACTTTTATCTCGCCAATAGACATTATTCTATTGGATCCAGGACCTATAGTTACAATTTTTCTTTGGCCTATCAAGAATTTGTTGGTGAACGATCTGTGGTAACGTCGTTTACTCGTCTACATTATACTCAATTCTACACGGCAACAAGCAGGAAAGTAGTAGGAGAAATGTGCTTTATAACTATGCGATATCCACATAATGTTGTTTCCATATTGGCTGTCTGCTACTATTAAGGCGCTGCTCACTGAGCATAGGTCTCCTTGTGAGTATTATTTTCTATCATATTTATTTATTGCTTTAAGGGCTGTTTGAATTTTAATTTTTGTGAGAGAATATGATAAGAAAAGAATGTAACAAAAAAAAGTGAAGTGTATAGAGTTCCAATGAATGGCATATTGAGCCATTTTATTTAATGTATTATGGTTTTTGTTGTCTATTTCCCTTGCCACGTTCCTGCTTGCTGCCGTGGAAGTAGACTATATTGTCGACACTCACGCTGTTGCAAGTGAATAAAGATAATTATAACATCTTGCCATCGGGTAGACTGAGTGTTTGTTTTTGGTTGTAGAATATGTATACGTGTATCTTTGTTTCAGATCTAATCGAAACAACGATTAGGGTGCAAGTGCCTGGATTGGAAGGGGTGATCCCCCCTAGTACGACCCTCGCACAGCTGGCGTCCGCTGCGCCGCACGTGTTCGGACCACACCTGACTCTCGTTTTGCACCTTAACACCAGCGGAGGTGACTTTTTGGATTTTCTAAATTTATTAACTAGATAAATATCGCATACATATCGATATACAATGCAAAAGTGGATGGATGCAGAAGTCGTGGAAGGCCACGACACACCTTCCATGATCAAATTGATCGTGTACTAGCGGAGGGTGATGTCAGGAGCCTTAAGAACAGACGAGCGTGCATGACACGAGTTATGAATGTCAAAGAAGCAAGTGACGTGTTTGTGCCTACCCCGCAAGGGAACTGGCGTGAAGTTATGTATGTATGTATAAATATCGCATAATTAAATCAATCACATGTACAGACAGACAAACATACACATTGTAAAGGTAAGCAAGTTACACTTGTGTTATAGTTAATATACAACAGACCACTCTGACCGATCCTAGATACTCCGAATCTGGAGTTATCCGATGTATATTATTTGTGATACTGCTTATCTTTAGAATAGACAGTGTCTGTTGGTTTAATGATAGTAATAGTGTATTGTATACATTTTCTTTTAAACATTTGCTTGTGAGCAAACTGGCAGACAGGCCCAGTTGATAGCAAGTGGTCATCGTCGCTCATGGACAACCTGCAACACCAAGTAAGCCGATGCATTGCGTACCACGTTGCGACTATTCTAAAATTATTTACATATAAAAAAACAGTCTTCAAAATACCACCTTATCACTTTACTTTTAAAGATATTTTGATAGTCAGCTGATTTGACTGTCTACTATAGTTTTACACAATAATTTCTCCCGACGTACTTGCGCAGTAGACTAATTTTAGTAGCGCGGAAAACTTCGATCTCGTATTGCGAATCGTGTAGGCGGAGCGTGATGGCTTATTCTCATTCAATAGTCACAAAATAAAGTGCTCAGCGCGCCTAAAGAAGTTTTCAGATCAAATCTGTACTTTATTGTCTCTTCATTTCTCATATTCTGAAAGTACGTTTGGAGATGCCTGATCACAGGGCGATGAAAACAGTACTTTTCGTCCCTGGAAAAGATTTTCCCTGCTGTCAAAAAATTAAAAGAACTATGTGAACTATAGATATACATGCGACTCGTGTCACAACTTTTTTACAGCCACTGTTAACTCACGGCATAAATTGTAATAAAAATATGTCGACAATTTTGTAACATCATTTTATACTTAGAAAATACTTTTCACCAGATTAGATAGATAGATAACACTTTATTGTACACCATTACAGAAAACACAGAAAAACTTATAGCCTAAAAATATTCTAAATGTGCACAATGGGCGGTCTTATCGCAAGAAGCGATCTCTTCCAGACAACCTGATTATTATTTAATTTACATAGAGCTAAATATTGACTATCATCAGTGACAAAAATATACTGACTGACAGAATGCCACAGAAAAAGAAATTTACTTGATGTTTCATATGTGACGTATTAAATGAATTCATCATATTTAGATATGGATTTAAAGCCTGATTTCATTAGAGAAGTAGTTGTTTATTTAACTGATCAGTTCTATTTACTTTCCTCGTATTCGAAATGGAAAGCAGAGTGTTAACCTCGAGTGAACAGCCTATTTAGGCACTCGAACTATTAGCGCCCTCGCCATACTCGTGCCAAAACTGTTTCAGGCCGAGATAAGTCACTTTCACCTCTCGTGTAACAATCTACTGTACTTGTTTAAGACTCATGGTGCGGTCCCCTATGGGAAGGCGCCTCGTCGTCGTCGACCGCTAGCGTCGGGTCTGGCGCGGTGGTGCGCGAGTTCGGCGCGTGCGGTGGTCTGGCGCTGGTGGCGGCCAGACTGCCCAGACCGCATGTGCCCCCGCCAGACCCGCCTGCCCTACAGCACCAGCACCACGACCTCGACTGGGTCAAATTGGATGACCCATATGAGGTAACTTTAATAAAGGAAGATTGGTATATGCTATTATTTTATTCAAAACCTTATTATATCTTTATATTTTGTAGACTTTATATTATGATGATAATAATATTTTTTTAATTTAAATATTTTTCTTAGTTTAGGTGCTTGCCTGGAAAAGATCGCTTGAAGCGATAAGGCCGCCTTTGTTCAACAATTATTGTACCTAGTTTATAAGAACGTAGTTTTAATTTTTGATCAAAAATAAAGTATTTTCATTAATTCAATAATATTATTGTATGGGTACAAAAAAAAAAAAAAATAAGATTTTTTAAATATCTTGAGTAAGTAGTCTGTGTGGCAATCATTGGGTAGTGTGCGAAAAATGGTATAGTTTATCCTATAATCCTTTTAGTCTTCAGAGCACATTCAATATGCTTCTGTTTACTGCAAAGGCCGACACAATGGTGATAACGTTTGTTTTAGTGGCGTTCTTCAATTATTTCAGGATATTTAACAGAAATTGATTCTTTTTAAGTTACACTATGATTTGGTATGATAATACCAGGTGCTTAGTACGAGTTTATTAACTACTCGATCACTTGCAAGGATACGAAATTTTGTATGGGAATGACTTAGCACCATCTCGCTAGTGTGAAGGGAAACATGAATCGTGTCATACAAAATTGCGTTAACTTGTACGTGACCGAGTAGTAAAGAAACTCGCACTAAGCACACTGGTATATATACTTTTTCAAAATCAGCCGATTCGATTCCTAACCAGGGTAATTTATCTTTCAAAAATATAATGATTCCACTTTTGTTTTCGTCAAATCGGTCTCAAGGCTTCTTTGAACATTTTTCGCTATTTCGTATAGTTTAACATTTTGCCTTGGCGCTCCTTGCCAATTAGGACGACGCCTCATGCTATATAAAATGCATTACCAGGAGGTGGTGGAGCTGGGCGTGAGCGGCGGCGGTGGCGGCGGCGGCGAGGAGTCGGGGTGCGCGGGCGTGCCGGCGCACACGCTGCTGGCGCTGGGGCTGCTACTCAAGCTGCCCGGGTACGCGGGCGCGCTGCTCGACGAGGGCGCCCGGGCGCTGCACCTGCTCCGGCTGCTCTTGGGCGTCGCGCACGACGAGGACGGACGTGAGTGCACAACATTATACATAGGACGCGTTCCGTTAGTAGCTCACAATGCCCAAAATGCTCCGTCAACCGTTCCACGTGGCGACCAGGGTCGTTATGGTCGTGGCGAAAACGTCACTAATGACGTCATTATTTTCGATCACACAGCGCTTACAACGATGTCTGGATGTTCCGGCTAATCTCTGAAATGGCTGGACCGATTTTGACGGGACTTTCATTAACAGATAGCTGATGTTATAAAGAGTAACGTAGCCTACGTTACGTTATATAGTTATACGTTTAGGATTTCACAAAAAAATTCACGCAGACACAACTAGAGTTTGTAACTGTAACATTTATTAAAATGTTGGCTGTACTTGTACACGTGAAGTGACGAACATTTTCACTCCGCGACTGTACATATAAAATGAGTGAGGTGTTACAGGCAGCATAGTGGTGGGCGGCGGCGGCGGCAACGGCGGCTTCTCGCTGGGCAGCCTCCCGTTCCGGGTGGTGTCGCGGCTGCTGGAGGGCGCGCCGCTGCGCACCGACGACGGCCGCGCGCTGCGGCGCGCGCTGCTCGACCTGGGCGCCGTGCGGCTCGTGCTCGCCTGCCTCGCCATATTCACACACCACAGGCCCACCTCCAACGATGTTAGTGCGAACCCCCCCTCCCTTGTAATACGAGCAATTATTTATTGTCGTAAGGGCCGGTTATTCAATCATCCGATAAAAGTTATGAATGGAGTAAATTATAACTTGGCTGCATTTAAAAGTGAAACGATTCAACAGTTTTAATTATCCAACAGTCATTTTTAATTCCCCCGTGATGTATTTTTTTTCAATGGATAATACTTACTGGTGATTGACAAATCGGCTCTAAGGAAAATAAATATTAAAGTCTAATACATATTACTTGTGGCGCAACCAGTGATGTTGCCCATAATTGGAATATAATAAATCCAAATGTCTGTCCGTCATTGCATCCATTATCTAGAGAATTAAGGATTTATTTTTACAAAATTTGATATTAATCTGCTCATCGACAGATGTGAAATTCGCACACAAACATCCACCACTTATTATTATTATATATTATTGTTTAAATTTAAATAATAATAATAATAATAATAATTGGCGGACTGGCATATTGTATATCCCCAAGTTAAGCATGTTATGATTGTGTTATTGGTAATATATGACGGACCATTCTAGGACCGATCCCAGACACCCAGACCATAGTAAATTACAGAAAATTCGTTTACGAAATTTACCATGCCAGGAATCGAATCCGGAGTCTCTGCATTTCGATGAAGTTAGTTACGTTAGTTTGTGCAGATCCAGTCAAATGTTAATGTTTATCACACCTAATACCTCTACTCCACCTGCACTAGTGTTACTGACTGTAACCAAATACTACTTACTTATAACATTAAAAAAATAACGCGTTAACAATCACAAATTAACAAAATCCAAGTAATACAAGATAAAAAACTGGGTGATATTTTATTTCTGGTGTTGTTCGTTGTATATGTCAACGAGAGTTCAGTAGGGTTATTCATAAACGTTGTGAAAGTTTCCGTGTCCGAACGGGAAGCTCCCGAATTAATCAATTTGCAATTCGACGGAACGTGAAACGAACACATTCGAGAATGCTCGGGAGCCTTTATTTACAAGAATGTAGTTTATACAGGTGTTATACAGATGTAGAAGCACAGTACATTCTACCACATAGTGGTGTACAAAAGGAATTAAATATTACAATAAAATTAAGATTATAATTTACATAAATATTCTAATTTATAAAAAAAAAATGACAATTTTTGGTAATATTTTCCATATAGATAATAACGACAAGCACTTTTTTTAAGAAATTCATCTACGGTATAGAAACATTCCTTAATCAGCCACTTTTTTAAGACTACAGTGAATTTTCTTGAGGGTACATTTATAATATTAGTTGGCAAAGAGTTATAAATAAGAGGAGCCATATAAATACAGTTCCTTCTGAAGAGATCCAGAGAAGGCACAGGCATCTTTAATTTTACTTGCGTCACAAGTCTCGCGTTAACATTGTTAAATTCTTCAAACAAGGACCCATTGAATTGGATAAACTTAGCGATTTCAAGTATATAGATACTAGCCACAGTAAGGAGATTGTGAGACTTAAAAACCGGTTTGCACGATTCTGACCATTTCATTCCAAATATGGCACGAAGGCATTTCTTTTGGGCTATAAAAACCCTTGCAATATCAGGGGAATTTCCCCATATTATGATTCCGTAATGAATTAATGAGCAAACATGAGCGTGATAGACCATTAGCACAGTTCGTAAGGATGTACACGTTCTAATTTTTTTAATAGTAACATCATTTTCGTAGTCATAGATAGTAGAACATTTTATAACTATTGTTGTATTGTCTGCAAATAAAATACTGTTATGTTTTGTGGCGAGAGGCAAGTCGTTTACATATAACAGAAATAATAAAGGACCCAATATGCTTCCTTGTGGGACGCCACAGGGGGTATTTTTTTGTGCAGAATCATAGTTTGTAATACAG
The DNA here is from genome assembly GCA_019925095.2 of Dendrolimus kikuchii. Taxonomy (NCBI): domain Eukaryota; kingdom Metazoa; phylum Arthropoda; class Insecta; order Lepidoptera; family Lasiocampidae; genus Dendrolimus; species Dendrolimus kikuchii. The sequence continues at coordinate 16,462,836 of CM034405.1, read as the reverse complement.
TTTGAATCTTTATCAAGTTTAGTAACTCTAGTTATTTGTTGGCGTCGTTTAGAAAGATCACAAACTTTGTTGGCACACATGTAATTCCAGTTCTTCCAAACACAAACAAATACAACAAGTCCAAACCGTATAGCAGAAGGTCGTAATAACATTAAACGACCAAAATCTGGCGATGTGAGATTACCGTTCCGAATGTAAAACCACGATCGCAGCTGAAACTCTTCTAACTCTGTCTCAACGGGTCAACCTTATATATTCACAAAATAGATATAATAAAATGCATTCATTGGAATTTTATTTATAAGCTTGATCCGAAACAAGACTGTTTCTAAGAACTTGTAGCGAACATTGCTTTAAGATAAAAATGCTTTATGGTGTTTTATCATCACCGGCCGGCTATAAACAAAGGTTAGCCATTAACAATAGACGGCTACATTTCTTAGAAAATTAACGCAAAAAAAATGACAGAAAATTTAATTACCAATGGCAATAAAACAGGTGTTTACGAAACGACAGGATTGTCTAGTTACCACATGGTCTCGCAACATTTTTTTTAATTTTCTGTACTAGGATTCATCAACAACTTCGTCCACGTTAGACACAAGTACCAAAGTTGTTTTGTCAATATTTAAAATCAAAGAATAAATACACTTAGCAGTATAATGGGATTTTTAAAATGGAAAACTTAAAAATTCCCGTAATAAACTGGGATAAGTAATCTTAGTGAAGGTGTACGCTATTCCACTGGTCTATTAAAGATTTCTAATACAGAAAAGTCAGCAAAAGCAAGTTAAAATCACGTAGTAAACTTGAACAAACGACGTCAAAATCGGTGTACTTTAAATCCCGCGGTATAACTGGAATATAAAGTACTGCGCATTTAAATTCTTTAAAAGTTTTTATTCAAAATAAGTTCCACTGAAGAATACTCTTTCAACATTATACATATAAGTGAAAATTTAATTTTACTTCCTAGTCTATTTACACCGCTTTGTAACGTGTTATTGCTGTTAAGAAGAAGAAGAGGCAAGAAACTCTCCAGCAACACGTCTAGCTAAAATTTGAGTTACTCAAACTTTTTTTTTAAATAAATTTTTACAGAAATATGTTACACAATTACTTTTCGAAGAATTAATGGAGTTGTAGCAAACAGTGCATACTCAGTAATACAAAGACACAATAAAAGGAAAGAAAAATATTATTATAGTTATTAGATAATGACATGACATACTAAAGTTTTATACATACATACATACATACATAACTTCAAGCCAGTTCCCTTGCGGGGTAGGCACGAACAACAGAGTGCCATTTAGGCTTATTCTTACACACCTCACTTGCCTCTTTGACATTCATAACTCTTGTCATGCAAGCTCGTCTGTTCTTAAGGCTCCTGACATCAACTTCTGCTAGTACACGATCAATTTGATCATGGAAGGTGTGTCGTGGCCTTCCACGACTTCTGCATCCATCCACTTTTGCATTGTATATCTGTTTAGTCATTCTTTCATCATGCATTCTTTCCACATGCCCGAACCACCGGAGTAAAGTTTTATACTGCAACATATCTCCATAAATATTATAGAAGTTATTACAAAAGTTACTATTTCAGTGAAAATAGTATCGGCATTGGATTATTTTTTTCTTTCCAACCACTGTCAGTTTTACCCGGAAAGATCCCACGGGCTTCCTAGAATATAAGTTACTGCAACATTTAAAGAGAACTATTGATCTAGTAAATTTTCATGGGCTCATAAATTTTTATAGGCCCTAACCATTTTAAAATGTGAATGACGAAAATATAGTTAATATCTTACTTTCCATCAGGTATTAGCATCCTATATGAACCCTGGCGAATCTTGGCCACCGGAGGAGTCCCAAGAAGAGAACGCTGACACTGAAGTGGGGACTGTTGCGACCGACGCGGAGGAAAGCCACGACCTGCCGCCGGAGTTCGTGAAGCTGGTGGGGGGCAGCTCATTGGTACCTGCCATATGCTCCTATCTCAGAAATGATTCTGGTGAGTTTCTAATAATGGGGTAAATAATATGCGTACATCATGTAATAGATATATTAGTAGAATAAGGAACCAAACTGTGATAGACTTAAGAGTTTTGTAAATTTATCTATACTGTAATAAATCTGTAATTGGTTCGAGTTTGTGCTTTGCGTTTCGAAATATGAAAAAAATCTCGGGGTATATATAATTCGGACCAGGATATTCCGAGAATGCAAATTTCTATCTGTTAATATCTGTCTGTTAGAGCGTCACGTAAAAGCTACTGAACGAATGTGAATGAAATTCAAAACGAGCTAGCTTATATCTCGGGACGTAACTTAGGATACTTTTTATCCCGATAAATGACATCGTTTCTGTGGGATAGACGAAAATAGCAAAAAAAATGGCGCTGTGATCGCATCTTTCTTGAAGACTACTGAATGTATATCAATGAAACAACATAGTGCTGGCTTATAATGTGAGTTAGCATTTAGGATACATTTTATCACGATAAGTGACGTCGTTTCCTCAGAATAGACGGATTAGCAAAATAGACGGCGCTGCAATCGCGCTTCAATTTCAATTGACCAACAAACATCTGTCATAAACAACATGTCATTCATTGAATTACTTCAAAAGATTAGCTTCGACTCAGCTCTATGTTTTGTTGGGTAGTAAATGTTGTCTAGACTATGGGGCGCTCCTTTAGTATCTCACAACGCCCAAAATGCTCCGACTGCCGTTTTACATGGCGACCATGGTCGTTATGGTTGTGGCGAAAACGTCACTAATGACGTCATTATTTTCGATCACACTGCGCTCACAACTAACCAAGCTGTGTCGAAGTGGGCCTAGTAGGCAACAGAGCATTAATTCTGTATCGATTGACATTGAAAAAGGCGCGAATTTTAAATCAACCAATGACATTGTGTATTTCGTCGTTAATGACATCAACGCTCTATAATCCGTTCCACTTGAGTTTATGATTGTAACGCCCGCAAGCAAGTGCAACGGGAAAAATCGCGGTTATGAACGTGGTCTATATGGATTTAGTGTTCTTGTTATTATTATATGGTTTTATATTATATGTAAAAGATCAAATTAAGTTTTATGTAAGTTAAATAAAGCTACTGCCTAGGGTCTGACACATGGCGCAACTGCTAGGCAAACTCTAGTGTTTCGAATTAATTAATAGGCTTTAATCATGGAAGGGGGATGATTCATGCCCGTATGTGTAGCATTCCTAAAATATATGAAATTAATATTTTCTAGTCCTGGACATGTCCCGCCATATCCCGTTGTACGTGTGCGTGCTGCGTTGCGCACGCGCCCTGTTCACGTTGCGCTCGAAGCACCTCGAGAATGCGTTGCGACCGTTGCCGAGGCTGCTCGCGCAAATGAGCCGCACCACCAACTCCTACGCCACTAAACTAAGGTAACCGTATGGAAAAAAGATTCGAATGCATTGAATACAAACTGTAGCCTGGAAAATTTTATGGCATGGATTAGCTGCTCAGTGCTTGAATTTATATGAAAAACCTTCTATTACTCAGTTTTCGGCAACAACTGAGAGGGGGCGTTGTGCTGTGCAGTTTTATTTTCTAAAAATGTGTAAAATTACTCTAAAATAAACAATAGTTGTAGGATATTGATATGTTTTGAGTAGTAATTATTTGTTTTAGTAAGATTTATTATATTATATACAGATATGATGTAGATATATTGAATTATATATAATCAAATACAATGCAAAAAAAACTTAACTTATTTGTATTGTATTCTACTCATAGTCTCTCAAGATTATAAGTAGAATACTGAGCCCAGATCACCGTCTTCTATGGGTAAGGTGCCCAGAAGGCTGGCTGCGTTTCCTCGCTGGATCGCCATACTGATCCGTTGGCCGAGGTAAGCAATAGCCCTCTGATCATCTTTTTTAGTAATAAATGTGAACTGTGTTGTCAAATGTGGCCTTTCGTGATGTCACAAGAACTCCATTGAATAACACGAACACACTTTTTCCTTGCAATCAAAATAAGACGATAGCATTCGACATAATACTCTTTAAATAAAACTGCACAGCAAAAGATTATAATAGAAAATTTTCCTCTATTTCAGAATGAGTAAGAAGAATATATTCGGTAAGATGACGTATAGCCAAAGATTTAGCACGTGTAGTAATTCGGAATTATCAGAGGAGGACGAGGGGCTCGCGTCCCTCATCGCCGACATACAGGTAAGCCGCTTGTTTAGTATTAACCTATTTACAAGATAACAAATTTAACTATCACTTTTCAACAAACATATTTCAACTGGTTTCGAGACAATATTGTAGTCTAAAATCTATAATATCTGTTGGTAATGAATTTTTTTATCGCTATTTAGTAATGGACTCTGACACATCACAAATCAGCTTGTCATTCTTTCACACCTTTCTCATGTCTATTTATATTGGGCTCGGTCCTTTAGTGTCTCATAACGCTCAAAATGCTCCGTCTACCATTCCACATGGCGACCACGGTCGTTACGTTTAGACGAAAACGTCACTAATGATGTCATGATTTTCGCTCACGAAGCGCTCACAATGACCCGTGTCAAGAGGTGGGTCGAATAACCGTTCCACTTGAGTTTAAGATCTTGACGCCGACAAGCAAGTGGAACGGCAAAAATCACGGTCGTAAACGTGGTCGTTCTGAGTGTCTTGTGGAATGTAATCCTTGTAGTGTGTCAGAAGACGTATGCCAGAAAAGAGAACTATGACTGACTTCCGAACTTAGATGATTGGCCGAAAGTGAAATAAAAGAGTGAGAATTATTACAATGTTTAATAATGTCATAGGATAATCGTCAGTGAAAAGTTACATCTTCATGCATTTTGTCTGAGTGTACAAAGCTGTTATGTAAAATTATATACAAGTAAAAGGAATTAAATAATAGCACATTAAACCGCAATTAAATTTGTTTCTATGATGATATTCTGATGTCCCTGTTATATTTGGGACAGTATTAGTGACTGTCCAAATATTACATACTTATAGCGTTAAGAAATAACGCGTTAACGAGTAGCTACATATGTGTGTATGTACATTTACGTTATCTGTCAATGTTTATCGTCATTAACAATGTCGCATCTCAAATAAACTCTACTCTCGAGTGACTTGTGCGGCACAGTCACTAATATTATCCTAGGGCCATAAAAGTAAAATAATAAGACTGTATTTTCATTCTTGTTTTTTTTCAAATATAATTTATTGATAAACGGATGCATGTTATTTGATTCGTAGGCGACGTCCGCATTGATGTGCCGCGAGGACGGCGAGGCGGAGGGCGCGCGCGCGCCGCACGCGCTCGCGCACCCCACGCGCGAGGCGCGCTACATCGACCTCATGCGCACCATGCAGTTCGGTGAGCCGCCTCACTTTCATTCAATTTTATCACTAATTGCTGGTTTTTATATATTACCTTACTATCGGTTATAACATGGTCTCCATACAAGTAATGTTAAAATTCAACCGGTGGTAGGGCAGGTGTATGTTTACTATTCCTATTCTATTCTCTTTCTGTTCCTATTATGTTATATATTATTATTCCTGAATTCCACAGATACGTTCGAAATGATAGCGGAATGCCTGGAGAGTGGGTTCCGCTTCACGGTTCCGTACCATTTCGAGGGCACCGTGCGGGCGGCCGGGGAGCGCACCCACCCCGCCCGGATGAAGAGGCTGGCCCAAGAGGCCGCCACCCTGGCCACGAGTCTGCCGCTGAGCTACTCCTCCTCGGTCTTCGTCAGATACGACACCGTTCGGCTCGATGTCATGAAGGTAATCATCCTCACTTTATTTTTGTTTATTCAATTAAATATTAAATTGTATATGTTTTGACTTTTTAATGGTAAAAAAGTATATTTTTTGAACAATTATTTAAAAAAATCATTTTTATAAAAATGGATGATAAGAGAAATAAATTTAACCATCATTAATACTCTTATTACATATTTTCCACCGCATAGTACGAAAGTTAAAATTTTACACAAAGAACTCGTCTGATTCCTTTGTCCAGGTTTTGATAACCGGGCCGTCGGACACGCCGTACGCGAACGGCTGCTTCGTCCTGGACGTGTACTTCCCGGCCGAGTATCCGGCCGTGCCGATGCTGATCAACCTGGAGACGACCGGCCGGCACTCGGTCCGGTTCAACCCGAACCTGTACAACGACGGCAAGGTGTGCCTCTCGGTGCTAAACACGTGGCACGGCAGGCCCGAGGAGAAGTGGAACGCGCACACCTCTAGCTTCCTACAGGTACCTGTGGCCGCTATGGCTTTTAACAGACGCACACACACACACACACACATACTCATATTCATACACTCATATTCACTCACACATACTCAATCACTCACACTCACTCAATCACTCACTGTTACTGGTTTTTACTTCTTGCGTACTAATTAAGAGAAACGACGGAAGATTTTGCAAATGAAACTACACTTGTGTAAATTGATTTAACTTGATTGTGTAAATGGAAGAGGAAGTTTTCTTTATTCATAACACATAATTTTTATGACATTGACAGATGGACATTTGTAAAGAAGGCGCCCGATATTTGGGTCTGACACATTTTATTTCCCCAATAGAAACAATTTCCGCTTGTTTATTTTATTTCAGTTTATAGCTTGGCAGCTAGACCTTTAAGCCAGATCTTAGTTTACAATATAGTTTCTTCACTTTCTTAAGCCTATGTGTAGCACAGCTGAACTGTAGGTAATCAGCTAGTGCTATTCAACGGAGTTCTTGTGACAACTCAAAAAGCCACATTTGACTATACAGTTCACATTTATCACAAAACACATAATTACTACTCAAAAACTATGAATATCCTACAACTATTGTTCATTTTAGGGTAATTTTACACATTTTTAGAAAATAAAACTGTACAGCACAGCGTCTCCTTTCAGTTCCCGCCAAAAACTCCAATTTCCGCTTGTGTTATGAGTAATTTTTAGGGATGTTAGCACCTACTACACACACACGCATGATTTATGTTTCAATGTGACCATTGTAAAAAATAAAGCATCTGGCAAGACAAATGTTAAAGATTCTTCCAGTAATTTGGTATCCTTTTGTCTCAAATCTGTCCTTTTTACTGTGCCTGTGCGATTCTAAAACTAACTTTGTATTATTATTATTTATCTTTACATATAACATTCTTCTGTTCGTGTATATGTCACAGAACTCCTAAAATAAAAGATTGGACAAATTTCGATGATTTTTTTTGTGTATGTTCATATGGGATGGTTTAGATTCACAATTGGACTCAGTAGATGGCGCTGGAATCGGGTTCTAGATTTTCATTTTTTCAGAACAAGACAACGTCTTTTGGATCCGCTAGTAATATTATGAAATTCTGAAAATGCCGTGTTTGTAGTATTGAAGTTATTTAAAACATCTCAGTGCAATTGAACTATAAACATTTAAGAAGGATGAACAATTGTTGTATGTTATAACTGACTGTGTTCTCAATTACAGTAATAAACAACGACCCACCCTAGGGCTGATCTCAGACACCCAGGCCCGCGAAATAAAATTTAACAAACATGTGCATTTTTTCATTTATTGCATTTTTCTTTTTCATGTGCAGGTATTAGTGTCGATCCAGTCGCTGATCCTGGTCCCGGAGCCGTATTTCAACGAGCCGGGCTACGAGCGCAGCCGCGGCACGCGCGTCGGCAGCAGCGCCTCGCTCGAGTACAACTCCAACATCTACCAGGCATGCGTGCGGTGGGCCATGCTCGACCACCTCCGGAACCCGGAGCCATGCTTCAAAGAGGTACTGGTACTTTCAACTGGCCCCACATGCATCACACTATACTTCTTCTCTTTTTTTTCTCTTTGAGGCAAATGTGCCGCGGAATATTATATACATACATACCTGATGGTTCGTCACTGTGGCCATTGTTTTGTGGGCCGCTAGTACAGTACCCGCAAAACTTAAATTCGTCTGGAGAGAAGTTAGCTTCGTTAGTTTGCACAGGTTCAGTCAGATGCTAATGTTTATTATACCTGACCGCGTAATGTGAAAGAGTTGGTTTGGGGTCTGGATGGCGGCCGAGCGAGAGCGCGATACTATCGTCTCAGCTCTGACCGACCGCCATCTCCGACCTTATAATCGTGTTCTGCGCAATGACGTGTACGAACTTCAGGAACGCATATAACTTTTGCTCATATACTACTAATTATATAATCTTTAAAAAATATGAATACGTTGTCCAGGTGATCCAGACTCACTTTTGGATAAAGCGCAACGAGATAATCCAGACGGTGTCGAACTGGATCACGGAGCTGGAGGGCCAGAGCGGCGACGAGCGCACGCAGCGCAGCATCCAGCTCAACCTCATGGCCCTCAAGGTATTATATATATACATATCCAATATAATATACACTCTAAACCAATTAATATTTTTCTACTTAATAAATAAACTCAGTGGCCACGTTTAGCCGTCGCCAAGTCTGGCGAGAACGATGTCTCGAGAATATAGGATTGTTTATGTCCTAAAGAAAAACCTCTAATTACTTTCTGTACGATAGGCATTTGAAAAATTCCATCAAAACCGTAGGGGAAGTGCATTTTTTTTCAATATGCCCTCAACCAGTGTTTTCGATTTAGTAATGATATGACAAAAAAATTGTAGTTGGACGGGCGCGTAAAAACGAGCTTACATTCTTTTTCAAATGCTGCGGTTTAGATATAAATAAAACTAGCGATATTAATTAAGTATAGGATAAGACCAAGACCAATCCTGTATAGATAGGTACAGATATAGGATACTATCGTCCTACTTTTAAATACCATGATAAAAATAAACTTTGTTCATTTATTTATTTTATTATTGTAGTAAGGTAATAAAATGTGTCTCAGTTTGATTTGACTGTAGCCTTATTGTTTTTATCTATTCTTCCAGCGTCACTACGTGAAACTGCAAGAGGAGTTGGCGAAGTTACCTGTGCCACCCGGCCTGGAGGACTTGGACGAGCCCTTGCAGTTGCCCGGGGGGCGGCCCCCGACCCACTCGTGGGGGGGCGCGTCGCCCCCGCCCCCCACGCCCCCGTCGCCGCCCGTGCCCCTCTCGCCCCCCACCGCCGAGGACATCGACCACGACATGGAGAAGATAGTCTCCGAAGTACTCGATTGATTGTTGGCCGACGCCTACTGAGCGCATCGATACACGTGCGCCGGCGCATCACTACGGCTAGCGCACAGCCACTGGGCGAATCCAGTCCAATCGATTGGGGATGTTTCGAAAGTGTTTATCGGGAAGCGGACAGTCAAATCAATTGAGGTACTCTTTATCATTTTACATAACGTCGCAGCCTCATAGATCGTGTATGAACTTATGACGTCATAAGTTTGTATGAGCCAAATAGCACATTAATTATGCTTTGAACAGTTATTAAATTGTTTCTATCATGATATTTTAAAAGTAAGATGATATTTTAATGCCTGTTTTTTTTATATGTAAATAATATTGGAATTTATTGTGACACTTGTCCACGTACTTACTGTAGATGAAGATTGACTGAAATTAAACATTTCAATGAATTTTATAAAATGAATAAACCACTTTCGAAACATTTTTGTACCGGCTGTGTAATGTAATGGCGAATTTAGAAAAAAAAAAACACGCGGGTCGAGGTTAGCGACGTTGCCAGCTCGAGGCCCCGCATTAGTTTTCTACGATAATTATGTGTAACCTTTGTACAAATAGCTCAAGAGTGTACCGCCGCCTCGCCAATGAAAGTACGGCCTGCAATGTCGGACCAACACGCATTTACTGTTTTGTAAACGTAGTGTATAGCTTAGGACCGTCTGTACGTTATTTTGGAGTTATCGTCGGCGTCTGTGCAGGACCTTGTCACTACATTTTTTTCGTCAAAAATATTTTAACGAAAAATAAATTATGTCAAATAAAATTTAGTTAAAAGTTCCTGTACTGACGCCGACGATGTATCAAATTGAACGCGTCTGATGTTATATCGGATGCATGATAATATCGGGACGTGGCGATTATACGATCGTTAAAGAAAACAATGTATTCTAAGGTACTATAGTTACTGTTACTCGTTTATATTGACAGTTGGTTAATGACCAATAAATATACCATACACTGATCTCTTCAATAACGTATAGACAACCTAATCAATATGATATCGGTACCCGTCTACCGTTTTCGACTTTCTAACCTGTTTATATTGTTCGTAATGAGGATGTTTTATTTTTAGTGGGAGATTTCGAGTTTTTTTTTGTAATAAGCTTTTATTAATATTTAGAATTTAGTGGGACCTCTGTTTAGTTGAGGATTATTTGGATGCTGATAAGCAATAATGTGTTAACCCTCATAAACTTGGTTTTGAGAAAATGGCGTCTTAAGATGTTAAACCAATTCTTATAAAGTTTGCTTGAAAAAATATGTGCCTACTATTCTTTTCTTTGTTTAATAAAAAGAATAATGGATTAGAAATAGATTACTTTTACAAAAAGACAACAAAGTAGTATATTCTTCCGAAAAAATGAGGTAATTGCATATTGCAAAATATGGAACATACTGTAATATTCGAAACATCAAATTAAGGAACATCACACTGTTTTGCTAAATGCCAGTACCAGGATTGAATAACAATGAATGCAAGTTGAGGAACATAAATGAATATTGATAAATGCATGTTATCACTTATATAGTTTGGCAAATTGTTTCAAGTAAAACTCTTAAGATATTAAGTTAAGCTTTTATTAATATGAAAAATACAAGAACATAAACTTTTTAAACAAGTCATTCTTCAAATGTAATAAGAGACATAATTGAATATTATATATTTTTCTTCTTCTTTCAAAAAGATTTTCCTTTTCCTCAGAATCATCTTTTTTCAACAAAATATTATATTATATTATATGTATTTATATACATATTATTATAGTTACCTACTTATATTATATGTCAACAATATGTTTTCTTAATATTTTGTTACTTAATTTGTCTGAGATATTATAAAATCACTTTCACTTAAACAACTAATATCATTTTACAAAAGTCAGGTACATGTTTAAGAGCTTTTGTTTTTTGAGATCTTTAGCAATTATAAAGTATTTATATAAAATTAACTTGTAACTTACAATAAAAAGTTTTTCCATAACAATGTTAAATATCAAAATGACTAACCTACTTATTCTGAACTTAATGTATACATAACGCTTATTCAGTCTAATTGTAAAATCACTTTGCATTAATCTTCTTTAATCATCGCTCGTACTAATAACTACTATATAACTAAGGAAACAGCAGAGGCTACCATAGCAAGTAAATAATAAAGTATTTAATCTTCAATACAATTTTCTTCTATATCAAAGTCAGAATTACCCAAGTCTTTAGTATCATCAATAAAATCACTCGAAGCAGCATTCCTCAAGAAACTATAAAAGCCTTTTGCATCTGTTGGAATGAGCTTTAACAATTCTTTCAGGTCTTGAATTTTTGCAGTAGATAGTTCACGACCAGTCGGATATAGGATAGGAAGGTCTATAGCGAAATTCGACTTCTGTTTCCGACCCTTTCCTTCTCTTGATATATCAATCACCTGAGGTTCCTCCTCAAGTTTCGATTTCATGAAAAGGAATGTATAGAATAGGATCTGTTTTTTTTTTTACTTCAATAACGCTATCCTGTCATATCGCGCACCTAGCTTCATAAGAACCAGAACTCCAGAATTTTTCAAATTCCTTTTATGTTGATCTATAGATATTTTCTCTGTACACTTCAAAGGACATCTACAATCGCTACTGTTTAACTCTTTCGCACAAACCTTTTTTCCTTTCGTACTAAATTAATCCTCATTGTTATTTGCTTTCTTTTTTCTTATGCTGCTGTTCTGGTCGACAAATTTTCTCTTGCGTCCTTTTTTAGGTCTGCCATTGTATGATGATTACGGCTGTTCAGAATCATCGTCGTTGATTTCGGGTATATAATCAGGGTCTTCAGTGTTGATACAATTATTCTTATTAGTGGAATTTATAACATTAACAGTAGCTTCTACATGTTCTTCATCAATAGTTGGGCGAGGGTGACTTTCTTCAATAGGACTAGAAATATTTTCATTTAGATTCTTATCATCAATTGCATTTGTACTATTTTCATAATTTGTATCAGCCAATATCTCAAGTGGTTCATTAATTATCTTCTTCACTAACTTTGGAAAAAAATTATCTGTAAAAATCTGTAACTATTTCGGTTTGGTCCTTATTATTATTTAGTTCATCGTTTACAAACTGCAGTCTTCTTTCATCAATGGACGAGAATAAAAGGTTGTTTGCATCTGATGAGGTTGAGGGAATTATCTCCGTATCATTAGGCACAGGAAAAATCTTTATGTTTGAATGATCCAGTAATTCAATAATTACTGGTGAAATGCTCTCCAATGAAAAATTATCTCGTAGTTCATCATAAGTAAACGGACTATTACACCTAGTCTTTTGTAATCCGACAGAATTTTGTAAATCTAGATCAATACTTCTATCTTCTGCAGGGATATCTTGAAGTTTATTTGCGCCGGCAGGTTCATAATTTTCATTAAAAACTTCTTTTGTACTAGATTTCGCAAGATTGACCAGTAACTTTCCCCTTGATCTTGGCAGTGACATCAGACCTCTACAACAAAATAGAAATACACTTTTTGATTGGGATTATCAGATCTACGAATAAGAAAGGGTTTTTCAATACAATATCAAGATACTTAACATATAAACTATCTCTCATAAAAAGGTAACCAACATTCAGTAATAATATGTCAAGCACTTTAAACTGTACTGTAAGCTTCGTTAAATACCCTTTCATTGTTTAGCAATAATGTGATATGCTGTATAGTACGACATACCGTATTGTGTTGTGTTTATCAATAATGAGTTAAGTGATTTGTCGTATTTATTTGTGACCAAAAGTTACAGTAAATCAATCTGATCGGACCAAATTATATTATTTTAGCATAAAAAAGAACTTTAAAGTTGAAATATACCTACACAATTATTTAATTAATGATTCCTTGTCTAATTTAAACCGGCAACAAAACCTATAAACGAATTACTCATGAAAATCTTAATATAAAAATAATTACAGACTTACCTCGATGACTCCAATGTGGATTGCTTACAGTTCACTAAAAGATGGGTTTATTGAAGTAATTTAGTACTTAAAATGGGGATACAACTTTAGAATTTCATTATTTAAGAAGAACTCATTGTTTAGCGAGGCGCGAAAACGTTGACTGACATTTAGCAACACTGTGGCAAGCCTCATAACATATTTTTCGTGACGACAAATGTCACTATTTTGAATTTCGACGATGTTAAGGAACTTAAAGGATTATAGATAAATATTGTATACGTGATTTACGATTTGTTTTATGATATAAATCCATTTTTTACGTACTTTTATGTTTTAGATGACTTGAAACACTTTTGTACAATGTTAAATACGTGATGCATTATAACAATATATCAAAACCTTTGAATTTGACTTTTTGTGGGTTGACACATTATTGCTTATCAGCATCCATTTCCACAATATCCGATAAATATTTTTTAGATGGCTGTTAAAGCATTAGTTTGCTTTGGGTGGCTTTTATAACACTGAGATCCACACCTTTGTTAAAAGTACGTTTTAAGACGCGGCATTTTATTTAAAGCAGCGGAAACCTCGACATAACAAACAATTTATGTCGGATGGCACAAGCGTATGACAGCGTGTACATAGTGTACTTTCATCATTACATAAATTGTCATCTGTCAAATTTAGTTAATGACGAGAAGAATTTCTACAGTCAGCACAACATATATCTTAGACGCGCGTGGATTTGGTGTGCACACCACAATATTCCACGCGTATATGACGTCTCAGATGTGTGCGTTGGCCTAATGAATGCTTCTCGCTTTAGAATCAATTAATTAGCGCAAGTATTTTACAGATTATGGACATTATATCTCGATTATTTTACTGATGCATTGTAATTATTATATTGTCGGATTGGTTTTTGTGATCGGCGTCCGAAAACGATATAATATCGGATGATGTGGAAATTTTCTGCATGTATTGTGATACTAAATGGGCCCGCGCGGCGCCCGCTAAGGTATTTAAGGCATGTCAATGGGTCGATTTGGCTGAACGCTAATCACTTTTTGTTTACGACTATACGGTTTAACAGTGCGGGAGAGTGTACATCGATGCTTACGGTAACGTTTTATGTATAAATCCGAATGAGCGCTAAAGCAAGAAAAATCTTTACTATCCGGCTCGAAGGACCATAACTTTTTTTTTGAACTTTAAAAAAATAATATGACAATTTGTTTTATGATTGAATTGTGGACTGTACATTCAAAATCAATTCAAATTATCACATTTCAATTTTATTAAAAAAAACAAGTTAATTGAATTACAGTTTTATCAATGTAGTACATGTTGGTACTTTTTATTACTTTTTGGTTTATGACGTAATAAAAAAAAATATTAAATATCAAAAATGACACAAATTTATATACATATGTACATTATGTTTTTTTTTTCCTTTTGGTCATCAATAATTATTTATTACCAAATCAAAACGCTGACGACTCTTAATTTTCTGTTAACATAGTAACATAATGAAATAATGATTGATCACACAGAAATTAAAGTTATTTTATCATGATATTTTAAGTTAGACGAGAGCAAGATATTTTGAAGGCCGCTCTTTTTCTGAAAATTGTTTTAGAAATTATTTATTGTAAATTGTGTCGTCACTTACGCAATTGTGTACACTATTCCTTCCCGCAACAATGTTACGACGTAAGTTGCTTACACATGCCACACGATCGGCCTGCGCTTAGGCGGGAATATATTTCAACTAATAAAATGTATATTAAATTATTATTTTCACGTGTATATATATATAAAAAAACACTTTTTTTGTATTTAAGAATATATTATATTAATTGTGTAAACGCTCTTAAAGAGTTGGCGGAGGAGTCCAGGAGTAATGTAATAAGATTATAAATTATAACGAGCTGTAGTGATTTATGTAATAGCATTGATGAATTGTACTAGAAATTACAATCGCGTAGTGAAAAGCGTAATTTTGAAAAATCCTATAAACCCTCAATTTTACTGCTAGTCTTTATTTGCGTCATGTTATTGAAGAACACCATCAGACTTGTTAGAATATCCCAACAAATACTTTAAGAGCTTAATAACTTTCTAATAAGATTCTTTTCAACATGAGAAGCTGCCTAAAAATAAAACTTCAAGATAGTTTCACAGAAACTTTATTTTACTTTCACAGACTACACATTGAAAACATTTTTTTTGTGTCTGAAAAATCGTAGTAAAACATGTTAAATAATAATAAAACCCAAATAAAATTATAATTTAACAAAATGAAAACTGTCTGACTTAATAATGTTGGTTGAAAGTGCATCGATGTCTTGCTGTATATTCAAGACGCAAGAGGTTTTTTTTAGAAAAGGTTTTTCTGAGCCACATATTTCACTTGGCGGTTGTCATTCGTAGTATTCTTCCGTTGTAATAGGCCTAGCCTCCCGGAGTACGTGTTAGGTTGTATGCAGGGAAAGTTTGACAATAAAGCCTGGATTTATGGTCTATACGGACTATAGGAGGACATTATAACTAAAGCTATAGAAACCGTGCTAAAATAAAAACTGACAAACTGTTAATTTATTCATCACTCTCTTTTCTTTCACCTTCTACCAATCATTTGGGGGTCGGCACAATTGGTCTTTTTCGTCTATACTCCTCTGTTCTGGCGTACATCCTCTGTCATGCCACAAATGATCATATCATCCTTTACATAATCCATCTCTTTTGGTCTACCTTTGTATTTGCATCAACCCTCCAGTTTAACATTCTTTCTATCACATGACTTTCAATCCCTCCTAATTACATGTTATATATCATACAGTTTTTTTTTATTAGTGTAAAGTATACATTAGTGTGAGTGAAACCAAACAAACGTTTTATGTTTCCATTGTTAAGAGCTACATGTATACAAATGAACATTTTCTAACTTGTAAAATTTTATTTTGATTATGCTAATAAATTAAGAATACGTATTGTTCATGATCTTTGTTTGCAATGTATAAGACCAACTTATTTAGAGCAAAATTGTGTTCTATTACTGTCTTGCTTTAACTAGTGACGCTCTTGTACATAGCGAATGTACTATTGTTTACCCATCCCTTTCCAACACACTCTCAAAGCCATGTGTCGAAATATTTTTAATATATGATATTTTGGCGCTATTTTAATGCGGTTTAAATAGTATAGTTATTATTCTGAGGTTTTTACAACATTGATATGTGATGTGTTGATATGTGTGTGTGTGTAATATTGTGAATTGAGTAATCAAAGCGTGGACTAAACATAGTCGGCCATCTTTGTATGCCTGGTATGACGAACATAACAAACGGTATCTAAATAAAAAAAATAACTCTTAACGAAATTTTTAAAATAAATTGTATAATAAATCGTTAATCACATTTTAAAAGATAAAACATTTTTAACTCTGGATAATAGTACGATGAATTTTCAATGGAATAATTTTTTAAAGGTATATTACTAAAATTAATTTTAACAAATCGAGTTGATTCCATTATTTAATTTCTCAATTGCAATTATTAATTTAAAAATTAATCCTTTTTCTTTCTTTCTATTCCTTATTCACTTATTCATTCTTTTTATGTACATTATTCACTTTTTTATTGGCCACGCCACCTGGCGTGAGAAACATTTCCAGTTAATTCTGTCACAATTTGTAATACCCAATGGTCGCGTTCTTCGCACTGCAGGATAAGTTAATTTAAGCGTGGAATATCACTATTTTTTACTTGCGTAAATACGTTATTCATTTGAAAAAATATATTACCCTACTAACATTCGAAGGCAATAGACCCTTTTGCGAGTGTTTGATTTACAGTTACAATTCCATTATACACTAGTATAATTGTGATTATGTAATTTGTTAACGACATCCACATATTTCCCTTGTCCCCCTGAACGCCGTATTGGGCGGTATTACCTCTCTCCCGTTCTCCGGAGATAATTTAAACTTCTGTTTATGTTGAACTTATACGCCGCCGGTTATAAAATTGAATGATATAATTGACTAACGAGAGATTAATGAATTATTTAAAGTCCGTATAGACCGCTCAGTTTAGTCTACGACATAACTAGCCAAGAGTAGTCAGACGATTTGTTGTTTCAATGTCTTATTATTTAGTCACATGCCATCGGTTGAATATTGACATTACTTGTGTGGAGCTTCTGTCAAATTTATTAGATTTAAGGCAAATGAACGGTTGGTAGGATATAGCAAACTGGCTATTCATTGTCTTTGGTTAAAACTTACTGCTTTCTAAGTTCTCCTTGCAATATAATTTGATGATTGATGAAAGTAAAAGTAAATGCGTTATGTATTTTAAGGCGATCTTACACTGCCCACTTTTAAAGAAATTGCGTCAACTCTATTTAAAAAAATAGTTTATTTTTATTAAATATAGCTGTTATAAAAACAATAATTTAATAATATTGTCAATGTATTCCATTTGTTGATGTTATGAACGATGTTTCTATAGAAATATATAAATGTAATATTTTGTTTTTACCGATTTAATAACTAATGCCAATAAAAGTCTAAAATAAAAACAAAGTCAATCGTCATTATTTAAAATTAACGAATCATTTTATTATGGACTCTGAGTGCGTTGATTTGTGTCGTAGGCTAAACATAAAGAACGATCGGTTTGTATAAACCTCTCATCAAGTTAAAAAAAATTGAATGTATATAAAAATCACAAGTAGGTATGGATGGCTATGTATGTATCTCACTGTACTTTCATTGTCAGGTAAGTCGGAATTAGGAAGTTTCTTGTTACATTTGATTGTCGATTTCGGAATGTAAATAAAAATTTATGTTATCACATTTACCTGGTTTTATTTCGCGATGCAAATATTGCAAGCCTAAAGCTAAACCAAACAAAAATTCAGGTGTAAGGCCCAGTCTCCGTTTAGCAAGAACAATTTAATATTTAGTACGCTTAGATCATGTTATATCTCAATGGTAGTACGTTTGACTGCGTTTATACTGAATCCGCGGCCTTCCGAGCTTTTCTTTGTAATTGGTCCGCCTGGCATACCACATAAGTTACGTTCCATAAGAGACTCGCAACGACCACGTTTTGCCCGTTCCACTTGCTTGCGGGCGTTACAATCATACACTCTAGGTGGAATGGATTATGGAGCGTTGATGTCATTAACGAAATACACAAATGTCACTGGTTGATTTGAAAATCGCGCCTTTTCAATGTTTATCGATAGAGAGAATAAATGCTCTGTGGCCAACGCCCACTTTGACCCCCCTCTTGATATCGGTCGTTGTGAGCGCTTTGTGATCGAAAATAATGATGTCGTTTGTGACGTTTTCGCCACTACCATAACGACCGCGGCGCCTTGTGGAACGGCAGACTGAGCATTTTGGGCGTTGTGAGATTCTAAAGGAACGCGCCCATAGTTGTATAATGGATTTGCATTGGTGACATGTATTGCAAATGTCCATGGGCGACTTATCTATTTTCTGTCAGGTGGGCCGTTTTTATATGGGCCACAGAGGTATTTAATCAAGTGTTACGGGCGCAACTATATTTTATTTAGGTATTTTTTACTACTAAAATTCACAGCAGACGGCCTAATGGTCCACGTGATGAAAAGCAGTTACATCGTTTATGGACATTTACTACACCAGAGGTGTTACCAATGTAAATAATCCATTATTTTCTCCAACTGTGTAATAAAGGCGGGCACTCACAAAAGCCCAGCGGTCCACGTGCGGCCCGCGAGCCGCAGGTTGAGTATCGCGGTTCTAGAGTCATGGATTTTTATAGTTTTATTAAAGTTTATTTTTAAGACCAAACCAGTCAAAAATTGAAAAGCAATTTATATTCAATTATCTTTTGATTTCATTTAAAAAAAAAATATATATACACACACACACATATATATATATACATATATATATATATATATATATATATATATATATATATAGATACAAAACTGAAAAGTCAAAAAACGGGAGAAGAATTACTATGTGTGGCGGTATCTAGGCGTGTAGGATTTAGGAGTACGTTTTTCAATGGACAATTATATACGTAGTAAAACTTTTCCTGTAAAATTCCGAACAAGTCAAATATCTGGACGATGTATTAAAAGCTTTACAGGCAAAACCGTTCCGGGTAAAATACATCATGATTGGTTTTCTTAAAGTATGTATATTTAAACAAAAAATGTCTTAAAAAAGGAATTCCGTCAATGACTATGAAAATCAATTTAAAGAGTTTATGTCCTCTACGCTATTACTTAAAAAAGATTTTGTTTCAACAATGAGGCAAAATAAAAGAAATAAATTATTAAATGATTTTTATTTTCCATCTATTTACACTGTCACGATATAAAATCTTGTTCACTAATTATTATGACTTCTTACCTAGCCTTGACTCATACTAACTAAAGCTAAACATTCACTAAGCTTGCCAACTAGCAGACACTTATGACATAAATAATTTAATCATTAAAAATATCGCACGATTCGCCCCCATTCCACTTCGCCCTTTGATTGTAAGTGCCGATTTTTCAATCATTAGATAACAGTTGTCAGTAGAATAAATTATAACCTGACTGAATATGAAAGTGACACAATTCAACCGTTTTATGCCTGCAACTGTCATTTTAAATTTTCCTATGCTGTATTTTATTCTATGAATAACTATTATCTCGTAATAGCAAAATCGGTAATTTATATAATATTATTTGAAAGGTCAATATAGCTTAAAAGACTTCTGAATTTTATATTAAAATACGGTACAGCTAACTAACAAAGTAAGTTATCCGTCATTTTAATTGTATAATGAAAACAAAATGGTAGTATTCATGTAATCATTATCTATGGTAATCACAACATTTAATTTAAAACTGTATTTATTACAATGATCACGGTATTACATATCTCTTTATTGTAAACCAAAGTATAGACAAGTAATAATGTAAAAATATTACGTCATGTCTAAAGTGATCATAGAATCTTTTTTTTATTTTTTATTGCAGGAGTTCAGCAGACAGGCATCTATAGAAATCTTTGTATAATAATTGAAAAATTGTCTGTTTAAAAAAAGCGAAGATTTTACAGCTTTATATTGTTTTTTTTGGTATTTAGTGAAGAGATAGAGGCGAATACGAATGCAAATTCCTATTTTAAATATCTTCGCTAACTAAGAGAAGATCAAAAGAAACTTATTGCAAATATTCCATCACAGATGGAGTTGTGACACGTTTAATAATCAATATTAATTTATTTACATTAATTAATTAATTGTTATCAATATTTATCTAACTAAACTAATATCTATTGGTATCTGCGCCTGACAGGCAACGCACTGTCGATAATCATGCACTAACACGTAACTATAATTGCAACTTTGAATACCTACATTTCCATATATGGCACATTTAAGAGCTCCGTTGAGACTACGAGCGACCGATATACATAAATACATAACTGGAAAAGACAAAATAATTGGAAAATAATCAAGCTGGGTTTACATAATGCAACAAAATACAAATGAACATAAATTGTGTGTTTCGTAATCAATATCATATAAATATAAAAAACAATCGCGCCCATAAGATGAATGAAAATGTTCAAGCAACAAGTATAACACTTTTTGAAATTCCGTATAAAAAACTTAGATGGCGTTAAAATATTTTATATACGAACTAGCAGCCCGGCGCGGTTTCACCCGCGCTCTGTCCCACTCCCGTGGTATATAGCGTCATGTTATATACCCTATGACACGCCCTGTTAACGTAGCTTTCGAACAGTAAAAGAATTTTTAAAATCGGTTTAGTAGATCCAGAGATTACCCCTTACAAAGTCACAAACTTTACCTCTTTATAATATTAGTATAGATAACTAGTGTTTTCTCAATACAAAATTTTGCCTACACCAATTTGAACGTGTTTACACGTATAGTGATGGTGAAAGTTTAGAGGGATTGTGTGATCATTTGGACGAACAAGACTGCACGACAAGAAGAGAATTCATCAAAAAGTTATCTGCTTAATTGCTCTTCTGTAAAATTTGATATTAATGTTTAGTAACGGTGTAAAGATGCGAAACGTTTAGCTAAATTTATTTTAAGAAAAGAAAAAATGTGTTCTTTTGTACCGTCGATTCAATAATAAAAATGGCCTTGAAACATTAATAACATATTACTGTTAAGCTGCGAATTGTAATGAATTTGAGAATTTGTTATTATATTTTAATTTACTTATAATAATCGGTCGCAAGTAAACAGAGTTTTAGGAGAGAATTTAATCATTGTGATGTATATATTTATTTCCTCCTAGCGTACGGCTGGTCAGATTGCATCTCCGCTTGCTCTGGACTCAGCTGACCAGCTTCCATACACGACTTGCAGCAAAATCTGAAAATAGGGAGTCAGCTTGAAAACAAAAGTACATAAACGCCGTAAAGGAAGGTCGTGCCTTCTTTAATAGCGAAAATCAATCATCCAATAAAAAACAGAAGCTCCTAAATCAAACATAACTAGCCCCAAAGTTGACAATTGTGTGTTACGCATAACACGGATACGAAGACCCACAAAAAGGAACAAAAAGAAATGATTGACTGTTTTGGGTTACCTGGAGTAGTAGATGTGGTTACAGAAGCGGTTGCGCACGATTAACGTGCAGTTGGCGAAGTAAGGATTATCCACACACTTGGCTGGGATCGAAGGCGCTGAAAATATAAAAAATACAATTGTACCCCACTCCTCTACAAGAAATCTTGCTATAAAAATATGTTCTCCATTTGAAGATTAAACTGTCCCTCTCAAATTTCCATCAAAATCCGTTTAATAATTTCCATTTTATGCATTTTTGCATGAATTACAGCTACGAATGTGTGTGTCTATTACTTATAAATAATGCCCCAATTATTTACATCCATATTAATATAAAATACAAAATAAGTGACTGTGTGTGCAGTTCGCCCACAGTAGAAGTGTGAAAAGGGGTGGGAGGGATTCCAAATTTTGTGACTTCACATTTAATATATTATGTCGTACAATATATTCAAGCTTTAAAACACGAAATTTGAAAAATTAAAGAACAACTTCAAAACATTTCCAACTCTTATCTATATGAATATAGAGTTTAAATTATGACATCTAATGTATTCTATCTCATTCTCTCGCTGGCTTAGTCCCATAGATTTATATGTTTATCTCTTTAGTGTCGCTTCTTCGTTTCATCGAGTTTATTCTAAAGAAGTTTCACTTCAAAAATATTATAAACACGAAAAAACTGTTAACTTTTAATGACAGCAGCACGGATCATAATGAAATTTGAAATAGATAAAATTGTATTCTGAGGAAAAACAACACTGCCTTGTTTCAAAACACAATTATGAAAGAGGTGAAATAGGTGATGGAAATAGTTTTTATTTTTTTATTGCATGAGTTCAGCAGACAGGCAGACGGCCCACTTGATGGAAAGCGGTTACCATCGCCTATGGACATTTGCAACACCAAAGGTGCTACAAATGTGCTGCTGCTCTCTTAAGGGAGACTGGAACCTGGTCACTAATGCCGAAACACAACTCAAGGTTGTTATGGCGACATACTTTAAACCAGGGGTGGTAGCCATCCAGTAGGGCAAATGCCCTACCACCTGGCTGTGGGTTGTTTTGTCGCCTCTTACGACAGGCCGCCCGGCCGCAGGAAATTGTATTCTTTCTCCGTTCCTGCACATATAAAATAGTACTGGGAAAGTCCATTATTATTCAAATAACAGATATGACGATTTATACTTAAAGCTTCTTTTAGAAATAAAAAAGTCGTTTTATCTACTAAATATACTAAATTTTAGCTTTCTGCACTTATTCTTCATATAAAATTTAACTATGTCAAATCTCACACTACTCTATGTACGCAATACGCTTAAAAGGAGTGCAAATTTCCCTTTGCATATTAATATATCTTTTTTTACGAATGTATATGTTGGCGTTTTACTTCTGTCTGACCTGATGTTGAGTGATGGCACGGTCCAGGATGGAGCATATGATTACCTAGAAGTTACCTATTCACTCGTAACTTGAAGTCTTCAAGATATCGCACGCCTAATCCAATATTGATACTATCCAAAATTTTGCCAATTCGTCTTGTTAATGGCATCCATTGTAAAACATGGAAATATGTGTAATAGCGCTAATATTGTTTTTTTTATTATTATTAACAACTCTACGGACTCGAGTTCCGTACCCTTTTTTACAACTTAATTTCTAGATTTATTTTTTTCAATTTAACACGCTTATTAGTTATTTTGGTTCTTGTGTGTGACATTAATTTATTGATTTTTGTGTTGAGGTGTATGTGTCTTACGAATAACTTATTATATTAATTTATTCTAGTTTTAATACTATCTGTTACATGCTGGTGTTGTGAGGAAGTGCATGTGCAGTGTGGGCCTTATATCTATACTTATATATATTGTCCTATCTAGTGCCATGTGTGTTGGTTTTTTCTTTTCTGTGCCTGGCTAATATTGGTTTAAAATTAACAGAAATAACACCTAGGAAGGCAATGTAATAATGCATGTAATAATACTGTCATTCATGCTTAAAAAGCGTTTTTTGGCTCCTGTGTAATTTACTTTTTTAGATATACCCATTCTATACGTTAGAGTTACCTTGTACAATGACTTGCAGGGTGGAGTAGTGAGAGCCGTACGCGTTGACCGCGTGACAGGCGTACACACCGCTGTCGGAGGTCACCACGTGCGGGATAGTCAGTCGGGAGATACTTGTTCCTGAAAAATTTATTAATAATAATAGTAGTTATTCAAGCGCTTCCCAGTTTATTAAGTTTATTAAGGGGAACTTAGGCTACGTTCCATTAGGGACTCACAACGACCGCGATTTTGCCCGTTCCACTTGCTTGCCGGCGTCAAAATCGTAAACCCAAGTGGAACGCCTATTCGACCCACCTCTTGACATGGGTCATTGTGAGCGTTGTGTGATCGAAAATGATGACGCCATTAGTGACGTTTTCACCACGACCACAACGACCGCGGTTGCCTTGTGAAACGGCTAACGTAGCAATTGGGGCGTTGTGAGCTACTAATGGAACGCGCTGTTATTACAGTGTAATAGGTACTCCGGATAATTCAGAAGCGCCTTGTTATTTTGCACCCGCTATGACCCTTCATATGAACACACAGAGTTAGATAGATATACGACATATTTATATTTTGGTCGAAAACTCAGAACGATAACTGAAGCTACAGCCATGATAAAATAAAAGCTGAGTGTGATAAAATTAAAGGAAAAATATTAAGGACAGTAAATATCGTCGGTTTACTGAAAGAACTTATTAACTGACGTATAATTATTATATATCACAGTTAGAATAAGTTTTTGCACTAAACCGACAATATATGGAAAATGCTCTATAATCTTCTTGTTTCAGCTAACTAATACCAACAGGTTTCGATTGCTCAAGAGTACCTACATATTACAGGTAAATATGATTCCGACAAATCTACATTAACATTATAAATGCGAAAGTACCTAACTCTATATGTCTGTCTGTCACGCGAAAACTTTTCACGAGAAAACCGTGAAACCAATTTTGCTGAAATTTAGTATATTAATAAGGGGAACGGACGTATACCCCCCGCCACGCTTGTCCAAGGCGGCTTGGCAGGTTTGACACAACGGTTATCTCGATGTGCAAGTTGCATCACGATGTTTTCCTTCACCGTTATTAGCACGTGGTAATTGTAACAATATGCACATTAGATCAGAAAACTGACTAAGTGGTGCATGCGTTCCGGCCGGGATCGAACCCGTAGTTTCAAAACCGAGAATGAATGTAGGATACTTTTATTTCGGAAATGGGATAGTTTTCATGGTACGGAGAGTGACTGAACTTTTTTGCTTAGCGGTTCCTATAATACATTTGCCGAGACGTGGTCATCACTCCAGGACTCCTCTGCTCTATCGGCTATCAGTCCTGCGTACTGTGTAGGACTTAAGACGCTCTCCAGCCCGATGGACCAACGAACTGCGCAAGGTCGCCGGCGCGCACTGGATGAGGACTGCAGAGGACTAGTATAGACGGTTATGTCCAGCAGTGGACAACGGTTGGCTGACGCCAAATGTAACCTGCGTGAATGCTTGGTTTACATATAATAAAAAAGGAAATTACCGCTAATCCATATCCTTTCATTGTGGACCAGCCTGACGCTGTCCTTGGTCCAGTAGACGTCTGGCTCTGGGTATCCGTTGACGTCGCACGTCACTGTCAACTCCCTTCCGACGGTGAGGTTCAACGCCGTATTCGATATGTTGGTGCTTACCGGAACTGTGACGAGAAAAACTGTATGAATATTTTGGTATTGATATGTCTAACGTACATGCATACTAAGTTTATGTGCAGTAGGTATAAACACAATAGAAAGGTACCTAATTTTTCCATGGTACACTGTTGACTACAGTTCCAAGTCTAATTGTGTAAACATCTACTCCTGATGAAAATTACAGCTTCTACAATATAACGATCACAACTATGCCAACTTTTTTAGAAAAAATGTAGTTAGTATATTTGGTTTCAAAGAAGGTAAAATAAAAATACCGACATCAGTCGTAATAAATAAAAAAGAGTATCATTTATATAAATTTTTTTTTTTAAACAATGGTTTTTTTTTATTGCAGGAGATCAGCAGACAGGCAGACGGCCCACTTGATGGAAAGCGGTTACCATCGCCTAATGGACATTTGCAACACCAAAGTTGCTACAAATGCGCTACTGCTCTCTTAAGGGAAACTGGAACCTGGTCACTAATGCCAGAACACAACTCAAGGTTGTTATGGCAACATACTTTAGACCAGGTAGCCATCCAGTCGGGCCAATGCCCTACCGCCTGGCTGTGGGTTGTTAAGTCGCCTCTTACGACAGGCCGCCGAGCCGCAGGAAATTGTATTCTTTCTCCGTTCCTGCACGGATATGGTTATGCACTAGTAGTATATACTCACTACTAGTAAAGTAAAGATTATGTAAAAAGATTATTTTAGCGTACTCTTTTAGTCTTTTAAATTATAAAGTACACGTACATGATAAAGAGTACAAAACTCTATTTTAGAGTAAGGTTGCCGACTGTAATCACGACGTGAAGTTTTTATTTTAGCACAACCTGTTATATATTACAAGTGACGATTTTTTACATATAATATTGCACTTGTTTGTTGTTTGGGGCACTTTTTATAATAATCTCGTATAATAGTAGTATAACGTTCATGAAATGTAACAGTCGTTTGCGATTCTTGTGTCTGATGTAATAAGTGATTTTTTTCATCCTCGCATTATAAATGTAGTGAAATGTGCCATCACTAATATTTGCATACTTGACTTACCGTAATCAGAGCTTTCGTTCTCAAAAATATTTACAGATTTACATTCTAGTCCTAAAAATCCTCCTAATATTTTTTAAGATCCACGTTTGCGTATATGTAGTATATAAAGCGATTTATGTAATCGATCCTCGGATTCATGCTTGTATTATTATTATACTGATGTACTTAAAATGTTACTAGTAGATGTTCGGTCAGTATTCATAACTCAGCGAAAGACTTGATAAAAAAATTTAGAGTTTACATCATGGAAGAACAAGTCTGAAAAACTAAATTTGCTTTAAATTTTTAACTAGGCTGTTGGTATTTCTAGTGTTCTCTTCTACTATGATTCTCATCCGTTTCCAAAGAGTTCAATAATAACATAATTATATATATATATATATATATATATATATATATAAGTATATATATTTTATTAACATTCACAAAACACATTGCAGTAGATAAACATTAAAGTGTCTCCACATACATTCAATATAATATCGATTCATAACACGAACATAAGTTCGTTTACACAATGCTCGGACTACAATACAAACATACGTATTTTTCCTTACAATATGTATAGAAATATAATACAAAAGAAAGTGCCCATGTGAACTATACGATCAGCCGCAATTATAGAAAACAGTTTTATATATATTAATTCTCATACCTACGGCCATCCGGACGGCCAACCGGACTATGGTTAGCCGCATAGTGCATATGGGCGCTACGTCACTGATACAAACCTTCACTTACCTCAGAATGGAATAAATTCAATACCACTGTTAATAGTCAATAAAACTCATTGTACCCCAAACCAATAATTACCATATTCGCTAATCAAATGTGCCGGTGTGAAATTAGGACAATTTGCTCAATTAATACACTAGTAAGCAATCATGGGCTTGGAAAAGGATATTGTTCGTTAAGCTCTTGTCAAACCTAATCTTTTAAGAGAAAAAAGAAAATGATCACAATTCTTATCTGCCTCCAAAGTATTAAATATACTATTATACTATTTGTGTAACTTTTCACAACAGCACAAGTATTTAGCGAATATATTTAAAAATATTGTAGTAGTAAGCAAGAAGAATCATGCAAAGGCCAAACATACACCATTACCATGCAAGATGCAAAAGCTTATTTAGAAATCCACATGCTTCATAACATTATGTATTAAGATTACCAAAGCCAATGGCAATATTTTGCTGATCAAATTTTACTCAAACTATCTTCATAGCTAAAATATATATTAAGTGTGCAGGGATTTAGTAGTACCAAAATTACTACAACATAACTATGCTGTAGTACAACATCGCTTCGTATCACGTGGTTGGTTTAAATTAAAATTATGAATGATTAAGAATTCGAGTTATCAAATGGGTTTATATTTACTCGCTTTGTCGAAAACACAACGAACATATACATGGATAATAAAGGTCATAGCATCATGGAAATACCCGTAAATATCTGTTTCGTACCTAATATTTATAAAATAAGTTGTAAATAATTACGTAAACGAAAAATTGTTCGCTTCCAAAAGTAACAAGGAGCTACAAGATTTGATAACTCATTAGCCATAGGGGCGGACAAAACATTTGGAAAACCTGTTGTCTTTGTTATTGGGTTTTCTTAATACCGTAAGATATCATCAAAATTGCCATTTGCTTTCCGTTTTGTTAGTCCCCTTACCAGTGTAAATAATAGGCGTATCATAATCTGGCTCCGGCTCAGGTTGTGGCTCCAGTAGTGGAGCAGGCGTCGTGGTTGTCGTTGTAATCTCAGTTCTTGGCTCCCTGGATGTCAGGTCGACTACCTTATCACCTCTAGTCACCAAATACTTGTTATCCTCGCTGTTCTCTTCAGGTTGGTACGCTCTGACCACAACCAGCCAACTAGCAGGTTTTCCTTGACCGTTATAGGCTTGGCAGAGATATTCTCCTAATGTATCATAGGTCAACTTTCTTATCCTCAATACATCAAACCTCGCTTCGTATTGCGCGCTACTGAATGGAACCATAGGGCCGGTTGCGCCCCTATACCAGTACACGGTTGGCTTTGGATAGCCGTATGTAAGGCAACGTATGTTCAGTGGCCTTCCGAGGTCTCCAGTGATGACAGCGTTCTCATCGCCAGCAATACCAGCCGGCGCCTTCACAGGATCTAACCATGCCCCGATTGTTAGCATAAACCTCTAAGCTGAGTTTGTGAATGTACCTTGATGTAACTTTAAGATGACGACAGATCGTCCAGCATACACCAAACCCCATTTTCGGAAAATAATTCGCGAAATATTTATTTCTTAATTGTTCTACCTTCGAAGTTATTATTGAAGGTAAAATGCCGTCATTAATAAAAATAGCTGGATAGTAAAATTTCAGACACATTCACAAGCTCGGGGTTAATAAATTAATCTACAAAAGTTAATGAAATTCAATGATGGAACGAATTTTCATGTGATCAATTAGTGCTATGGGTGATTGTAAAAATGTAAAAAAAGAACTTTTTACGTTGTCAAAAAAAATATTTTATAGTTATAGCAGTCTTTATATTGACAATATTGTCAGTAAATATGATTGTTAACTGTGAACCCCAGGAAACATTCGCTACATAAGTAAAATTGTGAAACTAGATATAAAATGTTAATTATTTTCATCTAACGTTACTAAAACAACACTGCTCACACGTCAACATATTACTAAGATCACCCAAAACACTAGTGATAAAAGAAATAAAATAAGTTAATCGCAAAAAGAGTCATTAACCTTGCGATGCGCACGCGCATATGAACGCGAAGAGAAGCGTCACAGAAAAACAACCACGCGACATCGTGTACGGCCACTGTTTGGTGTACTAACTGGTACTCATATCGAAGTTAGTTATCTCAGTGAGTTTGTATTTGGCGTTAGAGGAACCACATTGATAGAGAAATTTTGGGACAATTATTATATTAAATAGTTCAATCATTGTCTAACGTTGGCCTAGTTTAGTTTCGAGACTATTCTCATTTTAACATTTGGAACTTCATATCGAAGTTGTTTCTATTTTATTTTGTGAAAAGAAAAAGATTGGGTCCTAATTGACCGACAGTGAATAAAGTATCACTTATTACTCGCACTTCAATGCTGAGACCGATCCGTTCTTCCGACCTCCATATAAGTAGTTATGCAATTTTAAAAAAACGCGGAATTTATTTGCTCGAGGTATTTAATCACCAAGTTTACCGAGTGAGGATGCCGATATCAGAATGACAAATCTTTATTGGAACCATATCTATTGTTAGTGCTAGTCCTTTAGTTTGGTATAGCAAATTTTTTTTTATTCAAACTGACTTAACGGAGATCATTTTTTGAAAATCCTACATTTTAGTTAGAATTTAAATATACTTATATGTATACCGCATCGAAACGTTCTATCACTTTTTTAAGTAGACCAAGAGACAGAAAAGTCCCCACCATTCGTATATAATATATTTTAAATGAAATAAAATATTACAGTATTCCTGTGAGGTAAGGATACGACATGGACTTTGTTGAAGGAAACTTGAATTGTAATCAGTTCAACACCATCGTGTTTAAGAGTTTTAAAGAATCAACATCGCAATACAGCTGTATTTGACGGCCTCTGTGGTTGAGCGGGCTAAGCCTTTGCTGGCGTACCTCACTGCAACGCAGAGGTTCCAGGTTCGATTCCTGGTATAGTAAATTTCGGAAACGTATTTTCTCCGTTATTTACTATGGTCTGGGTGTCTATGATCGGCCCCAGAGTAGTCCGTCGTATATTTATTACCCATAACACGAGCGTAACTTGCTTAATTTGGGGATATACAATATGTGTGTTTGTCTGCCGATGATTATTATTATAATTGTATGTCTCTCAAGACCACGGGCCATGAAAATGGCCCGGACTTTTGGAGGGCTTGCGTGGGGCCATGGGAAAGCCAACACGTAGAGGCCCCTTGACAAATTTAATGTAAATGTGGCGTGACACTGACCGGCGATTATCCCTGTTTACACCATATAATAATGCAGCCAAGGACAAGCCCCGGCCAGTGTAGGACTATTGTGGGAAATGAGGACAAAAAGCACCGGCCTATTGTGGTGAACTGCTAATGGTACTAGGGGTCTGGGAATATGGGGACTATGGCATCTGCCCGTCGCAATGTTCAGGGAACATGGAAAAATGGGCAGACGGTGACTCGCCACTCCCTGCATGGGCCCCAAAAAATGCCATAAAGACAGGGGCAACATGGGTGTGAGTGGCTAAGGGGTGTAGAGAGGTGGGCTGCAGGTTCACCGAAGCTACTTCCGACGTTAGGCCATTTATCACTTCCACCCCTGGAGCTTGAGTCTTAGCTCTAGCGATCTCCACTCCGTGCCGGCCAGCTAAGGCAAGCATGGAGGTGGGGGCCTTGCCTTGGCCCCCGGAGTCAGGTACGAGGTGTCGCTACTCACCTAAGGCTTCGCCACAAAGCCCCCCTGCGGTATTATTATTATAATTATTATTATATTATTATAATTTTGAGACTGTCCTATTTAATACGAAATATTTACTGACCCTAATCGGACTGATGAGCTAATTACGTTAATAGGTATTGATAAACTAGGTACTATTGGCTACCACATGGGCACAGATATGTCCCTTTTTCAATTTTATGAATATCATTAGTGTGTGAAATATTTGGATGTACACAATTCCTTCTGGAGTAAACTAAAGTTGCAAATTAATTTCCACCGTTATATTTAAAACGATCTGACAGTAATCATATTGAAGTAGGTATCCAGAAGTATCAGTGAAGGTCAGCGGTTAATTTGTTTACGAATTAGAACGTCGATAAATAGACAAACATTGTTACTGCGAGTGCATTGCTTAGATAAGTAAGCAAGCTAGGTCAAGTTCAATCTGATACGTGGCTCTGAGATCAATCTTAATCATAATTACCGTTTATGGAACCTAAGATAAGAAATTAGTTTTTGAGTCCTTGGATCAAATGCTTTCAGTTTATTGGATAAAATTATTTCAATATTCCAAACGTTGACTTGTTTTTTGAAAGTAAAAAAATATCAATTTTTAGATTGAAAGTTTTTTCCGATAAATTGGTTTTAAAAAGTTCATATTTATTTTAAGTTAGTTCTTTTCGCGGCAATTGTAAAAGATCACTTATTTGAACAGGTGTATTCATTATAATAGTAGGCACGTACAGTCGTGGAATAAAAATGTTCGTCAACTTAAAGTCGACTTTTGCTTGCACGAGTACAAGAAACAATAGTGCAAAAATTTCGATATTGACAATAACCGACGCTGAGATTAACAATAAGAAAAAAAGGATATAATAATCACTACGCTTAACATAAATATTAAAACCAATACAAATGTTTTATATATCTTCTTAGACAAGATAGAAAATCAAACAAATTTGATCTAAGTAACTTAAAACTTTATTGTCAAATAGTTAAACATAATTCTCTGTGGAACACTCTGTTCTGTGACTTAGTTTGAAAAGGAAACGTGTTCGCTGAACGGTATTTGAATCAATTTGAAAATTGGCGAACATTTTCATACCACGACTGTTAGACTAGAATAATATTTAAAATATTTTTTTAAATAAATCCACCTACATAAACGTAAGTTAATGTTGAAAAATTTTTTTTAAACCACATGTATGAATTTTTGTTGATTAATTTTGGAAATAGCGTTTTTCAATGAATTGATCATCTCAAGTTTGTTTACCTAAATGCCAATAGTGGATGTTCGTCACTTATGGAGACATTGTGTGTGGACTAACGAACTTGGAGAATTTTAAAATATATGTATTGTTAATAATACAATATTCAATAACTTTAAGCTCAACATTGCAATATCGAATTTCATGAAATCACAGAGCGATATGAATATGTCCGTCCGATACGGATGTTATCTCCCGATATGTATGCCAATGAACGGAATTAACATCCACGTTTATTGTATTTATAGAAGAACATCGGAACAGAATCGTAATGTTGTGAACATAAAGAATACCAAGCGCATTGTGCACACGCTTTTAAGATAGCGCATATTACATAGAGGTCCTGTACACAAAGCGGTTGGTTGAGAGACTTTGTACGAGTAAGTATGGTTGAACGCCATGTTGCCACTGTAAAAGTTTGAGTAAGGTAAAAGCACTAGTTATCGGCACTGCACCAGTAGTTGACACTATACTATTAGTGGATACTTTGGCATAAAAGACGTGAGTAAACAGCGCACAAAATCAAATATAAATAGAAGTTTATCTGTATATATCACAGTACATACAATTATAAAAAAGCCCTGGTATCTTAGTGTTCAATGCACGTGTCCTAAATTCAAAGGTGCGAATCCTGGCTGGAAAGCATGCACCATTTAGGTAGTTCTGTGACCTAATGTGCCTATTGTTATAATTACCACGTGCTAATAAAAATCGAGATAACCAATGTCTCAAATCTGTCGACAAGTGTGGGTATAATGTCTATTCCCTTATAAAAATAGGAGGCTAGAGCCCAGTAGTGGGACGTTTATGTATTGTTATTATTATTAGAGTAGCAACCTATATTTCTGTTTTATTTTGTGCGCTGCTTCCTTATTTAATGTTTTTATGCCCAAGGGTCAACTACTAGTGCAGTGACAACTACTGGTGAAGCTTCAGCGATTGGTGCTTGTACCTTAATATAGGTGGTACACGGACAAAAAGGTCGTCGAGCATAAGTACGCGTAATTGCTCGGACGTTTATCACCCACGACACAGACTTCATAAAAAATGCCATAGTGATTTGTAGAGAGCGTAGGATAATAATTTAAATTTTTAATCAGATATTGTCAGCAGTATTGTTCTAATGGACTAGCCTGTGTATAAGGTTGCATAGCTGAGTGTTGCATACACCGTTGCGTGGTGGCTCAAGAAATTGGGAGGTTAAGCCGTCAGCGTAATAGGCAAGGATCGTACGATGATACGATACGTTCTCGTCGTGCGATGAAAATGGTCGTACGATGATTCAACATGGGTGTCCTAATAGATCGCGCGATGCTCATCGTGCGATGCCGTCGCACGATGTCAGTGCGCCGCCATCAACTATACAGCGCCATTTTAATAATGGCTCTTGACAAAGATTTTGCTGTCGGGCAATATTACTTTGAAAATTGCAAATGACATTAAAAAAAGAAACGTAGACCACATAATACACTTTTTTAAACCAGAAATAAGCGCGGTTAATTTTTCAACCATTATATTGATGTACGAAATAACGAAGTGTTAAACTACCGGTGTCGACCCTCGCCCTGCTGGCCCCTCGCGTTGTCGTGGTCGTGCGATGACGGGTGACTAATTAGGACACCCAAAAGAGATAGATATATTTGATTACATGATATGACGAATAAACCCATCGTACGATTATTATTAAACATAGCCTGTACTCGTGCGATAGCTTCCGAGCTTTAAATAGGACATTCTGAGGAAATCTGTATGTCTGAACTCGTCGTGCGACGAGAACGCATCGTGTCATCGTATCGCCAATTAGGACGACGCCTAGGTTAGTAATCGTAAGAAGTGGTATCGAACATGTTTGGATAAAACAACTTCAAATATATATTATGTATAAAATACAGATTTGTACCAACAATTATTTTTATGACTACATTGTTTTTCTGTTACGCTTCATACTAAATAATTTTCTAAATTTTCTACTTATTTAAAAAAAAGGAAAAGTTAAAGATAGTGAGATGGAAAGTCAAAAGAATGTGTAAAAGTCTAAAACTACTTGCAACTTGCAAAAACATTCTAACTACTGAAAAAGGAAACTATCAGATAGTGTAAAAAAATCGTGCTTTAAATGATAAAAGAATTCTAAACAGTGATATGCTGTACCCTTGAAACTAAGTTTATTGAAAATACAATTATATTAATAAACAAACTACAATAGGGATGCGGACATTGTAACATACCTACAATAAATTCCAATATTTTTACATATAAAAGAACCGGCTATAAAATAACATGTTTTCATCTAACTTTTAAAATATCATGATACAAATAATTATAATTACTGCTTAAGACAACAATTAATGCGCTATTTGACTACTTTACTTGTATAAATTTATGACGTAATAAATTAGTACACTCGTAAAAAATGTCTCATACATTTTTTACGACTGTACTACGACTTACAGTAAAATGATCGAAAGCCTTTAATTTGATTTCACTGTACGCTTCCTTATTATATAATATACGAAACTTTATAATATACGAGTTTTAAAATACAGCCAATATATGTCAAAGAGGCAAGTGAGGTGTGTAAGAATAAGCCTAAATGGCACTCTGTTGTTCGTGCCTACCCCGCAAGGGAACTGGCGTGAAGTTATGTATGTATGTATGTTAAAATACAGCATATCACAAACATCATTGTTATATATCTACTTAAAGTCATTCTACAACCCGCAAGAGTTAACTTGAGACTTCGCTCGGAGCGCGCATTCCGCTCAGGTTCTCAAGTTAACTCTTGCGGATCATACTTGTTATTCAAAAGTTACTATTTATCCCAAAAACCCAAGTGCATCCCAAAACCCAATTCCATCAAACCATATGAATATTTTTCACTCACCATTGACTTGCAGTCGTATCTCTTGCGTTGCGGTACCAAGACCGTTGTCGGCAATGCAAATGTACACGCCGGAGTCGTTACGGTATAAGGACACGATTTCCAAAGCGCCGTCCGATAACAGTCTATACCGTCCAACATCGCCGTCAATCTGATGGTAATATATATAAGAAAACATTGATTATTTATCCAAGTGTGTCAGATTCATAACCCACCTGGGATTGTTAACTTTGATAAAATAATCTCTCTAGAAAGGGAAAAAGTGTATTCATCAAAGGGGCTACAGAGAATATATGAAATTAATGTAACGTTAGATATAAGTAAGAGCTGTTGTATGTTGCAATTTAGCAAATGATGTTGGCACTCAGTCAGAGATGTATAAGATGCCCCATACAAAGTATCTGAATACAAAATATAAGATACTATTAAAATAGGTATTTGAGATACCAGATAAAAGATACTTTTCAAAAATTGTATTTGAAAGACTAGATACAAAAAACGTTTTTTGTATCTTGTATCTGTATTTCAGATACTTGACTAGATAAGTCACATCTCTGCACTCAGTGCGTATATTGCTGTGCTGGAATTATTCCGACATATAATGTAGTCTGTGATTCCAACAAAGCACTGATTTACAGCCCACCAGGAGATGGGAATTGTAAGTCAGTGCTGATATGCTTATATATGCTATGACAAGGATGTCATACATTTCCACGTGAGATCCGTAAAAATATTTTTAATTAATTTATTCACAAGTAGCAATCAGTACAAATAAAGTTATTTTACTAACTACTACTAACAAATAGATAAACTTTGCCGTTATTTACAGTAATCTTGTAATGAATGGGTTTAACACTGAACGTGACAAATCACGTGTGCGATCATCAAGAGTTCATCTAAACAGACCAACTAACACGTGAAAATAATTGTAGGTATATATTGAAGTTATAATGTATACTTTTAATATTATAAAGTTTGTGAGTTTGTAACGTTGTAGGGGGTAATCTCTAGATCTACTAAACGGTTTCTAAAAATTCTTTTACTGCTGGAAAGCTACGTTAACAGGGAGTGTCATAGGTTATATAACATGACGCTATATACCACGGGAGCGGGACAGAGCGCGGGTGAAATAGCGCCGGGCCGCTAGTCAAATATAAAATTATTGTATTGAAAATTTCTGGACCAAAGCTCCTGTGATATCAATGAAAAGACTAGAAACTTTAACACTAACATACATTAGAGTTTTATAGCCATTATGGCAACAATGGGACCCTTGTGAAATCGCAATGTCTGTAAGTCTGTCTGTATGTCTTTGAATGTCACAATCATTTTTCTCCAAAGTCACTGGGAGAAAAATGATTATCATTACTTTAATAGAAAAATATGTTACTTATTATATGAACACCACTTCGCAACGTGTTCTCTTTTGTAAAGATAAAAAGCGGTAAGAAACTACCCAGCAATACGCCGAGGTAAGCTTTTTTATTTCATCTTTTATATTTTTAACAAACATTTAGGTTATGCTAGTTTTATCCCAAGAATTCAAGAAGTTGCAACTTATGTTTCTGCACTATTTGGGGTAATCTTAGTATTAGTGACTGTGGCCAAAAGCGTCTTTTTTATAGCGTTAGAAATAACGGTGATAACGTTAGCTACATTAGTGTATATATATATATATATATATACATATATATATATATATATATATATATATATATATATATATATATATACACTATATTACCAATACCAATTAATAATAATGTCGCATCACATAAAGCGCATTAAACCCATCACTGTATTTGCGTGTAACATTCACTAATACTGAGATTATCCCAGATGGAGTAGGGACATAACAGAAAACTAAAGGAAAAAAAATCAATATCATAATTATATGATCAAATAAACTAAAGATTCTGAACAAAATAATTATATCTCCATAAATTTTCAAAAAAAGATGTCCAATTAACTGACCCCAGTGACATGTGTGTAAATAGTCGTCCACGATTTTTTTAAATAATAACTATGAAGGATATTAAGTTACCGTGATTTCGTTGCGTCTCCACGTGATCTTCGGTGGAGGGTTTCCATGGAAGAGGCACCGCAAGGTCGCCTTCCCTCCTTCAGGTACAGTTACTTCCGGCTCAGTCAGCTCTGTGTTGGGTGCAGGTGGATGTGGTAACTCTGCGAAATAAAAAAATGGTTTCATTGTGATACAGTACTTTAAAAAAGCGTGATGGATTTAGTGGATCAGTGTCTAATGGCCGGTTCCTATACCTTACCGATTGTCCATTTGTCTTATGCTCCATACAAGTAATATTGAAATTCAATAAGGTGGTAAAGTTAGTGAATGAATAGTGAGACATAAGAACTTGCTATAAGGCATCTAACTGGATCCAATGATTGGATCCGAGTCCTGGCTGGAAAGCATACACCAAGGCAGCTTTTCTGATCATAAGTGACACCAATAGAAGATTAGTGGGTAACCCATCAGTTCAGCTTGTTCAAGTGTAGTATACTGTCCGTTCCCCTTAAAAAGAGGTTCGAGCCCAGTAGTAGTGGACCGTGCAGTACCTTGTGCCGGGCTAATATTTTTTAATGACTTTCAACAAATATCTATAATATTACTAGCTGATACGGCAAACTTCGTACCGCCTCAGAATCAATAAATAAAAAAGCTGAATGATAATTGTAGTATGTTTCAACTTTAGTAAAAAATGTGGTCAAAACTTAACCGGAGCGAACATCAAACGTTTGACATTCAAAACCAAAAATGTAATAAAAATATCTTTAAATTTAATTTGATTTCTGAACGACTTTTAAATTTAATTGATTTCTAAACGACGGGACGAACATCAAATGTTTGACAGGTAGGAATAGTTTCTAAGGGAAAAAGAAACTGTTGTTTTTACTAAATTCAAAGCATTTTTTTTATATTTACTCACTTTTTAAACCTTTCCTGGACTTCCACAAATAATTCAAAACCAAAATTAGCCAAATCAGTCAAGCCGTTCTCGAGTTTTAGCGAGACTAACGAACAGAAATTGATTTTTATATAAATATAGATAAAATTCTAAAAATGCCGAGTCCGTAGTACATTGAAGCTATTTACAAAAAAACCACTGGAATACACTATATAGACGATGGACACGATGCATTTTTTTTAGATTTTTTTGTCTGTTTTTTCGGGATTCACGTAAAAACTACTGGATCGATTTCGAAATGGTCTTCACCAATCGATAGCAAAGTCTTAGACTTAAAATTTTCTGGGACTTATTTAAATTGGCCAGATTGAAAGAAAAATCTAATTTTCATGTGATTTTTTTACTGGTCGATAGTATACTTTTTGTCCCGGGAATCCCTCAGGAATTAACCCGGGAGCGGTTTGTAGTAGTTCGGCTGCATAAAAACTAGCTTATGCCGACACAGTTTTCACTAAAACTGTGTCCTGGGAATTTTGTTAAGTGTGGAAAAAGTTGCGGGCATATCCTAGTTTTGAATAAAAACTTTGAAATTACTTACCTGGAGGAACAGTGGTAGTGGTAGTCGATAAAGTGGTGGTCTTCGTCACTGGGAGTTGACAAAGCGAGGAGCAGCCTCTCTGGCAGCACTTGGCCATGCCTCGGCAGTCAGCGTCGTCGTTACACTCGGTCCGGCAGCTATCTTCAGCGAGATACGGTTCCTCTTCAGGACAGTAGCCAGCCTTGTTTACTGTACATGATTAAAACACCGCAACTTATTATTATTAATGGACGAAAAGAAGGACAAAAAGAGATGAATGAATTTTTGGAGCATGAATGACATGTGTGTGGAAGAAAAGACAATCTGTGTCAAGCCTAAATGACTGGAAAAAGGTCATAAAACTGTGTTTTTATGATCTGTGGGTGGAAGAGTGAGTTGAATCCAGCGCATAGTACATATACTTATTATTGGAAAGAAGATACATAGATATGGATGGACATCGGATACCTAAAATCTAGATATAAGTTTGAAAGTGACTTTGGTGGATGAACTATATTATTTTTTGCTACCTGTATCAGCCAACTTCAATCGCGTATGACGTTTGTTAGTGAATTACAACGGCAGTACCAGAAAACGCAACCACAGCGCACTCTTTTTGGCTATATAGATGGATAACACTTTATTGCTCACCAAAATAATAGACACAATGTTTTTAAGCAGAATAATAGGCGGCCTTATCGCTTAGAGCGATCTCTTCCAAGCAACCTAACTTATAGGATATTCTAAGCTAATTTGGCGATGTAGGTGGCGCATAAATTTAGATGCTCATAGATTTTCTGAAAATACGGAGTACAAATTCTCAAAAGATGTTTTTATTTTTAAGATACATGTCAGTAATATAAGTACGTCGCTATTTATTCAAATAATTTCTTTATTTTTATTTTCAAAATACATATTCAAATTTTAAGATAAATATATACATACATTTTACTGATAAATAACAATATCCTATATCCTATAAATATTATAAACGCGAAAGTTTGTAAGAATGTATGTATGGATGTATGTTTGTTACTCTTTCACGCAAAAACTACTGACTGGATTTTGATGAAACTTTACAGTAATATAGCTTACACATCAGAATAATACATAGGCTATAATTTATAAAGATATAATGCGAATTATCCAAAATATAACGATTTTCCATCACCACGCGGGTGAAACCGCGGGCGCAGCTAGTTATATAATATAACAGTTAAATAGTTGTGTATAAAATAATTTAGATATAGGTGTTTAAGGAATGCTAGTGCTTCCTGAGTAGATTCTTAAACGTCAGTAATGTTCTGGCCTTTCTGACCTTAAGATGCAGCGTACTTCAAAGTGTAACAGCCTGCACTGTAAGGGAAATACTATAGAAGGTTGACGCGGTGCAGGGGTCACAAGTTTACGGTATGTATCAGTGTGTAAATTTCGGGCAGTGGAGAAGGTATGTTTGTCTATCCCACAGAAACCGATGTTGTAAAGTAGACTACTTAAATAAAATAGGAAGAGGAGATCCTAGGAATAGCTATGATTTATAATTGCTAGGCCGAATGAAAATACATTGTTAAATCAATTACTTACCCGTTCTGCACTCAGTGGAGTTCTTGATTTGTGTGGAGATGGGGTCTCTGTACGTGATGATGACACATCTCTCCCCGATGGAGCACACCTTATTTTTACAAAGGTCCGTACAGGCGCATCTGTTGGAATGGATTTATCAGTTAATGTCCATCATGTTTTCAATCAATTGGCTACGACAGAGTTGTCATAGATTTGTTATTTAACATACCTATTTCCACTTAGTATTTTTTGGAGTTTGGACGCAAATAAATACATTTAACGCGAAATGATTCTGATGCATCTTATCACGTGTACATTTCGAATTCACATAATTATTATATTACAATTTTGAGGATTAAAAATATTCTATGTTAATCATAGAGCATACCCAACTTTATGTACTTATATTGAAAACTAGCGGCCCGGCGCGGTTTCACCCGCCCTCTGTCCCGCTCTCGTGGTATATAGCGTCATGTTATATAGCCTATGACACGCCCTGTAAACGTAGCTTTCGAACAGTAAAAGAATTTTTTAAATAGGTTTAGTAGATCCAGAGATTACCCCCTACAACGTCACAAACTCACAAACTTACCTTTTTATAATATTAGTATAGATATTATTAAGTATATAGATTAGTATTT
The DNA here is from genome assembly GCA_019925095.2 of Dendrolimus kikuchii. NCBI lineage: Eukaryota > Metazoa > Arthropoda > Insecta > Lepidoptera > Lasiocampidae > Dendrolimus > Dendrolimus kikuchii. Next base: position 16,421,990 of record CM034405.1, on the reverse strand, counting down.
TCCATATTTACAAGTAGCCAGAGTAGTATAGACAATCCGTCCGATGAGTAATTACTGCCGACCGGGGGCTCATAGATATTTATAATAACAAAATACCCAAAGCGTTGCTTACCACGTTGCGACTTTTTATTTTTTATTTTTTTTATATTGACTAGGTTCGCATTTGACTGCCATTGCGTCTGATTTCAGGTGGAAATGCAGTCTATGGTGGAGCACGCTTATCTAGAGAATACCTGTTCACGCGAGAATTAAAGACACCTGGATTGTATTTTTCAGGAAAAACAGACGACGGTAAAGAGTTCCACTCTTCAGCGGTACGTATGATAAAAGTGGAAGCATAGCGTTTCGTCCGTTTTGTTGGTATTTCCATCATATATCAGTGGCGTGAGCTAGTATGTCTGCTTGTCCGGTGATCAAATGGTGAGGGAGGAATTAATTCATGAAATTCTTTTTTTTTATTGCAGGAGTTCAGCAGACAGGCAGACGGCCCACTTGATGGAAAGCGGTTACCATCGCCTATGGACATTTGAAACACCAAAGGTGCTACAAATGCGCTGCTGTTCTCTTAAGAAAGACTGGAACCTGATCACTAATGCCGGAACACAGCTCATGGTTTTTATGGCGACATACTCTAGACCAGGGGTGGTAGCCATCCAGTCGGACAAATGCCCTACCACCTGGATGTGGGTTGTTTTCTCCGTTCCTGCACGGATAAAAATTCCGTGGAAGTGTATATCCTATAGAATACCGAAAAACCAGCGACTTTACGTCGATGATTTAGGCTCTGAAGCCTGTCCTCAAATAGTTGGTTATTGCCTATCAGCTTCCTTACACTTTTCTCTATTGACTTTACTTGTTTATATATTCTTGAAGAGCGCAATACAACGTGATATGAAAGCGTGATCGCCGCGTATGGTTCGCGTGTGTAGTATTGAGTAAGTGACAAGTATGCACGGACAGGCAGACGAAATTTTTGTTTATTGATGGAAAGTGGGAATGATCGCATAGCGCTAAAGGTGCGGCCGGCGTCTTAGAGGGGACTGGAACCTGGCCAGTGACGCCGGAATACAACTTAAAGTTGCTATGGCAGTATGTCCCTCCATGACTAAGGGTAGTAGCCATCCAGACGGGCAAATGCTCTTTTCCTGGTTATACGTACGTTGTTTTCTCTTCTCTTACGTCAGACGTCCTGGCCGCAGGGATTTCTCCTCCAAAGATAAGTTAACTATAATTTACCTGAGACATCCGTTATCGTCTTTGGTCCGGTCAATGCCGTAGTTGCACTGGATCGTGTCGCACTCCTCCCTGAAAGACGTGCAGTCCACCTCGACTGGCACACAGAAGCACCTCTCGCAGCCGGACGCGGTGCGCGTGCGTTGCACTCCGTATTGGCAGATTAGGGATGCACATTCCTCGTTGTATCGGTCGCATTCCGGAAGGATCTCGTTGTTAACTTCTGTTTTGAATATTTACATATTTAGATATTATAGGTTACACTATCCTGTTCTTAAAAGCAAGAATTGCAAAAGTTGTACAGTCAAATAAAATAGTTTTTACCTAAGAATGCTCTTCCAGGGTCGTAACGAACTGGAGATATTGGTGATGACGGTGATGTATAAAATAAGATATTAATATAAGTGTATTTTTGGAATATAACTTATATAAACTATACAAGTTTTGAATCAGTCAAAAATTAATTTAAAAAAAAAGTTTCTTAGATACCAGAACATTATTATAATAGTAACAATAATTGAAAAAATTTAAAAGATATAAAGTTTTTGCTGGTTCGGTAGGTATATAAAATATAATGAAACTTTAACTTCAATCTACATTCTAATCATATAGAATGTATTATGTTTAACAACTTTAAGTCGAATATTGATTAAGATATAATGTACGTATGTAGTACATATAACTCAATGGTTTTTAGATAGTTTTTAGAAACTTGTTTCCCAAGAAGGAAATACAGATGCTGGGATATATGGAATAATTTATGACGTCCCGCATGTCTTCCACACCCTTGGTGAGACCATTTGAGTGAAAGAAAGATGATCCTGACCTCTGCCATCGCCATTATATATATTAGTAATTTATCTGCATGTTTTAAGATTTAGTGAGGAAACAATTTGTTATAGATAATATACAGACAGGGGTCGCGTCTTCCCAGAAAAGTCGTGGGGATGTTTCCTCAAGATATTAGTTTTTTGGTGTATTTGTTCATATAAGTAGACGGTGATCTGCCAATATCAAGTCAATGTATGTATAGAATCAGTGTGTGCATCAGTAATCGAGGAGTCATATAGAGTGTGAGAAAAAATATAAGTAGTAGAGGAGACAGTGGAGACCGACCTTCACCCATCTGATGAACAGACAGACAGACAACAGACATATTTTTTATCAAATTATATTGATTTATAAACACGCCTATGATAGCCTGCCAAACGAAAAGTGTTCATGGCTATTATTAAATAAATTAATTTTGTATCAACTTTTTTTCATAACCCTTTTGATAACTGAACAAATTTAGTTTCAACTGAGAGTTTTTAACATGGAACACATGCCTCTGTTCATGCATGCCTGCCAAGGCTACCTGGCAAGCAGGTATGAACGGGTAAGTCAATATAGGTAACTCTACACCGTTCTGTTAACCAATAAAAATAACCGTGTAGGCTTGCCTGCAACGAACCGTTCATGGTATATAATTGCTATGCTTTGAAGACTTCAAAAATAGCCATATACCCTATCAATTGGCAAGCTATCATAGGCGTTTTCACAAATCAATATAATTTTTGTTTCATCTGCTTATCAGATGGGTGAAGGTCGATCTTCAACGTCTGTTGGACTAATAAGTTAGGGTGTATATAGCGAGATTAGTAAACTAATAGCCGAGGTAGCCAACGAGCTCCGTTAGATTACATAACGATTACGGCTTTAATATAGCCAATGATAATTTTATTTTATTTAATTAGCGTTCCAATAAACGACTTGAACCGAACGATCAACTGATGTATTATTTCCACTGGCATATCCCGCCAGCGCCTTTGACAGACTTTCACTGAAAGCCCTGTGGGAAACCCGGTACGGTTCTTTATAGTTACTGTTATGTAGTAATTTTCTTTTACAATATTACCGGAGTTTATACAAATAACGAATTTTTATTGAAAGTGAATTTAATTCTTGTATCATATAAAACTAGTTCTTATATTGCAAATAACGTACCTGGGTCACAATGTGCAGAATATCTTACTTCTTGTGTCGTGGGGTCTCTATATTGCTCGACTCGACAGGTTTCTGTACTGCTACAATTTGCAGTATTACAAGGATTTTCATTGCAGGTGCATCTGCAGGTATATTATAAACTGCATAAATATCTTTTATTCTTCCTGCTGTATAATATCAGACCATAATAATGTCCAAAAAATGGTTCGCACCTTTCTTTCTCTAATTTATTATATATAATTTTGCATGACTTCTGTGTTTGGAATAATCTTTAAGAAAAAGTTTAGAGCATTTCGTAGGTGTTTAATAGACGCTAAAAGAGGGAATACTTCTGGCAGTTCCATAGACTCATTTATTTTTCATCACAATTCACTATACCGTTGAGATTATATCAAAAACATACCTACAATTCTGGTCTACAGTGTGCCGCCGTAACTAACCAGATTCCAGGTGCCCCTTAGAGGCTGGCCACATATTGGTATCACCTTTGGGGGTTTTAAATATCAATACCCCACGGTAAACACCTTCTACCAGGTCATCAGTCTATTTGTTGTATTTCAGCAATAAAAATCTTTTCGGCTAAGATTCAAACTCGCGTCATTTGAGTTTGGGATGCATGTGGATTAACTACTAAACGACCATGGCATTTTATAGACCCTACCCTTCGGGAATAGCAGGCTCTGGATGTCGTGCTTTGACTTACCAACTAAATCAGCTCAGAGTTACATCTCGTCCCCGTTTGCCAAACCCTCGGGAACCAAAGACCTAGTGGCCGTGACGGTGCTTATTAATTACCTGGGACATCTATCTTCGCCGGCGAACCTCAGGACGCCATAAGCGCAGAGCAGCGCATCGCATTCTTGCTCGAACCTCTCACAGGTGACAGGTTTGCAATTACACCGCTGGCAACCGTCCTCAATACGCATTTCCACGCCAAACGGACATTCGCTTGCAGCGCGTGAACAATGTTCCGTGTACCCGCTGCAGTCGGGAAGCACTTCGTTCGTGTCTGCCAGACATTTTGTGTATATTAGTTTGATGGTTAAATCTTTATATATACATATATATTTTATACAATTTTTAATTCTACCTTTGGCGTTTCTGGCACTTTTCAGTGGCCGTAATTACATGGAGAGTCCAAGTCTTGATCCCAGAAAAACCGCCCTCATCAATGTTAAATCGTAGTATGCGATAAAGTGGTCATACGTATCATCGCTTTTACCAAATTTCTTATACATGCAAAAATGGCTATTTTATTTCTGGTTACGTCTGTTATACTATGCAATGAAGTATATTTATTCAGTTATTAGAATATGGCCGCAACTTTGTCCACGCTTGACTTGAAATTCCCGCGGAAATCCCGGGATACAAAGTACCGCAGTATTGAAAAAAGAATCTAAGCTACCGTTTTAGTGAAAACTGCGTCGAAAAAACTATTTTTTTATCCACCCGAACAGCCACCAACCGCTCCCGGGAATAATCCCGCGGGATACAATTTGGTATCGATCAGTGAAAAAAACACTTAAGGATTAGATTTTTTTTATGTGGCCATTTTAAACCATTCTTAGAATAATTCCTGCGGTATTCCCGGGATAAAAAGTAGCGCAGATTTGAAATCTAAGAATTTGCTGTTGATCAGCGAAGACCGCAACGAAATCGGCCCAGTAATTTTTACGTGAATCTCGAATAAACAAACAAACCGACAAACAGAACAGAAATCTAAAAAAAATGCATCGTGTTCTCTGTCCTTTTTTATATAGCTTCAATGTTACAGAAATGGCATTTTTAGAATTTTATAAATGTATCGAAGGACATAGTACTGCAACTTGTGCAAGGTGCATACCCTTTTATCTCACAATAGATTTCAATTATATCTAACAATCACGAATACCCAAGAAAAATTGCTGATTTTCATATCATCAATATAGTAAATTCTAAAAACTAGGTTGAAAGTTTCTTGTTTGTTCTTTCTTCACAACTTTCAATATAAACTGATTAACGTGAAATTTGTTATATGTATAATATGTTTTTTAAATAAAGTATTATTTTTATTCCTGAAAAAGAAATATAAAGAGCGAAAATTTTATTACTTAAATTGTGCAGTGTTGAAAGTACAAGCGAGTGCTGAAGCAGTGCAGTTAGTTGATGGTGACAACAAGAAGCAAACTACAGTTAAACGATTGGAAAATCAGCTGTTGAAGAAACTAATAACAAACCAAGTCGTTTAAGAAATTGTTGCTTTAGTGAAAGCTGTTGTTATAAAACGTTTCATGGATAATCCAATAGATTGAGTAGTTCTGAATAATAAAGATATTTTGGTTCAATTTTGATTGTTCATATTGACTGTTAAGATTAATAATTTGGTGAAATTATATCATTCTAGCTTATGTTTTGGTTTTTTATTACTTCTCCTTTCCGTGACGAATCAGAGTATCAGATTTTGTAATCCTAATTTTCTTATATTTCTTTCTTCTTTATATTTACTTTTCTCTATTTTTTATAACGTTTTATTTTAATAAAGATATTCATGAATTAAAAAATTGAGCAAATTTTGTTGTTACGCAGCAAGCAGATGCATGTTATACCGGGAGATTGTAAAACTTTGCAGAGGGAGGCGCACTCTTCGTAAGTTATGAAGTTGTTCTGATTGCCGCCGCAGCTCTGATAGGCGAACACGATGCAGTCCGCGCGCGACACGCTGTAGTACCAGCGGCGGGAGGGGGAACTGCACCCTGGCGTACCCACAACCCCACCCTCTTCCAAGCACCTGGGCGCTAACCACACCAGCCAATCCCAACCATGTTAGTAACCCCCATACAAAATACTTCCCATATGAGAACACAACTAAAAATAAATAAATCACCATCGACTCTTTATTGTCATAAGGTTTTGATATATCAAATATTCTTTTGTTTAATACCTTGTTTACACTTGGCGAGTATAGTAGCGAGACAGTACCCTCATCTTTACCTGCACATATTGCGTAAAAATGTACATCGCGGCGCATACTATTTTAGAATGCGAGAGACGGGGAGATCCGAGAAGAACAGCCCAGACAAATTAAGGGGTCATTATAATGGCAAGTACAATATTGGATGTAATGCTTGACAAAGAAGAAAATTGGCATACTGTCAAGAATGCGATGACCATAATTATGTCCGAAAGGCTCGTGACGAATTAGAAAGCAAAAAATCCTCTCTTTCCCGCTTCAGTGAAGTAATTAATGTATGTAATGTAACGGTGTACATACCACTGCAGTGCGAGGTTTAGTTAAAAAAAAGTACTTTGATCCGAGTACTCGGTGCATATAACCATTTTAACGAAGACTCGGCCAAGCACTCGGACGATCGAAGTAGTAAAAGGGTCACTATGATCTCGATTTCTTAATTAGGCCGTGTGGCCTCCTTCCCGCTTCATCCTTTATCCGGCTCGACAAATATAGATACGCTACACGTTCCACAGTGGATTAGTTTATTTTTGGGCATGTCCGCAAATTATACCTTTTGATAGGTATTATTAAATTTCGAACTACGAACTTTCGAACTTTTCCGTTTTTCTTCTCGCCCGTCCAATTCTCTCAGAAGTACCCTATTACTGTTTCGCTCGTGTACTCGTGTGTGACCAAGGCATATGTAAGTCTTGAATTTAGAATTAGCTCTATATTTAAAACTTAACAAACATATGTACAATAATGATTCGTTACTTATAATCCAAGTAGTCAGAGCAGTTTTTCCAATATTGTTGTTTTCTCATTTGGTTGTTTAGTAAGCTTCCCAATAAAGTTTGAATTGCACCCTAAAGAGTATTGTTTGAAAAAATGAATTGCAGATGTTTTTCTATAAAAATATTTAGTGTTACAAGGCAGACGAAAGTTTGCATAAATTTTATGTTATTGGGTCAATCATTTTCTAAAATTATAAACGACTGACTTAATTGTGCTTCGGCGAAAATAAAGTTATCATTAAGGCAAGATTAAATAGAGGCAATATTAGAATTCATCCATAGTGTATTAAAAACTAAAATTAAATGGTTAGAAGAATTATTTTAAATAGCCTTTAGTAATCTAAAATAATTAGTCAATTTATTTATATAATAACACATTTAAATATATACCTACAGTTATTAGATTTTATCATCTTTGGGTAATCCATTGATCAAAATATAGGTATACTATCAGGTACTTATTGGCCTAAGCTATTTATCAGGGAATTATACATTATGTTCAGTTACAAATCAATATATTTTGTTGAATAGACATTTTAACTGCTGGAGATCCTTACCGGGTCCTGTTGGTCCACACAATTCCTGGCACTCTTCAGCAGTCGAGAATCGATTAGGATTACCACCGCAACCACTGTATGTGTAAGGTTGGCAGCTGCCAGAGGCTGCGTCCCAATAGAACTTAGGAATGGACATCTGACATGAACCAGGGTCCAGATAGGTTCTGCATACGTCTGAACCCCGAAACAAGAAGATTGTGTAAAAATTATGAAAGTGACCTCAAAGGCACCAGCTATTATTATAAGTAATAATAAGATTTCTATCACTTTTGACAAAACCTTTTTGGTTATAGTAAAACAAGGATCAAGAGAGAAGCAACATTACGACAAACCTTTGACATGTTCTTTATGTGAGAAAGATGGGAAACGAGCAGGCGAGCCATTTATCACCTCCATTGGATATTATCATAACATTTTAAGCTTTCACCGTAAATGTGTCGCTGATCTTAAGAGTTTAGTTACTTAGTTTCGGTGTCAGTAATTTCCAAATCTATCCTGCTCTTGCTTTCCAGAACACAATAAAACTCTTTGGTGAAAGAAATAAAAAGTATGCAGATCGGCTATTCACATAGCATTACTAACAGTGGAATGTATAAAAAAATTTAACTAAGGCTGATTGATATTTTACTGCTGAATATATTTCACATTAAATAATTAGTTTGCTGTAATTATGAAAAAAGAATTTTAAGAACAACCATGAATGAAAAGCCCCTAGATCCTGCTATTCTAGAAAGAGTTACATGTCATTCTTGTCTCAATATTGTCTATAAAAACATTCAAACTTTCACCTAAAGTTTTATTTACTTTTTGCAGTTTCAGGTAGATTTCGTAAAGAATTGTAAACGTGTTACGCAAACAAAAAAAATGATATTAGAAGAATTGAGACCAGGGACATCTAGCCAACTAGGTGAAATTGACCGTCAAAACCACACTTTAAAGTTCTATGATTTTCATTCTTAGTATTCTACTTCCATGTTAAAATTAAGATCCCAACACCATAGTTATTATATGTTATAACATGTTAAGGATAAATGCGATGCAAAGCTTCTAACTACTCTACATCTTTTTCAAATCGAAAAAGTTTTCTAGTAAAAAAGTACTACATTCCTAAAACCGGTTACATTTTATGCACATCACTTACCGACATCTTTGAAGGCACCACATCGTCTTTCGCATTCTTCTTCGCTTCGATAGGTGTTCTGGTAACCACAGCCTCCAATGGGTCCAACTTCACAAGTGCTAGTCTCGGAGTTATAGTAATATGCTGTTATGGCGTCACCGCAAGGTGCTAACGATGGTGGAGTGCGGCATTCTTCAGATACAGGCTAAAAGAAAATTAATGAAGATATGAAAATCTACAATATTATAGAACATTCCACGATAAGATGATGATAAATTATACTACTACTTATATATTTCTAGGTATTCATAAAACAGTAGATAAGAAAGGAGACGGAGACTGTTATGTTATGATATGGTTGTAAAAAAATATCGATGTTTATTGCGGGAAAAAAATATGTTAATGTAATTGTAATTTCTATGTTTGGTGGGTTATGGGTTCTACTTTATGATTGTTTACCGAGTGAGTTGTGATGGGCCTCTCCGTTGTTGTGGTGGTAGTGGTTGTAGTGGCCACGAGAGGTCCTCGTCTGCACCGACGTTCGCAGTCCTCATGGTTTTCAAATCTGAAATCAGCATGCAAGTGTTTTGAGGATCTACGAATAATTTGGTCCAAAACCGAACCTTAATAAAATCGTCATGTCCGTCCATTAGTCTGTTTTCTATAAAACTGGTGAATTTTAGTAAAAAGACGTAAGTATTTTATATGGTGCTTTACAAAGATGTAATGTGACTAGTCACTGAAAATGTAAAACCTCTGTCAGGTACATGTATGACGGCTGTCCTATCAGAAGATCTTGTGATAGCTCGACAAAGCAAATTTCTTTAGCTCTTAGTTGAGGTTTTTTAACACAAAATCAATTCGTGATTAATGCCAATAAAATTCCTACAAATACTGTTATTTAACCAATATTATGGAAACGGAATATCTCATTATTATAAACTAGCTTTTGCCCGCGACTTTAATATTATCTCACAAGAACCGTACATTTTTCATTCTAGTAGTACGAATAGTTTCATTTTTCAGAGTATAACCTATCTCTGTGCCAAATTTAATATCACACACAGATCTGTTGTGGCGTGATTGAGTAACGAAAATCCATACAAACTGCTAAATTTATAATATTACATCAAGTATAGGATTAATATTTTAACAGTAAACAATAATAACAGGTCATAAACGTCCCACTGATCGGCTTGGGCGTCCCTGTATTTTGGGGAGCAGACAGTCTACCACCACGTGTGTCTAAGGCGGTTTGGCGGGTTTATCGGTTATCTAGATGTACAGGTTTTATCGCGATGTTTTTTTCATCGTCACCATGTGATAATTGTAACGATATGTCAGAAAATTGTCTAAGTGGTCAATGCTTTCGTTTAAAATCGTGTCATTTGAGACGAGTGGATTAACCAGTAAGCTGCTACGGCTTAAATATAACAGATGAAGAGAAGCTACTTGCAAGGGATCTCTTTGAGCTTTAAGGCCGACTCCTGTTCATTATTGTATCTGGTTTAATGAATCTTATTTTAATTAATCGTGAACAACTTATACTTATATGTGTATGTTTATAATATTGATGAAGGGAATAAAGTTGGACTGGAGACACAAATATGAATTACCTGTTATCATTGCCTCCACAGCCCGTGTAGATGAACTGGTTACACTCGTCTCTCTCAGGGATGTAGTACCATTGGATGAATCTGGCCAAACAGTTGCCAGGCTCCGGACCAAGTTTGCAAGGGTCTGACGTGTAAAAATTTAAGATTCTGAGACAGCTGTATACGTAAAAAAAACGCACATGGAGGACTGCGAGGTTTGTTTTGAGCCGATATTAGACGGTCCATTTACGTATTTCAATTTAGATGAATTGACTAAAGTGATCTATATAGACACCAACTTGAATCATTCAATGTCATTATATACCGCTGCCGTGTCCTTTTAGTTCTATGCCTTTTAACTAAACTGTTTCAATTTGGTTGATCCGTCTAATACCAGCATTAGATAAAGTTTTTACGGATAAGAAGTGCAGAATGTTAAAATTTATATATAGATTATAACATGTTTTACAAACACATCTAATAAAATAAAGCATTAAATATTTAGGTTCATACTGCCAATGTCAAACACGTAATAGCATTTTTAGATCAATACATTTTGACCATTAATCAAATCCTATGTATTTGTATAGCTATAACGCGTGGATTGCTAGAATCTACCAGCTATATAACTAACTTCGTTGACTCAGCCATCCGTAATGATTCTTGGCCATTGAAACCAGGGCACTTTTTCTGTACTGTGTCAGTTTCTTACCAACTACAGGCTTTATCCTCACCCAGGCCACCTTCTACTTTATCTCTCCAGCCATTGGCAGGTATGATGCAGGTCAGACATTACATTATTATATTTAGAGCCAGTTTGCTCTTTTACATAGTCAGTAATGAATCGACATCTTGGGTCGTTTGCAATTCTTTCGATTGTATAACAATTTCAGAATCACCCGAATGAAACACACTCTTAATCAGTTAACCACTAAATTATCCAGACATATTTTATCTAAATGTCCCGTTTTGTATTTAAAGTCAAAGGCAAATCTCACCGATTTCAGGTCGACAGATGTCCATGCACTCATCGATGGTGGAGAATCGGTTGGGTCCTCCGTGGCAGCCGCCATAAGCAAATTCCATACACCGGCCTGCGGTCGCGTTGAAGTAGTATTTGGATTGGTAAGTCTGACATGGTCCGGGGTCCACATCATATCGGCAGACATCTATATAAAAAATAGAAATATAACATGAATTAGGATTTTATTGATACTATTTTTACACGATGAATAAATGTGACTGGAATTGATTGATTGGTCTTTGACCTTTGTTTTACGACATTCCGTCACATTCCCGGAAAGCATCCTTTCCCGGCATGATTTCCTCTTCCACACCTTCATTCAGTTGGTTCTAAGCAGAGGTCGCTGCACATACGCACGCGTTTTATTGGCCGGGCCAATTCCTTCATTGGCTACCTATCTATCATCGCGACGCTACGCTCGTCGATAAGTAGTCCAAACAACGTAGCAAAACTACTGTATTCTGCCCTAAAACCGTTCCTCGAAGTGCTAACTGTATCCCGGACATCTGGTGTAGTGGTAGTGCAAAACCAGGATGCGCGAATCCAGCCGAAATCCTGCATCAATACTTACACGGTTCTAGTGATGGTAAGCGTTAATTTTTTTCTACCTGGTTCACTAGGATTTGCGAGGCGGCATCAGGTCTAACAGAGAATCAGGGTTTGCTCCGGCTAAGTAACCTATCATAGCCGTGCATTTTGCTTGCGTAACTCTTGTTAATTTTTACCAATTTTATTATTACACTCGCATTCTTCTTTCTCAACCGACGCGGGACGGCGATTTGAGACCCATATACTATTTGGATTTTTTATAAAATAAATTGTATTTAGTAAAATTAATTATATTTACCAATATTTCGGAAAACGCCACAAGATCTCTCGCAATATTCTTGAGAGGCGAAAACTCCAGTATTCATGCATTCAACTCCAGATTCGTTGTTTTCGAATGGAACGCATTCCCGTCGTTGAGTATCCATGTACCACACTTCGCCTGCGCGTACACATCGTTCCAATATTGGTGCTATTGCGCATTCCGGTGGTAGATCGTTTCCACCAAATCTCGAATCAACCTGTAAGAAATTTGGGTTAGCATAAAACTTCATATACGCACATTTAAGCATTGGAACTACTCTGAATTCTGATGCAAGGTTCATACTAGTGGAGGTCAGAGGATTATCTAATCTAACTCTGAGATGTCTATTACTTTAATTCTATACATTTTAGAGTGTTCCTAGAAAGCTGTAAATATTAGTTATACTTAGCGGCAACTATTGCCTAAAATAAAAATAATTATATGTATATCCATGTTACCAGAAGTAAATATTAATTACATTTTATGAAAATCAATCCACTTTTTAGGCCCAAGAAGGATCAAATGAATACATACTAACAAACAAATAAAAACATCCTAACAAAGTCACTTTTATAATTATAAAAATACATTAATATATATATTGAATAGAAACTCGCATGTCTACGAATAAATTCCAAAAGTGCTGATAGACTTTAAAGTAAGGTAAGAACTTCAAACAGCAAAATAATAACGATAGATAAAGAATTCCTTCGCGCTTAAAAAAGAATGGAGGTTGGACGTCGTGAACCATCTTGCCAACCAATGGACTGATAAAGAAGAATATTGTAGATTGTACAATTGAGTAGATTGCATAGCAAGACATAACTGAAAAATGGCAGGAAGAAATCATTACAACACAAATAAAAAAAAAAAAACGATAACATGGTTCTTACCGCAGCCACAGTAGTTATTGTTTCTGGTGCAGCGGTAGGTGCTGGTCCAGTGCGACAACGTCTTTCACAATCTTCTCGCGTATCGAACCTGAAGTGGGTAAATTCTATCAGCACATTACTATGAGCTTGAGCAAAATCCATTTCCACTTACGGCTTGATGCCGTTACTGTGATATGTACATATGTCAATGGTCTCACTACGAAGGATACCAAAAATCTTATGAAGTTGAACAGAAAAATGATCTAAGCGGCCGCCCGTGCCGGGCTGAAAGCCGAAACTTAATTTATGATGGACCACCGAAACTGTTACTGTGAAATGAGGAAGATGAGCCCAGTGGTGATAAGATGATAGTGTTAAGAGTAGACAAATATAGAGAGACCAATAAAGTTCTATGTTAATTCAGCGAACATTGTTATTTTTGCTTTGAGATTTATTAGCAAAAATTGGAGCTTTATAGAGATAGTATTTACCATTATAGTAATAATTGTTTGTAAGATAATTGTAAGGTTTGTATAAGGTTAAAATACCTGTTATCATTGCCTTCACATCCCCCGTAAGTAAACTGGCTGCAACTATCGCTCGAAGGATCGTAGAACCATCTCATCAGTGACTGCTCACACGGACCCGACAGCATTGGGAGTTGGCACAAATCTGAAAAGCATCGAGAATTTATCAGAAATTAAATTTCCACCAGAGCTTTCCACGGGGCTTTGTTTGAGTAAATTTGGAGTCTATATCCCGTAAAAACTATCCAACTTCCGCCGATAAAAAGTATTTCATGACCATTTTGTTAATTTCAAAGATTGAAGTAATAACAAAACCGTATAAAATCCACACAAATCCAATTTTTACATACGCATATTGTACGAGTACTAATTGAAATCATACATTTTTAACATTAATGTAATGAAGAACGAATATAAGTAAACTGCCTGAAAAGCTGTAATTTACCGCTGTAACACCAACCACAATACAATTTAAGCAAGATTAATAATCTATTATCTCTATTTAAAAATTAACTTTTCATAAGTTCGAAACCTCACTTGTTACATTCGAAACGGAATTTAAAAGAGAAAGATTTAGATTTGCTGTACCTTATTGAATAAACTACCTTGTGTGGGTGTGCAGTAATACTGGCAATGTTCCTTTGTGGGGAAATTATTTCCATTGCCTCCACAACCACCGTACTGGAAGGTGGTACATCTGCCCACTGTATAGTCGTAAGCCCATCGAGTTTCGATCTGATTGCAAGGGCCTGCGTCCATTTCCATGAAGCAGTACTCTGGAAAATGATTCTATAATAAGACTGAAGTCTATTTTTAATTCTTAAGCTGCGCAAATACCAAAAGTTTATTTAGTTGTTAATTATAGCTGTACTTTGTATTACTGACTTGAAATCAGTTTAACTTGGATATGTTTTCTATTCATATTCATTCATTTGTATTAAGCGTAAAGATTTCGAAAATTATCATTAGAGTTTTTTCCTTGCTATATATGCTCAAAGCAGACGAAGTCATTGTCAAATATTTGTTCTAGTACAACGTAACATTTCATAATTGTAATATATGAAGATTTTATTAAATGAAACATACTATGTTTCAGACTATATTTTCATTATAACAAGGTATATCCATTCGCTATTCAATTTAAAACCCTTTTGGTAAAATTAGATGATGGTCTTTGAACATACCTGATAGGTTTGGTGGTTCTGGTACTTGTACTGTGGTACTGGTAGTTGTAGTGACCTGTTCAGTACATCTTCCCTCACACTCGGCCCGTGTTTCAAAGTTGTTGTTATTGCCACCACAACCGCCGTAGTAGAATTGACGACACCTTTAACAAAAGAGTCATCTTGGACCAAATTCCTAAAAGATTTAGAAGTTATCAAGTTATTTGGTACTAACCTTTGTTGAGTAGTGTCGAAGTACCATTTCTCTCTATAGTTAGCGCATTCTCCGGTCTCAGCTGGCATTGTACATATGTCAGGTACTGTAAATTAATGAAAAATAAATAGTGTGAATATTGAACTTTTACGACAGTTGTAAAAAACATTTTGATGATTAGTTACTGTCCATCGAAGAGCACATCATTTACTCACTGTTAACATCATCGTGCAATATCAAATACATATAATATTAAAAATATAAATAGTAGCCATGCTGTTGTTGTCATATCTGTACCAATTTGCACTGTGAGGAAGGTATAATTATGTACTTATGAAGTTATAAGTAAAACTAAACTATCTACATGTTTTACTAAGTCAAGCTACTATAATAAATATTAAAGATAAAATTAATTATGAAACCACAACCATTAAGCAATATTATTAAAGTTACATATTATTATAACATAAAAATGCTTAGCAATTTAATACACTTACTTGCACTTCGAAGATTTTGTTAAAGTTCGTATATTTATGTATAGAATTTAATAGCTTAAATCAATTTAAGTGTGCTTAATTTCAACCCACAATTTTGCTGTTCATAATTTGTTTATTTTTTTAAACAGAAGTGTCATTGCATGTCTTCTACTATTATTGAATACCCACTGCTATTTCTGCTACAGGTAGAGAGACACTGAGTCTGATAGTATGTCGGCAAAGTCCCTTGTTTTGTCCCTTTCTTTATACATACATATACATTAACTGCTTACTATCAAGTGAGCCAACAGCTTATCTGATGTACTTTAGTCCAAAAAATTAATTCCTAATCATAAGGAATCCAAAGTACTGTTTTTATTACTTCGCCCTTGTCTTTAGAACTTCTAATACCTGAACTGAAGCACATTTCTATCCTTATAAGAATCAAACTAACCATAAGCGCTTGGACAAACTTCGGCGCATTGTTCTTCAGAGTCAAATCTGTTCTCGTTTCCACCGCACCCAGAGTAGTAGAATGGTAAGCATCTGTTCTCAGTCTGACTAAATGACCAAAGAGCTTGTTTTTCAGTACAATTCCCAACATCTTGTGGTTGTTCACATTGTGCTGTACGTGCAATGTTAATTGTTAGTATTAATGTTATTGACTTGTGACTTTGAAATTTGTCTAAGTTTAATTTCATAGTCAGTGAATTATATATTAAAATAGTTACAAGATTCGATTTGAAGGGAAGCCTGCAATAGTGATAACAAAAAGCTTACAAGAATCCGATAGCTACACATTAGAGGTCATAATAAAAAGTCAGCTATTAGCTTTAAAAAATTATGTAAAAGAGAGCCCTTTATAATATACCTTGCTGTATTATTTTAATTTTTGGTTACCAAAATAAAAATAATTATGCCAAATTATTAAAAAATTAATAATACGCAATCATTTCACACGAGGATTGTAACGCTTTTACTACGCTCGCATAAAATCTAGGAGGCTGCAAAGTTTAGTAAGATTTGACTGTCGTCTCCCTATTATTGGTATGTTCCATTTTTCAAAGGTCTATTCAGTCACAAGTCAATGAAGTAAACATAGTTAACACAATTTCACCAGATTAGCTACAACATAGAACATTGTGATACCATCACCAAAGTTAGTTAAACCAATCATTCAGAATTATAATGTCTACTCAAACACTACATAACGTGCAATACAAGCCAGATTTGCAAACAATTATTATAAAAAATATTGTGTCGGTAGCCCTTGATGTTGACATGGTTTCGCCTGCTGCATGCTTAATTCAAAAGTTAATATACCTAATAATATCAGCCAGTGAATGTTCCACTGCTGGGCACGGGCCTAAAGTAATGTAAACGGACAATTGACCCGCCAAGCCTGTCTAAGGCTTCGATATGCAGGCTTCATCACGATATTTTCCGTCGCTGTTAACACTGTACTTGTAACAAAGAGCACAGGTCGGATAACTGTCTTACTGGTGCATGCTTCCCGGCCATGATTCGAACCCAAGTTATTTGAAACACGAATGCGTTTTCCAATAAAGTCTCAAAAACTAAGAAAAATTAATATAATTTTTTAAAGATCATTTTAATGAAAGATTATCTCGTCCTTAAAATGTCATCATTTAAATCTTCCAGACTATTAAAACTTTTCTTCATATCTCTATAAAAATATTTTTCCCGGCTTGCAAAAGCATTAAAGGTATCCACGACCAAATCATAATTTCAACCATCCCAGTACTCACGCTTAGGTACTCCAGGGGCATCACACCGCTGTATACAAGCAGCTTCAGATCCAAATCTATTCGGATTACCCTCACAACCTCCCCATATAAACTCTTCGCATTTGTGAGTTTCAGAGTTAAAAGCCCAGCGAGGGAATGTACCGGCGCAAGACCCTCGCTCTATTGGTAATGTGCATTGATCTGTGAATAAATAAGGCTTAATATTGAATCTGTTTTGAACCGGGAAGTACTTTTGAGCTTTGCAATTTAAGTTTTAGCGATAAGATTTGATGATTTGTATATTGATATTAATAAGCATTTTAGTAGTGTAAAATATTTTTCAAGACATTTACCCAAAAATTGCATTTACGAAACCTGTATACACTGTTCGAAAGTTAAAAATTACGCACCACACAATGGGACGTGCGGTAAAATAGGTAATTGGTAAAAAAAAGGGGATAAAAAGATTCTACCAAGAAGTTTCACATTACGAAATTAAATATGCTGAATAATCGAACCTTCTTGGAAATGCTTTTGATCAATTCATTTGTCGATTATCACAAAGTTGGCAATTGTTGATTATTACAAACTCGTAACTATGGTAAGCTCCCGAGACGAAGTCTACTCGTTTGTAAAACCAACTCACCGCACTAGTATCATAAATAACTATTCTTGCTTATAATGATGAACATATCAAATGTTAGACAACAACCATAGCCACTAATTTTATAAATTGAAGCACATAAAATGTCACGAGTTTACACTCCCATACTGTGAGTAACAGTCAACTGCAAGAATGTTGGCTATATAATCAAGTAGGTTTTAGACATTTTATTGTAGCATTTGAGAGATTGAATTGTTTTATTTCCAAATTACGGAGCATTCATGTAAAAAACGTGATTCTGTCATGAAAAAAATGGTGTTTACAAATACAATTCATTAGATTTTCTTTATTTATTATTATAAACTACATTCAGAACGTGTTCACTCGTATGGAAAAACCGCTTACAAGTGTATAGATTATACACATAGCAGATTTCACTCATCTGAGCTTATTTGAATTAATTTATTCATTTTCAGGTACATTTTCAAGATTAAAGAGTCAAATCAGGTTTTCAGTTGATGCACTATTATTTGTATAAAATGACATTAGTACCTTCTTAAAAGTTATGTAAAGTCCGAGTGCATTCTGCTGTCAGTAGCCACAATACGAGTAACGCCCGAGCAGGCGGACGAGTGCATTCGGTCTGAATAAACTGTGTATTACCTAGTTAGTTACTGCGGTCGTAAATACAACTAAGACCTAGACGACCCCGAGTCGCGGTTGTTGGAAGCGGGAGGGATTATCAACGGGTCATCGGCAAACCTTTGGCGCACGACTTATAAAGTCTATACTTACTCGCGAGCGTAACGTAAGTAAAAAAAATCAGTCTTGGTTTTATTAATTACGGCTTGAATCACCTATTTACTTTTTTTTTACTATTTACTTTAATTCAGATTAGTTCTGGGGATATACGTAAGTATCATCAGAATAGGTTCAGCTCTTTTTAAAATAGAAAGGTATCGTTTTTATCGAGCTGACAAGTTTTGTAGTCCAATTGGACGCTGTAAACATAGTTAAATACGGCCACAATATGTGTCATTATGAAATTTTACGATCTATACCGCTAATGTACAGTACTATTAAATACTAATTAAAATCCTTTAGTAAGTAAATATTTACATTAATAAGTTTGTTAAATATTAGATTTAGGTGCCCATCGCTTACTTAATTCAGCCAAACACTATTCAACAATTTATTTAAAATAAAAACGACCGACCGGATCTTGCTGTTTCATATGATTTGAAAAAAGTTAGATCCGATATTTTTTTGCTGACTGTATTATCTGCTAACGCAAGTATAAGCCGCCATTGTATATTTGCTTCTTTATTAAATCGGCTAATAACAATGTCAATACGCAACTTACCAGCAGTCCTTGTGGGTTCACATTGTGCTTGACATTGTTGTCTAGTTTCAAACTTATTAGCGTTTCCGAGACATCCGCCATACACGAACTGCCTGCATTGCTCGCTCTCAGAATCGTAGTGCCACATGACATGGTAGCCCAAGCAAGCACCTTTGGACTTGGGTAATTTACACGCGTCTGTAAATAGATGGTTTCTGAGTGATTAAATCAAAACTATTAAGGAAAGGGTAAAAATAGCACTGCGAGAGATATTTAATAAATTTACTAAAATTGCACCATTACATTTCGAAGGGAAAATTTTCTATTGTGACAAAAGTCAAATTTCAATTGTTTGTTGGTGTTGCCAACACTGAGTATTATCTACTGGAATTTACTCCTTAGGAATCGATTATCATATAGAAATTTTATGAGGAGTCAAATAATACAAATGTAATTCAAAACCGTTTTTTTTTCGTTTAAACCACCTCTGTATTAGAGCAAACAAAACTTGAAGTAACTTTATCCGTGCAGGAACGGAGAAATAATACAATTTCCTGCGGCCGGGCGGCCTGTCGTAAGAGGCGACAAAACAACCCACAGCCAGGTGGTAGGGCATTTGCCCGACTGGATGGCTACCACCCCTGGTCTAAAGTATGTCGCCAGAGCAACCTTGAGTTGTGTTCTAGCATTAGTGACCAGGTTCCAGTCTCCCTTGAGAGAGCAGCAGCGCATTTGTAGCACCTTTGGTGTTTTAAATGTCAATAGGCGATGGTAGCCGCTATACATCAAGTAGGGCGTCTGCCTGCCTACTGACCTCCTGCAATAAAAAAAAAGTAATTTGAGTATTAATTATTTTGTTATTTTAATGTTCACCTCTCTATACTAACTTGCTTACCAAGATGAATTTTGGCCAAACCACTATTATATTTCTCTCAGACGCTCTATTACTTGTATGATTTTGAATCTTCAATTAATATGTTTGTGAGTGTGTTTTGTGTTTACACGTGTATTTTCTACATACACATTGGCTAAGTAGTTATCTGTCTGTCTATATGTTTTTATTATAACCGCCCTTATTCAGCCGCAAACGTGGACATGTATTTTTAATATTCAACGAGTAATAAACCCCGATTGTGCATCAGAGCCGACACATACTAGTTTTTTTAATTATTTAACCGATAAATTGACAAGGTAGCAATTATTGGGGCGGTGCCAAATCTTCTCTCTCTTTTCTTTTACCTTATCCCAATTATTTGTGGTTGGCACAATATTTCTTTTCTTTCCACACTCCACTATTCTGACATACATCCTCTATCGCACTGCAAATCATCATATCATTCTTCACAGAATCCATCCATCTCTTTTTTGGTCTACCTTTACATTTGTAATAATCAATATTGTAGTTTAATATTCTTTTTTGTCATATGACTTTCATTCCTTTCATTGCATGCCTATACCACCTTAATCGGTATGGTTATCCTTATATTAACATTGGGTGAAATTTTATTACCTTTAGGCGGTGGCTGAACGCAGATATCTTCACATTCCTCCTTAGTGCTGAACCTGTTCCCATTGCCATCACATCCACCGTACCAGAAACGTGAACAACCACCATACTCCACGTCGTAGAACCAATAAACGGAGTAGTTCATGCAAGAGCCACGGTCCGTTGGTAGGATGCAAGCAGCTAGAAACCGAACACGTTTCAATACTAAGGATGAACCGTCAAAAGTTTGCTGGCGTAATTCCAAATCAACTTTCTTTTACCCTAAACTTGGTTTATTCTTAGTTTGACTTATATCAGCGATTGATAGCGATGTTAATTAGGATTACGTTAACCGTTAAACGAATATGACAATATTGAGAATTTACTACACTACTTGAAAATGTGGTTCAGGGTATCCATTTTCAAAGTAACTTACATATTTTTCTTATTTTAGCTTGCCACTGGTATTATAAGTTGGCCTCCCGTCCAGCCGGCATATGTGTTTGACGTTGAATTAATAAAACATCAAAAAGTTGCTTAAGAAAACTGTTATGCATAATTATCTAATTATAAACTTTGGGTAAAAGCCTGGTGTTTTGAGCCTTAATATAATCTTTAAAGATTTTGGAATAAACAAAACTATTGTATAAATAAAAGTAGTTTAAATATATACAATATTGCAGAAAAACCTACACTAAAACCCGTCCAACTCCACCACACCAAGAAGGCTGGTAGCGTTACATCGTTGGATACACAGGCTATTTCTACAGCGAGGTAAGCTCCAGTTTTCCGGTTCTTTATATTTCTTTAAATATGAGACTAGAAAATGAAACAATCCCAACATATCAAGTCAAAATGTCGCTTAAAACAAGTAGGATCTTGCTAGTCGTCCGCTAAACGGACGAATAATATTCGTCCGTTAACGGATGGCTAGACACTTCGAAAGAGATAATCTTTCACTCCACGATAGATAGCTAATTAATAAACAACGACGTCGGGCAATTCCAGACGAATCCCCGACGTAGTTTGTTTGCAAAATTTACCTTGTTGGGCTTGCGGTCAACTAAGTTAGCTAACACTGCCCACTAGGCCACAAAAGTACTATCACAAAATTATATTATACAGTAAAAAGCTCACCTTGTTTATTCTCAGGGGCGTCTGTACATCCAAGGAACTTGTCACCGGTCGCAGCAGTAACTCCGTCAGGACAACAACCGAATTTGCTTGAAGAACAATCGCAGCCCTGTTGGTCTGGCCCTGTGGCTGCCGTCTGCCCGTCACCGCAGCACCCGAAGGTGGTTTCCTCGCAGTGACAACCCTGTTGGCTAGGGCCTTTAGCCACTGTAACACCGTCTGGGCAACAACCGAATTGGTATGTGTGGCAGGGGCATCCCTCAAAGCTTGGTCCGGTTGCTTCGGTGTGCCTGAGTTTTAAGAGTATTATATATATAAGAATATCTATCATCTTTTTAAATGTCCCTTGTCTAACTGCCACAACTTCTTCGTTGGCATCAGTCAAGACTTACACAACTTTTTTCAAAAACTACTTTTATCCCGGGAATCCCGTGGGAATTTTTCTGAGAATGGTTTAACATGACCAGATTGATAAAAAAAACGAATTTTAATGCTGTTCTTTTATGATCGATAGAAAATTTTATGTAATTATACGTGTGATTTTTTATCCCGGAAAGCCCGCGGAACTTCCCTGGAGCGGTTTGAAGTTATATAGTTTTCACTAAAACGATAGCTCACATTCTTTATTAAATGCTGTGGTATTTTGTGTCTCGGGAATCCCGCGGGAATTTCAAACCAAGCGTGACCAAAGTCGCGGGCATATCCTAGTATATACCTATAGATTGAGCTTTATATTATAAACATAAATTAAGTTTTGATTGATTAGATTTATCTTACCTATCAGGACAGCATCCATGTTCAGTGTATTGACAACCGCAATCTTTATTGTTTGGTCCGTGGGCGTAAGTGACGTTGTCTGGACAGCAACCAAATTGCGCGTATTGGCAGCCACATCCTGGTTGACATCAAAATAGTAAGTGCGTAAGAAAATGATGATTACCGAGATAGCTCACAATATTAGTACCCTGATAGGAATAGTGGGCCAGTCACGTTTGTCGCTAGTTCGATGGATAATAGAGTATAGAGCGGTCTCCCGACCGTTATATTAAAAACAGAATAGATTTTACGAAATAAATCAATGAGTATAAAATAACAAATGTTGATATGGTGAAAAGTTTACGGCTTTACCTTCAAGGTGTGGTCCATCAGCTGGTTTTCGGTTATCAGGACAACAACCAAAGGCAGTAAGCAGACAGCAACCCTCTTGTTCTGGACCATGGGCTGGTGTTTCATTGTCTTGACAGCAGCCGTAGCGGGACGACATGCATGCCGATGGGCAACCCACGTAGTTAACACCCAAAGCTGATGGCAAAATATTCTTGGAGAAATGCTCTGATCAAATTCATACTCTCTAAAGTACTACAGCAATGTTTAACAAGATAGAGTGTTCAAAGATATGAAGATTCATGCTTGAAAATTATTATGGAGAAGATGAGCTCGCTAGTAGCTCGGCGTTCAACCAATCTGCTTGTTAGAGATGCAGACTGATGGAGACGTTTTGTGTTCAAGAGTCTTCCTGATAAATTATATTGTTTGTCAATTTTTACAACCATCAAATGAATGTCAAAATTACTTAAAATTAATTTACTGACAAATAAAAATAGCTGATAAATTATTCTGTATAATGTTCAATAAAAAGAGAAAGTCTCTCTTACCAGTATTGACACCATCACGACAACATCCGAACACAGTGGTATTGCAAGGACAGCCTTGTCCGTTTGGTCCTTCTGCGATAGTTTCATTGTCGGAACAGCACCCAAATTCGGTATCCAAGCAACTTTCCACAATAATGACTGTAACATCGGTGGTGTCCAATGTGGATAGTTCAGATGAAGATTGTGTGAGTTCGGATTCTGTACTGTATGAAATGGTAATAGCTGCAAAAAAGTTGGTTTGTTCTGAAGTTGACAAATGAAACATTTTTTTCTTATTTAAATAATATGAAAAAAAAAAACAGTTATTAAATTAAAAGATTAGTCTAAATTTTTATTTAAAACTTCGTCTTTATTGATTTCACCGATTATCCATACGAGTTTTTTATTAGGTATCTATAATATTATAAAATTCTTAATAAGCCGTGTCTGTACATTGAAGCTATTTAAAAAAAAACAACTAAAATAGTTAGTATAATTAAACGATGGAGAACACGATGCAATTTTTTTAGATTTTTGTCTGGGCTGATTTCGATTTCGGTCTTCACTGGTCGACAGCAAATTCTTAGACTTAAAATATGCCCTACTTTTAATCCCGGGAATCTCGCGGGAAACGTTCTGGGAATGATTTAAAATGATCTGAGTAAGAAAATAGAATTCCAATATGATTTTTTCACTGATCGATGGCAAATTTTATTTAATAAAAATGTTATATTTTACCCGGGGAATCTTGCGGGAATTTTCCCGAAAGCAGTTTGTAGTTGTTCCGGTGCAAAAAAATTTACTCATTCCGACAAAGTTTTCACTAAAATTATGGCTTACACACTTTTATAAATGCTGCGATACTTTGTGTCCGGGAGTCCCGCGAAAATATCGAGTCAAGAGTGGGCGAAGTCACGGACATATCCTAGTTTAATATACAATTTATAATTTCGTTATGGAAAACTATTAACCTTCTGTTGTAGACTTTTCAGGACATCCTTCGCGATCAGGTCCGGTTGCATTAGTTTCTTCATCTTCACAGCAGCCGAATCTATTAAATTAATTCAAAATTTTATATCATTCTATATAACCATTATTGTTTCTTGTTAAATTCTGTTTAACTTGGAGAATTAAAAAAAAAAAACAAATTGGTATTATTAATAGTAAAAGAGAGCTTTATGATTTATAATTAATGTGTTCTTTATTTATGAAGAAACAGCATAGCACTTACTCGGTTGATTTACAAGCTGGTGGTGGTGGTGGGCATCCTTCTTGATCATTTCCTTCGGCAGCTGTCTTATTATCAGAGAGACAGCAACCAAAGAGTGTATCCACGCAGGGCTCCGTCGGACAGCCCTCATTGTCCAAGCCTTGAGCTGGAGATACGCCATCAGGACAGCAGCCATACCTCGACTCCTTACAAGTCCGGGATTTCTGACATCCTTCAGCCATAAAAAAAATATTATTAGGATTGTCTTAAAACGAGCCCAAAAATTCAAAAAATAATAAATTACGGTTTCTAAACTTTTTGCCCCGTAAACTATGTGCCATGCTTTTTGAGATTGTCTGCTTACCTATGTTAAATGTTCGTTTATTCATCAATTTCAAATGTGTTTTTGATTTGATTATTTAAAATTCTAGGAAATCCAAATTGGTTTTCCAAATCTGGTAGATGAGTTAAGTTATTAGTAGTCTCTCTGTAGACATTTATATGACAATATAAAGACGGATAAACGATACCTTCATCAAATGGTCCAGCAGCAGCCGTTTTCCTGTCTGGGCAACATCCAAATTTGCTCTTGGCGCATGTAGTTTTCCTCGGTCTACATTTACCTTTCCCGCTGACACCCAATGTTGTGCGATAGCCCCATATTGCTATAAAGTTATAATAGTCTTAGGAATTAACTTAAATATTAATTAAGAGAGAGGTGCAAAACGTAAATGAGAATTTGGTTTTAAAAGAAAACAGAATGACTTCAGATTGTTTGAAATAATATGTGCATTGGATCAGTTTTTTTTTTTGTAAAGTATGTGGGTTTTCTATAACTAATGCACACATGGGACACGTAAATCAGGATTAACCCACAGGATAACCGTTTGGAAATAATTAAGGGCTCCTGAAAAATTCCACTGAACTACCAAGAATTGCCAGTTTTTGTATCCTTTATAGCACTTGTAGAACATGCAATTTAGAATTCTAACCTTCCTAGTTCTGGTATGGTTTCGGTTGATATACCTTGACTATACCTTGTTTTTCTTACAATAAAGTTTTAGTTAAATTGTGCATTTAGATGACTAATTTAAAACCATTTTTACTTTAATATATAACTTAGATGTTCTTTAATTTGATTAAACATTTAAACATCATCTGCAATGCACTACCACTAAACATCATTCATTTATTATTAAAACTAAATTATTATACGAGTACTGGTTTAGCAACTACCGACTTTTGTTGTCCTTCTTATACTCAAAGATTATCGCCATGGGTGATAAGACAGCCGTTTGTACTTGTATAAATGTTCTTGATTTTATGTAGCAATATTGTACAATAAAGTATATTCTATTCTAAATAATGAAATTGAGTGCAAAATGCAGGTGTGTAATCTATAAATTTGATCTTCTAAGAAAAAACAATGTATACCAAATAGTTTAATGGGACACAAAAAATATGAGTACTTACTTGTGCCTTTACTTAAAGGTTCTTGTGTAGTAGAAATACTAGATTCAGTCGTACCAGCTGAAGTGCTCCCTGGTTCTAAAATATAAGCAAACTTAATCGTAAGCGTTATTTTTGATTATACATACATACATACATACATAACTTCACGCCAGTTCCCTTGCGGGGTAGGCACGAACAACAGAGCGCCATTTAGGCTTATTCTTACACTTACACACTTTACACTTACATTCAAAATATTACATTTGAATTTGGAATCGGTCATTTTTATATGATTGTTCATTGTGTTTTCTCATTTTGGCGCCAATACATTGTACAACATTTTGCGATATTAAAATGGAGTGGGGCGATAAAGAGAACTGAATCGCTGTGATTGCATTACACAAAGTAGGTATGGAGCCAAATGCAATTTTTAAAACTCTCCGTACGCTTGGTATTAGTCAAATGTTTGTGTACCGGGCTGTTAATAGGTACAATGAAATCTCCTCTGTTTGTGACCGAAAAAGATCTGGCCGTCCACGTAGTGTTCATACGTAAAAGGTGGTCAAAGCAGTAAGGGAAAGAAATCAAAGAAATCCGGTCCAAAAGCAAGAGATTTTATCTCGAGAGATGTAGATATCACCTAGAACCATGTCGCGTATTTTAACAGATGACTTAGGACTTGCAGCCTATAAGAGACGCACTGGTCATTTCTTAACTCATAATTTAAAAAAGAATAGGGTGGAAAATTCGATACAACTACTGAAGCGGTACGCAAAGGGAGGTCACAGAAAAAATTTGTTTACGGATGAGAAATTTTTACAATTGAGCAATATTTTAAAAAACAAAATGACCGTATTTATGCTCAAAGCTCTAAGGAAGCTTCTCAATTAGTCGACAGAGTACAAAGTGGGCATTATCCGTCTTCAGTGATGGTTTGATTTATCAACCATCACTGACGTCAGGAAAGTAGGACGTCCGAAGAATGCCGTTAAGGCGAGCAAGTGCTGCACAGCCTCTCCTCGGCAAATTGCGGAGAGCTTCTGTAGGTGTCTCATCGCTGCCAGGAGCTTTTCGCCTTGGGAGACATAATGCAGCTTTTTGCACTTCAGCCGGGAAAATAAAAACCTTCCCGTCTAAAGGCGTTTGAGGGCGCGACAGGAATTCAAGGACTGTCCTTTCGACGAGTTGATGATGTTCCCGTATATTGTCAGTGGCTGCTACTGGAACCGGGTGGGGTGTGAACTGCTTCTTGAAGTGCTCAGCTAGTATCTCAGCACGATCCTGAGGTTTGAAGCGTTTTCTTCCCACATCATCCAATAGTGGATATGTTGGGATTGGGGTGCGTTGTAGAACTCGGGTATAAAGGACTGTATTGCAGCCAATGGAGACCACTTCGAATAAGCTTATTATATTTTACATTGTTTTATATTTATGTATTAAACTAACACACTGTAAAACTTATAAATGTTATTTGTAATAGAAAAAAATAATTCTTTGTTACAATATTTATGGCAGGACTAGGTACATAATAATAAATAACCGTATAAGGCCCCACTGTAGGCCTGAGGTTTCTATATTGTTAAGTAACAAATGATTGCTATGTGGGTATCGTCATGTAAGAAGGGAAGATTTTATTTCAAATGTTTTGTATTTCGGAGTAATTTTACCACAAACCGAATCCATATCAATTCATAATGGCCATTTGGCTAAATTGAAATTCGGCTTATTCTACGGCGTAAACATTCAAACTGTAAGAAAATGATAAAGAATAAATTACCTTCTGTAGTACCAGTAGTAGTAGTAGATTCAGCGGTTTCTGTGGATTCAGATGAGCTGGACTCCATAACAGTACTTTCAGTGGAAATTTCGCTTGAAATTCCCATTGTCAATGTTACAGTGCCAATACTTTCAGATTCTGTCGTACTTGATGATTCTGTTGCAGTTGGTGGAACTGATTCTGCAGTCGAACCTGTATTGAAAAAAAAAAAAAATTAATAACGTATCAATTAAATAGGAAAAATTTAATAGCCACATAATTAATAAGTTTACATTAAATGCGACAAAGCAATGTTCTGCAACTACAATTGAATAATAACTTTCCGAGAATTTACAAGAAGCAAAAATAGATTAGACGGTACAGGTAAACAAGTGTTGTAGGCTAATCACAGAAGCGCCAATTTTAAAGTAGTTCATAAAAACAAAAGCAGGCGGAATTAACTGCATAGTCTGTAAATAATAAAAATAAGCTACTGCTACTGACAACATGTTCAATGTTTATATTATACCGTTGGATGAGAATATTAAAAAACAAAAAAATTAAGTATGTTTGAATGATTGATATCATGTTTGTGATATTTGCGAAAACCACAAATATCAGTCAAATATAGCGATGCCGCTGCATCAATGCACTAAGCCAAGAGAAGTACCATTACATTAAATATTAATGTGATGGCGACATTAATATTTCAGCAAGCAATAGTCGAAAACCAGAACCATAGAGCTTCCCAACCCCACCCTAAACCAATTTGTACGTTTTTGACTAAAGTTTAAAAAATGGAATTCTTGTGGCATCTCAGAAATGTAAATAAAAAAAAAACAAAAAATAAAACTGCAAACTCCAAATTTTTCAAATGACTAAAAGTAACAAATTTGATTCACATTTTTTTAAACCAGTAATAATAATAATTAAAAAATTAAAATATCGCGCAAGAACAGTTATGAATAATTTACCTTCAGTTTCTTCGGTTTCAGTTATTTCAGCCGTTTTACTGGGTACTGTGGGGCCTGTTTCCGTTATTATAGACTCTGTAGTACTTTCTGAGAGTGTTGAAATGGTAGTTAATGACTCAGATTCAGTCAAACCAGATTCTGTGGGGGTTGATTCTTCCAAAGATTCTGTAGTAGTTGATCCTTCTTTAGAAATTGTTACTTCAGGAAGTTTGGATCTAGTTGTTTTTTCATCAATTGCGGCCTCAGTAGTGGCAATATCAGTTGTTGATATAAATTCAGTTTTTATAGTTTCCTCAGAAACTGATGATTTTTGAGTAGTAGTCAGATCAAGATCAGTAGACACAACAGTTTCTGTTTCACTCGTAGTAGTAGATTCTGAAGCTAAGGACTTTTCAGTAATTTTTGTGTTTGTTGGTTCTGTAGAACTAGAAGATGATATCTCTTCTGTGGTGATAGATTCCGTCAAACCGGATGTTGAATTCTCTTCTGGGAGCGTAGACTCAGTAGATTCCATTGATGCAGAGGGTGATGTTTGTTCTGATGCTTTAGTAACAGTAGTTTCTGTTGAGACAGACGTTGATATTTCTTCAAGTAAGGTAGATTCTGTGGTAACAGATGGTGAAGTTTCTTCAGTTAGAGTAGACTCTGTTGAACTTATTGGGGACGTTTCTTTGGTGTCTTCTAGTATTGTAGAGTATGTAGAACCAAATGATGATATTTCTTCAGTTAGAGTAGACTCTGTGGAAACAGGCGGTGAAGTTTCTTCAGTTAGAGTAGACTCTGTTGAACCAATTGGAGAAGTTTCTTTGGTTTCTTCTGTTATCGTAGACTCTGTAGATTCAGATGATGATGTCTCTTCTGTTAGCGTACTATCTGTAGAACTAGATGAGGATGTCTCTCTAGTTTCTTCAGTTATTGTAGAAACCCTAGAACTCAACGACGAAATGTTTTCTGTTAAAGTGGACTCCGTAAAAGTAGATGATGTAGTTTCTTCTGTTAAAGTAGACTCTGTTAAACCAGTTGGAGAAGTTTCTTTGGTTTCTTCTGTTATCTCCGATTGCGTAGATTCAGTTATAGTAGACTCCGTTGATTTAAATGGAGACGTCTCTTTACTTTCATCCGTTATTATAGTCTCCGTAAAACCAGTTGCTGATGTTTCTTCAGTTAGAGTAGATCCTGTTGCACTATCTGGTGATGTTTCTTTAGTTTTTTCTGTTATCGTAGACTCTGTAGAAGCAAGTGACGAAGATTCCGCAGTCATTATAGACTCTGTTAAATCAGTTAGTAACGTTTCCTTAGTTTCATCGGTTATTGTAGACTCAGTAGAGCTAGATGATGTTACTACGTCTGTTATTTCAGTTTCCTTTGTAATTGTAGAATCTGTAGAATCAGAGGAAATCATAGTTTCAGCTGAATCTGTCTCAATTGTTACAGTAGAGTCGATGCTTTTGGTTGTTGAAGTCTCTTCGGTCATTGTGGACACTATAGTACTTGTTTCAGCTGTATCTGGTGTGCCTTCAGTCAATCCTGATACAGTGGATTCAGTGGAACCAGTTCCATCTTTTACAGTTGATATAGTAGATTCAGTTTCTTCAGTGCTAATTGATTCGGTTTCTGAAGTTTCTTCTGTTTCTGTTGATCCTAAAAGTAAAAAGTGTTTTATAGCTTTGTTGTCTAAAATAAAGTTGCGTTAATAATTTGCAATGAACGTGATAAGTAACTTACTTCATATTTTGAATGTAATGATAATAGCTACAATAAACTAATTATGGTATCAAAAATAGAGGCTATGTGTATCAGGTAAAATGAAAGACATGCAAACCCTAACTAGCCTTCATGAGCTATGCCAATAAATATTAAAATTTTGGAAACTCTTAATAAAATATCTCACAGGACTTTTTCATGTCATTTTCTTGTTAATTTGTATATCATCCTTATTCAAGCTTTTAGGCACTCAGTTCAATCGCCAATGTTTATATACTGAAGATTAGGTTTTGAAATTTTCAATGTCACGAGTTAATTTGCGTGTGTCATAAACTATGTCCTCTCTTGTGCTTTTTCATATTCATCTTGTATCTTCAACTTCCGATTTGTCTTTATTAAACATATGCTAGATCGATTATTTTAAGGTTCATCAACTGTCATTCTCACTCATGCGCTCTTGCACGCAGGTGTCCGAGAAAATCCCAAATTGCTGCGGCAGCGGCTTGCGGCTGGACCGAATACCGTGTGGAGATTGACGGCAGACAGTCACACGCATTATTAAAATCAAAACTCGGTCGATATATTAGCTTTAACGCGTGCTCATCAATTTGTATTTACTATATTATCAGTTGTGTAATATATATAGTCGTGTAATCTACATAAATATTTCATCATTCATTCATCATCATGTAAGTACAGTCTACCAAATATCACGTCACCGGGGTCTCAACAGGCCCAGGCCTTTACACAAGATAAATATTAAAGCGCAGTGGTATGCATGTATCTTTATTATTGTATTATTCTTGTATACTTTTAATATCCTAATATACTATGTATTATATAAATGAGAAAGCAAAGACGTACGGGATGATTATAAGTCAGTAAATTTATGGCTTTAAAATTTAGGTTTATGTAGATTTAAGAAACATATATATAAATTTACAATACCAGGTAATCTAACACGCTTTTGGCTATCACAGATATACTTACTGTGTTAAAGTGTATATCTGTGTTGGCTACTTTTGTAAAATACTGTCCTGTTTTACGTACCTTCCACTGTAATTTCAGTCATCTTAGTCATTTTGGTTTCTGTTGCGTTCTTCTTCTTGATTTCTGGTTCAATGGAGTCTGAAAAAACTATTAGACTTAATAAAACCACATTTTTTGTCACCATTTGTAATTTTTTATTTTATTCAGATGTATTTGCAACTTTTACATAGCAATTATCAAGCATCTAAGATTAATATTAAAGATTTTTGGTCAAGTTATCCGTGCAGGAACGGAGAAAGAATACAATTTCCTGCGGCCGGGCGGCCTGTCGTAAGAGGCGACAAAACAGCCCACGGCCAGGTGGTAGGGTATATGCTCGACTGGATGGCGACCGCCCTGGTCTAGAGTATGCCGCCATAACAACATTGTGTTGTGTTCCGGCATTAGTAACCAGGTTCCAGTCTCCCTTAAGAGATCAGCAGCGCATTTGTAGCACCTTTGGTGTTGCAAATGTCCATAGGCGATGGTATACCGCTTTCCATCCAGTGGGCCGTCTGCCTGTCTGCTGAACTCCTGCTATAAAAAAAAAACCACACAGGATAGAGAAAGATGACGTGTTCTATCTCGGAGGCTAAGACAAAAATATAAATTTTGGGTCACTGTTAATCAAAGCTAATCACTTCAATAATTGAAATCGAAGTATCTGTTTGTGATATATCGAAATATATGCCAAAGTTTAAATAAAAACTGTTATTTACACTATGCCTCATGATTGTTACTTCGTAAAATATCTAATATTTAAGAAATTCGACATAGTGCTAAGTTTGGTGATGAACATTAGTTTTATGTTGGGAATAAAATTAGTACTATTTTATGCCAAAAAATATAAGGCTTTCGTTCTAAGTAATACTTGTTAGAAATTTAGGGACTTTCATAAATCTATTACAATAATTCGACGACGACACCTGGACGTTCATACATAATATAGCTGGAAGCATACGAATGGAGGCTGACTTGTATGAATTTCAAGCCTATAATTGGCAAGACACCACACAGGATAGAGAAAGATGACGTGTTCTATCTCGGAGGCTACGACAAATATATAAATTTTGGGTCACTGAGCTAATCAAGTTAATTACTTCAACGGGTTTCAATGAACATTTTAAGGATTAAAACAAAAACTTTATCTTAAATCTGTATAAATGTCACATTTTGTTATCTTGTGAGGTTCACAAGATATGAATATACAAGTCCCAGTATCTCGCGGCGGAGATTGCTTTTGAAATACCTGTGTAATCGGCATCAGTCGTAGATTCAGGTGACTCTGTAACAGCAGTTGTGTCAGTTTCGCTTTCGCCGCTGCCTTCGAAGTCAGTAGTGCTACTGGAGTTCACGTTAATGTACTCGTCAGTTAAATCTGGAACGTAAGTATTTTACTCGATTTTCACGACATAAAGCTAATTTATATTTGTAGTGGTTATGACGAGAGTTATTTTGTGAAACTGGCGAGTTAAGTCTTTATCATCATCTGGACGGACCTTCTACTTAATCGTCAAGTTATTATTTAACTGAAAAAAATCTGTTTAAACCATGATGACGGCCTAACTCGCCGATTTTGTAAGTTAACTCGTTTCTTAACTAATGTAAATCGGGTATTCCAAATGTGTGAGAGTTTTAATATGTAGCTTATTTTATTGTGCATTTTATTATATGTATCAAAATCTTTTTTTTTTATTCAGTTGATTATTTAAACCTTTATCCTCTAAAGAAAACATTAAAATTTATGATATTACATAGTCAAATCTATACTTATAATATGGACGTGTGATTTCAAAATAAATGCCTAAATTTAAATACAATCCGTCAAAAAGAGTAAGTCAAGAAAACGAATAGAAACTAAGCCTCACGTAACCGAAGAGGTGGATAGAGCTAGTAAGGTTTTTTTTATTGCTGAAGTATTGTACAGCAGACAGGCTCATCAACTGATCGAATGAATGAATGAAAATAAAAAATGACAATACAATAAAACAAATGAAATAAAAGTAACTGTCCATGTGCTTGAAATTAAAAACATATATTTAGTCAGTTGTGAATAGTAGACTTATCATTATGGTCCGCATTAAATTGTATTATATTGTTTATAATTAATAAATTACCTTATATTTATTGATTAATAAACTAAATTATTGTACGAGTGTTGGTTTAGCAACTACCAACTTTTGTTGTCCTTCTTATACACCATCCATCCAAAGGTTGGAAATTGCCGTGGGAGATAAGACTGCCGATTGATTTTATGTAGCATTTTTGTACCATAAAGTAGGTATATTCTATTTCATTCTAAACTGCATTGCACACACACACACACACAAGTTATGTATAGAGTATTAGTTCGCGTCAAAAATAAATACTTTAGCATAGCTACAAATAGCTTGATTCTTTTTAACACATTCAGAAATTATGCACCTTTCTGAAGTTTTTCTGGTTAGGCCATACATTTTGTCGCGCGCTATACATGAATATTTTGAGAGTGCTATCAATGAATTACCTGAGCCAGATCCGATGTCCGTTGTAAGTGCTGTTGCTAAATCATCAAAATCGTGTTCTGTGAATCCCGAGCCCTCATCTGTAAAGAAAGAAAAATGATAAGATAAGAAAAATAATGTGAAAAAAACTATTAATTTTAATGTTTATTGGGTCTTTGGTGAAGCTTAAAAGGCAAATTGCTTAAAAAAGTTCACGTGGGACTTTTCCTTCTCTTTCTTTTATTGCCTGTTTCTGGCAAACAGACGGTCTGACCAATCGACAAAATGGTCACCTTCGTCTAGGTATGTCAGCAATATTTTTATCCGTGTAGGAAAGGAGAAAGGTAACCAAACAACCCACAGCTAAGTGGATGGTATTTGCCCGTCTGGATGGCTACCACCCTGGTCTTGAGTATGCTGCCATAACACAACCTTGAGTTGTGTTCCAGCATTAGTGCCAGGTTCCAGTCTCCCTTTAGAGAGCACCAGCACATTTGGTGTTATGAATGTTGTTGTGAACAGGTGGGTCATGTGCCGGTCTGAACTCGTGCAATAAAAAAATGATTGCCAACCCGTTGTAGGACGTGAAGAAATTTTATAAAGTTCTTCTTAAATAATACCAAGTAGCAGCTAGGAATAACAAGACGGGAAATTTCCTCATGATTTTTAATGTACGAGGAATATCGACTTGAATGTCCGAAATATTAGAGGATCAAACGTAGGAAACGCGCCTACGGTCTTGCTCAATACATTATCCGCTACGTAAGTTTTGTTCAAAACATTGTAGTACAAGTGTTTTATAAAACATTGTCACAATATGATAAATTTAAGATATTGTAAATAATTGCAATTTGCAAAGTTAATTTAGGAAACGAAACTAGTAAAATTCTCACCAGTAGACGAAGGACTGTCACTGAACATGAGATCAATCTGAAAAGAAACGTTAAAATTATTATTAAAACATAATATTATATATCCAAAAGTTGTGATAAATATGCAATTAACAATGTTACATTATTAGTAGTGCCATGGAAGAAGAACACGGGATGGTAAGCGATCAGTAGAAACGTAACTCTAAAACGACTCCCCCAACCGCACAAGACATGAAGAGTGTTAAAAGTCATATTTCTTTCAATTTATAGGATTTCATAGCGAAATAATAAAAATTTGAACGTATATCATTTGTATGAACCCTTCAAAATTCGTGGATGGCCACTTCCTCGTCAGATTTAAGTGTTGTCTATCCAACACTACTTTACATAGCGTTATATCCTTGTAAATATTTTTTTATTAAAAATTTAAATTTTTTTCCAAGTATCATTTCTATTGTTTTTGAATACCCCAATATCTTGAATACTGTACTTACGTGATCACTGGAATCCTCGTCAAGCCCTACTTCAGGATAGTCCTCTTCACACTCCTCTTCGCCATCCATCACTGGCGTCAACGAAGAGTCTACTGGTATCACCTCATCTATAAATGGAGTAAAACCAAAAGTTTACCAGTTAATCCTTTCGGTTCATTTAGCTCCCTTACGTATGACACTTCAATTAATGTCCGGAAAATTTTCAACATAAAAGTTTCATAATTATATACCACCATATTCGATACCATGTCATCATTGCATATATTACAAAAAGGTAAAAATATTTTTCTTTCTTTCATTTTTGATATGACATTATCATCATCTGTGGAGGCTTATCAATCTTTCCTTTTACTTAGTTTGTAATGTAGATGCTATTATTTTAGCTGTTAGGCCCCAAATGAAATAAAATAAAAATGAATCTTGCGTGACCAAAGGGCTGGCCAATATTTATGGCAACGGGTCAGCGTTGCCATACAACGGAGAAATGTGGCCAGCATTTTGGGAACGCTCCCCATCAGCAGCGATCTGAATCACATTTTTTATCTGCAAATATGTTTATAATACTTTTTATTATTTAGGTTTTTTATTTTATTTTATAGTGTAGTTTAATATTTAAGGTATACTAGTTCATAATTTTATTGTATTCAATGATTTAAATATATGTAAATAAAAAAATCATTGCATATTATTTATTACATGTAGATATGTTAGTTTCGAAGAAAAAGTTTCCGCAGGATATTTATTTCTAATTTGCACGTATGAAGACAGAGAGTGGGCTTCTTGTAGATTTTTTAACTCTATTCATACATTAAA
Organism: Dendrolimus kikuchii; assembly: GCA_019925095.2. Classification (NCBI taxonomy): domain Eukaryota; kingdom Metazoa; phylum Arthropoda; class Insecta; order Lepidoptera; family Lasiocampidae; genus Dendrolimus; species Dendrolimus kikuchii. The sequence goes on along the minus strand of CM034405.1, from coordinate 16,385,915 downwards.
TAAACTTTACCTTTATTACAGGGACCAGGATTGCAAGATTGAGTGGAGTCTAGAATTAAATGGATATCGCAATCCGTGGCAGATTTGCCTCCTTTCAGGCACATTACTCGACGGTACTGTTCACCACGTCCGCATTCTTTTGTACACTGCAAAACAAAATATGGAACATAATGCAATTTGTTACATATTATTTTTAAGCTTTGTGAAAAGTGAAATATGTGGAGTATATGATATACAATAAGCTCAAGTCTATGACTCAAAGACGAGATCTCGCTGCTACAACAAAATCACTTATGTCGAAACGCGTTTATGTGAATATACTGATCGATTAAAGCAATGTAAATACCTTATTAAATTAATATTGATGTTTATTAGTTAAATAAATAGTGTCAGGAGCCTTAAGAACAGACGAGTGTGCATGACAAGAGTTATGAATGTCAAAGAAGCAAGTGAGGTGTGTAAGAATGGGCCTAAATGGCGCTCTGTTGTTCGTGCCTACCCCGCAAGGGAACTGGCGTGAAGTTATGTATGTATGTATGTATGTATGTATTAGTTAAATAGCCGATAACTTTAGAGTTTTAATTTTGTGGGAAATTTTTGGTATCACACAAAAGGAAGGTTGGCCCTAAAAACAGAGTACTGTCTCATATAATTCTGGCATAGTGATAATCTGACTGTAAGCCTTGTTTGCTGCAAATGCAGCGTACAAATTCTCAAAATTTACTAGATTTCATTATTATTAAAGTAGTGTAAGTACCTAGTTATTTCTTCTAATGAAGAGTTTTTGCTTTTTAATTATTTCTTACCTCGGACCAGGGTCCGGCGTACCACTTGGACGGGCACTTCTCCTTAGGCACGGTACATGGCTTCGAGGTGTTATATTTGGGCTGGTCCTTGCAGAGCTCGTCCTCCACCTTCATGACGGATTCACCGTCAAAACGACCGCAGAACACCTTACGTGTCTGAACGCCTTCACCACAATCCACCGAACACTGCAAAGGTACGAATTTGTATTAAAATGAATTAACTTTTTTAAATCAAATAAACATTCATAATATGAATATTCAAATTATGGGCAAGATATCACGGACATTTCATTATTTATTGGGTAAATCATAATTAACACGCTTGAAACTCGGGTAGATGCCAGTAATGTGTATCACTTTTAACTAGGACCTAAAAGTCTCAGTTCGCTTGTTCAAGCGTCGGTCCCGTCAGTCCGCAACACAAACTCTCAGTGTGAAGAGCTCCAATAGTTCCATTACCCTAATTTTTAGAAAGACTCTATTTATTTGCAACATTATTTGTTGCCTTTGTGTGCGTGTCAGCGAAAATAATGACATAACGCTCACGCTCACATCGATTGGTTTTGTGTTTCAACTCTGAATGTAATTTTCTTGCAAAATGTCGTTTTAGGTATTACTACTCTAAGGGGTAAATAGTCGTAGATAGAACCCGCTGCTTAGGACTTCATTGGCATATCGAGTCTGATTCTCGAATTAGATGTACACTTTTACAGATACTTGCTTAATGACATCAGAACTTACAACACCGCAAATTATTTGGAATAAGATTTAATACTAATTAATTAGTTAGTCCGTTATACCAGCGTATCTGTACAATGTAACGGTTATGATGCATAGACTATAAATTTTTGAATAATAAAACACATTTTATATAAAAAAAGTTAATAAATGATAACTAAGAAATCTAAATAAAATACGTGTCTAAAGATGCAATTTTCATATTTGTTGCAAACCTAACTCGACAACACATTCCAACAATACAAGCCTAAATTAAGTATGAGACATCTTCTACTGGCATACCTTGCTCCACTGCGTAGCGTACCACTGTACTTCACAAGGTGGCAGTTTCTCCGCATCGCATGGCTCAGAAAGAACCGGTTGTGGATGATATGCGCAGAATTTATCGTCAACCACTTCATGATCTTTGGTCGCACATTCCGCAATTCTCGTTCGGTTCACCGACAGGCAATTGTCGCACTGGAACCAAATAAAATATATATATTTATACTAAAATCTGCACTACTTTCAATATCCACTGCTGATAGCCCAGTCACTACATTGTATATCCGTATTTCCGTGACATCGACTCTTGCAGTTTACGAATGCCAACCCATAGCTTTACTTCTTCATTCTTCTTCTCTCCAATGTTTATGCATTACGAAATAATTTGAAAAAAAATTGCATCTTCCCAGGGTGGGAGTTAATTCTACTTTCAACAATACATATTTTCTACTAGCGGTTTCCCAATACTTTAGGTAGTAGGTTTATGTTACATACATAAAAAAAATTAGGTGTTCTACATCTATACTTCTATACTTAATATATAAAGCTGAAGAGTTTGTTTGTTTGTTTGCTTGAACGCGCTAATCTCAGGAACTACTGGTCTGATTTGAAAAATTCTTTCAGTGTTAGATAGCCCATTTATCGAGGAAGGCTATAGGTTATATATCATCACGCTAAGACTATTAGGAGCGGAGCACCAATGAAGAATGTTTCAAAATCGGGGAGTTTTTTTAACTTACTTTTTTTAAACTATTCCACGCGGACGAAGTCGCGGGCAGAAGCTAGTAATTATATAAACCTTCAATAAAACTGATAGTGAAAATCGTTAGGGGATAGACAGACAGACAGATAAATGGGGAAAACAACTTTCTTTTAACTAAAACTAGTGTTTCTTGTTTGTTACTAAGTTCCCTTCTATAACAAAGAAACTAAGTCCATAAAATATAGTCTAGAAAACTGCCCAGCAAAACATAGAGATGGGTCGAAACCAACCTGATTGGAAGTAATACAAGGAATCATACGTTGCTTATGACAACAAAGGTATTTGTTAGTGAATTGTAAAAACGCGATTGCAGCGCCATCTTTTTCACTATTTTCGTTTACCCACGTAAACGATGGCATTTTTTATGATAAAAAGTATTCTAAGTTATCCCCCGGGATATAAGCTATAACGGGATATAACTCTATGTCGAGTTTCATTTAAACTCGTTCAGTAGTTTTCACGTGATGCTCTAACCGACAGACAGACAAAAATTCTAAAAATTGTATTTTCGGAATCTGCTAGTCCGTATTAGCGCCCCTGATTTTTTTCACATTTTTGAACGCATTGTACAACCTCGAACCATTTACAGACTTATTATAGTATAGATAGATTAGTAGTAGTATTGTTTTGGATGAAAAATGTAAAGGAACTTATCAAACTTACACCCTCCCAATCCGACAGCACCCAGTCAACGCCTTCACACGGCTCGAGCATACAAGATTGTTCGGATTCAGGCTTCTCCTCCTCGCAGTCTTCGTCGTCAAGAATTGTTTTTTTATTGTTCTCGTCCTTTTGGTAGCAAACCACTTGACGCCTTTGCTTGCCTTCGTCACATAGTTTATCACACTGAAAAATTTGTTAGAATACAATAATAGAAACATCCCAGTTCGGTGACTTATTTAGTGGTTTGCTTGCTATATAGTATTTATTTGAAACCACATTTGTGATAGTACATTTTGCTCAAAGTTTAGCATATAAATATAATGATATTTTCAGAAGTTTAAACAATTTCAAGATATAAATAATTTCAAGAATATAAGTAGAATTTAAGAAAAAAAGATTTCATGTCTTCTTATTTATCTTTGTCTGGTCTTGTCTCTAATAAATTATAATATCTACTCTCACCTACTTACCCCCTCCCAATTATAGAACGTTTAGAAATTCTTTTAATATGCTTTTTGTGCATTTTCCAGGTCAATTATCAATAAGCTACTAGTCTACACAGAGAGTACACGTCATGCAGTTTACACACTTACCGGTTTCCAAGATCCTATAAACCACGTAGGACACGGTGCGTCTACGTTGCACTCCTGGTACAACTCCGGCTTTGCTCCAAGAAGATCGAAACATTCCTTGTCGGCCACTATTGAGGGGAATCTGAAAGTTATGCTAAAGTTGCAGCAATTGATACATTCCTGAATTATCTAGACTGTGTTTCAAGTACTATCTTAAATTCTATATATAAAAAATTACTCTTGTAGACTAAAAGGAATCGCACAATTGCAGAGATTCAAATTAGCAACTGATTGAAGCAAGTTAAGAGAAAAAATTTCCAGGCATAACGGTGTTGAATAGATTAAAGTTGATGAAGCAAACTGTATGTGCCAAAATCATACCAAGTTCCATCGTTTCTCTCTCACTTTTTGGGAAACAGACGTGATATTACGTAAGAAAGAATATAACTATTAAATATAAGTTTAAAAGTTATGTATTTTTAAAAGTCGAGTGACGCAATTTGACAAATGAGATTTTTCTGTGCTGAAATACAATTCGACGCACCAGATATGGAGTGAATCATGTTAGATGGTAAATTCTCTTATGGGTAGCAGCCGAAACGATAAAAATTCGAACAGACCGAAGATAACCCTAAAGCTAGCAAAATTAGTCTTTAAAATAACTCTCTTTTCTTTCACCATATCCCAATTAATTGGGGTTGGCACAGTAAGTCTTTTCCTTCCACACTCCTCTATTCTGACATACATCTTCTGTCACACCACAAATCACTCCTTCACACAATCCATCAATCTTTTTTTTGGTCTACCTTTACATCTGTGCCCATCTATCTTGTAGTTTAACATTCTTTTCGTCACGTGACTTTCATCCCTCCTCATTATATGCCCACACCAACTTAGTCTTCTTCCTCTCAATTTTTCAGTCACGGGTGCAACTTTCAAAGTCCTTAAAATATACTTATCTATTAATGTACTTAATAGGTGTAAACCAGCCTTAGTGCTGAATGAGAAGAGCGAAGAACCGTGGCGTAAATCTAGAGCGGCCTACATCCATCATGTGGATCTCGATTGCCTGAGGAGATACATTATGTATAATATTAAACCTGTACATTAAGTTAACTCTAAAATTATTTACCCATTAGTGATGACCTTTTCGCAGTGAACTTCTCTTGATTTGGTACCACCCTTGCCACACTTCTTGGAGCATTCTCCCCAAGGACTCGCCACCCATTGCGGAGAACAGGCCTGCGTGCTGCAAGCCTGGCTTGTGGGAGGTTTTAGACCCTCGTCACATAAGCTGTCGTCTACCACGTTCAGTTCTTCGCGAGAACGACAACTCACGTTTCGGGTTTGAGTACCTGCAATGTTTATTTTTTTTAAGTACACAAATAATTATTTCTTTATTCTTATAAATATACTAGCTGTACCAACATGCGCTGCAATGTCACGTAAAGTAAAAATAATGCCAGAAACCCTAGCGGGCGTCCTCAGGACATTCTACCAAAGTTTCATCACAATTTGATAAATAGTTTAGGAACGCATAGAGGAAAAACATAGAAACTTTTATTTATATAGATTTACATCTATATTGTCTTAAAACTATTTCACGCGGACGAAGTCGCGGGCAGAAACTAGTACTATATATATATATATATATATATATATATATATATATATATATATATATATATATATATATATATATTAATATATATATATATATATATATATATATATATATATATATATATATATATATAGAAATTTATTTATACATATAAATATTAATTAAAAATCAAAAATATCCTATAAATAAACCTAACTTAAAAATATATATACAATAGTAAAAAAACTAAAATTAAAATAAAACCTATATTAAAGCCCGTCCAGCCCCACCAGACCACTGTCGCTGGGCATTGTACCTAGAAGGCTGGCAGTATTACCTCGCTGTATACAAAGGCTAATCCTTTGAGCGAGGTAAGCTCCAGCTTCTTAAAACTATTTTACATATTATACTGATACCCATTAGATAGTATAATCAATAGTATATTTTTAACAGTGATTTGAAAAGACTAAAACAACCACTCACTTTAATTAAAAATAATGAAGAATTATAATATTTTCTTAAGTTTTCGCTACTAGTATAGTATATATATAGATATATAGTATGGTCAAAACGTGGGAATAATAAAAAGCAAATAAATTTTTGCGCTTAAAACCGTTAAAACGTAGTTTTGTTATAATTAAGAATAATTTTGAAATTATACAAGCGTCTTCAGATTTCACTCAATAAGAAAAAGCTTTGCTTATAATGCTGATATTTGATTGATATTGAATCAATTTGGTTGAAAGGCACCGAACTATAAGGACACGACAGTTTTCAATTCCATCGAATAATTCAAGTTTATATTTAAATACATCACTTTGGTTGATTAATCCAAATTGAAAGACATAAACTGTCTAGTATCAGCTTAACCTTTACTTAAAGTAACACACACACAGACACACACAGAGGTCACAATAATCGGTTCGTTACTAAAAGAATCAAAAAAATATCAAACTAAACAAATTCACACTTATTTATATGCACTATCCGTGCAGGAACGGAGTAAGAATACAATTTCCTGGGGCCGGGCGGCCTGTCGTAAGAGGCGACTTAACAACCCACAGCCAGGTGGTAGGGCATTTGCCCGACTGGATGGCTACCACCCCTGGTCTAAAGTATGTCGCCATAACAACCTTGAGTTGTGTTCCGGCATTAGTGACCAGGTTCCAGTTTCCCTTAAGAGAGCAGCAGCGCATTTGTAGCAACTTTGGTGTTGCAAATGTCCATAGGCGATGGTAACCGCTTTCCATCAAGTGGACCGTCTGCCTGTCTGCTGATCTCCTGCAATAAAAAAAATCATCTTATGAATGGATGAAAAGCGGCTTTCTTGACATAGAGGTCAATTTATGTAGAGTTAAATTAAGATAAAAATTAGAAGGATTTTTATTATTTTTATTGCAGTATAGGTTCGCGTTTGACCACAATCTTGCCCTATGTGGAGCGAATATATGGTCTACGATGGAGCACGCTTACCTAGAAAGTACCTATTCACACGAGACTTGAAGACACCCAGAAAGACACACTTCTGCAATGAGTTCCATTCCTTTGCGGTGCGTATGATGAAGCTAGATGCAAAGCGCTTCGTTCTAATAGGTGGAATATCCACCATATATCGACGCCGCATGCCGGTTCGTCTGGTTGTCCGATGATGCAAGGGAAATGGCGGGACCAGAAGCTCAGCTCAGCTGCACAGTCTCCAAAGTGAATTCGATAGAACACCGATAAGCTGGCAACCCTGCGTCGATGTTCGAGACTTTGCGTTTTGTCATCGAAAAGCTGGTCGTTGCCAACCAGCCTCCTGGCTCTCCGCTCAACCGATTCTAGTGCTTCGAGTTGATATTTGGCTGAGCCGTCCTAAAGGTGCGAGCAGTAATCCATATATGCTCGTACTTGTGTTTTGTACAACACTAGCAGCCGATGTGAAGTACCGTCTCAACTTCGAGACTATGCCCAGCTTTTTTGCCACAGTTTGTGCTATACACTCGATGTTTGAGCCAAAGTTGAGAGTCGATGTTAAGGAAACGCCAAGAAGTTGAAGTTCATCGGTTATCGAAACGGGTACTCCTAGGAAAGTAGGAGTTAGTTCGAAAGAACTCCTTTTCGCAGTAAAAAGACACGCCTGGGTCTTAGAGGCATTGAACGTAACTAAGTTAGCTTTTCCCTAGTCGGAGACTGCCTTTAAAATTACATTCAATGGCTTTACCATTGCTTTCCTAAGTGTATGGATTTCGACTCTAGTGGCTCACGCGGTGGATGTGAATCTACCTATCTACCTCTGTATATCTATCTACTATGTAGAAGTACTTTACCTCCACCGCAGGACACACTGCAGGGCGTAAACTCTTCATGCACCCAGTTGTACTGCTGTGTTGGTCGTGGGGCCAATGTTCTGGGTAAACTGTACTCGTATTCAATACCTACATTGTCGTCTTGAAGTAGGAGCTGCGAAAAAAGAATTTAATTAAAACGATCCTTAACTTTAGTACTAAGACAGGTGAAAATTTGAGTCTTAGGTCCAGAGGTGTAGAAATTAACTGGAACTAATAAGTAAGGTGCCTTATTTATACAAAACGTGAAGAAGTTTGAAGACAACTCACAGAAAGGTACAAAGGCTCGTTGATAGGTCCTGAACATCTAAGTTTATCCGGAGCGGGGAATCCCTGTTGGCTGCGCTCGTAATACCAGATTGCGCCAGCAATGACGATACTGCGCGGGAAGTCGATGTGATAATCCCCGTTGAGATAGTATGTGCCGTTCTTGGCTCGAAGTGCTACAAGGTATACATTATTTTTAGAACCCTTAAATTACTGTACTGACGACTATAGGAAATCTACAAGAACATATGTTATTTAATTGATCTTTAAATATGAAGCTACACTTGAAATAGTAATTGCTATAAAACTGCTGTCTGTAATGTACTCAGAAATAACAATTCAAAATCATTTATTCAATACTTAAATGTACGTACGTATATTTTATGTAAATAAAATATAATTATCTATTAACCCATTTTAGAGTAAATCATGTCATTTGATAGAAAAAGAAGAAGAAGAGAATATTATAATTATTAAGTATTTCTTGTATTCACACACATAAATTATAAATGCTGTATGCTCAATATTCTTAATTGGCCTTCGGGGCAGATATAAATCAGCGATCGATCATATTTCCCCCCATATTTCATGTAACGACGTACTTACCTAGATAATTATTTGATGCACGGATTTCGCTTATAATAATCGTCGTTGCTCCTTCAGGCAGCAGTAACATGTCGTTGTATCCTGAATTAACAATAAAGTTTATAAAAACATAATTCAACATAATCATAAATTTCAAGTGATCAACGTGCAAAAATCATGTTATGAAGGAACAAACAAATTCACTTTCATTTTAGACATATTTGTCTGCAGATATCACATAATTGGTGGTCACACATTCAGGGCGTTCCATTAGTAGCTCACAACGCCCAAAATGCTCAGTTAGCCGTTCCACAAGGCGACCGCGGTCGTTGTGGTTGTGGCGTAAACGTTACTAATGACGTCATCATTTTCAATCACACAACGTTCACTACGACCAATGTCAAGAGGTGGGTCGAATAGCCTTTCCACTTGGGTTTACGATTATAACGCCGGCAAACAAGTGGAACGGAAAAAATCGCGGTCGTGAACGTGGTCGTTGTGAGTCCCTAATGGAACATATAGCCTATGAAATATATTGACAATATGTTAAAATCACAATTCGTACCTTTGACAAGGTCTTGCGTATCAAGAAGTCCGCTTAGCGTGTGACAGTTAGCACCGTTTCCTCTACACTGTCGACATTTGTCTTCTTTAGCTGAGGATCCCAGCATCATGTCACAGCCCACTGGTTGACAGATCCCGTTCACGCAAACGTCAAAGGATTCGTCGTTACACCTCGTGCCATCGACTACTGCTGTCTTTTGCCTATAGTAGAATCTTTCGCCATGAGGCATGCAGTTCAATTCGCAAGGGTTTGGTGCTCTTGTATACGGCACCCATCTGTAAGGACAGTTGTTGTCATTTCACAAATATCCTCCATTAAATATCATGCCTTTATTAGGTATAATCAGCTCATATACCTGTCACTGATGGGCTGAACCTTTACCATTTGATAAGAATGGAGGGTATTGCTGCCACGCTTTTTGAGGCACAATAAAACATTCACAAAAAAGTTGGGAACAATCCGTCTTTAGGTCTTATAGCCGATAAACATCTCACTTTTGGGCTCGGAATTTTCTATTTTTAGGGGAATAGACACGATGTTTTTCTTCACTGACATCAAGTGGTATTGGTATTGTCTTTAAGTTAATTTATAATTTAGGTCGAAAAAATTGCCTCATCTTTGCATGCTTCCAAGCCAGAATTCGAATCCACATTATTAGAACGAGGCGTAGATGCGTCAGCCATTTAGCTACCAGGACTTAATCAGCTTAATAACAATAAATTGTTCTGTAGTACTAGTAGAATAAAAACTGTAATACTTACTTATACTTAATCCCTCTGAAGGAGACATCGTTGTACTCTGCGCACTGCTGCGCTCTGAAGTCCTCGCTGTCAGGGCAGTCCTGAGTCTGGCAGGAGAAATATTTAGTGTCACCGCCGGTACACGCTGGCCGGTCGTCTGGTCTAAAAACAATTTATTTTTTATGAAATAAGATGCACAAGCATGATGAGGCACAAGCATGCAAAATCTTTAACTTAGTCATGAAACCTAGGCCACAAGACAAGCAGCATAACTGTCCATTCATGCGTTGAGTCACGCATTATAGATCTGGTTTCCAAAGTCAAGATCTTCGGTAAGAAAAGATTCAAGTGGGGATCGCCCTGCCGAGCAAGTTCCTCCCACTTGTGATTAAGATACTCTTCAAGAATATTATCTCTTACCCCATTTGTAAACATATCCTCTTCTGGCTGGCAACCCCTCCCCCGCAAGTACGGGAGCATGGTGATACCTCTCCCCATTCTCCCCAACCGGCGCCTTCACCTCCCGGAATTACGTATGATGCGGATAAATACAACCCTGCGCCTTGTCTTCTGTGTCTACTTCGGTGACCTGCTACCTGTTCGAAAAAAATAGTTTAATTAAATATTTTATATTGGTTTTCTTTTCCACTAGGGTAATTTTAGATAGTTTACTTGTTAAATTATTTTACTGTGTAAAGGCAGCATTTGAAAGACGCTCGGCGACAGGCGACAGGCAACAGCGATATGAGACAGCAGCTGTTATTCACAATGAGTTCTCAATATAAACAATTGAATCTATTTCTCTACAATTGAATATTTGACCAACACAAAAGAATGTGGTATGTCTCGTGATGTTCTGTCTCATATCGCAGTCAATGTCACGGTCGTGTAAATACCTACCTCAAATGGTACCCTGACGATGGACACTTGTACTACATTGCCTATTTGGCTTATAGCATGGGCATGCGAGTGAATTTAAATAGCTATTATATAGATAGAGATCCCAGTCACCTCAGACTTACGTGATTTCAGGAAAGATGAAATTTTTAGGATCGGTAGTTTAATATAAAGTTAGAAAGGAATGGATACTCGCTAAGCTGAAAGCGGGGCCGTTTTTCAGGTAGCAGGTATCAAAGGTGGAAAAAAAACGTGCTAACTTACGTCAAAGTAGCAAGGCTAGTTTTTAAATGTGTCATATATGATAGTGTTATAAACAAAGATATACAGTTGCCAGACGCTTCCTGTGGGCCATAAGTGTTGACAGACACTTTAAAAAAAATGTTTTAACTTACGTCATTTTAGGAAGGCTGAATTTTATATATATTATCAAGTATAATATTTTCAAATATTTTCCAATGAGCCAGACAAATCTGACGAGCCAAACATCTTCCCAGACTCGTTAAGAGTTCCGCTGTGCGAGAGCATTATTCAAGTCAATGCAATATTATTTATATATAAACTAGCGGTCCCGGCAGACGTTGTCCTGTTCTGAAAAAATAAAATTCTAGGACCCAGTCCCAGCGCCACCTACCGGTTTCAATTTTTTAATTTAATTTAAACCATCCGGGAACCCACTCAAACACACATTTTTTTTTACCAAAATCCGCTCCAGGTGATTTGGAGGATTCTAGAACCCGATCTCAGTGCCACCTACCGGTTCTAATTGTGAATCTAAACCATCCGGGAACCCACTCAAACACACAAAAACAAAATCACCAAAATCGGTCCAGGTGATTAGGAGGATTCTAGAACCCGATCTCAGCGCCATCTACCGGTTCCAATGAGATAAAAAGTATCCTATGTCCGTCTCCGGGGTCTAAGCTACCTCCCCGCCAATTTTCAGCCAAATCGGTATAGCCGTTCTTGAGTTATAAAAAGTGTAACTAACACGATTTTCTTATATATATAGTATATATACTAGCTGTGCCTGCGACGTGGTCCGCGTGGAATTTGTTTTCAAAACTCCCCGATTTTGAAACATTCTTAATTGGTTCTCCGCTCCTATTGGTCTTAGCGTGATAATATATAGCCTATAGACTTTCTCGATAAATGGGCTATGTAACACTGAAAGAATTTTTCAAATCAGACTAGTAGCTCCTGAGATTACAGCGTTCAATCCAACAAACAAACTCTTCAGCTTTATATATTAGTATAAGATTCACATGTCAGAGTGCATCTCACTTGTACTTATACGCTTGAATAATGCTCTAATGCTCTCGCGCTTCCTCACACAGCGGAACTCTTAACGAGTCTGGGAAGATGTTTGGCTCGTCAGATTTGTCTGGCTCATTGGAAAATATTTTAAAATATTATACTTGATAATATATATAAAATTCAGCCTTCCTAAAATGATGTAAGTTCCCATTTTTTTTTAAAGTGTCTGTCAAAAGTTATGGCCCCACAGGAAGTGTCTGGCAACTATATATTTTCGTTTATAACAATATCATATATGACATATGTAAAAACTAGCTTTGCTACTTTGACGTAACTTTGCATGGTTATTTTCCACCTTTAATTCCTGCTACCTGAAAAACGGACCCGCTTTCAGCTTAGCAAGTATCCATTCCTTTCTAAGTTTATGTTAAACTACCGATCCTGAAAATGTTATCTTTCCTAAAATCACGTAAGTCTGGGGTGACGGGGATCTCAATCTAATAGTATTTAGTGAAGTGAAATATCAAATCATTTACAAACAAACGGACTAACGGTCCATTTCACCAGATCTTCACAAGAAATTTACTTTCAAACCTTAATTATGTTTTATTTGTTAAGTATCTATTTGGTCTATCTATACAATTTAAAGCACATTACATCCGTAGCAACTTTCGAGTGATGCCTTAACGAGTTATTTATCGTAATAATATTTATTCTAAAAGCTTTCGTTTTCTCGCGGCGTACGTGTTTGATTTATGATTAGGCGTTTTACATAAAGAAGAACGTGAAGCATTGTGAAATGTAAGAATACATGATATAGGTGATAGGTATTTTTTTTCAATTTAAAGCCATTTATATGTTGAGCACATTTCACAAAGACTCTCTAACCACTTTTAAACCTTCAGTTAACATGAATGGTGACCACAATCTAACCAGATGTTAACCTATGATGAAGCATGCTCATCTAGAAGGTAACAGTTAACAAGCACATTATCATTAACAATAAGTTACAAATCAAAATCATATATTTAATCTCTATATACACCGACCGTCTCCGGTTAGAACCGTCATGAACCAGGGTAAACAATACTAGAGCAAATCCACAATTACCGACTGCGCATGCGCATTATAGTCAATGATTACTGAATTATTTATCATATGATTGTAGGCAAAATATTGCGCTCAAAAAGGAAATTAATTTTTTTTACATCTTTAATACAGGTCAATATTGTTAGATATTACACGGATACAAACATCTATAGCATTAACACAAAACCCAAAGATTTCCAATGCTATGTGTATGTAAATCAATTGTATATTTTATTCAGATAAGCAAAACAATTTAATAAACCAGTTCTAAAATTTTATGGTGTGCATAATTAAAGTCGCAGCATTCACTTATATTTATCTACTTACTACAATACTTTAAGAATTACATTTCAATAATATATAGAATGTACTTCACAATATCTATATTCCGTTAAAACGTTTTAAAACAGTGTGTCGTGTGCAGCTAGAATAATTGTTAGTCGCTTCAAGAGTCAAAGTAATGCGTATAATTACGACGAAATCATGTCATTCAAAAAAGTTGTCGTACACTTCTCATAATTACACAGTGGCGACAACGCATGGAATACCTACTTATGCATAACGGGTTAACGGGTCGCTTGCAAATCTTACCGTTTGTAACAAGCCTTACGAGTGTGGAAGTAGATTCAAGGCCAACAAGTGTCTTTCTTGATTCAAAAAGTTTTGCTTTATATCTCTAATTGGAAATATTTTCAACAGTTTTTCTTCTTCATTTTATGAAGGTCGTCTGTGATCTTCGTAAGATCGCTGAAAAGTGCTATATGAGGAAAGCAGAAATTACATAGTGGTACATACGTAGGGAGGCCTACGTGAGGTAGTGAACTGAAACTAGAAGACGACAGCAGCGTATTATCCTATAATTTTCTTGTAAATTAATAATGTATACATTTCGTATTCAGTATGCACCCAAGAAACGATAAAAAAAAGTTTACAATGTAAGCTTTATAACACTTTAGGAACGCTCCGCTGGGGGCTTAAATATCATAGTACCTACCTCGTTAGCTTACACTTTTACTGATAAGCAATGGGGGGTCGTAAAGGTTGTTTGGTATTAAATAAACATTAAACAAACTCCTTATGTTATTAAACAAGTTTGTATTGGGCGGTTTAAAATGTAACTCAACTTATCGTAAGATAGATTATTAAAAATATAAATTATAAATTCATTAAATACTTTTGTAAAAAAAATATTTATCTATAGTTTTCTCCGCTGCTACATCGCGAGTTAAACCCTAAGAAGTAGCTCTATTTCACTTACATAAAAACTTAATAAAGTTTTTTATATAGATAAACTTTCAGAGGAAAGTTATCTCACTGATGGTGAAACCCGTCTAAAAATCCTTGGCCAGACAGGACAGACGCAGGAAAGCAACTTTGTTTCATACTATGTAAAGACTATCATGTGTCAGTGAAACTTCATTCGTGTTGTTACATCGACATAAATACAGCGTGTTCCATTAGTAGCTCACAACGCCCAAAACGCTCCGTTAGCCGTTCCACAAGGCGACCGCAGTCATTGTGGTCGTGACGAAAACGTCACTAATAACGTCATCTTTGTCGATTACACAACGCTCACAACGACCCATGTCAAGAGGTGGGTCGAATAGCCGTTCCACTTGGGTTTACGATTGTAACGCCGACAAGTAAGTGGAACGGGAAAATCGCGTTCGTGAACGTGGTCGTTGTGAGACCCTAATGGTATGTAGCCATAATATATATATATCTTAAAGCATAGCAAAGACGTCATTTAAAAAAACGCGACGTCAATTATATGGATAAAAAGTATCCTAAGAACTAATCCGGGCGATAAGCTATCTCTGTGTCGAGTTCTATTTAAATCCGTTCAGTAGTTCTTACATGATGCTTCAAGAGTCAGACAGATAAAGGTTTAAAAGTTGTATTTATCGATTATACTGGTCCGAATTAGCCCCTTAACTTTTTCAAGTTCTCAACAAAAACATCCGATATTATTTGAGTATATTGAGATTGAAAATTGATTAAAATCTGTCGAAGGACAATATTCAAAACTTTGATGTAGTGTTACAGTTATTTAGTTGCATAGTTGTTCTTGTCATGTTTCTTTTTAAAGTTAATAATTAATTTTGTTATGTTCCCTCTTATTTCTAAACGATACAATCGGCCATTTCCTTAAATGAATAATAATGTTATATTTTTATTTATTCTGTGATTAGCGTCTGTTTTGCATAGAGTAGTTCTTTATAATTTAACATAATTTTATGTAATAATATTTATCTCTAATATGATGTGATAAAAAAAAACGTCTGGTCGATACAACAAGAGACCGGAAGGCTGTTGGAGCTTACCTCGCTCAAAGGATTAGCCTCTGTATCCAGCGAGGTAATGCTGCCAGCCTTCTAGGTACAATGCCCAGCGACAGTGGTCTGGTGGGGCTGGACGGGCTTTGATACAGGTTTTTTTATTTTTATTTTTAAGCTTGGTTTATTTATAGGATTGTCTTACTATTTATTACTTAGTTTATTTTTGTATTTAATCTTATTTTTAAGTTAGTTTAGCTTTTTTCAATATGTGGTAATTGTGTAGATTATAATTCAAAATCTCTCAATTGTATATATATAGACGGTATTCACTATATTTTATTTTCATGTTGGCAAACGCGATAGATTTAGACTGTGTTCGATTTATTTTATTACATGTAAAACTTTAAGTATAATATTTTATATAATATCTTAAATAAAACATTATCTAAAATTCCCAAACAATAATGTATTAAATTCTTGTCATTCATAACCTTTTTAATTAAAATAGTTTATCAATGACTTCGATCCACTATCGGTTATGCTAATTTCCTAAGTTTCTTATACTGTAAAATTGTTGGAGGGATGGCGAGGTGTTCTAAAAATGTTTGTGTAGAGGCAGTGTATGAAATATGTTAAAACTGGTTCTCTGATTATAAATATACTGACCAGCTTCTGTTCTTTTATTCTCATAAACCCTTCTGAGCTGTTGCAAGTATTACAGTAGTGTACACGAAATATCTAAATCGATTCCATATATACGCTCATAAAAGTATCAAGTCCATGTGACTCGTTTTACTGTCTCACGCTGTGTCGTACACGGGTACCATAATCATCGACAGATCGCATTAACTTTTATCGATATATTTACTGACATGTCGATATTCGAAATAAATAATCTCGACAAGGGTTGAACGAGTCTTGTCTGCAACTGGATGGGCTTTTTACGACGTTACCAAAATAAAGGAATGATAAGTTTATGAGTTATTTTTATAATTCTTTTACAGTAGCTCAGTTTCTCGTGTATTATTACATACACTTGCTATGAGATATCATGAGTAAAGATTTTTATATTTACACGTTGTTATACGTCACATTTATATACAATATGTTTCTATACCAATAGATAAACTGAAATGTTTATCTGTATTTTCAAAATTATTGTCAAAATTTAAGTGAATACCGCTATTTAAACAATACCTAATCGTAAATGTGCATGATTTATTGGTGCAGTAGTAAATTATAAAGTTTTGACAGTTATTTTAAGTTATAATTACATCTTAAAACAAAATTTGGACTTTTGTAGTCAAAGACATAAATAGTTATTACTAAATATGTTATTATTATTAAACGATAGCCCAGAATACATTCTAGAAAATTATGTGCAATAATATGACTGACTGACTTTACTTGGATGTTGGAACGAGTTTGTTTCATCTTCACGGCCCTGTAAATGTATCGAATGTTGGATGAAGGAGGCACATGTATTTTAAAAGAAATACAAGACATATCAGTTATAATCAATATCATCAATAACAGGGGTTTGAATCCTAGGCGGAGAACACACACCCCACTGGCAGTTTGTCTGACCTAATGTATTTTTTTTGTTTGATAAAGGCTGGAACTGAAAATCAGCGTGCGTCTTGTGGCAGCAAAATAAATTGCCGTATGTATTCCTGCGCTAAATTTACAAGGTATCTATCTGTATACGTGAAGCAAAAATTTTGTACCCATTTTTACGAAAATCGCGCGGACGGAGGAGTAAAAAATTTCACACACTTATAGTTTACGTAGAGAAGAAGCGACGAATGCTATTTTTTCTTAATTATGCAAAGAAAATACATTAAAGCAATAAAACAAACATTACACATACTACCCTGTATTTGACACACACACTCAAATATAGGTATATATACTCTTTTGCTTATTGTTCAAGTCAAATTAACAGTGTAGCCTTGGCGAAATCTGTGATTGTTTTTTTTTTATTATTATTAACATATCTACGGACTCGACTTCCGTATCCTTTTTTACTACTTAATTTCTATGAAAATTTTTAGAGTCCATACACGCTTATTATTTATTTTTGTTTCCGTGTGACATTAATTTAGTGATTTATATGTTATGATGTACCTTAAGATTAACTTATTATATTAATTTAACCTATTTTTAATACTAAACTTATACTAATGTAGAGTGTATCTGTTACATGCTGGAATCTGTGATTGTAGAAGTATAGTCTTTGACATTAATTATTATGGTCGAATTTGGAGCACGGGCGACCACTAGTTGTTATTGAATAGTATTTTATTTGCTGTGTGTAGATTAGTGTCTGTGTGTACATTTCTTTGTTCTTTCTATATTATCACAATTACTACTTTTTTTTAAAATTATTAATAAGTCATAAATATGTCACTGCTGGGCTCGGGCTTTCCCTTTTTAAGGAGGGTACAGTATTCCCATTACGCTGGTCCAGGTGGATTCAATATTCATTTTAGGTTTTTCAGATATGCTAGCTATACTTTTCGATTTCATATAATAGGGAAGCAAATACTTGTAGTCTGATATTGTTATGAACATTGACTACGAAAATAAAATTTATTGAGACGATAAATCCACCATTCAATTAATAATGATTAGCTTTATAAGCGTAACTTTTCAATTTGGCGAAATTGACAGGCGTCTATAAAACAAATGTAACAGACCGAGATAGACCGCTAAATTGCCTGAACTGATTTCGATGCGATTTTTATTCGCGAAAACATTCATCATCGGCTTATTTGTTTCAATAGCGATCATTTAATAAACCAATAAATAATTTCGAGGTCAATAGAATTTTACTAGCTTTTTGTTGCATAACGTCGTTGTTGTAGTTTCGCACTGGAGTCGATTGTCTATTTAAATTCAAAAGTTTTTAACTTTGAAGATTGAAACTCTGTTCAAGAGATGTTAAAGAAACAAAATGGAAATTTGACAAAGTTACAAAGTGAAAATCTGATAAAATTACAAAATGGAAATCTGATAAAATTACAAAATGGAAATCTGTCAAAGTTACAAAACAAAAATGTGCTAAAGTTACAAAATGGAATTTTGACAAAGTTAAAAATGGAAATTTGACAAATTACAAAATGGAAATCTGTCAAAGTTAAAAAATGGAAGTTTCGCAAAATCGGAATCCTTTTAAAATCGTGATAGATACCCATCTGTGATTGTATGTCATAGTAATTTTCTTCAGAATATACTGGATATACAATAAACTAACAGGTGACTTATTCAAGTGACTTCCGAGGCCAAATCTTAAACTACATATATTTATGGAATATCAAAAAATACTCGAAAGAGTCTCGAAGCCGATTTTAATTTAATGAAAACTAAACCGAAACCATTAAATTTTTGAAAAATCGATTACCATAGTCAGGAATTGAATCGACAGTTTATGAAAAAAAAAACTGTATTATGCCAATTCATAGCGCAGCTTGTAAGGATCATTCGTGGATACACAATGATATAGTGAAGTCACGCAAAAATTTAAAGTTAGGGACAGCTCTCATACATAATATCATATGTAGGTATAATGCAACAAAAAAGCATTTTTCGCTTTTCTGAAAATCAAAGTCAAAGTAATTTATGTTGTGTATACAGGTTTGAATGTACATACATACATACATAACTTCACGCCAGTTCCCTTGCGGGGTAGGCACGAACAACAGAACGCCATTCAGGCTTATTCTTACACACCTCACTTGCTTCTTTGACATTCATAACTCTTGTCATGCACGCTCGTCTGTTCTTAAGGCTCCTGACATCACCTTCTGCTAGTACACGATCAATTTGATCATGGAAGGTGTGTCGTGGCCTTCCACGACTTCTGCATCCATCCACTTTTGCATTGTATATCTGTTTAGTCTTTCTTTCATCCTGCATTCTTTCCACATGCCCGAACCACCGGAGCATTCCTTTCCTTAAATTCACCCCGACACTCTTTCAGGCCAACTCTCTTTCTTACTTCGGTATTACGAACGCGGTCCGCGAGCGTCACTCCGCAGATTTTGCGCAGTGCTCGCATCTCGACCGCGTTTACTCTACTTTCATGCTCTCTCTTCCATACCCAACTCTCGCTTCCATACGTGAGCGTAGGTACCAGCACCGCGTTGTGTATGGCAAGCTGGGCCTTCTGGCTGCGGTTCTTAGCGCCTAGAAGTTTACCTAACGCTCCATTCACACTATATGAATATGATCACAGGTTTGAATATGATGTCCATAATTATAACAATTTAGGTATCACTGTATCCTGCCACATATGTAGCTTACAAAATAATTGGATTTAAAACTACTAATGTCTAGAAACAAATTAATATACAATTTGCAATAATAATGATTAACAATAATTAGGATTCTTCATGTCACAAAATCTTGTCAAAAATCAGAAAAATTATTATTTGGATTGACATAAAATATCTTAATATACGTAAATATGAAGCTAAGCTTACGTTATGTGAATAGTGATGTCTTGAGGCTGTCCATGTTATGCAGTGACTTAAAACGATTGCTGCTAGTAACAGCGATCTGAAACAAAAAATAATTTTTAATTAGAACGGTATATAGAATCCTTTACGTATTTTTTTTTGTGTGGTAGACCCATGCTGGAATCACTGTCTTGATTACCGTTTTTAGGGCCGATAGTATCACACCGTGTGATACCACCCTCTCACAGAATATCGGCGTAAAACGGTGAGCCTTGAGTTCATCATGTTTCGTGTGATGAGCGAGAGTTCCGAAACATGTATCTAGACAGTATTAAGAAGGTTGTAAAAATTATAATACAGCAGCAATCAAGGTTGTATTAGAATGTATGTACCTGTGGAAGTTTTTGAAAAGATTGAATAAAGTAAAAAAGTAATAAAGAGGGATAGAAAGGAAAGAAAAGAAAAATATAATTTAATACCCGATGGAATGTCTTTGGTGCCCTGGAGGATGGGTCGCCGTTTAGTATGGGATGCATCTTGCATCTATACTCTGGCGGCGTCCCATCTTACAGCCACTAGCATGTCTGCTGGTACAGTTGGTGCACAACAGGAGGCTCTAAAATGCCGCAAATAGTCTGCCATCGGAAATGGTTACATATTTGCGGCTTTTGGGGTCGAGACCCTGGGACTATGGGGGTCTGAGGCGCACAAACTTTATCGAGACATAGTGAAACGTCTGGTAGACGTCTCACGTGACCAAGACTGGTCTATACCTCGGACAATGCATTAGCGTTGCGTTACAGCGAGGTAATGTAGCCAGTCTTTTGGGCACGTTTCCAACTGACAGCGGTCTGGCACTAGATTTTATAGTTTAATTTTAATTTGTATATATAATTTTATTTAATTAGGAAATTATAAAAATGTATGTGTCATTTTATTTAAATAAAAAACAACAACCCCTATTCCGATCTCATATTCCATCCTTTCTATCCCATTCCTGCTGCCCGCTTCCTGTATCTTATCGTACTATCCGATCCCCTTTATTCCCTCCTACTGGCTGGCAATACGTTGGGTTTGCAATTGGTGTTGCAAACGCCTATAGGCGACGACAGCCACTGTCCATGAGCTGGGCCGTCTAAAAGAAGCACACCACGACTAGAAATATGCGATTCACTAACAATAACACTTGTCTCAAGTGTAGCAGGGACATAAAATATGTGGAAGATGTCGCGAGTAGCAACTAGTAAAGAAGTAATATAATTATCGTGACGTATCAACAAATTAAACCGCGCAACGGTATGTAAATAAAAGTCCGATGGTACCAGGAGACTAGAATTGATTGGAGATAGAGGACTCAAGCGGGTAACTGTACCGGCTCCGTTGATAACATCTCGGAAATAAGATGGTGTGGTTTAAAGGAGTTTGGCGATTTCTTGCCAGGCTTGTTGCGGATAAATTCTTCTTGTGTCCCTTTTCTCTTAACACATTTACACTGATTTATCTGTCTGTACTTTTCATTCTTGCGGTTTAGGCGTTTAGACTTTGTACTATTGTTGTTGTTCGTGCCTATCCCGCAAGGGAACTGGCGTGAAGTTATGTATACATACGTATGTATGTACTTTGTACTAAAATTACCACTGTGGCGGTTCGTGGCCTATTGAGCTCCGTAACATTTAAATCTAAAATCTTTCTTTGCTTATATATAAAATAGTTTATGGATTTTTGTTTTGTGTTGTGCGCTACTAGGTCAAGGTAGCCCCGTATTAAGATAGGTATACCACGGGGCTCTGGTTTAATAGCATATATTAGATATATATTCATCTTTTTCTACACTGAACCAAATTGAAGTTGCGCCCTCCGCACCATTGAGAAGTTTGTTTTTCTTAGGCTTAACGAAACTGAGACATGTTCGGGCGCACTTAAAACCCGTTTCGCAGTGAACGTATTTATTAAAATTAACCACATCAAAGCTATATTTAAATAAAAATTCTTTCAAAAATTTATTTCGTAAGTAAAAACAAGATACCCTATCTGTATTAATTAAACGACCTACATCATCGTGTATAACAAATTATTGACTAAACAAATATTAAGATCGTTAAATGATTTTTTATTCAATAATATTTGTAAGCTAATAAACTTTTTTTTAATAACTTTTAGCAAAATATCACTTCGTTCGCATTAATTCATAATAGTATTCTGTATCAATAAGTGATATTCTTCTTTTACAATAATGGCTTAGCACAAGTTATGTATTTAGTCAGTGTTGTGGTTAATAAGGTATACATCCAAACTATATTCTGGTCACTCTTTAATGGTTTTTAAACATATTTGTAAATACAACTCAACAATCTTCTATGAGTTTTTAATGAAAACAGAACGGTAATGTTATGCTGTGCAATTATATTCTCTAAAATTGTGCAATATTCCTTTAAAATGAACAATAGTTGTAGAATATTGTCATCAACAATCAAATATTATCATCATCATCAAACTTGGCTGTATGGAATAAATTCTTTTGTCTGCTATTATGGCGATTTACTTACTACTCAGTCTTGCATTTACGCGTCAGAAACTATCTTATCTATTATCATCGCTCAAAACTTGGACCACACTGTCTCGAAAACGTCTAACAAAATCCCACGGGACCTATCCTTCGGTTCTGGGATGAGAGTTCCGGCTAATTAGAACCGTGACTCGATGGATCGTGCTCTCTCTTGACTCATTTAGATAAAACCTGACGGTCATTGATGCATTTTGTTCTATAATTTCACATTAATTAGTTAAGACTTATTAAGAAAAACGTTTTGATAACAATTCTTTTTTTTAATTCAACTATTTTTTAAAGCGAAGGCTTTTTTAATGTCTACAACTCCTCACTATTAATATATGTAGGTATTCTATATTATTTTTTTATCTATATGTAATTTTTCTGTACATGTGTATGTCACTAAACTCTTTCTAAACCGTTGGACCGATTTTGATGACATTTTTTGTGAGTGTTGAAGTGGATTCGAGAATGGTTTAGATATATAATTTTATTCGGTAGGTGGCGCTGCAGTCGTAGATCCTAGATATTTTTCAGGGCAGAAAGACGGGAAAGACAAAAAATGATGAAATGAAATCCCTATTAATATTATAAATGCGAAAGTAACTCTGTCTGTCTGTCTGTCTGTCTGTCTGTCTGTCTGTCTGTCTGTCTGTCTGTCTGTCTGTCTGTCTGTCTGTCTGTCTGTTCCGTTTTCACGTAAAAACTACTGGACCGATTTGGCTGAAACTCAGTATATATATATTTTCGATGCCGAGAATGAACATAGGATACTTTTTATCCCGGAAAATGGGATAGTTTCCGGGATAAAAGTACATTTGTCTCTCTGTTTGTTATCCTTTTAGGGAAAGACTATTGGACCGATTTGGCTGATACTCGGTACATATGTAATTTGAATACCGAGGGTGGCCAAGGGATACTTTTCATCCGGGATACTGGGATAGATTTTGGGATAGATTTATGTAAACTTTATCCCGAAAACTAGGATAGGTTTTTTATTTGTGGTTTGCCATTTTCGTCATTTTGTTTATTTTGGTCAGTTTGGTCGTTTAGGTAGTTTTGGTAGTTTTGTTTGGTAGTTTTGGATGTTTTGGTAGTTGTGGTAGTTTTAGTTGGTAGTTTTGCTATTTTCGGTAGTTTATTCTGGTAGTTTCGGTTGTTTTGGTAGTTGTGGTAGTTTTGGTAGTTGTGGTAGTTTTGGTAGTTGTGGTAGTTGTGGTAGTTTTGGTAGTTGTGGTAGTTTTGATAGCTGTAGTAGTTTTGTTTTGTAGATTTGGTAGTTTCGGTAGATTTGGTAGTTGTTGTAGTTTTGGTAGTTGTGGTAGTCTTGGTTTGTAGATTTGGTAGTTATGGTAGTTTTGGTTGGTAGATTTGGGAGATTCGGTTGTTTTGGTAGTTGCGGTAGTTTTGATAGTTGTGGTAGTTGTGTTAGTTTTGTTAATTGTGGTGGTTTTGGTAGTTTTGATTGGTAGATTTGGTAATTGTGGTAGTTTTGGTAGTTTCGGTAGATTTGGTAGTTGTGGTAGTTTTGGTTTGTAGATTTGGTAGTTTCGATAGTTGTGGTAGTTTTGGTAGTAGTGGTAGTATTGGTAGTTGTGGTAGTTTTGGTTTGTAGATTTGTTAGTTATGGTAGTTTTAGTTGGTAGATTCGGTTATTTTGGTAGTTGTGGTAGTTTTGATAGTTGTGGTAGTTTTGGTTTGTAGATTTGGTAGTTTTGGTTGGTCGATTTGGTATATTCGGTTGTTTTGGTAGTTACGGTAGTTTTGATAGTTGTGGTAGTTTTGGTAGTGGTAGTAGTTTTAGTAGTTGTGGTAGTTGTGGTAGTTTTGTTAGTTGTGGTGGTTTTGGTAGTTATGGTAGTTTTGATTGGTAGATTTGGTAATTCTGGTAGTTTAGGTAGTTGTGGTAGTTTTGGTTGGTGGATTTGGTAGATTTGGTTGGTAGACTTGGTAGTTTCGGCAATTTTAGTACGTTTGGTAGTTTTGGTCGTTTGTGTAGTTTACACAATATTTAGTTATATAAATAAAACTAGAACGGGTTGAAATAGGGTATTAAAGTTTGTATGGGGGACCAATCATTTATCAAGTTTATAGATATAAAAATTCACAATCTTTAAAAAAATGCGAATTTCACTCGATCTGAAATACTGAAATACCGAATACCGGTCTGAATACCGAAAATGGACATAGACACTATTCATCCCGGTAGATGGGATAGTTTGCGATATAAAATGAAGTAAATCTTCCGAGGGCAAATAGCACCAACATAAAAATACAATACAATATATCCTGTATAATGCCTGCTCTTAAAACAAGAGGTACGCACTAGAGTTTGACGCGCGGCGGAGCCGCGGGGTAAACTCTAGTTATAAATAAATACGTAAAAAGTATAAATATATAATAAGTTCAGACACATTTTGCTTAGTGCTTCTTCGCGATCAAACGTAGAAAGTTATTCGTATGTGTTCACGTTGAGCTAGTGGTGAAACGCGCGATTCACGTACGACAGCATGTAACTTCAGTTATTTTCAACTTCTTAGACCGGCACAATGGCGTGCGGCCTTATTATGAACATGAGATCGCTACAGTAACTCGCCCGCGTTATACGTGAACAAGCGCTTAGTCTTGTGTCTAAGAGTATCATATTAGATGTAGGTAAGTATGAATGGAATATTCATTAAATTGTCATGCAGTTTAATAAGATAATGAATTTCAAAGGTCATCATCGAAATAATTATGATAGAGACGTCTGTAGACCCAAGGCCCAGGTTCAAATATAGGCACAGGATGCAGTCATTACAATGCAAATGTTAAATTACGTCGTATGAATGCACAATATTTAAAACATACTTGTTTTGTTCTTAACTCATTATTTCTTATCAAAAGCTTAAAAAATATTTTTTATATCCGTATCTAGAGGAATTATTTTGGTTGCACAAATAATAGCGGCCATTGGAATTACCTGTATGTTTGGAATTGGAACCCTAAATGCATGGGGACTTCAAGCGCACCGAACTCCGGCGCCGATGTTTTGTCCTTTGGCTGGTTTATATGTAGGGCAAAATAATTATAGCTGCTCTTCAAGAAAACAAGCGTAATTAGTCTATTGCGGATGTTTCTTTCTGACAAAGGTTTGAGATTAGTGTACGGGTGGTACATAAAAACACAGTTTTAACGTGTATAATATTTAATTATACTTAATTTATATAATTGCAATTAGTTTTGATATAAATAGTACGACTTAGCTTGTGGCGGGTATAGATTGTTGAAAGAAGAAACAAGGAATGAAGAATGAGTTGGCGTGCCCACGTCGTCTTGGGATGGCGGTCGATCCCTCCGCGCTCTTCTACTGTTCTTCAAAAGAGAAATCGACCGTACCGGGCGGGAACCTTTGTTGCCACCATCTGTGTCATGGCGTGAACAACTAGTCTGTTTAAAAGTTTAATATTAATTTTATATTTATTAAATGACTATAAAGTTTCAGCAGACGTTGTCCTGCCCTGAAAAAATAAAAATCTAGAAATTGATTCCAGCCCCACCTACCGGGTCTAATTGTGCATCGAAACCATCCGCGGACCCACTCAAACACTAATGTTTTTACAGCTTGGGTTAAATTATTGAAGTTTTAGTCGGGATCCCTAATTTTTTTCTAGTAATAAATATAGCCTATATTAATATGGGATAATGCAGCATTCTAATGGTGAAAGAATTTTTGAAATCGATACAGTAGTTTTTGAGTTTATTCGTTACAAACATACAAATCTTTCCTTTATAATATTAGTGTAGATATTTAACGTAGAATACATAATAAAAAGGCATTTACGGTGGTGGTTCAGCTTTTTTTGGTAGTGTAATTTAATTTTTAATTTAGCTTTATTTTAATCAAGTTTCTTTTAGTTTTAGTTGTGTGTCTAAAAATACATTAATTCTTAAAAGATAATAGAACTACCTCATTACCATAAAAAATAACTAATGAAGTATATATTTATAGTGTAGTTAATTTTTAGTTTATATTAATTAATTTAGAACTTAGTTTATTTTAATTGTTATGTATATTTTGTATAATTAAGTTCACATCTCAAAGACATTTACAAGGTAAGAAGCTAATGAAGTTTTTACAATACCTCCGGATATGCTATTTAACCATAGGGTTAAACATATTATATTAGGAGTATCAGAATTACACACGACCAGGCGACAATGATTACGTAATTAAGCCATTGGCGAACTAATTAATTACAATCAATGAATAATTTGTCACTTATATGGGTTCCGCCGGATACTAGGCCCTGTACAGCATGAATTAGTGCCACTGTTTTAGCACCTAATGACTCATTATTAATTCTTACTTAGTTGCCTTGTTGTTTGTAGTATTTTAATTGAATAACTGTATTTGTTTGTGTAGAAACATGGAAGAGAATAAATACTAGGAACAACAATCTTAGTAATTTAAAGTGTTGGCCTGATGGTTATTTTTTTTTATTGCAGGAGTTTAACAGACAAGCAGACGGCCCACTTGATGGAAAGTGGTTACCATCGTCTATGGACATTTGCAACACCGAAGGTGCTACAAATGCGCTGCTGCTCTTTTAAGGGAAACTGGAACCTGGTCACTAATGCCGGAACACAACTCAAGGTTGTTATGGCGACATACTCTAGACCAGGGGTGGTAGCCATCCACTCGGGCAAATGCCCTACCACCTGGCTGTGGGTTGTTTGGTCGCCTCTTACGACAGGCCGCCCGGCCGCAGGAAATTGTTTCCTTTCTGCGTTCCTGCACGGATAAAAATTAGTTAGATTAGTTACACGATTTTTTTTTATCAATTTAATCTCTTTCTTAGTTCATGAAAGAGAGAACTATGGATCTAGAAGATGCTTATTTATACGCACACACACACACGCACACATATGTAAATAAGTTACACGATATTTACCACATGTCACTACAGTAATATCAATTCCTAATTTTACGTAGGTAACATTTGTGAGAACGGTTTTTTTTTTATATTCTGTTTAAATATTAAACTAGAAAGAAGAATAAGACATTATTTACAATTTTTTTGCTCGTAGGTACTAATTTTTTTTACATACTTTTTGATACATAAAAACTAATTTTGTTGAAAAATGACAAGAAAAAAATTGTGTGGACGGGGGATCCCCTATTGAACAAAGTTCCTGAAGGCGGCATAACGCTTTTTCCTTACGTAGCTACTTCTCGATTTCACTGTTATAAGCCGCCTAAAAGAATTTCGTTTCAAAATCTAAAAAATAAGCCTTAGTATAAACTATACTACGCTTGCGTTGCCCGAATTCCAGACCAGCTTTTGGTCGCGTGAGATATCTTCCAATAAAGCTCGTGTGCTTCAGGCCCCCATGGTCTCAGGTTTTGATCTAAAATATGTTTTGAAAAATAAACTGTCAAAAATAGAGAGAAGAACGTCCTGTGATATCTATTTAGATAAGATTTAGGAGGTTTTTGAGCGTTCCGATACTCTTAGAATTTGTAATTATTGATATTTTAATAGTTAAAATACGAGTACAACGGAAAACTGTGAACACGATTCAGTAGAAGTTTTATCTTACTATAAAAAACATGCCCAGGGGCGGCTTGAGACGGTAGGCACGGTAGGAGACTGCCTATGGAGGCAAGAATGTCTGCAGAAATGTCTGTAAAAACGCTTGAACTACTAAGGCCCAAAAAAAGATACGTACATTTTGATTTTCAATAAAACATATTTTCGTTAATAAAATCTGTATTATTAGTGTCTTAACTCAATAAGGTATATATAATTTTTCTGGTTAATGAAGTTTTCTTAAACTTCGGCGGGGCAGCATTTTTCGAGTCTGCCTACGGCGGCAAAAAAGCTAAGGCTGAACATGCCTTTTCTAAACAGTACAATATCTCTAAAAATCGCCTTTATTCAAAATAAACTCAAGTTCACTGAACTACTTTAATGTTTGAAATAACAAAAAAACCAATAACTCAGATTTGTATAATCCTTGTTTACGTTGTATCTTTTTAAATGCGCGTTGCTACGTAAAACGGTACACCACTGATAGATATCTGAGTAAACAACGCGTTTCTTTATTTGCATTTTTCAAAGGGAATTCTTACCACTTGCTAACAAATATAAATGTGTGTTAAAATGTCATATTTCAGTAAATTGCTTGATCATTGACATCTGTTCGTGTTACAAGCAATGGCGTTGTATTAGAACACTTACAAGCCAATAGATGTCGCTATGCGATAATTGATGTCACAAACGTTTCCCAAAACATACAAAGAATATATACAAATTATCAACTATAACTGATGGGCCTAGGCTTGCGAGGAACAACTGCCTCGCTGTGAAAGATCTTCCTTTAAGACGGAGGAGCATTCCATCTCGCTCCTCCACCCATTAGGGTCATCACTGCATCTGCAGTGTAAATATTTCATCTAAAATCTGTGGTAAATTCATGAGATGCGCTCATCCCTTAATGAGAAAAAGCTTTAAATACTAAAACTAAGCACACATTTTCCTTACATATGTGTTCAAGTATTGAAAATCTATTTGTATACGTTCTTGAGTTAGTACCAAACATATTTTTTTTTATAGCTGGAGTACAGCAGACAAGCAGACGGCCCACCTGATGGAAAGCGGCTACAGTCGCCTATGGACGTTTGCAACACCAGAAATGTCACTAACGCGCTGCCGGCCTCGAAGAAATTTTATGACACCCTTTTTAAAAAACCCCATATTGTATGTATTGGGTGCTCATTCAATAAATTAATTAAACACAAAGTTATTATTTCAAACTAAATTTTGTATGTAATTAAACTATTGTATTTTCTTCCCTTACGCGTGGGCTCGTGGCATATTACCTTCTCTGCCATCCTATTGTTACGGCACTGGTTTCAAGGCTTCTTCAAAGCTTGTCGAATATAAAGATGCCACTCTTAATAAGACATTTCCCTGATTGCGTAAAATCCTAAGTTATGCATAACCGTCTAAGCTAAAAGCGAAGTATTGCGTAATGTGTGGGAAGTAGTAAAATAATTTATTTGACTTTGGTTATGAAAACAGTATTTGTAATATGTACAACGTACCTTTCTAATCATTGTAAAGTTTAAAAGCTGATTACAACTCTTTTTAGCCATCGGACTTAGTTAGTTATATTCAATAATTTATTAAGGTACCTGTTTTTTAAAATAAGAGGATCAGTTGGAGCCTTTATCATATAAATAGTGTCAAAAAAAAAAACAATTATAAAATATATGAATACAAAATACTAGCGGCCCGGCGCGGTTTCACCCGCGCTCTGTCGCGTTCTCGTGGTATATAGCGTCATGTTATATAGCCTATGACACTCCCTGTTAACGTAGCTTTGTAACAGTAAAAGAATTTTTTAAATCGGTTTAGTAGATTCAGAGGTTACCCCCTACAATGTCACAAACTCACAAACTTTACCTCTTTATAATATTAGTATAGATATATGCGTTGTATGGCTGCATCGCCATACAACGCGGCAATGCAGCCAGCCTTCTGGGCACGCTCCCATCTGGCAGCGATTTGTTACACAGTCTATAATCGCTTGTACTGTATATTAAATAACAAGTATATTAGACAAATATTCAATAGATATATACTTAGTATAGATATATATAACTTCCTCGCGCTGGCCCTCACGGCGTAGAGGAGCGTCCCCCGGGCGAAATGGCCATATTTTTAGACAATGTGGGTAACTATGTCCATATCTTTAACTATGATTAGTGTATGAATAATCGCGGTCTTTTTTGCTTACTGAAAAGGTGTACTTTTCAATTTTTAAATTCACCTTCTTCGTTCGTTGTTTTTAAAGTGATTAATTTTGTAATATTTTACATTAAATAATCGAATGTGTTATTTTTTTACAAGGCCGAAGTCTCACCTTATAGATAGTCTCACCTTATTTTCTGTACCCTTAAAGCTATCGAAATCAAACAGACGAAACCTATTCCATTTCAGACTTTTGTGCAGATGGAAAACAATAAAACTATTAAAAAAGATCATAAAAATGAAGCTGATTAAAAAAGGGGACAATGAAAAAGGCTTAGCGAACTGTAGTTTTGTAGGTACTAGTGGTCGTCCGTGGTCGAAATTCCACCATAATAATTAATGTCCAAGACTATACTTCTTTAATAAAAAATTTCACCAAGGCTACACTGTTAATTTGACTTGAACAATTAACAAAAGAGTATAATAATATATACATGCGTGTGTGTGTCAAATACATGGTAGTGTGTGTAATGTTTTTTCATTGATTTTGTGCTTTTTATGCATAATTAAAAAAAATATTAGTATTCGTCGCTTCTCCTCTACATAAACTATAAGTATGCGAAATTTCATACTCCTCCGTCCGCGCAATTTTCGCAAAAAGGGGTACAAAGTTTTTGCTTCTCGTATTAATATTTTATAGGTCTGTATAAACTTATAAAGGAATACTAGAAAGATAACGTTCTGTAATTGCGAAATACACTTTACTCACAGAGTACATACATACATAACTTCACGCCAGTTCCCTTGCGGGGTAGGCACGAGCAACAGAGCGCCATTTAGACTTATTCTTACACACCTCACCTCACATTATATTAATGTACTCACAGAGTACATTAATATAATAGGAGAACTTTAGTAGAGATTATTTTTTACACTGTTGATGATGCAACTTAGCAACCAACAGTCCGTCCACCGTCCTCCCCGTCCTGACCTACAAGGCCAAGACCTGGACACTGACGGCAGGATTGGTCCATAAGTTCCAAGTCGCCCAACGGGCTATAAAGCGAGCTATTTTGGGTGTTTGTCTTATGGATAGAATTAGAAATGAGTATACCCGTAAGAGAAGCAAGGTAACTGACAGAGCTCGCAAACTTAGTGAGTTGAAGCGGCAGTGGGCCGGTCACTTCTGCCGCAGGACCATAGGGCCGATGAAGCAGACGAGTCTTGGAGTGGAGACCGCGTCTCGGTAAACATAGTGTCGGACGCCGTCCAGCCCGATGGACCGACGACCTGTGCATAGTCGCCAGTAGGCGCTGGATGAGGAAGTCGGAGAACGGGGATGAGTGGCGCCGACTTGGGGAGGCCTACGTCCAGCAGTGAACTGCGATTGGTTGACGACGACGACAAACCAATAGTATCTAAGTCTAAATTTTAAAATATTGCAAATGTGTGAGCTCTAAGGAGGCCGTCGTTAATACTGATAGACGTACTACGAAATTGATACAATTTGGTTGAAAGTTGCAAAACTGAAAGGACATGAGGATATTTGATGACATTGACTCTCTTTGAAGTTTACATGGATCACTTTGGTGGGTTCATTCAAATTGTTAGGCAGAATTGATCCGTCTATCTGCTTTAGGCATTTTATAAATGCAAATTGCCTATATTTTGAGTTTAGAAGTATGATATCATTATGACAGACAATCTATTAATAAACTATAATAAATTTCATGATTGTACAAGTGTCTATTGAATATCAATATGGATGACATCCATACCATGGAATAGTGTACATTAGTTGCGGTCTGAATTTTAAATTCGATTCACAAGGATTTGCAAGTATATGGAGGCCGAACAAATTGTAATTTGAAGGTAGACTAATTTTGAGGAAGATGCTGAAACGGGCTACCCATAAATTACGTTGCACGTTAGGGGGGGGGGGGGGGGTCCACGAAGTGTGACAAGGGGTGGGAGGGGATCCTAAATTTCGTGACACATCACATTTCAAAATCTTTAAAAATATAAAAAATGTTATATATAAGCTAATTACAAAACTGCCGTTTTATTTTAACGATTTCTTATGAACAAAGTAGGATTCCATTGTCATAGTGTCAAAAATTCGTATTCAACTACATTCACAATATCTTCTCGATAAAGGTATACATACATACATACATAACTTCACGCCAGCTCCCTTGCGGTGTAGGCACGAACAACAGAGCGCCATTTAGGCTTATTCTTACACACCTGACTTGCTTCTTTGACATTCATAACTCTTGTCATGCACGCTCGTCTGTTCTTAAGGCTCCTGACATCACCTTCTGCTAGTACACGATCAATTTGATCATGGAAGGTGTGTCGTGGCCTTCCACGACTTCTGCATCCATCCACTTTTGCATTGTATATCTGTTTATTCATTCTTTCATCATGCATTCTTTCCACATGCCCGAACCACCGGAGCATTCCTTTCCTTACCTTCACCCCGACACTCTCTTTCAGACCAACTCTCTTTCTTACTTTGGTATTACGAACGCGGTCCGCGAACGTCACTCCGCAGATTTTGCGCAGTGCTCGCATCTCGACCGCGAGATAAAGGTATAAAAAAACTATATTACTATTAGTAGAAATGGCGGTAGCCGAAATGAATATTAAAAACCTACCAAAATCCTAAACATTTATTTCGTGATTTTTCGCTTATAAATAATTATAATGAGTGGCGTGCCACGGGCACGCCTACGATTTAGGGTTTAGACGATAGTGTTCGGCGATTTTGACGAGATAATAATAGCAGAATTAGGCCCCAGGTACATCAAGAGCTTTTAAACCAGCCAGATATGGTCTGCCTTGTAAATAACGGACCATTGTTATTATTTTTGCGAAATTTACCATGCCAGGAATCGAACCCGGAGCCTCTGCGTTGTAGTGAGGTTTTTTTTCACTACTCGTATTCCCGGGCAAACAAAATATGTCCGGGCGTTTTGTAGTGAGGTTGTCATTTTTATTTAGTAAGTGCACCTATTTGTTCATGTGGTAAGCTAAATGTAGACTAGATTATTTAGGGCACAAAAACATTTCAAAGCTCTCAACATAATTTTATTACCAAAACCAGATTTCAAAACAAAGCTTTTGATCCAAACCTTTTTATGTCGCTCATAAAAAATGTCATAAAACTATTAATTTTCTTCATTTAAGTATGTGTAGGTTTAAGCCGCTGTAAAAGCCTTATGTAAATGATTTATTATATCTAGAAAGTATACGATTGGCTTGCTAAATCTATATTTATAGTCGCGCTAAAATATGTAAAGTGGCGCGAGAGTCATGCCATGCGCGTGCGCTGTATCCGACAGCTTTTATTCGTACTATTAAAATGTTGCCCTGTTACAAACTAAAAAGTTCTGTATTCTGTTATTTTTTTTTTAATACTGGTAAATGATCACGGGTTTTTACTAGCTATTTCTATGACAATTTGAAAATCAAAATTTTACAGGTTTTGTTTTAAAAGTTAAAGTACGCGTATTATTTTTAATAAAAAATTCATCATATATAGACTATCATCTATGACTTTTAAGTAATAGACAATTTTTGCTTCTTACCATTTGAAGCCTATTTTACAAGCACATAAATTTGTACATATGGATATATTATAAAAGATAAAAATTTTACTCCTGGTCTGCTCCAATATTTATTTTAAAATATTAAAAGAACTTTAATCTGGTTAAATTTAGAAACCGTGAGAAAATATTTGCATTAGAAAAACCAAACAAAACACGAGGTTAAATCTAGCAACAACAAGTGGACATCTACAAAATCAGGAACTTTAGTGATTTTTCAAATATAATTTAGGCTAGAATTAATAATGCGTATAAGCTTTGTAACATTTTTTTATAATAATGTATGTGCCCGGATTTCCACAGAATACTTAAGGAATGTGTCCGGGCATCCGTATAAAACCGCTGGTTAGCAAATAGCTGAACTTTGCGCGTCCGTTGTTGTATATTCAAAAAATAATAAATATGAATACATATAACTTACATAGCACGTAGAACATTCACGTCCGCTAACACTTTACACCATCCCAGAAAAAACAAGTTGAATAAGTCACTGGGCCGGCCTTTAATATTGTTTTATATAATTATATATAGATATGTTTCGAAGTTTAGTATCCCAGGGTTCCAAGAGAAGTGTTTCAGCCGCGCCGTCACCGCTGCATTTCGCGCGTACTCGGTGTTGGGGGGAGGGAGATAGAAATATATACACATTACTATAGTAGAGAGAGAAGAGTATACTATGTAATGTATGAAAGTGTAATCTGACAACCATGCTTGATTTTCCCGCTTAAATAACAAACAATTATTATGAATATACAAGATATCCATATCGATATCCTTGAGATAGCATGATGGCTCTGAATATTCATAATATATATCTACACAAGCGGTTCCGGCAGATGTTACCCTGCCCTAAAAATATAAATCTAGGATCCAATTCCTGAACCTTCTACCTGTTCCATATCGGGGCAATAAAAAAATATGATTATAAAATAAAATTAAACCTATCCAATGTCCTGAGTTGGAACAAGTCCAGCAAAATTTAAAAAAAAAATGTATGTGCGTGCAGCTCACACGCAGTAGAAATGAAACAAAGTGTGACCAGGAAAGCGAGGAATTATAAATTTCGTGATGTCACATTTCATATATTATATCGTTATAATATATTTAAGCTTTAAAACAAAATTTGAAGAATTAACGAAAATCTTCAAAACATTTCCAACTCCATCTCTATGAGCATAGTATTTAAATTATTAAACATAATTTATTCTATCTTATTCTGTCATAGGCTTAGTCCTATATGTTTATCTCTTTTTAGTGTCGCTTTTTCGGTTCATCGAGTTTCAAATCACAACGATTCTAAAGAAGTTTCACTTCAAAAATCATCAAAATCGGTTGAATACTTTCTTTTGGAGTTCATCGCGGTCATACACTGTTATAAGGAAATTTACATATATATATAGATAGTCAATATGTTTGAATATTACTTTGTTCGCTTTTCATGGGCTGGAATGCACCGAATATTTTAAAATGAGCTATTAAAAATCCTTGACACAAATGATGATGAAAATCGATAATTTTTTACAAACAGATTATCTGAAAACCTTAATTAAACAAATAGTTCGGTTAAGCAAAACCATGATCTGGCAACCCTCCGCCCGCCCGCGAGCCCGCGTAGCTGACGCCGACGCGTCTAGCGAATATTTTATACCACGCCTAGCATTCACTATGTAATACACTAAAAATAACACTGCAATAATTAATTAGCAAACGGATTTATTGTTTAGTTTAAAACGGTATATACATTAAGGAAAGTTTATACTTATTTAACTTTGTTATACCTTTTAACATAACAGTATTTTAACAACGTTTTCTTTGCTAAACTGCAAAGCAATTTGTCGGCAACATTCCTGTGGATAATAAACAATCTGTTTACCTTGTAAATTATAAATATCGTGTTTATTTTAACTTATCTATTTAACTACTTACTTAAAAGTGCTTTGTAATGTTCATTCTTCATCACCGATCTCTAAAAAACATATACACCATATTTCATGAAAACTTGGTCATATGATTTTCACTCTATAAGTATTATGAATATATAGTAAACCATATAATTTAAAATATTATATTCAGATTAAAATCCTAATTTTTATGGCCATAAATGTAAAAAACTTTATTAGTTTGCTCAACCACTTATTGTCCCAATATATTCTTCGGCATCGGCCCGAGATCGTTGTAACAATATTCACAGTGAGAAAATTGCCTAATCGGTGCATATTTTCTAACCAGGATTCGAACCCACATCAATGGAATGAGACCTAGGTGCGTTAGCCACTAATCTACCACGACTAGATATGTTAACAAGGATCAAAAATAAGTCCAGCCGGCGCCATATAAACAGATCAAATGGTTTTCGGCTTCTACACAAGTTCATTAATCTTGCTCCAGTTATGGTTGACACACATAATACTTTTAGGGCAATTAATTGTGACAATCACATTAATCATTTCATCATAAGTGAGTTGCGAGTTGAATTTAATTTCGCGTATCTGCCAATCTTGACATTGAGATTGCATGAAAAATATTAACATTCTTCAAGCTTCGTATGATTATTTATTCATTACTTAAGGATGTCATTTCGACATATAATTATGGTATATTGTTTTAGTAGTTAGTTTCTTAATTAAGAATATGAAGTTTCTTATACTATAAGAAAACGTGGCAAGTTAAAGTGGAAGCGGGCAGGTTACACAGTAATTAATGGCCTCAGACAATAGATGGAGCCAAAGAATTCTGTTGCCCCAGATATTAGAAAAGGTCGTTGAAAACCTCTGTGGTTGAGCGGGCTAAGCGTGTGCCGGCCTACCTCGCTGCAACGTAGAGGCTCCGGGTTCGATTCCTGGTATAGTAAATTTCGGAAAGGTATTTTCTCCGTTATTTACTATGGTCTGGGTGTCTGGGATCAGCCCCAGAGAGTAGTCCGTTGTATATTACCCATAACACAAGCGTAACTTGCTTAATTTGGGGATATAAAATGTGTGTGTTTGTCTGCCGATTATTATATTATTAAAACCCATTATAAAATGGAGTGACGATATTACGTCTATCACAAGAAGACTAGACAAAGACCGCGCAAAACGAAATTGTATGGCAAAAGATGGAGGAGGCCTACATCCAGAAATGGGAAAACTTGAAAAAATAAATATAACTAGTGGTTGCCCATAGTCGAAATTCGACCATAATAATTAATTCAAATTATAAGTTTGAAGATTATTAAGGTTTTGTTGTCAAAGACAGTTTTGCCAAGGCTGTTAATTTGATTTTAACAATACACAAAAGAGTATATAAGCGTGTGTGTGTCAAATACATGGTAGTGTGTGTAATCTTTTTTTTAAATTGATTTAATGTATTTTTTATGCGTAATTTAAAAAATATATTAGCATTCTGCACTCCTTCTCTATGTAAACTATAAATGTGCGAAATTTGGTACCCCTCAAATTTCGCAAAAATGGCTACAAAGTTTTTGCTTCACGTAATAATATATATATATTATGTACAATATAATAATCAATAATATGTATAATGATCAAGTAATAAAGGCTGTTTTTATTTTTATTTTATTTATTTAAGAAAACGGGATGTCATAATGTATTTAAAAATATCAATAATATCAGAGAGGCTAATACGGACGAGCAGATTTCCATCTCTGAAACTGCATACTTTTAGAGTTTTTGTCTATCAGTTAGAACAGTTAAATAATCACGTGAAAACCACGAAACGGAATTAACATTAAATGCAACTCTACACAGAGCTAGCTTATATTTATTTATTTGAAACTTATACATTGATCAGACAAATGGTTTTTATTCTACTAGCCCCTAAAACTAGTTTATATATTCCGGGTTAACTTAGGATACTTTTTATTCCAATAGAGGACGTCGTTTCCGTGGGATAGACGAATATAACAGCCAAAAAGATGTCGGTGAGATTTTTTTTATGCCTCCGTTGCATTTACAGATTACACTAATAATGTAGATATTATATTGCATATAGTTATATGTTTATTATGTTTAAATAGTTGCATATTATCACCATATCTTGTGTATGTATATAACTTATGTGTATATTTGTATATATAGTATAGTTATATATTTATTATTAAAATGTAAGTACATACATACATACATACATAACTTCACGCCAGTTCCCTTGCGGGGTAGGCACGAACAACAGAGCGCCATTTAGGCCCATTCTTACACACCTCACTTGCTTCTTTGACATTCATAACTCTTGTCATGCACACTCGTCTGTTCTTAAGGCTCCTGACATCACCCTCCGCTAGTACACGATCAATTTGATCATGGAAGGTGTGTCGTGGCCTTCCACGACTTCTGCATGCATCCACTTTTGCATTGTATATCTATAAAATGTAAGTAATCGTACAATAATTATGTATACCACCGTCGCCACTCCTAATCAAAATATTCTTGCCACGGGTTGTCTGGAAGAGATCGCTTTTTAGCGATAAGACCGCCCTTTGTACCCAACTAAACTAATTAATACTAGTTCGTAAGTTTTTCTGTAATGGTGTACAATAAAGTGTTATCTATCTATCTATCTATCTAATTATTTAACTTATGCATAAAACCACTATAATAAACTAATAAGTTAAGTACTGAACTAAAATATGACTTTCTAAACTAATACAATAAAAGAGCCCTTAACTTACAATTATTTATTTTGTAATTTACACATAGTAGACATTAATATTCATTCCTACTATCACGCCAGTCCCCATAGGGGTAGGTGAGATTTCTACTTGCTACGATCTTGACATATAGCTTCGGCTTCATCTACTTTTATTAATCCATATA
Source organism: Dendrolimus kikuchii (assembly GCA_019925095.2). Lineage (NCBI taxonomy): Eukaryota > Metazoa > Arthropoda > Insecta > Lepidoptera > Lasiocampidae > Dendrolimus > Dendrolimus kikuchii. The sequence continues at coordinate 16,347,328 of CM034405.1, read as the reverse complement.
TACACATCTTTTTATAGGTGCTTACTTCAATACATTAATTAAACAAGCCAAAATAAAGTGCTATTTTTACAACAACCTCTAAAATTTAGTTTTATAAATAAAACCGAAATAAATATTTGCAGTCTTAATTGACTGCACTTTATAATTGAGAGCAAACATTTCCAAAAAGCACTTATCGCAAAGACCAGTTAAATTGGTCGGCATGTGGACACAAGCAGTCCAAAACTGTTACACAGTTTAATGAAGACAATTGGGTCTAATGACCGTTGCAAACGGATTAATCTCCATAATCGGTTATATCTTATCCCCAATTCTAGACCATCTGACATCACGGCTATAGCAAGATTTTTAGGTTATACTAATTCTAGGAACATTTTAAGAAGACAGCATAAATTTTGTCTAATATAATCCAGACAGTTGTCCATTGCATAAGCCTTGTTCTCATATCAATTAAAATTGGCCCAATTTTTGGCGAAACTGCTTTGTTCTCGATCACAATTGGACCTTTCTGGGTTTTCTTATGTCAGAGATATGATCCAAATACTTAGTTCATTAGAGCCCACAGCCGGGACTGAATATTTTTTCTATTGCATGAGTTGATAAGTGCAACGACCCAGCTGATGGAAAGCGGTTACCATCGCCTATGGACATGGTGCTACAAATGCGCTGCTGCTCCTCTCTCACGGAAGACTGGAACCTGGCCACTAATGCCGGAACACAATTCAAGGTTGTTACGGCGGCATACTCTAAACCTGGGGTGGTAGCCATCTAGACCGGTAAATACCCTATCACCTGGCTATGGGTGATTTTGTCGCGTCATACGACAGGCCATTCGGCCGCAGGAAAAAAGGTTCTTTCTCCGTTCCTGCAAGGATAATATATCTAGTAAAATCCACCATGTTCATCAAAGGCGGATTAGCTTTTACTGATTAGGGTTTGACAACAAATTAAAAATGTGCTCACTGGGGTAGAATGCAAACAATTTTTGAACTGAACTATTGGAATAAGATGCAAATGTGTTAGCCACTAAATGATTATGACCATATTTTTGAATAACAAAAAAAATAATAGATAAGGACATCAATTATACTTATATACTAACTAATTTTAAAGTCCCTCTTAACAATAAATTATTGTAAAACTACGTTTTAACGGTTTTAAGCGCGGTAATTTTATTTGATTTTGGTTTTTCCGACGTTTCGGCCACTTTTCAGTGGCCGTGATCACGGAAGACAAAGATGTCACGGCCACTGAAGAGTGGCCGAAACGTCGGAAAAACCAAAATCAAATAAAATTACCGCGCTTAAAACCGTTAAAACGTAGTTTTATTATGTATACAAGTCGCGAAAACTTAAGAAAATATTAAATAAATTATTAAATGAGCTTTACTCAATATAGCTTTACTAAATATAGTAATGCAGCATCCGAATCCTGCACAGCAACTGATTTTGTATAACAGGTGGTTCCTATATCTTATCTTATTATCTGTTCATTCATTTGCCTTATCACAGAGAGAAATTTGACATTACTAGTATGGAGCTTATGTAAAATTTGAACTGATAGTAAGACAAGTGAACGTTAATAAGATATAGGAACCGACTATAAGTAAACTTCTTATCATATCTATTGCTATACCTGTAACAATAGCCCTCTGGGATTGATAAGGGCTAAAAACCAAATAGGTATATTATTCGACTACTAAGCTTGTATATAGCTCTAGCTAGGCAAATCTCATCAGCCCAATATTTCTGTAGTCTGTTTAACCACATTTTTAAAACAGACGCGTCTTACGTAGACGTCGTTAATGCAAATCTTCAAGTACAAATAAATCTGATGTGAACAACCTCAGATCTGTGGGCGATACACGCAAGAATACTAAAAATCTGGATTGCCGATCAATCACTATTCGACACGTGTTTATATTTAGAAAAAGAAATTACGACACCCGCTGAAAGATCCGCAATATATCGGCACAAAACTGAATCAGAAGCCTTGACTCCGTTGTCTACGCTGTCATGGCCGGACAAAGGTATATTTTAATAGCTAGAGTGCAACAGACAGGCAGATGACTCACCTGGTGGGAAGTGATCACCGTCGCCTATGGACATTGGACAATAGGGGAGCGGACAGTCAAATTAATTGAGATACTTTTTATATACAGTTTAAACTCTATATAGCGACACCGAAGGGACTGTGCATTTAATGGCGTTCTAGAGAGTTGTCGTTAATTGGAGAGAGAGCAGTCTGTTATTTTTTTCTGACGTCTTTTGCTACACCAGTAATTTTGTTGTAGTTTTTTACTTATGTTATTCATATCTTGCGATATTAAGGCATCTTGACGATAAAGGAAGTACTTAGAAATTTCGGAATCTCGGTATGCATGATGCTGAGAGTCAAGTTCATTACGGGTTAGGATAATAAAGCGATAAAAGAACGTACACAGCTGCGCAGTTTTTACCAATTTTGGCAACTTAAAAGGTACTTTTTATTACTTAATTTTTGTCGTTAGTGAGAGTGGTTGTAATGCTATATAGAGTGTATCATTGTATGGAAGACAAGCTAAACCAACTAAAGCCAAGTGATTTCGACGCTTAAGGGAGTTTGTCGTTAAATCGAGTGACGTTACACGGAGTTTACGATGTACTTACAAAATGCGGCAGCCTCATAGATTTCATACGAGTGTACCTACTTATCACGTTATATGTAAAAGTAGTCGAATTGGGCACTGATTTTATTATTGTTTAAGATGAAATTAAAATTAATTCTATCATGATATAATAAAACTACATTTTAACGGTTTTAAGCGCGGTATTTATTTGATTTTTATTATCGCGACGTTTCGGCCACTTTTCAGTAGCCGTGATCACGGAAGATGTCAAGTGTCAATGAGTATTGTTAAAAATTGTAATTAGCCTACCGCCAACTTGTTCATTTTAATTATTTAGGTTTAATTATGTTTATGGTTATTATTTACTCTATGGGAGCCTGATCTAATTTACCAGCGCTTAGCAACATGTTGTGGCTTGAAGAGAAGAAGCGGCGCAAGAAACTTTTCAGGAAACATGCCTAGCTCTAATAATTTAAGAATGAGTGGAAGGAAAAATAAAAGAAAATATCAATAAAGTTGGTTTGTGTTCCGGTGTACGCAGAAAGAGCTCACAGTGTCTTGAGGTCTGGCAGTTGGTTTTATAAGTTTACAAGTCGCGAAAACTTAAGGAAATAGTATATTTTATTCGAAGACATTCCGAGCACATGCAGTAGTTTCAGATACATACCTCAATATAAGTATTATCGCATTTTTCGCTTCTTAATACGGTAAATTTCATTCACGTAATCATGTAATGTTGAAATTCCTATAACCAGGTGTTCGAGGATTGATTTAGCTCGCCTTGATCGAATCACCACTTTTGTTTGTTATAAAATGCCTTCTAAATCTAAAACATTGCTTATAATGAAGTGTCTTGCACTGTATGATTTAACGCGGTTTTATTCATGTACAAGGCCGCTTATATTTCGTTGCTACAGGGAAGTTGTTATATTAATATGAGTTTATGAGGATCGAGACTAACGTATTGGTTGTCTGATATAAAGCCCGCTACACACTTTGGGTCTTCCTCTTGGGTCGAAATATAGAACTCCAAGTCTGTATAATTTACGTGTTGGCGGATTGACACGGAATCTGACCTGTATTAATCACAATATGTAACTGCCGTAGTAAACCGAAACCGGTTTAGACAATATTAAAAATCTAGATTATGAGATAATAATATATTAATAGCAGCCCATAAACGTCCCACTGATAGACTCAGGCCTCCCATTATGGGAGAACGGACAATATACCCGTCACGCTTTTTCAAGGCGGTTTAGCAGGTTTTAAACATCGGTTATCTCGCTATGCAGGTTTCATTACGATGTTTTCCTTCACCGTTAGCACGTGGTAATTGAAACATATTTTTTTTATTGTTAATGCATGAGTTCAGCAGACAGGCATGCGGCTCATCTGATGGAAAGTGGTTACCATCGCCTATGGACATTTGCAACACCAAAGGTGCTACAAATGTGCTGCTGCTCTCTTAAGGGATACTGGAACTTGGCTTGGACCTCTGAATATGAATTTGAATAACCATCCAGGCAAGCAAATACCCTACCACCTGGTTTGTCGCCCTTACGAAAGGCCGCCCGGCCGCAGGAAATTATTTGTATTCTTCCTCCATTCCTTCACGGATATGCGCATTAGATCATAAAAGTGCCTAAGCGGTGCATGCTTTCCGGCCAGGATTCAAACCCGCGCCTTTTGAGTTTGGGACTGACCGTTAAGCTACCACGGCTTTTTATATTTCGCAATTCTAAATTGGTAAATCTTCATGTGATCTGAGGGCTGGTGCCCACCGTGGACAACGGATCACTATGATAATCCATAGAAGTAACGACATAACGAATGTCAAAGAAGCAAGTGAGGTGTGTAAGAATAAGCCTAAATGGCGCTCTGTTGTTCGTGCCTACCCCGCAAGGGAACTGGCGTGAAGTTATGTATGTATGTAAGTAACGAAATTAAGCTTCTGGGTACTTTGCCTGTAAATACCGGTAACCTAGGATCAGTATTCTACTTCATAGTCTTAGGGGGCATCCATTAATGACGAGAAGTGTTTAAGCCGAGTCGAATCTCATGTAATCGTATTTTGGGGAGAGTAATAATTTTTCGTAAGAAAATATGTTAAATTACGAGGACAAGTTCAAACAACATGGGCTTGTTGGTTCCAATTGTCATTCTTGAGACCGCGTGTGAGTCTCCATGGGCAGAAGTGGAATAAACCTTTTTTATGAATTTTAGTACTTACCATTTAATTGTTTTAATATTCAATTAGGATATGCCCACGACTTCCTCCACGCTGGGCTTGAAATTCTCGCCGGATTCCCGGGACACAAAGTACCTCAGCATTTTAAAAAGAATGTAAGCTATCGTTTTAGTAAAAAGTGTTTCGGAATAATCTCATTTTTACGCACCCCAAGAACTACAAGCCGCTTCTGGGAAAATTCCCGCGGGATTACCAGGATAAGTAATATCACACATTTTATTACATAAAGTTTTCTATCGATCAGACAAGAATCTAAAAAAAAAATCATCGTGTTCTACATCATTTATATAGTCTATTCCGGTTGTTTTTTAAAATAGATAAAATATAGAATAAAAATCTCACGTGAGATTGGGAGTTGGGGGAGGGGGTTAAGCCAAATCTCACGATATCTCATCAAGGGGGAAGGTGTTGCCGGGGAGGGCGACCAACCATCCTCCGGCCCAAGGAGAGGCTCGCTTGCAGGCGGGGTGAGCGCACGTCAGCGGCGTACGCTACAGTTGACTCCCGGGGCCCTGGCGCATGGCGGCGCGAGGAACATCGGAGTGGTGAACCAGTCGGCGAGTCCCACACTATCTCACTGTCATGTCCCCGAGCAGTGGGGTGTCCGCAAAAGATTTTATAAAAAGGGGGAAGGAATCAGATAATTGCGAAAACACCGCACATAATTAATGGACTTAAGGGATTATAGGTGGTACTAATAGTAATTAATTAAATTTAGTTAAGTTTAAATTTTGTCCATTATATTACTATGTTAATAAACGTTATAAATGCGAAATTATTACCAGAACGACTGTATCGTTTTTTGGTTGGGAATTTTATTCAATTTTGGCATGGCAAATTAATCAAATGAGAAAAAGAACTTGAAATTATTTTTCTGTAGATAGGTATTTAGTGCATTCCGGGATCATTGGCCGAATGAGCAGTATGGAACAGAGCGGCACAAATTGATTGGAACCGATGAAATCTAGATTTCAAGGTATTATCCTAGATTTATTCACCTAGTCTAGCTCTGAAATAAGTTAATTTTCGCACGTATTACGGAGTGTATATTAAATACTACCTGTCGCCAGCGGCTTCGCTCGCGTAAATTGAAAATCGCCATACTCTGAGTAATCTAAAAAATTCAAAGGGTAACCCCTGTTTCACCCCTTTAGGAATCGAATTTCCAAAAACGACGATACACGTGTACATTTATTTTTAACCAGAAGCTGGTAGATATATAAGATTTCGTACTTTTACTTTAAAAATGACCGGTTTTCATACAAACTTTCATCCCTTTTTTAACCCCCTTAGAGGTTGAATTTTCAAAAATTCTTTTTTTGTTCTCACCTTACAGTATAGACGGAATCCACATGCAAACGTTCATGGTTCTTACTCCAGTAGTTTGGGCTGTACGTTGATATGTCAGTCAATCAATCTGACAGTCAGTTAATCAGTCAGTCACTCAGTCTGTCAGTCAGTCACTGAGGCCAAACAATTACATATGTATAGATTAGAAAACAACTACCTTTAGTTTTTTTTTATTGCAGGAGATCAGCAGAGAGGCAGACGGCCCACTTGATGGAAAGCTGTTACCATCGCCTATGGACCTTTGCAACACCAAACTTGCTACAAATGCGCTGCTGCTCTCTTAAGGGAAACTGGAACCTGGTCACTAATACCGGAACACAACTCAAGGTTGTTATGGCGACATACTTTAGACCAGGGGTGGTAGCCATCCAGTCGGGCAAATGCCCTACCACCTGGCTGTGGGTTGTTAAGTCGCCTCTTACGACAGGCCGCCCGGCTGCAGGAAATTGTATTCTTTCTCCGTTCCTGCACGGATAAAAGTTGGTTATCAGTTTCTATTGAAAAATGACTGTCTCTTGCTATATATTCTCCTTGACTTGAGCCTATATTTCAGTCGTTATTCTAAACATAAGCTACCTACTGAAGATTTTTAGATATCTTAATACTGGGGAATTGTGTCGCATTTTAATAAGACATCTTCATAGTATTCGTTTTCGATGCTTATAGATATCCTATGCAAGAATCGAAGATCAGTTCCATTCAAACAAACCAGCACTCCGATCTTCTATTATTCAAAGCGCAACTTCCTAAATATTATTCGATACAAAATATTACGAAAATTTAAACATCCATAAGCATTTTACCAGTAACAAGTTACAATGTCAATAGGAATTTTTTAAAAGCAAAGAATATATCGTAACTCTTGGGGTTAAGGTTCAACTTTCTCTAGCGCAAATTAACGGTATCAAAGTACTTGACAATTAAACCTGCTCAGGTGAGGTCAAGTTGAGGTCATTCATGCGACCCCACTCGTGAGCGAAGTACCCACCTGTGTTTTGGGACTTTAGAAGGCTACCTGTGGCAAAATGCCAGCCTAGTACCAGGGAGCCATAGGAGATAGAAGCTCACCTCAATTCCACCTGGAGCGCATGCGTGTTACAGACCTCACCTGTGAAGGTAACACTGAATGGAAAGTGGCTGAAAATTATGTTGGAAATATTGTGGCGGGAATTAAAGTTATTTATATTATTCTGATGTATATTAAGTCTTCGTTTAGTAGCGCAGTTGTATTCTAGGCTACAACAGACGCCATTCAACGGAGTCCTTGTGAAAACTCAAAAGGCCACATTTAACTATACTATACAGTTCACATTTCTCACAAAACACATAATTACTACTGAATAACTATCAATCTCCTACAAAACTATTGTTCATTTTAGAGTGATTTTAAACATGTTTAGAAAATAAAACTGCACAGCACCCTTTTAGTTCCCGCCAAGACTCCAACTTAACTTTGGTTCCACGTTCTATTTTCAAATAGTGTACAGGAGTGGTTTAAACTTTTAATTTAAAAAATGACCAAAAGTTGTCAATTGTGCTCAAAGCCTCGTCTACATTATGTCCATTTCTATGGCAGGAAGCAGCAAAGTGGCAAAGGAAGTGGACAGCACATGTATGTAAAAATAACACACTATATCGAACATGGCATACTCGCCTTGTCCACTTCCATCGCTACTTTACTTACTTGCCCTCGTAGAAGTGGGCATAATGTTAACGAGTGGGAAAGTTTATTTTGCAAATCGAGACTAAAAAGTATTATTCACATTACTGCCTAATAGAGCTTTCCATGTAGTTTCGCCTGTATCGATTTTTCAGTACAAGAAATCAACTACTGTTCTTTTCAGTTAACTTTAGCATACATGTACAAAATTTAATTTATTCAAATGGTCGTGAAAGAGGAACAAACAAATATACAAAGCCATTTTTTATTACATATACCTAAGTAACTTGAGAAATATAAACTGCAAAAAGAGGTCCGTTACATCTTGCTTTCATCTAATACACAAAGTACTAGAAAGTTCAATATTCACTTGAGACTAGTTAAATGCAGAATCCATGCGAAGTCAATAATTTTTTTATAAAGTCTTTTCCATAAATTTCTTCTTTATGGAAAGGTCATTAAAATCCATGTATTACTCGCCCATTAATTCACAAACCAATTAGTTTCGGTTTGTTTAAAGCAAATATAAACTGCGGCTAAACTTCGCCCGTCCGTTTGATCTCAGCTTTACCTATTGTTTGTCGAAACTTTATATATTTGTTTTATATCGTTTTTGACGCAATTTCCTGATGTTCGTATGAATAATACACAAATAGACAAAAACCATGAATATATTTCTCCTTTGTATTCTCTCTGGCATTTGTTAATAGTAAGTACTAACTAATGTCTGTCTATTTAGCAAATTAAGTAAGTTTAGTAGTCTTGGTGACGTACCCATACTACATGACCCGTTCAGGAGGGGGGGGGGGGGGGGTCTTCAAAATACCACTCTTGGTCATAGGGGGGTTAGATTGTCGTCACTTAGTCTTCATCTAGAGAAATCTCGCGTTTCTTCGAGCTATATTCAAATATAGCGCGAAGCGTTTAGATAGATAGATAGATAGAAAACTCTTTATTGTTCACCACATACACATAAAATAAACAATTTACAGTAGTCACATTTAACCATTAAAGTAGGAACAATGGGCGGCCTTATCGCTTTAGAGCGATCTCTTCCAGACAACCCGGGCTATGGATTTTATCAACGGGAGATTCGCAAGTGTATGACGGTGGTATGCAAATTAAATACATACATATATAGGATATATAAATATTACACAATACATATACCTACAATGAATAAAAAATAGAGAATAAACAATAACACATATTAATATTATATATATACTAATATATACATCATTAATATGTGTATAGCAACAGCAATAGCTATACAATATTAATAATAGTATTAATACATAATATATTAATATTATATATACCAATATACATAATATTAATATACAAATACACTAATAAATAAACGTACATGTAATTAGGTATTAAATATTTATTATAAAGTGAGATAATATTCACGTACAAGTTTTTTAAAAATGGCGAGTGACTTTGACGTTTAGAGCTTTTTAAACAGATAGTGAGCCAAATTAATTTCTTTTTAACTTTCTATTTGCAAAAAATGGTTTATAATAACAATAATAATATTTATTTATTTATTTACTTCCCATAAAAAGAAAAACAAAATTTATAGAGTACAAAAATTTGAGAAACTTAATAAAATTGGAAAGACAGGAGCCCAAACTATCTCCTAGTATGGATATTTATGTGTACAGAATATATAGGTATAAATATATAGGTACAGAATATATAAACAAAATTTCACATTTTTATTTAGTTCTAGTTTTTAATTTTAGATTTTTTTCTTACTGTATTTTAATTTATGTTTTATTTAAAAATTATTGTTTGTTAAAGTAAAAAAAATTCATAGACAACTTTTTTATTTTATTGATTGCAGGAATTCAGCAGACTGGCAGACGGCCCACTTGATGGAAAGCGGTTACGAACGCCTATGAACATTTGCAACACCAAAGATGCTACAAATGCGCTGCTGCTCTCTTAAGGGGGACTGGAACCTGGTCACCAATGCCGGAACACAACTCAAGGTTGTTACGGCGGCATACTCCAGACCAGGTGCGGTAGCCATCCAACTAGACATACTAAACACATTTATTTAGCATGAAATTTAATTCTTCTTCCATTGTAATACAGCATCGATATAAAATACTTGGATACACAGTCATTCTGAAACTTTTTCGAAATTTATATCCTATCCGATATAAGTCTTAACTTTAATTAAAAAATTAAACTAAATAAAACTCGATGCACTGAAAAGGCATTATATTCAGCGTTCTGATATTAACGCTGGATGTTATCTTTATCTGTAATTTGGATTTTACGACTTATTCCACGAAATATGAATAATACTGATAAGAATCCCGTCGCCCTAAAATCATGTTATTACTATATTAACAAGGAAAATTTGTTAAAAATCTGAAAATGTTCAATTTCAGGAAAAAATCTTGTATGGCGATCGCGTAAAAGAGCTTCATTCCAATAAAAATAATAAACACTGGCCGGCTCTACAGAACCATTCATTGTTTATATACTGTGATACACATTGGTCGATTGTTCCTTTAGTTGACTGTAGTCTCTTTTTTATTAGGCAGTTAAATTAGTCCATCTATAAAATTAGATAAACAAACAATCTTGGAATGGTAATAGTTTGATTACGACCATATTATTATCTCTTTAAAGAATGTCATAAAAGGTAGTCAGATGAACATTTTTGATAAGGCAATCTGGCCACTGCAAATAACTTACCTTTAGTAAGGTACTAAGGTCTCACTTGTGACGCTTACTTTTAAGGTGCTCTTAGAGGGGCAATTTTTTGAGCAATAATTGCCTGGCAACATTAATTTTTTTTTAAGCTGTTCCATATTGCAATGTATTGTGTGGCCGTATCTCAGCAACAGCTTTTTATATGTTGCCATCGCCCTAAATTGCTTGATGTAGTGTGACGTCATAGCTGATGAGTTTTAAAAAAATATGGCGTTCGGCCGGCTTAGTCAAGATTTACATTTAAATTAGTCAACTTGCGAATAAGTCCTTATCATCATTTGGACATAAATCAACTTAATAAACAATTTATTAGGACTTAACTCGCCAGTTTTGCAAGTTAACTAATGTAAATGTAAATCAAGTTTTAGGTTTAATAAAAACTTTGACTTTGGACGTGAAGTAGGTAAGTGATGGTAACTGAAGTCGGCTTGTCCTCTTAAAGTCTATGACACCCATGTTACTGTTTAATAATTAATTGTTTTTTTATTAATAATTAATTAAATAATTTATAAATTTTCTATGAAATAAATATTATTTTAATTATATAAAAATATTTTTAATCATGTTACTATATAATAATAATAATTTTATGCTCATAATCATGATGCTTATTTTTCCATTTACGTGATTTCTTTTATACCGTCCTACTTGAAATAGACTAAGGTATGGGTATGGACTCCCTGTTTAAGTATTCTGACCTCACATGGTGGGAAGGATTAACTTGATATACGCTTATTATCCCAAAGTTGTTCTCGAGATAATGTCCGGAACGTGCTGGTGTTACCTGAAAAGAATACAGTTTTATTATTATTAGATAGATAACACTTTATTGTTCACAAAAATAAACAAATACAAAATGAATAATGATTACAATAATTGTACGACAAAATAAAAGAAGGTCTTATCGCTTAAAGCGATCTCTTCCAGGCAACCTGACTTAGAAGATACTTTTAACAACTTAAGTCTGAATATAATTAAATTAAAGAGAAATAAGATAAAAACGTAAGAACAACACAGTGTCAAGATTATATATTATTGTGTTTGTTGTGAGTTATTTAACGCGATTTTAAAATTAACTTCTTGGAGATGAATACAAACTAGTGGTCAGTGGTCGAAATTCGACCATAATTATAAGTTTGAACATTATGAAGGTTCTGTTGTCAAAGTCTATACTTCTATAATCACAGCTTTCGCCAAGGCTGCCCTGTTAATTTTTACTTTAACAATAAACAAAAGATTATATATGCGTGTGTGTGTCAAATATATGGTAGTGTGTGTAATGTTTTTTTTATTGATTTAATGTATTTTTTATGCATAATTTAAAAAAAATATTAGCATTCTGCACTCCTATATAAACTATAAGTGTGCGAAATTTCATACTCCTCCGTCCGCGCAATTTTCGTAAAAAGGGGTACAAAGTTTTTGCTTCACGTATTAATAGTTAGTAGTCGATTCTGATTCAATAAAGGCTTGAACTTAAAATCAGCACTCTGTCAGCTCTTGAAACAGTATAATGCTGAATTAACAGCCTCATTGATGATTTTATTTCCATCCATCCTCTTACATGCCCAAACGACCTTAACATTCCTATTTCAACTCTTGTTATTACATCTTCTTTCAATCTGCAATGTTCCCTTATTACACTATTCCGTATTTCTTTCAGTTATAAATTGAAAATTATTTGTCTAGCGACAAACGCGCTGAGCTTTAGCATATTTTTAGGTCTTATATTTAGGGATAGATCGATAGATAACTCTTTATTGTACGCCATTACAGAAATTTGCAAACTAGTACTATTCTAATTAACTTAAAGTTTGTACCTATTTCCTATAAACAATAACACAACAAACCGACAAACATTCTATAGTACAAAAACATTTCATAAATTCTGTATGAATTATTAATAAACAGCAAATCTAGGCACAGCCACTAAAGCATGAGATGGTCCCCATACAAACAACACACAAAAAACAAGTGTTCAAATATTTTCTATGATATTCTGTCATCTTTTCTTATTTGCATATAACTTGAGCTTACAAGCTCGTGCGTGCTTTATTTAATTTTTCCTCATATTATGCATACCATTGATTTTTTAACGTAAAATAATTAGAGATGATGACAATTAAAAAAAAATGTTATAGGTTTGTAAATATTAACTAATATTTACAAGACTAATACTAATATTTAGGTATATGAATAATATAATGTAAGTAACTGCATATTCTATAATATTTATGTATACCACCTGCCACGGGTAGTCCGGAAGAGATCGCTTCTTAGAGATAAGACCGCCCATTTAGAATATTTTTAGGCTATAAGCTTTTCTGTGTTTTCTGTAATGGTGTACAATAAAGTGTTATCTATCTATCTAAATAAATTATGGATGTGGTAGTCATGCTGTAGTAATTATCTTGATTACAGTTTTTGGGGCCGGCTCGATAAGTGTGATAGCACGCTCTTACAGAATATCGTCGTGAAACTATTAGCCTTGAACTAATTTTGTTTCGTATAGCCCCCTTCTCCTGACCGCCCTAATTTCCTCCAGCACAGAGGCGATTATCAATACCAATCCCGCCTTATTGATTAATATTTGACCCACCGTGGAATATAATTTAATTAATAACATATTCAAATAATACTTAACGATATACATACATACTAATATATAAATTAGAAGAGAACACAATATGTAACAACATACAAAAGATAAAGTAGATATGACATATGGAAAATTTCAGCTGTTTAGGGAAATCTCACTTTGACTTGCCGGGAGACCTCTGTTGATTGACGTCCAATTAACCTTTAGTTTAGCCGAGGCTGAGATTTAACATACTCTAAGGAAAAAACGGTATAGTGATGAGTTTCCAATAAAACTTTGCTTAAATGCCTTTGTTACCATAAAAATGTTATTCACACATAGACTGCACGAGAGCTAATTGCCTTACCAGGCATAAGATTAGGAATCAATTAATTCTGTGGAAGATTATAGTTCTATGATGAAAAATAATTATAGTACATTATATCATATAAATTTTGATAATATCCATAAAGAGCTAGCAGCCAGGGAATCACAAAAGTCTTCTTTTTGTTATTTTGTTACCGCAACGTGTGTGTTCCCGAAACCTAGTGTTAGAGCGAAAAGAAAAATATTCTTATCTCTTTTTACAACCCAAAGCCAACCCATGTGAAATTATCTATCTACATCGAGCTTAGAATTTAGATTTTCATAATAGTATAATTAATGTCCTTAAAACCAGATTAAAAACGTAAGTAAGTATGAAAGAGACTCTCCGACACTTAATCCACACATGTGTTTAGTTAGAAAAAAGAACAGTTTGTTTAGCAAATTCTAATCTCAACACATACTCGGGTACTAGGGGCGCAGAAATCATTAGGAAATGTAAGTAACACATGAGTTCGTATGAGACATACGGGTCACACACACATATGTATAAATGTCGAAGGGGTTGCTAGGGACGTTCAGAGATACCTTTAAAGATATGACTTATAACTCATACTACTCGCTTATGTAGCGAGTATCTATACTTCTCTGATACGTACTTAATTTCCTAAGCTTTCAATCATAGATAAATAAAATTTTGAAAAATATTTAAAAAAAAGAAAGATTTTGTTTAAGACAAAAACAATACAGAAGATTATCAAGTAGTAAAACAATACAAGCAGAATAAGTTCTAAAATTGGACCCAGTCTCAGCATATTAATTAAGACCAGCGCTGTTCTTCCGCATGTTGCCCCTGTCTTTATGGCATTTTTTGGGGCCCATGCAGGGAGTGGCGAGTCACCGTCTGCCCATTTTTCCATGTTCCCTGACAAGCAAGTGAAGTCACGAAGGATAATACAACACAAATAATAATAATACATAATATACAATGCAGTATAAGCTAAATTTATATTCTAATTTGTATAACATAGATAGAAATACTATGAGGAAGTATTTATTATTAATAAAATTAAAACTACGTTTTATTGATTATAACCGCGACATTTTATTGACATTTTTGTGTTACGTGATCACAGCTACTGAAAATGGACCGAAACAAAAATCAAATAAAATACCGCGCTTGAAATCGTTAAAACGTAGATAGTTTTATTATGTATACTAGACGCGAACACTTAAGGAATTTAAATCTGTATTAATATTAATGTCTTAACTCAATAAGCTATATATAATTTTTCTCGTTAACACAGTTTTCTTAAGCTTCGGCGGGGGACCGCATTTTTCAAGTTTACCTACGGCGGCAAAAGGGCTAAGGCCGAACCTGAACATGCCTTTTTAAACAGTACAATACCTCTAAAATCGCCTTTATTTTATTTATTTATTTATTGTGTACTAGCCGCGAAAAGTTATGAAAAAAATTAACAATAAAGTTAGTACTATCATGATCTGTTCTCTTAGTCTACTGATGTACTCAGTAAAATTTAAATTGAATGCGGAAATATTGTTATAACATAACACATAACATCCATGTTAAAAGTATTTAATATCGATAATAACATCGAGTACTAATTCATATTCACATCATATCAGAATGAATTTGGGAATTGCATTCCGTGATATGACCCCTATTCAATGTCATGACCATCTATGTAGAAATTCACCCCTCTAAACACGTGCGAAAGAGACGGCTTTTGCGAAAGTCGAGGAAGTTAAAAAGAGTCGAATATGCGACAAGAGTTGCGGTGAAGATGTTGGAGTCTGCGCGTCTTCAACCACTTTTAAGGGTGAAAGTTCATAGACTTTCTTGAAGATCTGTTTTCCTGGTACTTGTTTTCCATTTTAGGACAAAACTTGATAAAAAAGGGCGCCCCCTGCTCTCCCCATTGTGTGCGTGAATGGGCTGAGGTTGGGAGCCCAAGGGTGCGTATGACTTAGGACTGTGTCACTTTTATTATAATCTCTAGATATAACGTAAGAATATAGCTATGTAATGTCTTTAGGCGTAGATTCTTTTATTTATTACTCAGTAAATGAATGATGCATCAGAGATGTGTTATTAGCGTTACAAGAATGTATAAGGTAAGAAATGCCTATATAGGGATTATCAAAAGTTTATACCTGTGACTGAAATATTGAGATTAAGAAGATGATTAAGATGGTATGGGCACATTCGCATACCACCTTGACATGACAATATATCCCTTCTACTAAACTTAAAGTAAACACTCCTGCCCATAGTACAACTTTCTATAACAATTCTTTTACCGTCAGGGCTGTGTACAGCTTTGGAACGCGCTGCCAGTTGCTATCAGATTTGCAAACTCCATAACGATATTTAAAACAATGATCAGAAAATATTACCTGTCGTTGGAATACGATGATATTTAAATGTATGTGTATATATATATTTATTTTATATATTTTTGTAGATATGTATATTAAGTATATATTTAATATTTAAAACATCTGTATATATTGCATTTATATATTTATTACTAAAATGTATGTAATCGTACTATGTATTATGTATACCACCATCGCCATTATAATCTGAATTAATTCCTGGGGTTGTCTGGAAGAGATCGCTTTTTAGCGATAAAACCGCCCTTTATGCATAATTAGACATAAGTTAATTTTTGTATTGGTGTATATTAAAGAGTTATTGATTGATTGATATATTAGTCCAGGATGATATGTTTTAAAATCGACGCGGATGAATTTTCACGGGCACAATTATCTAGTTTTAAATAAATTCAAGCCTTCAATTATATTAGACATAACAACCGAGCCATAGTTTCAGGCGACTTCTAAATCAGAATAGACTTCAGTGAATCGGAACTGATTTTCATGAGGTCGACGATACTATTAAAATCCGTTCCGGTTCACGGCTCGGCCATTACAGGACAATCATCCAGCTGGCTATCGAACCGTTCAATTCCTTTTTATACAGGATGAGTTTATAACTCAATTCTAATTTGCAGAATAGTACAGATAAATATTGCATTCAAAGTTTGACAGGGCAATTAACGACAGATTATGCAAACGTTAACTATGCAACCAGTTACAAGTAAGTTTGAAAATCGAGTTAAATGAGACACTCTTTACCACCTTATAAAACGACGAAGCTTCCTAAAGGAGACGGGGGCTTTGGGCCCAAGAAGAGTAATGAGCTGAGATATGGCTTAAAAAGCGTATATTTTTCTATTACAGATTGGAAGACCAGCCCTAAATTATATCTGGAAAATGAGAAATCTTAAAAATAAGATCACAAATCAAATCAGTATGTAATGAATGAAGGTAAAAAGTAAAAAGGTAATGAACTTCAACAGTTTAGAATATGAAAACACTTACACCACACGATCAATTAATTTAAAATAATTAAACCCACTACTATTATGAAAAAATATCAATTTAATAAAAAGGAATCACTCTCACCTTTTTACAGTCTGGGGCTAAGGATGTATAAAAGCGTATCCGTCTCCTTGTGTACGAGCATAACAAGTTATGACGTCAAAACTTGACGTCACGTAAAAACATGACAAGTTATGAAGTCGCTGTGTAAATAAAATTATTATATTCTATGTGAAAATTAAGCATATAGTATGGTATTTTATTCCTCGTTTTGTTGTATGAAAATAATTTTATAATTTATTGCAATATGTATATCGTCTACTAAATTACTACAATAGGTGGGTATATTCAAGTCACGAGAAAATATTATGGATAAGTGCCCGAATAATATTTATGGTTCAATATGGACTCAGGATCCAGGACTTTGAGAGCGGAAGACGCATTCGATGACGTTGATGATGAACATTTTATCGTATTAACAAATGCTGCAAAAGCAGACATAACATCAATATTGTTACATGCCGACAAAAGTGAATGCACACCTGCCTGCCATAAAGCGCAGTTTATTACCTGGCCGCATTTGGACTTCTTTTGTTTAGTTTGTGTTTAAAATTTGTAATTAGAAAAGCAGTCTATTGTGTATTGTAATGCTTTGTGATGGTCGTTAGCCAGGTGTAATTCTTGGAAAATTCAGTCCACGCGGTCGAGTGTTGTATTGTATAGTTTAGTATAAAACAATGCCCGAACGGAGGGGTGAGGCAGTCAAGTGACGATTACGACACGGGGAAGACGTGTGTACATTCGATAAGCTATATAGTGACGGATTTTGCACGAGTTATTGAATCGTGCAGTTTGTACTGGTTGTGTCCAGTTATAATTGTACTTGTGTTAAACGTGTTTGTATAGTTCTAATAAATTCGTTTAATTCGAGTCCCGCACTCGTAACAATATCAATAAAACATTTTACAACCACTTTTACCCTATACAAAGAAAGAAAGAAAGAAAGAAAGAAAAATATTTATTTCTAATAACGACACAACACAAAATAGTACTAACATAACAAAGTATAAATAAAATTATTCAGAAATGGTATGCCGCAATTTGGAAATGAGGTTGGCACTCAGCATTTTGCTGTGCCGAAACGTAGTCCGACAGCGCTGATTTTGTGTGCCCACCTCCTAAAACGCAAAAGAATGAAACACCTTTGCATAGTCTTTATTTCCCAACATTTAAAACCTGGGTGTCCAAGATCCTTATGTATAAGTAAGTATCGTTTATGTGACCACACTCTATCTTATGGACTGGGAGCTGACTTATACTTGGGAGGAGGTGTTTGAGGCACTAAGAGCTTCTGTACAGTAGTTACTTCTCGAAAGCATATCTGAATACAAAAACGAAGATCTGGCTGAAAACCTAACCTAACCTAGTTAGAATTTATCAAAGTAGTAAATTTCCACATCATCACAATCATCATTGCAAAAATGTTCTATGTCTTCGGCAAAAATTAATAGTACTTGTACCAAACAGAAAATATAGGCCAAGGAAACCTCTTTAGTTAAGCTATATTTAATCTGCACTTAGCCTAAAAATTGGACAATATTAGCACCTCATACCACCTTTACGACTCTATTAATGTTAAGGCATGAAATTTGTACTTGTTTACCAACTACTGTGCAATGGGTGCGCACGCGCAGCACCTTGTTTGCATAACTGTCACACGCATTGACAGGTCAACAACAAACTTAAGTGTCAATTATGAAACCAAACCTAATACAGGCAGACGCTGTTTCAATTTAATCATCAATTAATTTTGATTTGATGATCCATCACTTAAACTTATTGGAAATGAAAGCTTAGTTTAAATCGGGACGTATTATCAATTTAGGTAATTACTGGCTATGACCCACAGATTCAGTCGCGGTAAATTTGTATTAAGTATACACACATACGTTTACCAAAGACGTCCCGTAGGCAAACCCTTAAAATCATTAGAACAACTGAGGTCCCATCTATTAAGCTTCTAACTGCCTATAAAATCTGATGCACTGAATACCCTTCCTTAGCTGTAGTACTTGGTGTGGTTGCTACTAAGCAATCTATAAATTGTAGCGTGTTGTTACATAGCCTAGCATCTTCTTTAATGACGGCGTTTACAACTCAAAAATAACTATGCTGATTTGTAGGTCAGGATTTGTAGAATTTGTAGGTTTGTAGCATATAGTTATTAGTTAATCTGGCGTCACCTCTGTGGTTGGGCGGGCTAAGCCTTTGCCGTCTTAGCTCACTGCAACGCCGAGGTTCCGTTTTCGATTCCTGGTATGGTAAATTTTGTATCGCTCTATGTTGAGAAATTAATGATCATATCCAACACATTATGTCGCCTTAGTGTAACGAGGGACGACTTCTGAAAGTCTATTAGTCGACCGGACGACTTTTGAGAGGCCTATTTCAGTGTCTATATAATACTTTAAAAGTCAATGGTTTTATTACTATCGTTTATGCTTTCCTAGTCCATGGCGATACACTTCTCTTTCATGGAGGACCAAAATATTCTCAGTGAAACGAGATTTTGTATTTAGCTTACCAAGCAAATTATGCGTTCCATTCTATTGAATAAATAATATTAGCTCTTCATGAGTCCATCTTGCGGATTATTACTATAATATTTAGACAGTAGGAACTCCAACTACATATTAACGTTAAAATCATAGATGTATTATAACTAAATACATACATACATACATACATAACTTCACGCCAGTTCCCTTGCGGGGTAGGCACTATAACTAAATGTATGGTTAAAACGCTCTATACGTAAATGTAACGATTATTTAAAAAAATATCTAGTATGCTTAAAAACCATGATATACCACATTACGTTAGCTCATCAAAGTTCAATAGTTTCTCAGGTCAATTTTTAAAGTAATAAACAATGATAATTTTTGATGATCTCAATTTTTTTTTTATAATCGGCAGACAAACACACAAATTGTATATCACCAAGCTAAGCAAGTTACGCTTGTGTTATGGTTAATATACAATAGACCACGGCCGATCTCAGATACCCAGACAATAGTAAATAACAGACAGTTCGTTTCCGAAATTTACCATGCCAGGAATCGAACCCGGAGCCTCTGGGTTCCAACGAGTTCGGCCGCCTTAGTCCGCTCGACCACAGAAGCCATCAATCAATTTGTAAAAGATGGTTTTTACAGCTATTTAATACCATAGTTAAACATCAACATGATTGGATGCATTACACTATTATCAATTATTAGTGATACATATCGTTATGGAAACTGGCTACCCGAATCACTTGGTGACTTTTGCATATTGCGAAACACGATGAGTGCATATTTTATCTACCATCAGCATGTGATAAGTTATTATGATAGTATTAATAACGTCAACCACATTACACTATTGCTACTTATTTTACTAAAAGTCAACGATACAACCAATATTCCAAACAAAATATTCAATTTCACAAGATAAATCGTTATCTATATTCCAAACCTTATACAAAGCTTCTTAATTAAAATTCAAATTGAAATAGATTAGACACCGAAAATAAAAATAAAATTATCGATCTCATTATAAAACCGTGAAAGAGTTCTGTCTGTACATAAAATATTTATTCCGAGAAATAAATCTTCCAGGATAACTATCTTATTAACATATGGAAATTCTTACGAGAAATGTTATGTTTGTTTGTTTTGTTGTCCTTATTTTTATCAGATTATCTACTTTTGAACAAATGCATTTATTTGTATGAAATATCTGAAATATGTGTAAAGGTAAAATAAAACTTATAACTAATATATCACTTCCGAATGATAAACAAACTTTTAAAAAAGTCTATTCAGCAATGAGTAAGATCGAGCTTACCGATCTGCAAAACCTACCAATCCACCTTAGACATGCGCGGAGTAACCTGAGACCAGCAGAAAGATGTTTACGAAATGACATCATATGTAGTTGAAGAGTGAGAAATTATGTAATTTATATATAGTGCGTAAACATTTAAGTTCATATTTAGGAGTCGTTTTTCAACTTCATTTCAATTATTATTTCAAATTCAAAATTTTAATTATTAATCAATTTTTTTTTTCATATTAAGTTCCACTGAAGAACAAGTTTTGAAACTCATACATATAAAAAAGAGAAAAGAACTTGTTTTGATTTATAAGTCTCATTCTTATTCTACTAGAACACCATTTCGCAACGTGTTAATAAGTACAAATTAAGGAGAAGAATCAGTAAGAAACTCCGCAGCAGTATGATTAGCTAAAAATTCTTGTACTTCATATTTGTCTGTCTCACGCTATTTTTATTTAAATTAGTCTGTTATAAATCCAAAAAATATGCAACCAACCTATCAAAATGCAAATTTTGAAAGGCTTGTAATAGATATCATTATGTAAATAAAATGGGCCATGATACGAGATCTCTGCTCACGGAAGCGTAATCGATTCCACGCAGAGTCACGGGATTAAATTGGTATCCTAATATAAATACCTTCTCGTATCTCAGTCGTAGATCATACAAAAAAAAAGTTAAGCCGTAGAAATGTGATTTAAAAATGCCATAGAGCAACACAGCATCCGTTCAAACATGTTGTGGAGACGACTGAAAGTTAACTTCACAACAAAACTAGTTAGAATACCGATTAATAAATACCTTTAGAAGCCAGAAAAAGAATAATGAATGATTAGATATAGTTTTATTAAGAAAAAACGAGTTCTATGTAACAGTATTTTTTTTCAAATCCAACGACAAGAGTCAAATTAAACACTTTGGTACAATCATAAAGGTTTTATTCTAAAACACTCATCTTCTAAAATAGGACTTTTCTTGATGTTTTTTATTGCTTATCTAACAACCACCTAATGAAAGCAGTTATCGTCATATATAGATATTTGTATGCAACATCAGAGGTGTTATTTTTAGTGAATATTGAATTTTAGGACAACGTTTAAGAAAATTAATCTGTTTTAACGTGAGTACAACTATATAATATTTTGTGTATAATGAAAACGACTAAAAAAAGCTTGTTTCAATGTGCATAGGTTTGTTTTTTCCTTCTTCATATCTTTTGATAAGTTATCAATCATCATAAATACTTTTGATTATTTCGTAAGAGTACTGAACTAAATATTTGAGAGAGATATCTGGAATTCTACTTAATTTTATTCAGACACAAACTGGCATAGTAGTCGTTGTGTTGTTATAGTTATTTGATAACTTCCGATTTAAAAGCAAATATAATTGAAATAAAATTGAGAACAAAATCCGAAATAAAACTTTTACTTAAACAGATAAACGTTCTAAAAAAATCTACTCCCATTTATGTGAATTAACGTGAAAACAAATAAACGATTTCCCTTTCTACAGGAACGGACGAATCCCGCAGGAATGTGACACTATCCCTTTCTATATCGGTTTCTCTTTTACCCCATGAACATGTGACAGGTGCAATTAGAGTTGCCAGGTAAAGAGAGGACTGTTACCGTGTTATCGCACTCGTAGGTTAAAAGTAGTGTATTTGTGGGGGACTTAATCATGTAGATAAAAGTCTTATTAATAAATTAACGGGGGTTTTTTTTTATTATTTTATACTACATATGTGTGTCCGCCACTTCGTTTTTGAGGAAATTGGACTTTATATTCATAACTTCTAAATCCTGTAAGATACTGAAATGACACATACAAGAAGATTTAAGGCAAAATAACTGTTTTAGTCTCTTAATTTTTCTAAGTTGAGCCTTTTTGGAGCATTTTCGAGACATATTTTTTTCAGAAAGATTGACAGACATAAATTTTATTATGGGAATTTATAATTGGACAGTAAGTATCATATAAATTACAATTTTCACTTGAATTTTGATTTTTATTTTGAAAGAGACACACTTAAATTTTAAAGATTCGTAATGGTTGTAACAAAAATATATAATTTTAATATTATTTGAATAAAAAATTTAAAAAAGAAATTAAAGAAAATTAACAAAAAGAATTAAAAAACCGATAACATGGCAACCCAGAGACGTCACGCTTTGTGAAGCGACTGATTTTGATTAATAGCTTAGTTCTTTGGATGTTTTTTTATTTTTTCCATAGGGTTGAATAGTAATGTAGTTAACTTACTTTAAAATTTAAATATAAATAAATCTTCAAAGTGTGGGTAGTTTTAAATGTTTATAAAAATACGCTAAATATGTAAATACCTATTTAGTTTTTGTTATGCTAATTCAAACGCTGGTATAAAAGAAATAAATACTTTTTCTTAAGCCAGAACTTCAGTTGGCTTGGGTATTCATGTAATTACGATGTGCTTTTTAGGGTTCCGTAGTCGAATGGAAAACACTACACGTTAATTACCTCTCCATTGATTGTGCCTTGAATGACAAGTGTTTGGCTAATTTTCTGTGCAAATTGTTTACAACTTATTGTAACACACATATTCTACTAGTACCATAATATTTCCATACGCACAAGGAAGGTTTACATAGCTCTTACTTACTTACTCCGTTGGTTCAGCGACCCAAAGTGGGTCTTGTCCTCCGAAACGAGAGTATGCCACTTTTCTTTGTTCGGTGCGGTTTCTTGCCAATTATAGGCTCCTAGCTCCGACAGGTCAGCCTCCATCCACTCTGTCCTTCCAGCGATATTTGGAACGGCCGACCGGACGCCGACCTACGGGCCGTTCCAAATATGCTTTCATCACGCTGCAATCCTCTCCCATCCGTTCTACGTGACTACTGTTATGTTAGGCTCGGCCACGAGATTCATGCATTTACATAACTCATAAAAGTAAATTAAAAAACGCGATGGAGACACTAAACATGGGACTGCGACGACACATGATACATTTGCTTTGTGTGTAATAGAGTAGATACCATAGGCGATGGTAACCGCTTTCCATCAAGTGGGCCGTCTGCCTGTATGCTGAACTCCTGCAATAATAAAAAAAAGATGACAATCAAATCAATTAAAACAATTTGAATCATCTTACAAAATGTCGCAGCCCCATAGATTTTGTAAGTAAAAGGCGTGACATAATGCATTATTTGTTGTTTAAACAGTTATGAAAATTATTTTATGATAAATTAACAATCTGTGAATATTATAAACAAAACTATACTTACAAAGTAACACAAATCAAAAATTTACTCGAAATCGCTGTCGGCGGGGAGCGTGCCTTAAATGCTGGCCGCATTTCTGCCTTGGATGGTAATGCAGATACATTACCCTAGGTGCAAGCCAGCCTTTTGGTCACGCGAGACCTCAATTAGACGTGTTGAGAGATCTCGATAGAGGAGATGAGCTCCAGGCCCCCACCGCTCCAGGGCCTCGACCTCAAAAGCCACAAATACGTACCCATTACCAATGGACACATATTTGCGACATTTCAGGGTCTCCTGGCGTCCCCGGCTGTCACGGCTGTCTTCGTTTAATTATTTAGTTCTAGTTAATCTAAAATTATTTACATTAGGATATTTTAAAAGTACGATGATAAGATAGTATTATAAGGCGTGTTTTTATGTGTAAATAATTTTAGAATTTATTTTAACATATATCAGCTATCCAATTACATAAGAACTTTATCCGTGCAGAAACGAAGAAAGAATGTATTGTTCTGCGGCCGGGCGGCTGACCGTAACAGGCGACAGAACAACGCTCCACTGCCAGGTGGTAGTATATTTGCCCGTCTGAATGGTTATCACTCCTAATCTAGAATATGCCGCCATAACAACCTTGAGTTGTGTTCCGGCATTAGTGGCCAGGTTCTAGTCTCCCCTTTAGAGAGCGTCAGCGCATTGATAGCTTTGGTATTACAAATGTCCATAGGCGACGGTAATCGCTTTCTGTCAGATGGGCCGTCTGCCTGTCTGCTGACCTCATGCAATAAAAAATGTCTGTAAAGAAAAAGAAACGTTTGAAGTGCAAGAAAGAGACGAGCAAACGCGACATGTGACATGTTTCTTATGCAATGGCGTAGAAAACTAGGCAGCTGCTGTGTCTGTCGCGACCGAGACACTGCCGTGTCTAGTGTCTCGGTCGCCTACCTCTAAGTCTATCAGTCGTCCCAGTTCGTAAAGATATACAAATTTCGCATATCCGCATTGAACATGATAAAAGATTACCTAACTTCTATAATTAGAGCATACTTGCAGAATTTTTGTTATATACTTCATCGGAGTATTTTATAATGAATTGAGTAAGTAAACAATTCGATCGTTTAATATAAACATGTCTGGAGAGAATTAGGTCACGGGGATGCTCTGTTTAATTTTACCCACTAAATATGTTTTTTTAGTTTATAGGATAGTGCATTAAACTTGCTACCTATTGCAGATTTTAGCGGTTCATATTTCTTATGTCCCTGCTCCACCTGCGCCATAATGTGTTAATTAGCGCATTAATAAAGATATAACGCAGATGTAGCCAAGGGTTTAATGCGGTACTTGAGGTACGAGTGATAACTAATGTAAAATCAAAATCAAAAGTTAGAGTAAATACCATGACCAACCCCGCAGGCTTTGGTAGGTGATCTGGGATAACCTAACCTTATTATATCTATCTTCTCTTATTACAATAAATTAATATAATAAGTTATTCTTAAGGTACACCACAACACCAACATACATACATTAAATATCACACAAATGTAATAAACATAAGTAACATATATGCGTGTAAAACTTCTAAACTTTATTTTAAATTTAATTGTAAGAAAGGGTACGGAAATAGTCTTTTTTTTTTTATTTTTTATTGCAGGAGTTCAGCAGACAGGCAAACGGCCCACTTGATTGAAAGCGGTTACCATCGCCTATGGACATTTGCAACACCGAAGGCGCTACAAATGCGCTGCTGCTCTCTTAAAGGGGACTGTAACCTGGTCACTAATGCCGGAACACAGCTCAAGGTTGTTATGGCGACATACTTTAGACCGGGGGTGGTAGCCATCCAGTCGGGCAAATGCCCTACCACCTGGCTGTGGGTTGTTTTGTCGCCTCTTACGACAGGCCGCCCGGCCGCAGGAAATTGTATTCTTTCTCCGTTCCTGCACGGATAAAAAGTCTGTAGAGTTATTAATAAAAAAAAACTTAATATCTTAGCAACACTATTTTATGATGAACTAACATATTTCTAAACTATATTTAAACAATCTGGTTATGTAATGTTAATACAATCAATCAATTATAAGTTTATTGTTACAAGTGCAATATTAACAAGTGTTATTATAAAAATGTATAGTCTATGCCGGAGACGTTAGGCAGACGCCGTTTTTCAGACCCAGTACCTCAAAACACATAAAATTCAGTGGCTTAGATGAAATATGAATATTCTAAACAGATTTGCGAATAACTGATTTCATACCAAACAGTCTGGCTTGTCGATTACATCATCTCGGTACATGGCGGTTTGGCGGTAGTGTTTGGTATGCATCACATCACAGTCAGGTGGTACGGCATTTACTACCACATATAACTACCTTCTATGATCAAATTGATCGTGTACTAGCAGAAGGTGATGTCAGGAGCCTTAAGAACAGACGAGCGTGCATGACAAGAGTTAGGAATGTCAAAGAAGCAAGTGAGATGTGTAAGAATAAGCCTAAATGGCGCTCTGTTGTTCGTGCCTACCCCGCAAGGGAACTGGCGTGAACTTATGTATGTATGTATGTATATAACTAACACCACTGGTCTAAGGAATACTGCCATAACAATCTTGATTTCTGTTCCAGCATCAGTGGCCAAGAATCCAATCATCCCTTCAAGACCGGCAAGACGGTAGATGCGCCTTTGGTATTGCAAATATTTATTAGCGACGGTCACCTCTTTCCATCAATCAAGTGGGCCAACAGCCTGTGTACTTTACTCCAGTAATAAAAAATAGACATATAAACTGACATAACGTATTAATAAGGGTTGTGCTTTTGCTATTCAACGACAGACTCCTAAAAGAGTTAGTATAATACCGGAAGATTTAAATTAGTAAGTTTTCGAACATTATTTTCAAACGCTTTTGTAAAACACATCGAATCTTGCGCAATAGTCGTTCGTAATTTCATCGGCATAGTGTTGTGAGTAATGATTATGGTCCATTAGGCATGGGCTACAACTAATTGCTCGATTAACACACCGCTATCGATATAACAAGAAATAAATTTTTAATCGTGCATTATTTCTATATTACGACATTTATTGTAATTTATCAAAAAATGTTACGATTGTCAAAATGGAGTTTTTGATTGGTTTATTATGAATTCAATAAATAAAAAGTAAAGTGGAAATTATTCTTGTTGGAAGTTTAGTTTGAAGGAGACTTAATACACGAATTTGACTAATTTTTTTTTATTTTATTTTTTATTGCACGAGTTCAGTAGACAGGCAGACGGCCCACTTGATGGAAATCAGTTACCATCGCCTATGGACATTTGCAACACCAAAAGTGCTACAAATGCGCTGCTGCTCTCTTAAGGGAGACTGGAACCTGGTCACTAATGCCGGAACACAACTCAAGGTTGTTATGGCGGCATACTCTAGACCAGGGGTGGTAGCCGACTGGGTGGCTACTGGTGATGACTGTGGTAGCCATCCAGTAGGGCAAATACCCTACCACTTGGCTGTGGGTTATTTTGTCGCCTCTTACGACAGGCCGCCCGGCCGCAGGAAATTGTATTCTTTCTCCGTCCCTGCACGGATAAAATAAATAAGAAAATAAATAAATAACGGATAAATAAGAGATATTTCAAAACTAAGTACATATATACAGATTAATTCATATTATTCATAATAGTTATAAGTTATATGAGGTTTATAGCCTCGTTAAAAAAGAATCCATTCAGAATACGATTATGAAAACACTGTTAACTTTTTTTAATGAGTCAATAAACTTCTTATAACTGACAGTTTTAAGAATAATTAGGTGAAATTAAGTTATACTATGCCAAACTTTTCTGGAGATTTTAAAATAGTCTTATGTCTTGAAGTGGATTTATTTTATTTTTCTGAACCCTAGAATACATTGAAAAGAAACATACGAAAATGAAGACCCAAATCCTCTTTTATTTAAAAAAATATGAATTTTACATCTGTTGAGAAGTTTTAGAACTATTCTTTTATTGCAGGAGTTCAGCAGACAGGCAGACTGTCCACTCTATGGAAAACGGTTACCATCGCCTATAGACATTTGCACCACCAAAGGTGCTACAAATGCGCTGCTGCTGTCTTAAGGGAGACTGGTCACTATGCCGGAACACGGTTGTTATGGCGGCATACTCTAGACCCGGGGAGTAGCCATCCAGTCGGGCAAATGCGCTACCACCTGGCGAACTTATTCGAGACAAGCTTTCAGACAGACAGATGGATATTACAAACGGTTTTTTTATTATATTTATGGATTATTTGTCATATAAAAAGCAGTTTTCACATTTATTTTTAAATCATCGACTGACTATAACTTTGTTTACTGGTTATGTATATTCAGGTACATACACACACCAGAAGGCCTAACAATAATGAAAATCTTGGTAAGTGGTCTACAAACAAAAACATTTAGGAACTTAGGGCTTAAAGCCATCTCTTTCTAGCAACAAAGTTAATTATATAATTCCATGTTATTGTCTGTAAAATTGAGTGTAATCAAAAACAAGAAAATGTCTATTTTAAACTCTGGTAATTTAATTAGTGAAATGCTTATGGAATTTCTTCGAATGAAGTTTGATCTTAATCATAATGGTAGACGGTTCGGTTAAGATCCTATCAAAACCTGCGCGAACATTCTCCTTTGGCGGAGACACTGTGACGAACTGTTTTAGTTTTAAATGTTGCGATCTATTTAATTACTATTTTACGCTAATTTAGTACTTTGTATGTTAATAGGATGTTTAAAAGTAGGCGAACTGCGTGACGTTTTACGCACAATGAAGGAAAGAAAGAAATTATAAAACTAATGAGCTGTCTTTGGGACAATTGATTGAAATGCAGTTTTCAAATACCATCAAATTACAGCGAAGGCCATCGAAAGCCGTCGGAAGCCAAAAGTATCGAAAAGTATCAAAAGGTCTCAAAAGTCCAAAAAGTCATCCTCAGTATCGAAAATACATATATATTGAGTTTTACCCAGCAGTTTTTCCTTGAAAGCGTAACAAACACACAGATTTACTTTCGCATTTATAATATTAATAGGGATTAAGATACGACCAACATCGAAGTATAGTAGTATCGTGCAAAATCACATAGATGCGTGCACAGATGGCGTAAAGAGGTATACACTATAAAGCGGTTAGCATTTTTCATTACAATTAACACCTTTTTCCATCTAGCTCCAATCCGCCGAGTAACGTGCGCTAAGGAACTTCATTACAAAATTAATTTATTTTACTCATAGACATATTAGAAAAAAATATATAGAAAAGTATCATGCAAAACAATACGTCTTGCGATGATCCCAATTGGGTGATGTTCAACAAAAGCCATTTCAACAAAAAGGTTTTCAACTGCACCCTGAGACGGATGGTTGTCGCACGGTTATTAACTGATAATCGTACAACCATCCAAAAATCAAACCTTCAGTGCATACACTGCATAGTAGTCGCTATAACCGAAATTCGTTTAGACGAATAGTATTAATAATAAAGCCAATTGAGCCGAAGTCCCGTTCGAGTGCTGCATAAGAGTAATTTAATAACTGCACCGAGTGTGGGAACCGTTGGAAGATGCGCAGGCGCATTTAAAAGGGAATTAGATAAGTTTATACACAACACATTTTAAATCCGTACATAATATATACATAAATGCGAAAATAACTGCCTGTTTTTTATCTTTTCACAAATAAACGACTGATCTTAATATAATTTGACAGGAAGATAGATTACAACTAATACAGAAAGAAATAAAAAGTTCGCTTTAAAAATATTGTATTTTGTCTGTAATTTAGGTAAGCAATAAAGTGTTATATATCTATCTACTTACCTATCTTGATTGCATATGGAGAAATGTAGGCTAATTACGTCCTTTCTTTTTCTCTTAGAAAATCTATCTTCAAGGAAGTGACATAAGGAATGAAAACATGAACGAGCAACTTATAATGCCTCAAGTTAGGTGTATAAAAATTCATATTAAAGCATTTGTTAAGAAGTTAATTATTATTCTGATTTTTTACGTCAGTCAGAAAGTACAAAAATAGATGCGAATGAAGTCGCGGGTAACAATAGTCAGTGTACTGTCAAACTCTTGTATATGCAGCTGTATTATTAATCTGAAATTTCATATGAGCATACAATGTTTTAGTAAACTGAGATATTTGGGTATATGTATATTTTTATAGGTGTTTATAGTTAATTAATAATTAATGCTTGCAGGCCACAACATCGGTCCAGGTGATAGTATGAGGTTGCCCATGCAACACTAAGGGGTCCGATGAAGTTGTCTTAGACTTTAATAATATCTGGGTACTTCATTTTTGAGAAGAGCCCCCCCTCCTATTGTAGCTCTGGGAAAACCGCGGTTTTGGTATATACACATAATCAACGCTCTATTACTCCTAAATAATAATTTCATAAATGTCCCACAACTGGGTTTAGACTTTCACATTAAAGGGAAACATATTTAAAGTTACTTAAAACTAAATTATTTTTATTTATTAGGGGCCATTCACAAATTACATCACATGAATTTCTTAATTTTTGACCCCTCCAGCAGCAGCAGTTCCGTAATTAGTTTTATTTCCATTTAAGTTATTTTTCAATAATTTAAACACTAATTACATACAGATAGAGCCTACGTTCCATTAGGGACTTACAACGACCACGTTCACGACCGCGATTTTCCCCGTTTCACTTGCTTCCCGGCGTTACAATCGTAAACCCAAGTGGAACGGCTATTCGACCCACCCCTTGACATGGGTCGTTGTGAGCGTTGTGTGATCGAAAATGATGACGTCACTTGAGTGACGTCTTCGCCACGACCACAAAGACCGCGGTCGCCTTGTGGAACGGCTAACTGAGAATTTTGGGCGTTGTGAGCTACTAATGGAACGCCCTGTTTGTGGGAAATATTTGAAGTTTTTCGTTAAAAGTTTAAATCTCGTATTTTGAAGCTTGAGTAATATTAGACTTTGAAATGTGACGTTACGAAATTTAAGACCCCTCCCACCTCTTGTCACACAATGTCACACTTTGTCGACCCCTTCCACCCTTAATGTGGACGTAATTTATGGATGACCCCTTACTACTTACTGATTGAGAAACTTCAATCTAAAAGTAGGACTGCAATCATTAAACGCAGTTAAAAGAGGTGAATACCTACATTGTTTATAGTGTAAATAGGCCAGACATAGTGATACAATGGGAAATTTGTTAAATTGTACTTTGATGTTTGTTAATCTGTTTGCAAAGGTCTGGTTTTAAGTAGGTGAATATTTATAAACGTCGCGCGCAAATTTGCCGATTATTCTCTCTTTTTCTCCATTGTTTCTCAATTAATAGTTTATTTATACGTTTGTTTTCTATGTAGGTTTTATTTTTTTTTAACAGGCTATGATATCAAGTTGAGAAACGATGGTCTAATCAATACTTCGTAATAGTCTAATAATTATTTTTTTTACCCCTCCCCTGTCCTTGTCACAACTGGTCACATTCGTTAGACTCCTCCCTCCTTAGTGTTACATTACATATTTTGCAATTTTACATCAAGAAATTTAAATTAAAACAGCAGTTCCGTAATTAGTTCTATTTCCATTTAAATTAGTTTTTAATAATTTAAACACTAAAACTAAAGCTTAAATATATTCGATTTTGAAATGTGACGTCTCAAAATTTAAGACCTGTCCCACCCCTCGCCACACAATGTCACACTTCGTAGACAAAATTAACGAGTGACGTAATTTCTGGATGACCCTTAAGAACAAGGCGAAAGTGGATCACGGTTGATGGAATGATCATCAGCAAATTAAACGCCGTAATTCCTGGGACCAAGAGACCTGTCGTAAGAGGCGAATGAACAACCCAATGCCAGGCGGAAGAACTTTTAGCACCTCTGGTGTTGGAAATATCCATAGGTGACAGTAACCACCATCTGCTATTCTCCAGCTATAAAGGTATGAAAGATCTTCTACGTTATGAATTCTTCTCGGAGGTCTAAAACGTGTCAGTTCACGTACTATGGATGGTTTAATAGTAAACTGTATTGTTTTTTCAGTGGGCTACGGAATTCAGCAAAAAGCTACACGTAACCGAAAACACTGTACAGTGTATAATATAAAAAAAAAATACGTGTACACTGTTTATCCGTAAAAGATCCTTTTCGTACATGGATATTTTGCAATGAATTACACTATTTCATGATGTTTAAATGTCTTAGACAACTTAAGCCGCATCTAAAGTTAGATATTACAGTAAGAATGTTTTATATTAATCAATTAAAGATACAATTTAAGAAAAATTGTATCGAAAAATGTATTTTGTAAGAAAAAACAATGTATAATATATGTTTTAAAAGTATTTTGTAAATACCTCACACACACTAACGCACTTAAAGTTTTTTTATTCCTAATTTATAATAAACACCATAATAATAGCATAACGTCAGAAGTAGCTTCGGTGAACCTGCAGCCCATCTCTCTATACCCCTTAGCTACTCACATCCATGTTGCCCTGTCTTCTATAGCATTTTTTGGAGCCCATGCAGGGAGTGACGAATCACCGTCTGACCATTTTTCTACGTTCCCGGAACATTGCGACGGGCAGACGCCATAGTTCCCATATTTCCAGACCCCGAGCACCACTAGCAGTTCACCCCAACAGCCCGATACTTTTTGTTCTCATTTTCCACAACAGTCCTACAGTTATTATATATTGTAGACAGGGATAATTGTCGGTCAGTGTCACGCCTCATTTAGATTAAATTTGTTAAGGGGCCTCTAGTGTTGGCTCCACGCAAGCCCTCCAAAATCCGAGGCATTTTTATGGCCCGTGGTCTTTAAAAACCATAATAATTTAAATATATATAATAATATTTGAAGATAGTTTTTTGTGATATGTACGTAGTCAGACGAACATCGTGAAATTATAAGAATTCTGATTCTTATGTTTCCAAATCAAATCAAATCATCACTTATCTATTGCATAAAACACGGTATATAATATTCCATAAGATCACATTTTTTGCCTCTAAGGCGTGCAAATTGTTTTATGCTACAGAACTCTACAAATAATTATTCTCTAGTTACTACTTTATTTATTTGACTGTATAACGCCATTTATTATCGTATTGCAGCATTTTTCTCGGCTGCATATAATAGCGGTTGGAAGTCAAAACAAATCAAGATTACGACACTGTTATCCCAGATTGGTGTTGAGAAATGGGAACAGATTTCAATCCCATCAAATTGAACTGAATAATTAGATTCTTGGTAATCGTTCACAATACGGGTCAGGAAGCGTTTTGCTGGCCTGGTAATGCGACATGTTGCGTCACGGTGAAACAATAGAATTTTTGAGGCCAGTTTTGAAGATTTTATTCGTGTGGCGGACTTTATTGTTTGTTTAAGGATTACCAATAGTTAGATACATCAAACATACAAAGTTACATTCATATCTTATTGTGTTTGCTTGTACGCAGGCTTGTAGGCTGGTTGCTCCATCCCCGTTTTACCATCAAATGACCAGACGCTAAGGTTTGCCCCACTGTTACATGGTGTAAACAGCACAAATCAGGGCCAAGTACTTCGCGTCGTCTTTTCTGATGCACACTGCCGAAGAATGAAATAATTTGCCAAAGTATGTTTTTCCTGACAAATAAAATGCAGTCCTTAAGTGACGAATGTAATAGAATAGGTATATTTTATACTCCAACTTTTAATTACCTGGAGTTAACTGTTGTTGCAACCATGGAGCAACTCACCACTGTGAATTGAATCCTATAGAATATCATCTATAGAAATTCTGTAGCATTCAGCTCAAAGTGGTGAGTTGTTAATACAACTCACTTATGAATCAAAAAAAGGTCGATCGTAGCTGTCATTTTAGTCCAGATAATTAAAAATCAGAGTATATATAGGTAGGCGTGCTTTGTTCTAGAACACGTCATTACTAAACATTAGATGAGACAGTGGTTAAACGCGGACCCATACGAGTGTAAAAAAGGTAGAACTGGCAAATGGTCCACTTAATGGTGAGTGATTACCGTCACTCCTGCAAATGTACAACACCAAAGGGCTGATGCGTTGCCTACCTCATTAAGACTTTAAATATCTGCTTATGCTCTTTATGAAGAGAGAGCCCCATAAGTTGTCAATATTACTTGGTCACAAGCAACCTAAGTGATTCATGTAGACATAAAATTGATTCATTCAATGTTATTCAATAGCGTCGTTTCCTTTACTTTTCTGCCTTTTAACAAATGGATTCAGTTTGGTTGAACCGTGTAATATCAGCTCTATAAAAGCAGCCGAAGATATTAGTCTCATAGAATGTTTTCATTACTACATACTAAAAGTTAAGTCAGATTTACTAGAATTTACGATTAAAAGTATCAAGTTACCAACCGTTAGACCACCGGTCCGCTGGGATTTCCATGCCAATGGATTCAATATTACTATGGTTTCTTCGCTGGGTATATTGATTAAGGCCTGGTTCCTATATCTGACCGACCGTTCATTTGCCCTATTATCAGTTAAAATTTGACATAAGCTACATACAAGTAATGTTAAAAATTAACCGATGGTAAAACAAGCGAATGAGTATTAAGATATAGGAACCGGAACCGGAATATAACTAATATTATACTAATATATTAATTTTTTTAAATCTCTATCTGTGTCGGACAGAGAGCACCCCCTGACCCCCCCGCTGGAACACAACTTCTCTCTGCGCCCCGTATACCGCCGACGCTCATAGCTCATACAGTTAGCAGCTAGGCGTGGGAAGGAACATGCGATATAAGAAGCGGCCTTGGAGGCCGGAGCTATTGCACAAGCACTTGCACTACTAAATCGCACACTTTTCTCTCTCTCTCTCTCTCTCTCTCTCTCTCTCTTTCTCTCTCTCTGCCATTCTGCATTATATTCTTTGTTACTCGTCTATTTATAATTTTAAATTAATTGTAAATATCAAAATAATAAGTGGTACAGTCCACATCGAGTTTTATTTGGAAGAAGCAACTTCCACCAACACTATCATTAATTCAAACGACTTACGGTCTTAATCTTAAAATATTGATTAGAGTAAGTTTGTAGGCGTCTTTAAGGTTGTTAAAGAAACCTACAAATGTTGTCTAGCTCAATATGAATAAGACCGTTAAAATTTAAAATAACATTATAGATTCTAACTCATAATGATTTTAAGTAAAAATATTACATTGGACCCCAAAAAAAATGGCCTGTACTTTTGAGCAGACCCATATACTCTTATGTGTTTCGAAGCCCTGAATCTGAATCTGGATGATGGATCTGATGGATGAGATGATTCATAAGAATAGATGGGTCAGACCACTTTTTTGTGAGCCGGTATTATTAGAGTTTTCTTCTAACTGATGAACTGATTAATATCGGGAGACCCAAATACCCCTCGGTGGTCTCCCCAGGGCCCGAGGATATGCAAAAATGCATTCCCCAGCTTTAAAAAAAGATGCATAGACGGTAGATCTCCACCTTCTACGATCCTGAAAATACTTTTCGCTTCATCAACTTTCATTAATCTCTTGATAAATACATGTATATTTAAAATGCTTTCTCCTAACCTTTCTTCGAAATATCTTCAATATGATTATTTAGAAGAAGAAATAATTTATTAGAAATATAGTTTATGTCTAGGACGAATATATAAAGGTAAAATAAGCATGTTTAAAGCAACAAAATAAAAACAAATAAAGGAAAATAATGACGAACTATAGACATTTTAATGTAAGTCCTAAAAATTGGATCAAGCCCAGCATTTCCGAATAATAGTAATATATTGTTGCGATAATACTATCAAATCTATATATATAAAAATCAATTGCTGTTCGTTAGTCTCACTAAAACTCGAGAACGGCTGGACTGATTTGGCTAATTTTGGTTTTGAATTATTTTTGGAAATCCAGGGAAGGTTTTAAAGGTGAGTAAATATGAAAAAAATGCTTGGAATATAGTAAAAACAACAATTTCGATTTCCCTTAGAAAGTATTCCTACCTGTCAAACATTTGATGTTCATTCTGTCGTTTAGAAATCAAGTATATTTGAAAGTCGTTCAGAAATCAAATTAAATTTAAAAGTAAAGTTCTTTTTTTTCATGTTTTGGTTTTGAATGTCAAACGTTTGATGTTCGTCCCGACGTTCAGAAATCAACGTTTTTTATTTATTGATTCTGAGGCGGTACGAAGTTTGCCGGGTCAGCTAGTAGTTAAATAAATATATAATTATAGCATTAATTCCTATAGGACCATGAATAATACTAAACATGTACGTACTTATATAATAAGGTATATAATTATGTACATAACAGATTATAATTATCTGTAAAGAATATTTTTATTCTAGAGTTATATTATGCTGGTGTCGTGTTGGTTCGCCTGTGATTTTTGGTGGTCACCAATTTAGGTACCTACAACTGCCGGACTAGAATATTATGGAGGAAAAAGAGTTATTTTTTATTTGCTCTCTTGTAAAATTCGATAGTCTTGTAGTAAGTAGTAACCGGTATGTTTTTGATGTGATAATTATATTTTTTCCCTTTCTTCCTTTCAATATTGCCTTTTTTGTATTTACGTACAACCATTCACCATTAGGGTTGTTAAAAGTTTATAAAAGAGTCAGTCACCAAATATATCCTCTACACCCTCTAATAACGTAGACAAGTACCAATAAATCTTTAGTCTTTCGGTTCTTATGCTCCGCGCCTAATTATTACCAAAGCAGAAACCCGTGGGGTCGTAAATGGCCGCCTGGGGCTCAACATAAATTCGTTGCGACTGTATTTTTAACATTAAGCATTTTGGGGGAGGGTTCACAGATTAAAGAGCATTGATATTCCCATCTTAATAAGCCGAAAAACGTGTCCAAACGTCATGTATAAATATCAACAATATTTAGCTTTAAAATTCTACTCTGCATACAGTGGAAACATAATAAAGTTGACAGTGAAGCCCACTGAAATACTTTTTATGAGTTTAAAAAACACCGAAGTCTAGTAGACTTTGTAGGAGAATAGCAAGTCATGACGTCAAATTTTTACTCAATCAAATGGCGTTTATATGGTTTAAACAGTAGAGAAAATTATTTATGTCATGATGTATTTGAAGTATGATGATAATTAGGTATTTTAACGGTTCTTTTATATGAAAGTTTTTTAAAATATTTGTTGAGAAAAATGTAACTACCCTTATTAAAAATATCAATTAGTAAGTGCATAGCAGTTCATGCATAGTGAAGAATTCAATAGAGATCAAAAGACTCAACAGTTTTTGTTTATAAATATAAAATCAAAAAATACCCTATATATCAAAGGCTGCTTAACGGCTATTCGTAAACCTAATTTTCTTTGAAACTAATTATGTTCTAACCTTTTTAATTTTTTCAAATTTTTTCTTTAGAATATACACAATGTTAAGTAAGTTGTAATAAATATTCATGAAGTAGAATAATGTCATATTTTTCTCTTAGATCTTACCAGTTCTACGCAACATTTCTTGGATAAAATTTCAAATATACTTGTACTTCTACCTACTTTATTAGTTCTATTTTTATGTGGGCTGCTATGCAAAATAATGACCCACAAAAATTAAGTGAAGATATTACACAAATAAACTGAAATATTAATAATGTTCGCAGATGCACGCACATGTTATTGAAATGTACAGACGAGGCCACAAGTACTGTATATTGTGAATAAATGAAAGTTATAGCTACGTAGATAGAGAATACTAGTTAATTAAAAGAATAATTTCAAAGAAGGTCTGTTCGTTTCTTTTTGAATCGGTATAGATACGATAAAAAACTTTAGTCATAATTTTCCACATTTCGAAAAGTCATTAATTTTTTTCGGGATTTTTTCCACATAGACATGCCAATCCTATTAAGAAACACTGTATATACTACATACTAATATGATATATTTACTTTTTTTATTGCCTGAAGCAGGCAAAGAGGCAGACGGTCCACCTGATGGAAAGCGGTTAACGTCGCCTATGGACGTTTACAACACCAGGGGTATCGCTAACACATTTCCAACCTCTAAGAAATTTTATAACGCCGTTCTTAAAAAACCTATGTTAAAGCGCAAAGGGAAAACCTCGGCAGGAAGTTCCCTCCAGATCATTGTTGTACGCAGAATAAATATTCTAGAGTACCGTTGCGTAGTTGAGCGTGAGAACACAAGCAAAATGGGGGTGAACATCCCGTCGCTGGTGAGCGGTGCGATTGTAAAAGTGAAGCGTTGACACCAGATCAAACAATTCCTCAGAATACTCCCCGTCGTACAGGCGGTAAAACACGCAGAGGGATGCAAATACTCTCCGAAGGATAAGCGATTCTAAACCGCCTGTTAGTATGGGATCGTCGACGATACGAACGGCGCGACGCTGGATGGAGTCGAGAGGTTCAGTCTGATAGGCGAGTGCTCCGGCCCATGGATGTGAGCAGTACTCCATATGTGGTCTGATTTGCGCTGTGTAGAGCGCAAATTGTTGCCGCAGGGTAAAGTTTACCTCGTAGTAGTTTAAGTTTATTCTTGTAGTTTAAACGGGTGGACCGGTTTAGCACTCCAAGCTTTTTGGAGGCAAGTTCACCCTTGCCTTCGAGATGACCCCGAATTTGCACGCCGTACTTTATGTCGACGCCAAGGATGTTCATTCGTTTGTCTTACCATCGGTTGAATTTTGACATTACTTGTATAGCTTATGTCCAATTTTAACCGATAGTAAGACAAATGAACGTTTAGTAAGATATAAGAACGAGCCATGCCTATCCTATCTAAGTTAAGCAATAATGTTTAAAAATTCCTTTGCTTAAGATGCGACTAATTAAAATTGTACATAATCTGATTTAAATGATACATCGCTCGCCTGGGGTGTCTTGGGCTCATACAAGCCATAAGTGACCAAAACGAATTGGTGGGTTTCAGAAATCGATACTCTCGTAATAGTTGTATATTTGAATAATGTATTTGATTAAATATTTGTTCAAACATTTAGAATAACTGACTAATACACGTAGTCTTGTATTTAAATAAAGCAATATTTGTCCAAGACGACGTCGCTTCTATTATTGTTTTGAAAACTAAAAGGCAGAGGAAATTATTCAAATGAAGAGGGTAGCTGACAAAAATACGATCTAATATTAGACGTGTTCAGGATTTAGAATTTTCATTTTTAGATTCCTTCTCGAGATCTTTCCCCATGTCACAATAAATGTTCCATGACTTAGTTCTAAATGCATATTTTTAATACGCTTCTTTAATATAAAAAGCTTGATATATTAATAGTCCTGAAGTTGTTAGGGTTCCATAACGTTAAGAACGGAACCCTTATAAAAAGGTCAAGTCCATCCTTACGAATGTCTATGCGCTATATTTACATATTATAGCCAATTTAAACAGAGACTACTGAGCCTATATGCATATAATTTGGCAGGAAAGTGTATATATATTATACTCGGATTTATAATTATCTGGACTAAAATGACAGCTGCGATCAACCTCTTTTTAAATTAATAAGGAAGGTTTGTGTGTTGAATCAACATCTCACCACTCTGAGTTAATCCTACAGAATTCCTATAGAAATGATATAGAATTTAACTTCCAATGGTGACTTGCTTCACGCTTGCAACATAAAAAAGAAAATCGCAACTGTCGCTTTAGTCCAGGTAATTGAAAATCAGTGTATACACACTGCTACGCAATTGTGCTGAAAATTCTAGAAAAAAGTAAAGAGTAGCAGCGGTCGACATACATGTAACTGATGGATAATTTCTATTTCTTTATATTATATATATGTTTTAATTTCTTCAGAATACAAATGATATAAAGTTCCTATAATTAAGTAAGTCCTAAAACAGCATAACGTTATGTATTAATGACTTTTTTATTCAATTACAGGACAAGACATGTATTTGCCCTCAAAATTTTAAAGTTCTAGTGAAATTATAATAATTTATTAAAATTACGTGCCCACTTGTACGTGAAGGCTGTTATTAAGCTATTAACAAAAGATATGAAAAATGACGTAAAAACCATCGCACGTGCGTTGTGATTGATTAGTCTAGACTAGACCGGCATAGATCTCAATTTGGTTTAGGTATATTCATTAAAAATAATCCCATAAAAAAGAATGATTACAATGAAGATCTTCTAAATGTTCATAGCAACATATATCATAACACACAGATATATTTTTAGGTCAAATAAGTCGATATTGATTACAACTTATAGTATTTTCTTAGTAAACATAATTGAACTACATTTTAACCTTTTTAAGCCCAGCGTTATATCTGCTTTTTATTTCGACGTTTCGACCACTTTTCAGTAGCCGTGAAGACTTTGTGATTTGTTGTTCAATTTATGACTGTCTTCATTGGCATTCTCCCTCTATAATATAATAAATCTGTCTAATGCCTAATTATACATGAATATTTTGCTTTGTCTCAAATAGGCTCCAAATTCAATACAATTGCAGCGATTGAGTATTGAAACAGAAATTTTAACTCATTTTTCCCGTGTTTCATTTCGATAAAGAACAGTGTTCAGAAGGTATGAATATATAATTAAAACTAAATATAAATGCTGAAATTAAGGTTCATCATATGTTTTGCACTAACCGGAAATATTGTAAAGGCCAAAATGTTCTCACATTTACAACATTTGTATTGATTATTTTTGGGAACTGGAATATCGTAGCACTAGACAGTGTGTCACCAATGTGTTCTACTTGTAAAACATATTTGATATTTTGTTATTATTATCATCGTCTTTTATATTGGCGCCTACTTGAAATTAGAGGTGTTATTTTTAAATTTTCTTTATATTGGAATTTATTGTGTTGAAACTGTCAGATGAAAATGCAAAAAGAAAAGATCAAGTAGTATTTGTTGTGATTCTAGTTTTTTTTTGTTTTATTTTATAAATGTTTGTATTTATTATAGACTTTTTAACACCAATTGATTTATATATATATATAGATATATATCGCTACTTACTATACATTATTGATTTCGATTCTGATCTTCTGATCTCTGATCTGATTCTTCGATATATAAATATCACACAATACATGTAGTATTGTGTGATAATTATATATCCTTTTTATATATGTATTTATAATAATGTGACTACTGTAAATTGTTTATTTTATGTGAATGTGGTGAACACTTAAGTGTTTTCTATTCTATTGCTATCGTCTATAGATATTGGAAATACCAAAATGAAATACCACCATCCTACTAGCTTCGAATAAATTTAATAAAATATTTAAAAACAACATACAGTAGTGCTCAGGTTAAATCTCAGCTAAGAGCTCGTTCTACATTATTAAGAAATTCCCATATTATTATGACATTTGTTATCTTTGTAGGTACTGTAGATAACGAAGATGAACGTAATATGCATCTTATCTCTGAAAATGGGTTAGCAACCACAGCATACGGAACCAAAGTTTACACAAGCTATGCCGCTTTGAAAGCTAAAGTTAATTAATGTCCACATGAAATAACTTCCGCAAAGCAAAATATCCATGACGTGTTTTTGCTCGAATGTAATGTAGGCAAACGAGCACATGTTTCACCTAATTTGAGTCATAAAACACTGTGCTTCTGAAGACAACATTTGGTCTTACATAAACTGCAATTGAGTTTATGTGATGATCTAACATTGAAACAATTAGGCGCTAAGTATTATGGTTTTCACATCATCCACGAATTAGATCATGTTTCACGGAAGACGTAGACAAAAACGGTTGCTAAGTCTAGATTTTATGAATTTTTATTACTAAAGCAAAGTGAAACATGTTTTTTAAGAGGAAATCTTTATGGATGAAGAATTTGAACTTACATACATACATAACTTCACGCCAGTTCCCTTGCGGGGTAGGCACGAACAACAGAGTGCCATTTAGGCTTATTCTTACACACCTCACTTGCCTCTTTGACATTCATAACTCTTGTCATGCACGCTCGTCAGTTCTTAAGGCTCCTGACATCACCTTCTGCTAGTACGCGATCAATTTGATCATGGAAGGTGTGTCGTGGCCTTCCACGACTTCTGCATCCATCCACTTTTGCATTGTATATCTGTTTAGTCATTCGTTCATCATGCATTCTTTCTACATGCCCGAACCACCGGAGCTTTCCTTTCCTTACCTTCACCCCGACACTCTCTTTCAGACCAACTCTCTTTCTTACTTCGGTATTACGAACGCGGTCCGCGAGCGGCACCGCGTTGTTTATGGCAAGCTGTGCCTTCTGGCTGAGGTTCTTAGCGCCTAGATGTTTACCTAACGCTCCATTCACACTATTCCCCAAATTCACTCTTCTTTCTATATCTTCTTAATTTGAACTTCAGCCGACTAAAACCCTTCCTGAGTATTTGTTTACCTGTTGTCCTATGGCCTTTTTGTGTTTTAAAATTTTATTGATATATTTTTCAGTTGAACTCCTTTTATTTTAGCCTTTAAGTAATGTCTGACCAAAGTTGAATTCAAAGTGAAACAGGTTGACATATTGTTGTGAAATATGTTCAAATTGTTGAGCCAAATAGTTGTAGTGGACTGCAGAGAGTGATGATTTGGGGAATATTTTTCGGCCTGCTGTCTCTTTGCAGGGTGAATAGCTCTTTTCCAATATTTTCTTTTATTCTCCTATTATTTATCTATTCTTTTCGTCGTGTGACGTGTGCCTATTAATAATGAGAATAATTATTATTAGTCCATTCTTTGTTTAGCTGCTACGACATAGCTAACTTTAAGCCTAAGTAGATTAATACACTATGCCATAAAATATAAGATGCTTGGAATTTGATGACTAAATTTCTTGAATATTTAAATAAGATGACATTTCGCTTCATATTTAACAAATTACCACACAGCAATCTTAATAATAATAGTAAAGTCATTCAAAATCCTCGTGACCTAATTCTGACTATAAATTAAATTATTGAACCAACGAGATTCTAGTTTTGTTTATACGTTGTAAATTACTTGAAATAATACTTGCGTTTGCTTTAAGGCACAATTTCAACAATAAAATCAGTTAAAAGCCCATTTCTTAGAAAGTAGGTCACGTTACAGGAGTTACTAGGTATTTTAGCGATTTGGTCTTCATCTAGTTGATGATGGTGATAGACAATGAAATGCTCAAATAAAAATCGAAACAAGTTCACTGAAGTATTCAGTAAAGCTGACGTAAGGAATATTTAATCAAAAGTGAAAACGCTCCCCACCAACAGCGATCTGGACTACATTTTTTACTTGTAAAAAGGTTATAGTACTTTTTAATCTTTTTTATTTCCTGGTGTAGTTTAGTTAGTTAGGATGCAGAAGTCGTGGAAGGCCGTGCAGGAACGGAGAAAGAATACGGTTTCCTGCGGCCGGGCGGCCTGTCCTAAGAGGCGACTTAACAACCCACAGCCAGGTGGTAGGGCATTTGCCCGACTGGATGGCTACCACCCCTGGTCTAGAGTATGCCGCCATAATAGCCTGGAGTTGTGTTCCGGCATTAGTGACCAGGTTCCAGTCTCCTTTAAGAGAGCAGCAGCGCATTTGTAGCACCTTTGGTGTTGCAAATGTCCATAGGCGATGGTAACCGCTTTCCATCAAGTGGGCCGTCTGCCTGTCTGCTGAACTCCTGCAATAAAAAAAAAGGCCACGACATACTTTCCATGATCAAATTGATCGTGTACTAGCAGAAGGTGATGTCAGGAGCCTTAAGAACAGACGAGCGTGCATCACAAGAGTTATGAATGTCAAAGAGGCAAGTGAGGTGTGTAAGAATAAGCCTGAATGGCGCTCTGTTGTTCGTGCTTACACCTCAAGGGAACTGGCGTTAAGTTATGTATGTATGTATGTGTAGTTTAGTTTTTAGGGTAATTTAGTTCATAATGTTATCCAAAATACCCCATCGCAAAAATTACCAGAAATCTTGTTCAAATTATATACGTTGAAAGTCTTTTTAATATAATTTTTACAACCTTGCAGTGCAGCACCGTTTGAATATAGAAAATAAATTATCATTGAGATATAACATGTCTTATAAACTATTTTGGCAAAATATAGAATATGCTTCAATACCGTGTATAAAGCTCCATTTAGACCACAGGGCGTTTTCTTAGATATACGACAAAGCCTTGAG
The DNA here is from genome assembly GCA_019925095.2 of Dendrolimus kikuchii. Lineage (NCBI taxonomy): Eukaryota > Metazoa > Arthropoda > Insecta > Lepidoptera > Lasiocampidae > Dendrolimus > Dendrolimus kikuchii. The sequence goes on along the minus strand of CM034405.1, from coordinate 16,303,097 downwards.
TTCTTAACTAACTTACTATTTGTTTATAGGTAGAGTAGCCGTCTCGGCAGACGTTATCCGTCCCTGAAAAAAATAAAATGTAGAACCCGATTCCTGCGCAAAGTGTTTTGATTAGATTGATATTTTTAAACTCGTAATATCTTTTGAATGGAATGACCGATTCGAATAATTCAAAAAGTAATCTACAAGTATTGAAAGAGTCTTGAAAACGAAATGGTTTATTTGGATAAGGATTAATACAAAGGTATGTATAACATGGTCTGATTTTGGTCGGCATTTCTACATAACTACAATATTTTTTTTACACCTTGGGTTACATTACTGAAGGTTTATTAAGGATCCCTATTTTTTTCCTAGTAATAAATATAGCAGCCTATATTACTCAGGGATAATGTACCATTCTATCTTGGATAGAATTTTTGAAATGGGTCCAGTAGTTTCTGAGTTTATTCGCTACAAAGACAAATTTTTACATACATACATACATAACTTCACGCCAGTTCCCTTGCGGGGTAGGCACGAACAACAGAGCGCCATTTAGGCCCATTCTTACACACCTCACTTGCTTCTTTGACATTCATAACTCTTGTCATGCACACTCGTCTGTTCTTAAGGCTCCTGACATCACCCTCCGCTAGTACACATGTTCCAGCATAACATCATCGACCATTATCCTTGCATTCGTTCTGGTTTCTTCTCTTTCAAACACCATAACCTTTGTTTTCTTCGCATTCAAATGTAAGCCTCTCGCCTGACAGTCATCTTTCATCATTGTGACTAGTGTTTGCAGTTCTGATGGCGATTCGGCTAAAAGCACGGCATCATCCGCATAAAGCAAGGTGCTTACAACTAGATCACTCATTCGCACCCCAACATCCATCAATCTTATTCTCTGGAGACAATCGTCCAGGTATAGGATGAACAGCAAAGCCGACAGCACGCAGCCCTGCCTGACGCCAATATTGACGTCAAACCAGGGCGACAGGCTGCCATCCACTCGCACGCATGCCATACAGTCCTCGTAAGTGGACTGCACAGCACGCATCAATTGGCCATTAATCCCATATCCTGGCAATATGTCCCAGAGCTCCTTCCGCACAACCCTGTCAAATGCTTTCTCTAAATCCACAAAACCGCAGAAAACCTTCCGGCCCATAGCCAGCTGCTTCTCTACGATATTGCGGAGAGAGAAAACTTGATCCATACATCCCCTTCCATTTCTGAAGCCACCTTGTGCATCCCACAGTAATCCAACAAATTTTTCCTCTTTATAATATTAGTATAGATGCGTGTGTAAAAATTATTCCCACCTTACCTAAGTTATACCTATTTCTGACAATTCAAACCAAGTAATATAATCATCCTAGTACTAAATAGAGCTTACAGTCGAAAAGTCAACTTCGGAATCTGGTGTCTGGATTCTTACTTTTCTTTTTCCTGTGGTCTTTACGTACATCCAAATTCATTAAATGTCGTAACAGACTGTAACTAAAATTCAATAAACAGACTCACTTAAAAGCAGACTGCGTAAATATTAGTACAGGCCCATAAATCGTAAAAAGTGAAACCCATACAGGGTACGGCCTGCATAGTATTTTCAATATTGCTCAATGCTATGCAGTTGTATTATAATAAAAATTTGAGTACCGTGAGACCAATCTTCATATATGACATATGGCTACAATATTGGTAGAATGTGTTTAAGAATTGATATGCAAATGTTATATAATTTATGTCACACGGTACGTCGCTGAGAGGATACATACTGGTAGTTAAAGATGCACTTAGTTTGCTCATGATCTTGTAATATTTATTTTGAATTCGATAAACTAGTGTACAGCAGTAGTGTATACCTGTCCAGCAGTTTAATAATCGTTTAATTGACATCTCATATAAACTGGAAAGAATGCACGATGAAAGAATGACAAAACAGATATACAATGCAAAAGTGGATGGATGCAGAAGTCGTGGAAGGCCACGACACACCTTCCATGATCAAATTGATCGTATACTAGCAGAAGGTGATGTTAGGAGCCTTAAGAACAGACGAGCGTGCATGACAAGAGCTATGAATGTCAAAGAAGCGAGTGAGGTGTGTAAGAACAAGCCTGAATGGCGCTCTGCTGTTCGTGCCTACCCCGCAAGGGAACTGAACTATTATATAATCTACGCTGTGTTTGGATAAGTCATGTTGAAACTCCTCCTGATACAGTGAAATAGCAAAGTTGGTACAACCTTTCATATGAAAAACTAGATACAATTTGGAATTAATTTGCTTTTTTCCAAAGAACTTCACTCTAAATTGTTTATTCCCTGTTCGCAACCTTGGGAACGAATCAAGAATTACATAATTTCTATGCCAGGTATGACTTTATCCCGGAAACTATTATAGTTACCATACGATGAAATTCGGGTATATACGAGTGAGCTGAATGAACAGATTTATGTGGTTACTTCTAGTCTATATAAACATGCAGGAAATGAGATAAATTCCGTAGAATGCAAATTTCCCAGATTCTATTTGTGCACGGTTAGATTCGTAAATTATTCTCAATTATTTAATGTGGTTTGGTTGTCTACGTCTAGGGTCAGTACCGGAGTAGTGCGTACTATGTTGCTCAAGACATGCGTAACTTGCTACCCTTTAAGACGGAACCAGCACAAATTTGTTCTCAAACTATCACACACGGCTAATTGGGAAGCACCACAAATTTGTAGTCAATTAATAATTAAAACGAACGTTGAAACTGATTCTTTTTCCCTCTAACTACATAGAATTTGTATTAGAATAAAAGAGACGATATAATTCTCTTGGTTTTGATATATAATAAACATTATAATAACGACTCATTGACTCTTCGGGTGATCAGAGAGCTGGTGCTTACCACGGCCAACGGATCAGTATGGCGATCCAGCGAGAAAACGTAGCCAGCCTTCTGGGCACCTTACCCATAGAAGACGGTGATCTGGGCTCAGTATTCTACTTACAGTCTTGAGGGACTATGAGTAGAATACAATAACAATGAAATTTTTATGAAAATAAACATTACGCTTGACAACCGAACAAGCCCGATTTTGACATGGAAAATTTCATCTCCCTGCGGTGGTTTGAAATAAAGTCATTTTTAATGTATAAATTAAATTATAGTAATAAAACTACTTATTTAGTATTGGTAACTACTTTTTCATAACTATAAAGGGCATAACATATTATTTCAAACTTGTCTGTACATTTTATGATACTCTAAGTGTTCACTTAGAAAAAAACTCACTCATATTCATGTGCGAGTTTTTCTTGTCTTTTCTTATAAGAATTTGAAATACAGATATATTATAGTCTAGTTGGATTTGTATCCAAAATAAGCATAGATTATCACAGAATCGATTACTTTTAATTGAAACATTCGTTGGATATTTTTTGAATTATCAGTTTTTGTTGAACTAGGCAAAAATTTGCACAGCGGCAATTTTGATGTCCATCTTATGGAAAAAAATAACAAGCATTGGTCCCTCAAAGAAGTTAAATTGGGGATATATTATAATTATGCAATATGTGTTTGCTTATCTATAATTCGGATCCAAAGTATATGCAGCCGAAGCCCCTTAAAATGCTCATTAATCAAAACGTATAGTAAAAAAGTCATTACTTTGGATTCGCCTTCGTACCATTCCAAATTCGTGGTTTTAATGCGAACGGATACAGAATATCCAGGAATTATTTCATCACTCTCTTTTTATGGACATATATCGCTTCCTTCCTCGTCGCACGCGCAATCTACTCGGAAGTCTGCACGCGCTTGTTTATTTCGGGCGCAATTACGCTTAGCCACATTATTCTTGTCTTTAGGGTTGGGAAAGCAGAAAATTAATTACACTTTCAAGCAGAATTCAGTTCTTGGACTATCCAGTTCTAACATAGTAAACGACTAATTTATATAATACATTGATCTACGAACTTTATATCAGAAATAATTAAAGATAATCTAGTATTTAGTAAATCTATGCAAAATTAAGGATATTGACGCCTTTGTGCGTAGCGTTTAACTCATCGAGTTCGGCTTCATATTGATAAAGCTTATTGAACATGAACTCAGGCATGAAAGACAATATTCTTCTTCCATGCCACAAGCTAGTAACAATATGCCAGCAGCAAATACTAAATAACCAAATCATTCGAAACATCTTATAAAGAGACTCATGGTCACGAGGAAAATTTAAGGAAACGGGGCATCACTAGCGGTCCTATTCGTAGAGAGTTGAGTAAGATTGAACGCTTCTTTAAAAACCATAAAGAAGCGTTCAATCTTACTCAACTCTCTACGAAAAGGACCGCAGGTCTATAATTGATCAAGGTAATGAGTGTAGGATTAACTAAGAGAGAATATAATAATAAGAAGAGAAGAAACATAGATATAAAAACATAGTTCACATTTTTTAAACTATAACAACATTCCTTAATTTTTATATCTGACATAGACTTATAGTCAAATTTATTGCCTCGTTCTGAGACCTCGACGAAGAAGCATATAATTGTACGTGACGCAATTGGAAACATTTACTTTAGTTTGAAGCTATTAGTGTTATCATGTTTAAACATTTTAAAAAAAGGTATCTTTATATACTGAATTTAGTAGTAAATCTGATTTTTATAAAATTCTTAAATGATATTAGTTGCTGTGTTAACCCTGTGCACACATGTACAATGGGTGTACGAAAATGATCATTTACCATGCGCAAGCGCACGAACTGGGCCGGGAAGCGCATTAAAAAAGGTAATAAACCCTTTTATCGATACTTATGAAAGAGTGAAATTTTTTAATCGATTTTCATCCAATCTTCATTACGGCTTTGAGGTAGCCTTAATACATGTAAGTATTAAAAGTTTAATTACATTTTTATCTATGTAAATTATAAAGTAATATAATGGAATTTTTTAACAATTGATTGATATAATTCATTTGTATTCTATCTATTCTTATGGCTAAAACCTATAAGTAGAAAACTAAAACTAGATCATCATCTTGCCGTATTTTATGGGTAAGGTGCTAGACAGTTGGCTACGTTATCAATCTGGATCGGTATTCTGATCCATTGTCCGAGGGCACCAGCCCGATGATCGTCTAAAGAGTCGATTAGGTATATTGAAAGCTCTTTATAAGCTCTCTGTAGGCTTCTGACCTCAATAGTATTAATAAGGATTTTTAAATAGGTTATTAAATACAAGCTTTTGAGATCCTAGATATCATGTAGCAGCAGAGTGCTACTGAAGACAAGTAAAACGAGCCTAAACACGACGGGTCTATGTTGTTTTGTACAGGAGTTCCTATGACCACCTTCCGACTCCATCATCAGATCAGGTCCATGGTACCATATTGTTGCATTGTCACGCGATATACATATGCGTGCAAAATTTCAGCTCAATCGGAAACCGGGAATTTAGTCAAATTTAACTTGCAAGATTCCACTCGAACTTACATACATAGGTACATCCATTGCAAGCTAAATAAAAGCTTGTAAAAAGAATAATTATACCATACTATATTTACTTATATATATGAGAGCCGTTTGTAAGCATTGGTAGCGTAGTGACTAAGACCTTAATCTACGTCTCACTGCAATTAGAGGGTTCGAATCCTGGGCTACTACTGGAAAGTATGTACACACCGCTTAGGCCGTTAAAATAAGTATATATTGAGAGTGAATTTTTCGAGTGGGCCTTCAGGGCCAAATCCTAAACTATGCTCAATAGGGACAAACTCTCAAAGGAGTCTCGAAGGCGAGTTTGACGAAAAACAACGTGGTCTCATTAGATTTTTGAAAAATCAATTACCCTTGTCAGGTATCCAATCGGCTGATTTTGAAAAAATAAACACATCGCTTATTATTATACCAAACACAGTGTAGCTTGTAAGGATCAACACGGTCTCTAGATTGTATTTACGAAAATTTCGCATATTCGTCAAAAAATTATACTATGTCAGAAACGTTTCCCCATAAGTTGGAAAAATTGGACAAGTGCGTTCAATTTGGCACAGTGAAGGATGTTATACTTACGTTATTTTTTTAAACGGCTTAAAAAAGGGAGGAGATTCTCAATTCGTAATATATAGTTTTTTTTTAAATAATTTAATTAGAAAAACAAAAACCAAAATTACAATTGTTGTATAGAGACCTGTTTAGATTTAACTTTTATTAGCCATTTTGTGGTATCTCTAATATTTTATGGCATTTTTAGTAAGGTTAGAGGAATAAAATATGTCCTAAAGTTTCGTCCGCAAAAATTTCCCATTCGCAAAATAATTCTCCCAAATAGGGACCAACCCCTAATCTGGAGACCCACCCTGAGGATCAATTTCTCTGAAGGAACGTCAAACGGCAAATGAAGGAAAAGGGTTGTTTTTCAAAACAAGGTTCTATTTTGCTAACATTGTATATAATAGATATGTAGATATTTTTTAGTGTGAATGGAGCGTTAGGTAAACTTCTAGGCGCTAAGAACCTCAGCCAGAAGGCCCAGCTCGCCATACACAACGCGGTGCTGGTACCTACGCTCACGTATGGATGCGAGAGTTGGGAATGGAAGAGAGAGCATGAAAGTAGAGTAAACGCGGTCGAGATGCGAGCACTGCGCAAAATCTGCGGAGTGACGCTCGCGGACCGCGTTCGTAATACCGAAGTAAGAAAGAGAGTTGGTCTGAGAGTGTCGGGGTGAAGGTAAGGAAAGGAATGCTCCGGTGGTTCGGGCATGTGGAAAGAATGCATGATGAAAGAATGACTAAACAGATATACAATGCAAAAGTGGATGGATGCAGAAGTCGTGGAAGGCCACGACACACCTTCCATGATCAAATTGATCGTGTACTAGCAGAAGGTGATTTCAGGAGCCTTAAGAACAGACGAGCTTGCATGACAAGAGTTATGAATGTCAAAGAGGCAAGTGAGGTGTGTAAGGATAAGCCTAAATGGCACTCAGTTGTTCGTGCCTACCCCGCAAGGGAACTGGCGTGAAGTTATATATGTATGTAAGTGTAGATATTTTTTATGAATGCTCGTATAAAATCTAAAAAATAAGAAAAGAATCCTCTATATTATGAGCAATATTATTCTAATATGCCAAACTTTAATAGTTGTCTACATTTGACATTCCATATCGTTGTATGTGTTTTAAAACTATTTACTACACTCTAGAATGACTAAACAGATATACAATGCAAAAGTGGATGGATGCAGAAGTCGTGGAAGGCCACGACACACCTTCCATGATCAAATTGATCGTGTACTAGCAGAAGGTGATGTCAGGAGCCTTAAGAACAGACGAGCGTGCATGACAGGAGTTATGAATGTCAAATAAGCAAGTGAGGTGTGTAATAATAAGCTTAAATGGCGCTCTGTTGTTCGTGCTATGTATGTACTACACTCTATGGTTTAACCGTTAAAGCACTCCAAATCTACGAACATTTGTTTTCTTAAATTCCGTATTTAAAGAGCGCCCCCTTCCAATTAATACGACAGCGCGATTATTGCCCCCAGGGTCGGACTTTCACCTATTTGGCCCCACGCATCTTCCGATCAAATATTAAATTAGAGTTTTCTTCAACTAACAAGCTTACAAATTTACGACGAAGTGTATATGTATTATTGTTGCGGAAAAGACAACTTATTAAAAAACTATTGAAGAAATTTCAACATCACATGAATTCAATATATTGCTAGTTAGCAAAATCTTTGATATATAATTTTTTAATAAGCAGTCATTTTCAGTGTCATAAAGCTTTTCTTTTAACTACAGTAAGAAAAGTGGATTTATGATTGCTACCTAGAAATATCCTCGTTTTTGGGTTATTTATGGGTATAGACGTAATATACACAATAATGGATAACTGGAGCTTACATTTCTCTCAATAGTTCTCACTGGATAAAAACAAACATTGACATAGAAAAAATATATTGTTACAAGTCGCGAGGCTCGAATTAAAATGCCGTTAGTATTACTATAGAGTTTATTAGAACTATACAAACACGTTTATCACAGGTACAAATATAACCGAACACAACCAGTCCAAACATAATGCAGAAGGTCGAAATTCCATAAAACGCGCAAAGTGCGTCTCTAAATTTCCTAATTGTAGTACACACGTCTCGCTTCGTTCGTGGTTCTCGTTCGACTGGCTCCCCCCGCCCCCCTCTCTGTCAGGTCATTACAATACAACAATGGGCTGTTTTCTAATTACAAATTTTAAACAAAAAGAAAACAAGAGAAGAGGACAATAAAATAAACTAAATGTTATTAGTTCAAATGCCGACGGGTAATAAATGTGCTTTGTTTCAGATATGCAGTTGGATTTGGTTTTTGTCGGGACCAGAGTTGTAACAATATCATATACCACATACGACTCTAAAATGCTAAGGCTTCAACTGAGATAATATTATTGACTGTGGTCAAATGCAACTTATTTTTTAGCTGCATTAGTGTATTATATAAATACGTTATCTGTCGATATTTAACGTAATTCACAATTAATAACAATATCGTATCTCAAATAATGATGATGCAGTAGCATACAAGAAAAGGTTTTAAACTAACGAGACTTTTTTCAGTGTGCATAGCTATGTGGGGTAATTGCTAAGAGAACTTTAAAAATCATAGTGATGTTTCTTGATAATGTTTGTCATCATCATCATCATCATCTGAACTTTATATCACAGTTGCGTTCCGAAACCTGGAGTCCGCTTTCCTAGTCTATGTTCTCCATTTCACTCGATCTTCAGTAACCCTTGTATTGAGACTTTTATATTCAATTGTATTAAAATTATTATGTGGGAAGAGATTTGTTCTAAAAATCGTAAAAAGTTTTTTTTCTTTTCTAACTTTTGCCGGGTCGGAAAATGGTGAAAAATTCACAATTAGCAGTAGTTCACAGAGAGATATCAATGCATTGGATATTAAAAGTGGCCAGGCATTCACCTAAATAGCTTTCCGTCCTTTGCAATAAACTTAACAAATACATTCAATGAAAATTGGTTTAAACAAGTTCCGTTTAACAGAGCAAAGTAGACGATTTTTTTTACATTTAAAATGCTTTTTTGGGGTTTCCTAGCCGAATGAGAATTAAAAAATCATGTTGGAACTAACCTATTGTTAACGATATCTAATTAATTTCTTAAAGTACTAAATACCATTTGAAGTTACATACAATAATTCTATGTATGTAACTTTAAGCCTTCAAATGGTATTTAGTACTTTAAGATATTACAAATATTTGATGATCTTTCGCATATTCTTGTAAAAATGTGTGAAATAAATGAAATTTTCAGAATTAAATTACATTCAAGAGTGTACGAACACTACTAATTTTTAAAGTACCCTGTAAGTTTAGTCTTAAGGGCTACCAATTGATCAACATATTAGTCAAATTATTATTTTTACTTTGAAAATAAACTTGTGAGGAAGTCAGTTTTAACAAAGTATTTTTTTCAGTTTCATATTTGGACGTAGTATAGCAGAAATGACCTAACACACAAAAAGTCGGTTTTTGAGTTATTGAGGTTTTAAGTTTAGACAAAAATTGCTAGTAAATTGGTATATACAACTCATTTTTGACCACAATGTGGGTTGAGTCTTTTCTGCCAAACTACGTCTATTTTATGTGCCTACGTACCTATATCATTATATTAATACGTGAAGCAAAACTTTGTACCCCTTTTTACGAAAATTGCGCGGACGGAGGAGTATGAAACTTTGCACACTTATAGTTTATATAAAGAAGGAGTGCAGAATGCTATTTTTTTTTATAAATTATGCATAAAAAATACATTAAATCAATTTAAAAAAAACATTACACACACTACCATATATTTGACACACGCACGCATATATACTCTTTTGTTTATTGTTAAAGTCAAATTAACAGTATAGCCTTGGCGAAAACTGTGATTATAGAAGTATAGTCTTTGACAACAGAACCTTAATAATGTTCAAACTTATAATTTAAATTAATTATTTTTAGAATTTCGACCAATGGGCGACCACTAGTTACCATTAATATAGCTTAGGACAGTATCTCAGTGTTGAATTTCAAACTGATTAGGTATTAAAATATGTAAAATAAAAATGTTACCTTCTGAAAAATTATGGTTTTTCTCTTATGGTAATTGAAATTACAGGTATCGAGTTAACATTAACAATATTAATAATACACGTTTACTTTTACAAAATATCTGTGAAGCAAAATCCCTATTATTAATATTATAAATGCGAAAGTAACTCTGTCTGTCTGTCTGTCTGTCTGTCTGTCTGTCTGTCTGTCTGTCTGTTCCGTTTTCACGTAAAAACTACTAGATCGATTTGGCTGAAACTCAGTATATATATATTTTCGATACCGAGGATGAACATAGGATACTTTTCCGAAAACTATCCCATTTTTCGGGATAAAAATATATTTGTCTGTTTGTTTGTTATGCTTTTACGGAAAAACTATTGGACCAATTTGGCTGAAAATCGGTATATATGTAATTTTCATATCGAGGGTGGACAAGGGATATTTTTCATCCCGGATAATGGGATAGATTTTGGGATAAATTTATGTAAAGGTTATCCCAAAAGTGGGACAGGCTTTGGTTGGTTTTGTGATTTGCCATTTTCATCATTTTGGTTATTTTGTCCTTTTTGTCCATTTGGCTCTTTTGCTCTTTTTGCTCTTTTGCTCTTTTTGAACTTTTTGTCCTTTTTGGTCAATTTTGTCCTTTTTTGTCAATTTTGCTCTTTTTGTTGCTCTTGCTCTTTCGCTCTTTCGCTCTTTCGCTCTTTCGCTCTTTTGCTCTTTTGGCTGTTTTTGTTCTTTTGCTCTTTTTGCTCTTTTTGTCCATTTTGATTTTTTTGTCCTTTTTGACAATTTCGCTCTTTTTGTCCTTTTTGTAGTTTTCATTGACGGGGGATAGATAAATAAAACTAGGACTGTTTGTAATAGAGGATGAAAGTTTGGATGAGACCAATCATTTCTCAAGTTCATAGATATAAAAATTCATCGTCTATAAAAATGCGATAGTAACTCGATATGTCTTAAGTTTTTGGAAAACACTGGGAATACTGGATCGTTTTTATTGTAATTTTGTTTAATTTTTTTTTTTTTTTTTTTTATTGTAGGAGTTCAGCAGACAGGCAGACGGCCCACTTAGTGGAAAGCGGTTACCATCGCCTATGGACATTTGCAACACCAAAGTTGGCTACAAATGCGCTGCTGCTCTCTTAAAGGGGACTGGAACCTGGTCACTAATGCCGGAACACAACACAAGGTTGTTATGGCGGCATACTCTAGACCAGGGGTGGTCGCCATCCAGTCGAGCAAATACTCTACCACCTGGCTGTGGGTTGTTTAGTCGCCTCTTACGACAGGCCGCCGGGCCGCAGGAAATTGTATTCTTTCTCCGTTCCTGCACGGATAATAGGAGGATGCCAGGAGATCGGATAGTTTGCGATATAAAATTAGTGAATTTTTCGGGTGCAAATGGCACTAACATAAAAATGTTGTACAATGTAATCTGTATTAACGCCTGCTCTTTAAACAAGAAGCAGGAACTAGAGGTTAACCCGCGGCGCAGCCGCGCGTTAAATTCTAGTATAATAATAATTTCACTATTTCCCGATACGATAAGATACTAGTGAAACAAAATATTTTGTCTATGGAACGTGGCCCTTACATCATAATGTAGAAAAATAAAAATACTAAATTTAAAAAACGAACGACGCGTGATTTGAATAAAAACAAAACGCATTCTTTCGTTTAAAAATTACATGGTTAAAATATTCAAGCGATTTTTTAAGCCTGTCCGTTGGCAAGCAGCCCTACGTCGGGCCCTTTCTTCATCGGTCATGTTTTGAAAATCAATTACACCGTTTAGAGGTTGCAGTGCGTGAACTTGGACGGAAAGCTATTTAGGTGGATGCCTGGCCAGTTTTAATATCTATTGCGCAATGCATTGATATCTCTCTGTGATCTACTGTTATTAGAATTATTCTCTTTAATGTTGTACTTCTTTTATAGGCATGGTTTATTTATCACTGAATTGTTGCTAAATTACTGAATATAAGGGAAATTAAGATAAATTTACTGTTAACAAAACGCATTTTTGTAAGAACAAAGTTTGACAGAACGTTAATCTTATCTTATATACTAATATATAAAGCTGAACAGTTTGTTTGTTTGTTTGTTTAAACGTGCTAATCTCAGGAACTACTGGTCTGATTTGAAAAATCTTTCAGTGTTAGATGGCCCATTTATTGAGGAAGGCTATAAGCTATATATCATCACGCTAAGACAAATAGGAGCTGAGCAGCAATGAAAAATGTTTCAAAATCGGGGGGGCTTTGAAAACAAATTCCACGCGGACGGCGTCGCGGGCACAGCTAGTTTATAATAAATATAGCCCTTGTCAAACTCAACATTCTGCAGCTAAACCAGAGGGTCACAATTAACATATAGCAACATTAAAATACCATATTTTGGAAATTTTAAAGTTGATTGTCATAGTTTTGAATATGAAATGTTTTTTTTTTGGTAACTTTATATGTGACAACTAGAGTAAAAATCTCAAGTTTGTTATATTGCCCAGTTATTAATAATTAGGAGGGCTTTTCTTATGACTTTGCCTGCGTTAAAATTCGCTCCATATCCCCCAGGAACTTTCCTAAATATTTATCCGTATCTAAGACTATAAAAGAATATGAAATTAGTGTAAAATCTGTAAGTCTTTACTCGCGGTTCCCAAAATAAACTTAAATTAATTACATTACAGTAATTAAAAACATTGCGAAGTCCAAATTATACAATTTACAAAAACAACTGGAATGTACTATATAAGCAACGAACTACACGAAATTTTTTTTTAGGTATCTTATCTGTTTTTTGGTTTGACTATTTTTTCGGGATTCACGTAAAAACTACTAGTCCGATTTTGATGCGGTTTTCGCTGTTCGACAGCAGATTACTATACTTAAAATCTACGCTACTTTTTATCCTAGGAATCCCGCGGGAATTTTTCTGGGAATTATTTTAAATGAACAGATTAAAAAAAAAAGAATTCCAATGTGATTTTTTTACTGATCGGTACTAAATTTTATGTAATAAAATGGGACATATCTTTACCCCGGGAATCCCGCGGGAATTTTAAGTCAAGCGTGGACGAAGTCGCGGGCATATTTTAGTAACAAAAGAAACCCTCCTAAAGTAGTAGTAGTAGAATTCACCACAAAGGAAGGCAAGCAAGGGAATCTTAGTCCATACAGTCAATTTTGATGTATGTCTCCTATAGGTAGCACAGTTGAATTGTAGGTTACAACTGATGCCATTCAACGGAGTTCTTTTGAAAACTCGAAAGGCCACATTTGAATATACAGTTCACATTCCTCACTAAAACACATAATTACTACTCAAAAACTATCAATATCCTACAACTGCTGTTCATTTTAAACAAATTTTATACATTTTTAGAAAATAAAACTACACAGCACAACGTCCCCTTTCGGCTCCCGCCAAAAACTCCCCGTCAAAAAAGTTATAATTTTACTACTTTTTCTAAAGGTCTTCAGGGCTTGCGTAACACGCCTTTTTGCTACTATGAACCGGCATCGAGCGCCGCCAGTCTGTTTTGACAAACATAAAAACATGTACACATACGTTACAGTTATGGCACTATAAAAGGGTTAAAATGGGGAATGCTTGTGAAACACCGTGATTTACTAGTTTAGACAGAGATGCATTTCAAAATTTGCAGATGTTAAAGTTTATTTTTAAAAGAATTTATATAGTTTGGTGTTCCTGTTATTTGGTTTATGGCTGAATACTGGGACGGCAAGCTGTAAAACTTATGATAGAATAATTTCTATATTACATTATCAGTCAGTTTTCTGATAAATACAATATAGATGTCTCTTACATTATATGTTGCTATCTATGCATATTCCATTGCTTGTTTTTGTCGTAGCAGGACCGGCTCTAGGAGGAGGGGGGGCTGGCAAGCCGGGTCCATGCCCCTGGCAGCCAATTCAAACTTCTCAGACAACTCATCATTAACGCAGCTTTGACCACTGAGACGTCTAATACTTTAAGCACATAAATTACTTTTCACGGGGCATGTAGGCATAAAAACCACAGACGCACGCGTGTCTATCAGTGGGCGTCTGATAGCTGAAATGGTGGTGATGATTAAGGTAAAAATATAGGCGAGCGGGGGCGGCAATTTTCAGATATCGCCCCCCCTCGAAAAATTTAAGATCCGGGGTTGCGTCGCAGTGGAACGCTTCACGCATACCCCACTGTTCGAGGACAAACGGGAAGTACTGTGAGATCTACAGCGACTGATACCACAAAAACCTTGCGGTGTTCCTTCACTCACGCTTTGATTGTGTACTTGTCAAGTACATATAATATATAATCAAAGACCCAGGGATTATAGTTTAGTCAAGTAAGGTTACTTCGCCCGCATTTTTAAAAGCAAATAGGCCTCGCCACTGGTCAAAATGTTATGAGGTGGATACGCTGCAGATCTCTGTGTAAATGTCGTCTAATGGGAGTATCTGCGCAAAATCTGCGGAGTGACGCTCGCGGACCGCGTTCGTAATACCGAAGTAAGAAAGAGAGTTGGTCTGAAAGAGAGTGTCGGGGTGAAGGTAAGGAAAGGAATGCTCCGGTGGTTCGGGCATGTGGAAAGAATGCATGATAAAAGAATGATTAAACAGATATACAATGCAAAAGTGGATGGATGCAGAAGTCGTGGAAGGCCACGACACACCTTCCATGATCAAATTGATCGTGTACTAGCAGAAGGTGATGTCAGGAGCCTTAAGAACAGACGAGCGTGCATAACAAGAGTTATGAATGTCAAAGAAGCAAGTGAGGTGTGTAAGAATAAGCATAAATGGCGCTCTGTTGTTCGTGCCTACCCCGCAAGGGAACTGGCGTGAAATTATGTATGTATGTAATAGGAGTAAACCTGTCCACCAGAAACTACGAACCATAACCGAAACGAAACTACGATCATAAAAGTAGATGGATATTATATTTTTACGTAAATATTTGTTTCTTTTATCTAGACAATAATTGCTGAATAATGGTCGTTATTACTCTGGAGGTATACGCGAGTGTAGCGATTAATGACTACTTAATAATTTGGACAGGTCCAATTAGGACTTGTTAGCTCTGCTATTGCCTGCTGCTTTTCAGATTCTATCTAAAAACAAAAATAAATATTCGGACAAGATCTGTTCTTGCTCTTTTTATAAAAAGGACAATTTTTATATAATACTAGTACAAACTAGGGTTATTAACTTCGCCGATGTTAAACTTGCCATGAAAATTATGAAAACAAACCGGCCACTGGTCGGCAGCATCACTTGTAATATTGTCTCATTTTTTGTTCAACGGCGGAAACACAAAGTGGCTAGCAAGAACAATGGGCCCTCTTGTTTTGGGCGTGGACCGTCACAAAGTTTATAATAGAACTTTGTCTGTCTGTGCGAGCGGACAGGACGTGAGTCAGTGGACGTGACTGTTTATTGTAACAGTTATATTGCAACTTATTGCATGCAAATGGATGCCCAATTGATTTTTTTGCGACGTATTCGATCATGTTATGACAGCATTACCGGCGCTTTGTCGTTGGATTAGTTTTTTTCGGCTTAGCATTGTAGATACATTTGGTCAGCGACAACAACTATTTGTTAGTTCAAGTCAAGGATTACCACGGTCAATAACCGTTTAATACTATTGTTGTATACGGCTTTGCCCAGTTGATAAATAAAATAAGTGTATCTTTGATTGCTCTTTGTTAAATATACGTTAAGTTGTGTTAATATAATAGCATTACGCTACATACAATTGTGCGTTTAAAAGCCCTGTAATGTTAGTTGAAGATGAGACATATGTATGTATAATCTATCTATACATTTAATAAAACTGTAGAGGTCGAATTTCTGTACAATGAAAAGAAATGCCAAAAACCGAGTCAGGGGGATATAAGAAGTGAAATAGAACTAATTTAGATATTTTTTTGTTTCTCTGTTTATCTGTCGGTTTGTACGGGCTAATCTCCGAAACGACTGGACCGATTTAAATGAAATTTTGTATAGTGGTAGCTTATATCCCTGCTCAGCATATAGGATGCTTTTGATCCCGAAAAATTAAAGAGTTCCCGTGGGATAGTTAAAAAAACTTTACTTACTTAAACAGCTTTAAATTAATAATAAATACCTCGCGGACGATGTCGTAGGCATCAGCTAGTATTATATATAATTAGATAAGAAACTTTGTAGTTTTCTTCTCTCCTAAGTTTTATGGTCACCGGTATACAAGCAGCAGCGGAAATCTTCAAATCCCATACGTAAGTATTTACGTCACTGTAAGATGTACTCTGTAGGCAAGAATTTTGTAATGTTTAGTTTTACTAAAATTCTATTTCAGTAAAACTCGTAGCATCTATTTTTGCCTCACATAAAGTTTAGTTTGAATTTACCTGTAACAAAGATACATTTTGATGTAATACAATATATAATAACAGCTATAAATCGCTTATATAGCTAATTGAAAGAACATTTTTCAATTATTTCTATCATTTGAATGCTTCAAATAGAAAAAATAAGCAATACTATTTTAATAGAGTAAAATGTTTATGATCAATGAAAACACGGCCAGATTTGTAGATGGGCAAATCTCCCGAAAGCATCACTATCCACAACCACGGTTTGATAAATAATAACAAGTGTCACGCCACATTTACATTAAATTTGTCAAGGAGCCTCTACGTGTTGGCCTTCCCATGGCCCCACGCAAGCCCTCCAAAAGTCCGGGCCATTTTTATGGCCCGTGGTCTTGAAAGACATAATAATAATAAATCATGATTCTAAAATTGATTACATAAAAAAGTACAAACTCTCCCATCTCTCATTCTCTTTTGAAAATAATATTATTTCTGTAGCATTACGGATCTAGTTTCTATGGCTGAATCTGATTGAAGACACATACATACTCATTCATTCAAACACTTTCCTAAAAAAAGCAAGAAAGGCAAGCAAATCTTGCCAACCTAACGAGAAATGTCACCCGAGGTACCAGGATTCCATAAATGCCTTGAAGTAAATTAGTGATGTCACAAAACACCCTGTTAAACTTCCCTACATTATATTTTTTACATTCGGTCATATTCGGTACACAAATAACTACAAATAGGTAAATTATTTTCATATAACGTTACGTTGTGAATAAATCTTGATATTCTTGTGGTTTTAATACTGTTGCATAACATAAATTAATTAAGTGGCACAGCAGCGGTTAGTTCTGGCATCTACGGGTTACCTAGGAAACCACAAAAAACGGGTTCTCTCGACTAACGGGAGAGTTTTTGTTCCTTTAGAATGGTTTGTTTTATTTTTAATTGCAGTTGAATGACATTTCGACTTAATTAAAATCACAATGCAATTAATAAAGTTTCAAACAGTTATTCAGTTTTTGCAGTTGTTGAAAAGTTTTAAATTGTATCTGGCTGGTATAGATCAGAATAAAAGATATTTACCGTTTAAAAAAGGAATAGTTTATTTTTAAATCTTAAACAACGGCACTGTTTTAAAATGCTCCATTCAGTATCTTTAGGCCATTTCTTATTAGCTATAAGTTTATTGTTTGGAGTTTGCAGTAGTGGCCGATTTAGGCTACCTTCCGCCCTAGGCCCCGTTTGAAATCCCACCCTTTTTAAGGGTTCCGTAAACATTTTAGCAGAATCAGTACTCTTATGTGATTGCCTTTAAAATTTTGGCACCCCGAAAATTTAAATGAAACAGGTGTACCTTAGCCATTGATTTACAAAAACTTGTCTAACTTTATAAAGAAATAGCTAATATCTTAATAATATATTTTTATAGGTGTGGTTTTCGGTATAATCTATAGCAGTGATGTCCACGGATCAGTCATTCCTATTTTAGTAACAGCCATTTGTTACTTACTAGTCCTATATTAATAAATTCTGTAACTGTCCTTATATGTCGTAAACTACGTCATGGTTGTCTATGACGGTTTCCCAAAAAAGGGTAATAAAAAGCTGAACTCGTCCATCCAATATACTACTGCAACAGTAACAATAATATATATATATATGGCAGAAAAATTTAACAGCTACAAGATTTTTTGTAAATAAATATAACAAAGACATAAGAACATCCGCAAAAAAGATCATCGAAACTAGGGCAACGCGGAAGATCGCGAAAACCAAAAGAGCTTTGAATATTCTAAACTGAGTCAAAAACTCTTTTTAAAGAAGCGTACACAGTTTTAGTTTTTCAATAATATTATGTTTGTCATCTGTATTACTCGAAACTTTTTCAGCTATATTACATATTGTATAAATTAACCATATGACAATGGCTGAATATACAGTACACCCATGTTAACCCAAATGGAATAAGAAGAAAAAATAGTGGTACTTACTAGCTGCTGCTCTAGCTTAAGCTGTTTTGTTTATAAATGTGTGTTCAGGAGGAAACACGCGTGGAATATGTGTCGCGACGCAAGCGTGCGGTGCGCTTTTGTCTGACCGGTACTAGGCGTACAGAAATCCTAAAGAGATCGCTTGTTTATTGGCTGTTGAGTGAGCGAAAGAGAAAGGTAAAATTTAATCAATAAGGGTGAATCGTAGACTAGCGGAGTCAATAAAAAGTTTGCTAAAAACTTTGTCCACTGAAGAAGTTAGAAGTTTACTTTTATATAACAAGGATATTATTAATAAAAATATTCTTTATGAGTGATGTTATACATAATTGTATTGTATGAAGGCGTAAGATCATTTAATGGTCTGTTAGTTTCACATAATGACAATAAGCTGACATTAATCGTTACAAGGTTTAGGCAGCAAATTAATGTGGCTTAAATAATTATATTATTTGTTTATATACATACGTGTATTATATTGGGTGAGGAGTACTGAGGAGTTACGCTACAATAATTTAATACCATCTTATTTCTAAACTTTTTCATTATAAAATATTATTATCATGACTTTTATGTTTACTTAGTAATTGAGGGTTTTGCAGTAATTTTGGCTAAAATGGGATCCTTATAATAAATATTATGGGTGGTAGAGCGTTCAAAATAAATTCAATGATAATTAGTTTGAACTATACATTTAATAGTTATGGTTTCGTATCGAAAGAACGAAAACAGTCGAGTTCTCTAAGCCTCTACGTAACCTTTCTATGCGCGAGAAATGTTAGCACTTCCCAATTTTTTTGCGATAGATACGGTTCTTTTAATTGTTTAGTAATATAAATTTTTATTTCAGCGTCTTTCTTTAAAAATCTGAATTCATTTTAGAAGTGACAAAATAAATGTTTACGTCATTCAATCAAGTATTCCAATTCTGAGATCAGTTGGTTTACTAATGATTTCCTTGGTTTAAATACAATAGACGATAAATAACAATAGATGGTGTTAGGTTACGAATTTAAAGTCCTGCCAGATTTTTTTTTAACATAATTCAAAGTGTTATGATGTTTATTTGCTTTTGAGAGACTTGGACGGTGAGTTCTTCAGGTCTAGAGCCTGTCTCTATAAAGAGATTTCTAATATTAGCTTCTAATAACGATTTTAGACTAGCATTCTGATGCAATCTTGGATAACAAATAGATATAGCACCGTGACTTGGAGGTTTCCTAGCCGAGGTACCCATGGTGGCTGAGTTTTCTAGCAATAGGATATAATATGGGATATCAATAGAGATTTGAGGTTTATTAAAGAACTAATATCGAGTTTACTTTAAGTTAATGTCAAAGAAGCAAGTGAGGTGTGTAAGAATAAGCCTAAATGGCGCTCTGTTGTTCGTGCCTACCCCGCAAGGGAACTGGCGTGAAGTTATGTATGTATGTATGTAATATCGAGTTTAGTTTACTGTATTGGATATAATTCTTGTTCAATATTTTTTTTACAAATATAAAAATGCATAATAATAATAATGAACAGACAAACACACACATTCTATATCTCTATGCTAAGCAAGTTCACTTATGTGTAATATATAACTTCGCTTACGAAATTTAAGATAGCAGGAATCGAACCCGGAAAGTGCGCTGCAGTTATATACGCAGCCAACTCAATTACAAAGGCCGTTAAGTAATCTTAAATTTAAAGTCTCTCAGTGGTATTCTTCTTCTTGGCCATTAGAGGTGACAAGGAGGTTGGGGCCTCGAGCAAAACCTCTTTGCTCCGGCTTCTATTCAGCGGGCGATTAGCCGTTGGTGGCGGGGTTTGGATCCGTTAGAGCTTTCCCTCATAAATGGTCTCTCAACGGCTCTCGTTGGCCAGTCTGCGGCATCCGATGGCCTTCGCGGGCTTTGCGTTGGTTTCGTCTACGATTTAGTCGGCCATTCGTTGGCATTCGGTGGCCATCTCGGACTTTGGGTGGCCATTCTGCTGGCTTGTCAGCGGCTTTTTTTTATTTAAGAGTTTATTTGTTTGTTTGTTTCGGTCTTCACGCCCTCAGTAACATCACCCCGATCAGGCAAGCGTATGAGATCGCAGGAGGTCGGTAGCCAAGTGCTTTGATAGTCCGGTGGCCGTACGTGTGCGGGGGCAATCCCGTGGAGCGATGTGTGGCCGCCGTTGTCGGTACGGTCAAATATTTTCCGCGCCAACATCGCCATAAATTCCTCGACACTGGGGATGCTCACATCACGGGCAATTACATCATTTTTGACGTACCGACCTGCTCTTAGATACACTCGCAGGGTGGTATTTTGTCGATCCTGGATTTTAGATATTCGTGTGGCTGAGCATAATGCATACTAAGCTGGAGCCCTATAAGTAAGCAAAGACTCAATTACATAGGCCGTCAAATAATCTAAAATTTAATGTTAATTTATGTTCCGATCTCTTTAAAAATTCATTCATTAAAAATTGGCAAAATGACTTTGGTCACGCAAAGTCATTTTGCCAATTTTTAACGAATTTTCTTTCTTGTTTCAGATATGTCTTCACAAGTTGCTACGTTTAGCTAGTGTCATGTAAAACAAGGCTTTTCTAAAAATAGTTCGCCGCGGTCATGTGAAAACCCAAAAGTTCTAAGTTTACCAAAATTTGTTTATATAGAAGTTCCTTCATAAATATTGCAAATATATT
Organism: Dendrolimus kikuchii; assembly: GCA_019925095.2. NCBI lineage: Eukaryota > Metazoa > Arthropoda > Insecta > Lepidoptera > Lasiocampidae > Dendrolimus > Dendrolimus kikuchii. Next base: position 16,281,945 of record CM034405.1, on the reverse strand, counting down.
ATAACAAAGTAAATATAATCTTAGAGTATAAACCTATTAGTTTATTCCTTAAACGTTATCGCCTCCTTAAATGACAAGAAGAGATCATTAGAAAGTAAATGATTAATTTGTATGAAACCGAAAGGCGCCTACGCACTAAAACGCCTTTGTTACATCACAATAAAAGTAAGTAGGCAAGGCGATAGAATTCAAAGGCAAATAAATTTAATAGTGTAACTAAATGAGACACCACCCACAACACTTTCAAAATTTTTATATTTTCCTCTGCCTTAGATAAAAAGCGTCTTTACATGAATCCCAGTCGACTATTCAAGCTTTTGATATTGGTTACAGAATTAACCTTGTTTCGGTATGGTCTGGGTTTTATGAAATTCACAGGATAAACCAAAATTAATCGACTAATGGCCGATTCATACTTATATCTTAATATTCATTCGCTTGCCTTAACCATCGGTTGAATTTTGACATTAGGGGCCATCTATTATAAACTACGTCACACGTTATGGCCGGATAGGAGGGTCGACGAAGTGCGACAATGGGTGGGAGGGGTCGTAAATTTCGTGACATCACGTTTCAGAATCTAATATATTTAAGCTAATTATAAACCTGTTTTTTTAATTTCTTGATGCAAAAATGCAAAATGTGTTATGTCACACTAGGGAGTGAGGAGTCTCACGAATGTGACCAGCTGTGACGAAAATGGTGGAGGGGTAAAAAAATCACGAAATTCAGGTGACGTAATTTGTGGATCGCCCCTTACTTTTATAGAGCTCATGTCAAATTTTAACCAAATACTAAGGCAAATGAACGGTTGGTAAGATATAACCGGCCTTGAGTTGGCCAACTCAGCAAATACGACTCTTGGTGGTCACCATGACTTATTCTTTCCATTTTATGTTATGAACTACGATACCGTCCTTATCGCCCATAATGGTCTTTCAGCAAACAAATTCATTAATTTAGCTTACGAACGCTCTATCTATATTTTCGCAAAGTTCTCACGAGAATGTAGAGTGGCCATTATAATATGCCCTCTCAACTTCTTGAACAACTTGTTCTCAGTAACCATAGCAACTAATCCCGCAATTCCCCAGGGACCTTGTAAATACCGTGTAAAATGTACTAGGACTACATAACAACATAGCAGCGCTTACAAACCCTTACATTACATCGCGTTTATCCTTTAAAATAATTGGCTCTCCCTTACACCTTTTGCGAGAACAACTATTATTTTAGTTTATTTTTAACACGACATAAATGCATCGTGGAGTGAAGCCCGTAATGCATCCCAAGATAAAAATATACCATTGGTCGATAATGCGCTCAATTTGGTTGCGTGACTAGTAATCAGGTGCTTTTTATAACTTATAATATAGTCTTATCTATACTAATATTATAAAGCTGAAGAGTTTGTTTGTTTGTTTAAACGCGCTAATCTCAGGAACCGCTGGTCCGATTTGAAAAATTCTTTCAGTGTTGAATAGTACATTCATCAAGGAAGGCTATAGGCTATATTATATTTTCAAAAAATTAGGGATCCTTACTAAAAGTCCAATAATGTAACCCAAGGTGTAAAAAAATTACCCGAAAAAATCCTTACACGGCGTGCGCTGCGAAAACTATTGATTATAGAACAAAACAATGTACTACCACTTTGCAGAACATATAATTGTCTACGAAAAATATCGCTTAACCATATGTCTAACCTAACTATTGTAGTTATCTCACAATAAGTCAGTTTCGCCAGGTGGTAGGGCATTTGCCCGACTGGATGGCTACCACCCCTGGTCTAAAGTATGTCGCCATAAACAACCTTGAGTTGTGTTCCGGCATTAGTGACCAGGTTCCAGTCTCCCTTAAGAGAGCAGCAGCGCATTTGTAGGACCTTTGGTGTTGCAAATGTCCATAGGCGATGGTAACCGCTTTCCATCAAGTGGGCCGTCTGTCTGTCTGCTGATCTCCTGCAATAAAAAAAATAAAAAAAATAAGTGTTTATTTTTATTTTTTTAAATAATTAAAATGCCGTCGCTTCAAAAACTCTTTATTTTGGCCCTTGGTATTAATCCTTATCAAAGAAATTACTCCATATTCAAGACGAATTCAATACCTTTCTGAACTTTTTGAATTATTCAATTTGGACGTTTCATTCAAAAGATATCGCGATATTTAAAATGTAAGTATTAGTGTTGTAGCCAAATATACTAATATATTGTTTGATTGAACGCGCTAATCTCAGGAACTACTGGTCTGATTTGAAAAATTATTTCAGTGTTGGATAGCCCATTTATCGAGGAAGGCTATAGGCTATATGTCATCACGCTAAGACAAATAAGAGCGGAGCACCATTGAAGAATGTTTCAAAATCGGAGGGTTTTGAAAGCAAATTCCACGCGTACGACGTCGCGGGCACAGCTAGTAATTTATAAGACTATATTTTAATCGAACGGCGCGGCGATGTTATTTTATTTATTATTCTTATATTGTGTGACATACACGGATAGTTATTCATAACCTTTCATTGTTATGCAATCCTGGTAGAAATCGTTCATTGGCAAAATTTTTGTACCGATTCTCCTAAATGTCATTTAATTTTTTATCGGGAATCCCGCACGGTTGGGAGGCAGGGGGTTACATAGAGAATTTTTCTAGGGTCTCTTAATTTTATCGTTATGTTTCTCAAAACAAGTTTGAGTGTATTCTATAATTCTTTATTAGCAATTTGACGTGTTGAAATTATCATATTTGTGTAACACTTTACAGCGCACTTGAAGAAACCCCGTATTCATTTATGGGAGGCTAAGTTGAAGTGTCTGGACTGACAGAACTCCCTTATAAGGATATACAGCCTTCTTCGCAAAATAATAGTCTTAAGTTAATCGTGTTTCGAGTTAGAAGAATGCGGGGGAATACCCATTCTATAATCCTTCCTCCTTCTCTCTTTCCTGAATAATTATATCTTTTAAAATCCTTTCCCATTCTTGGGCCCATTTGCGCCTTGTCTAATTTGTTTATAACTAACTATTGTAAAGGTCAACAATTTGTCAATGGTATCACAATGTTTGTCCGCCTGGTGTAGCAGCTGTATAGACATTAATAATATTTTCACTTCCCCTTCCTTGGCCACCTATCTAACTAAATCTTAATAAAACTGAAGTTAGGTTATTTTTCTTAATATAACTAGTTACATATCATAACTGGGAAAACTTTCCAGAAAACCCCATTGTTACTCAAACTACTAATTTTGAAACCTTACTTATTACTCGTGCCACTAACCACAGAGTGCTTTCCTATGTATTTTACTAACAACAACATAAATCCTTGTTAACAACAGAGCGAAAGTCCATTTATTACATCTTCCTACTCCCTACACCTTTGTAAAAATACTAGCAAGTTACAATTTACTTAATCGCCTTAAGTATAGAGCTGAAAATTTAAAAGCATCAAAGAATGTTATGATTCTGATAAGAATGATTAAAATTAGATGTTTTATTGTTTTAAATTTTAATGATGATCAAGATATCAAATCATAGGTTTAATGTATTATTATACAAATTAATTTTAAGAGATAGAATTTCATATTTTTTTAACTTTTTGCGTTTTATGGCTTGGTAATAAAACCTTTAAATCAAGATTTATAATAAATAAAATTCAGCCCTTCACCTGTTACAACCAATCAAATTGAAATTTTGACCAGACGCTACTAGCATTGAACTATGTAGTAGGTACTTAACGGACACTAAATAATAGTCTATATAGTAGCTGAAAATGTTACATTTTACTAAACATTTCGAATTAATTACACAAACTAACTGGTACGGTTGTTCCTAGTAAAAAAACTTTTGACTTAGGAAAAAAATAAAAACTATAATGCAGTCGTAAAAAAATTGATCCATTAAAAATTACTAAAAATGTGAACCATTCCTAAAACACCCATAAAACGGGGTAAATGTCAGTGTGGTTATTTTTTACCGACCTGTCAATATCGAAGTGCATATGTCCACCCCCTCGCGCGACACACGTGCGCCCCGGCTGCGCCTGTGCATGCATGCTGACACAGGCAGAACGCTCCCATGCTCTTTGCATATGGCCTTACAGGGTTGTCAATACAATCATTTTACAGACTTGAAAAACAATAAAAGAACCAAGTATAAATTTTCTATCATATCGATACAAAACTATTATATTAAACTTTTGCAATTATACCAGCCATTTCTTTATTTATAATTATTAAAATAAATCAATATAGGGTACCTTACATTCATTTTAAACTAAACAAATATTTTTTTGTAACAGAAGATGAGTCTGATGAGTTTTCAGAGACCGGAGCTGAACAATGGAGAATGAAGGAGCATAATTTTTATCCCAAAAGTATCAGTGAAATATATTTAAAATTAAATATTCATAATTAACATAAGTTCAATATTGCTGTCTCTAATAAGTTTTCAGTTTGTGACAGTCTCAATATTTTGAAAAGTTCCAAATTTACGAGGAATATTTAATTAATTAGCTATTAAAGCTATAGCTCTAAAACTTTATCGAGATGTTGCCGAACGCTTAGTAGACCACTCACGTGACCAAAAGGCTGGCGTCTATATTGCTCAAAGGGTAAGCATTGCTATTTAGCGTGGTAACGCCGCCAGCCTTTTGGGAACGTTCCGGGTAAGTGACAGTGGTTTGGGACCAATATTTTATCTATAATTTTCCTCTCCTTTTTTATTTAGTTTTAGTATTTAATTTTCGGTTTCTATTTTATAGTTTAGTTTAATTTTTAAAATAGTTTTTAAGTATTTAGTTTTAATTCACTAGACTGTTAATTAGTTCATAAACAGAATATTTCATAATAAACATTAGCTATTGAATTAATACATAAAATATATTCATTGGAACATGTGGGTAAATTGATTAAACGATACTTTTACCACAACAAAATGATTAAAATTTAGTCATAAATGATCACGATTTTAATACCAAACCGAATCTTTAACGCATTAGAGTATTACTAATTTTTTGTTTAGTGTTCGGCCTGTCAATAGTAAAATAACTATTGGAAATAGCATAGCTGAATAAATTATTTTAAGTAAGACAAATCAATAGTGTCAGCCCTATAGTTACATAATGATTTCGTCATTTGGAAACTTTCAGTATGCATGAATTGTGCAGCCATGTGTGTATTTCAGTTATTTTAATCGAGCTCGTAGGGGACATTTGTTTTGTCTAAACTATGTAATGCACATTTGTTAATTGGCATCAAATGGTTGTGTGAATTTATGAATGACTACAGCTATTTATGCGACTGCCCGCTTCACATCAAGAATTTCTTTTGAGAATTGTCGTGTTTTTTTTTTGTTTTTATATTTAATTATATGATCAGTTCATGTCTCAGTCAGGTAACAATAATCCATGAACATTGAATAAGTATATAAGAAGATAATTTTAAGAGACAAAGGTTAAGTTTTTAATATAAAATTTAATAATATCATTTTATTCGTTTGTAAATTAGAGGTCTTTTAAGCTCTATCGGTAGAAAATAACACATAATATATTAAATATTACTTTCTACATTTGCTTGAAACATTGAGATATTTTTATTTTAGTTGTTTATGTGTGTGTGTCACGCACACCCGTCCCCAAGTATGTAGTTTCCATTGGGATAGGGAACGGGACTATCTTCGTGTACCAGGAGAACATAAATCCAAACAGTAATATTACATAACTTTATATATTCAGGCCTTTGTCCTTACTTGTATCATTTGGTGGGATTCGATTCGTTGCGTTGTATAATTGCATTAATTTGGAAGTAAAATTTGCTTGATCATTTGCAACGACTTAAAACGATCTGTTCCGTCCATACATTATCATAATACGATCGCTTACGGTCTGACTGACCAAGAGATGAACGATAGGATGCAGCGTAAAATACCGTTTACATCTACCTCTTTATTTCTGAATACAGTACACAGCCTAACGGCTGGCCTAATGGACAGTGGTGACCGTTTCCTACGGTTATTTCCAATATCATTGCTACTAACATTCAGAGGCTTCAATGAAATTTTATTAGAGGGAGAGATAACACTTTATTGCACAACAGACATTACAAAAAAAATCATATTTACAATATTTTCTAGGCAATATATAGGCGGCCTTATCCCTCAAAGCGATCTTTCCACGCAACCTAAATTAAACAAAGTTAGCTAATCTGGCGATGTAGGTGATGCAGAGCAAAGGTAATAGGTACATAAATACTTAAACTTATTTAATAATAAAATATACAAATACATACATATATACATAGTCATATGTACATTATACACTATTATATTTCAAAATACATAAGTTACTATAATAAATGTATTACTACTACTACTACTCCGTTGGCTCAGCGACCCAAAGTGGGTCTTGGCCTCCGAAACGAGAACATGCCACTTTTCTCGGTCCTCTGCGGTTTCTTGCCAATTACTGACTCCTAGCTCCGACAGGTCCGCCTCTACTCTGTCCTTCCAGCGATATTTAGGACGGCCGACCAGACGCCGACCTACCGGCCGTCCCAGATATGCTTTCCTTACGCTGCGATCCTCTCCCATCCGTTCTACGTGACCGAGCCAGCGCAGGCGGTGAGCTTTTATTTCTCCTATTATGTTAGGCTCGGCCACGAGATTCTCAATTTCGAGGTTACTTCGGACCCCTCCAGCTACCATCCTCAATAAATGTATTAGCATGATTATATTGTGTTAATCATACATAGCTATTTATATGTAAACAAATAGTGCTTACTGAGTAAATTTCTGAATGTTGGCAAGGATAATGATTATTATTAGCGGTACTAAAAGCTGTGGAAGCTTAGTGGTCAACGTACTCATATTAAAACATGACGTCAGTTACAATCTTGGTCAAGAAGTATGCATCACTTTTAGGCAATTTTTGACCTAATGTGCATTATGTTTAAAATTAGCACAGAGAAAAATGTAGTGATGAAACCAGGATAACTATAAGTAAAATCCCATTCCCTTAAAAAAAAGTAAGCAAGAGCTTGTTATTATACGTAAAGACACATGAATTATCGCGTGTGTGAACTACTATAGAAGTTCAGGTGTTAGAAGTAGTATATCAAACTAATACTTTATTTACGTTTTTCCTTATGATTTGTTAAGGCACTTTTATTTATTAAATACTAGGATATGCCCGCGACTTCGTCCATGCTTGACTTGAAATTCCCTGTATACAAGGTGTCGCAAAATTTAAAAAAAGAATGTAAGCTGTCGTTCCAGAATTCAGTGGAAACTGTGTAAGAATAAGGTAAATTTTATGCATCTGAACAACTTCGAACAGCTTCCGGGAAAATTCCCATGAAAATATTCCCCGGGATAAAAAGTATCTCACATTTTATTATATAAAACTTGCTATCGATCAGTGATAAAATCGCATTGGAATTCGATTTTTTAATCTGGCCATTTTAAATTATTCCCAGAAAGATTCCCGTGGGATTCTCGGTATAAAAAGTAGCACATACTTTAAGTCTAAGACTTAGCTGTCGACCAGCGAAAATCGTAACCGTATAGTAGTTTTTACGTGGATCCCGAACAAACAGGCAAGAAATCTAAAAAAAATTAATCCAGTTCTCCGTCTGATATAGTCTATGTCAGTTGCTTTCTTTTAAATATCTTTAATGTACAGACACGGCATACTTAGAATTTTATAATATTTTAGGGTGACCCGTAAAGGGCGGAGGAGCGAGATGGAATGCTCCCCCGTCTCAAAGGAAGATCTTCCAGCGAGGATATTGTTGTTCTACGCAAGCCTAGAGGGCCTACGACCCATCTATTTTTTTTTTATTGGACTTGACTTTATGTTGTTGGTCCGAAGACCTTACAACTTTGACCCATCTATTACTGTTTGAAAATTTGTATATATTCTTTGTACGTTTCGCGAATGGTTTGCGACCTTAGTTATTGCACAGCGCCATCTATTTGCTTATAAGTGTTCCACTACAATCCTATAGAAAAGAAATATGTCACACCCATTGCAACTTATTTCTAAATATATTCCAATAATTTAACTTAAATATATTAATTATTATTAACATCGCATTGGCTATGTCGCGTTTGTCTATACCAGGGCTTCATAACAAATGGGCGTACAGACAAAAGTGCAGTTTTACACAAGGGACGAAATTGTGAATAAAACATAACTAGTTGATTACACAAGGATGAAATTTGGAATACCCTTCTTTTTAGGTACACTTGCATACTGGTAAGATTTTCTAAACTGTAACATGCATAGCAAACAACAAAAAATGGAATTTTTGCGTATACGCCTATATGTTATGAAGCCCTCGATATGTAGGAAAGTATACAATTAAATATATGTAGATAAATTATTATATGAAAATAAGTTTTAAGCAAAGCAAGTAAATATTTTTACATGCAAATATTTTATGCATTGCTGAATGTAACTATGCGGCAGTACGCGGAACTAAACACTTGAAAGACGCCATAAATGCCTGTGTCCCAAACGCACTTCGCTTTGCTCTTCCACACACGTTAGCACATAACTTTCCTTTGATGATGGCCTGTAAACATTAACATAACCTTTTCGGGAATAAACGCTTTAAATTTATGGTTCACTGTATTTTACATTGTGTTTAAATGTCGGTGTAAACTTGAACATTCGATGAACGCGAAAGACAAGTCTTCGCATTTATAAGAAAGATGTACAACGACCCATACCTATTCTTAAAAAAAACATGTAGCCCTTTGCGAGTCGGACTCGCGGAAAAATTTTTTTTTTACTAGTTCTACGGAGTTTAAGTTCCGTTCCTTTTTTAAAAAATTTATTTGAAAAAGTATTTGTAATTTTACACGCTTCTTATATCTATTTGTTGGTGTGTGTGACATTTGCTGGGTGTTGTATTTGTGTGGAGTTGTACCTTAAAATTAATTATAATATCTTATACTAATATATAAAGCTGAAGAGTTTGTTTGTTTGCTTGAACGCGATAATCTCAGGAACTACTTTTCTGATTTGAAGACTTCTTTTAGTGTTACATAGCCCATTTATCGAGGAAGGCTATAGGCTATATATCATCACGCTAAGACTAATAGGAGCGGAGCTATAATGAAGAATGTTTCAAAGTCGGGGGGGGGGGGGGAGGGGTTTTAACTTACTTTTTTTTAACTATTCCACCCGGACGAAGTCGGGGGCAGAAGCTAGTTATTATAATATATAGGCTGAAATCTTTTAGAACTCATTTTGTAAAATGCGTTAAATATATTTTTTATAGTTTGATTACATCATACTACATTCGCCACCCGTTGTCACGGTTATTACCTGGCAACATTATTCGTGCAGTGGTCAGCACTATATTTGTAATTTTTTGTCTAAATTCTACAAAAGTGTAAGAAAAACTATAGAATTGTTAGCACCAGCCTAGTGATTGGCACTCTGCCAAACCAATTTCAAGTTCTGCCACCTAACGAAGGACCTGAAGATTGTCCAAAAAAAGAGAAATAAAATTGGAAATTGCAGGCTTCTAAGCGGAAGCTTATCAAGCAACTAGAAATAAGGTGCTTAAAGGTAATAATAACAACTTTTTGTATATCACTAAAGCTAAAGAGTGGAGTAGTAGTAGAGTATGCCGCCATAACAATTTTAAGTTGTGTTTCAGAATTAGTGGCCAGGTTCCACTTCTCCTTTAATGTGCGGCAGCACATTGATTAGCACCTTTGGTATTACAAAGGTACATGCGCGATGGTAATCGCTTTCCATCAGGTGGGCCACATGCCTGTCAGCTGAACTCTATTAAAAAAAAATTAAGCGGCCTACTAATAGATTTAACTCGTGATGATAATCAATTTGACATCACTCGGCAATGAGGTAATATTACGTACACAAAACGCTCGAAACTCGTAAATGTCCTCGTTCCAACCTACGCGATGCCACACACCCCACGGGGTAATCAAATAGGGCTAGTACCATGCAAGAAATATATTAAGCAACTATAGCTGACCCGGCAAGCTTCGTACCGCCTCAGAATCAATAAATAAAAAAGCTGAATAATAATTGCAGAATGTTTCAACTTTAGTAAAAAAATGTGGTCAAAACTTAACCGGAACGAACATCAAACGTTTGACATTCAAAACCAAAAAAGTGAAAAAAAATATTCACTTTTAAATTTAATTTGATTTCTGAACGACTTTTAAATTTAATTGATTTCTAAACGACGAGATGAACATCAAATGTTTGACAGATAAGAATAGTTTCTAAGGGGCAGCGAAATTGTGGTTTTTACTATATTCTAAGCATTTTTTTTTCATATTTACTCACGTTCTAAATCTTCCCTGGACTTCCACAAATAATTCAAAACCAAAATTAGCCAAATCAGTCCAGCCGTTCTCGAGTTTTAGCGAGACTAACGAACAGCAATTGATTTTTATATAATATATAGATAATAATCGCCTAGTAAAAAAGCCTAACTCGTAAAGCCGGTCACTCATCTGCCAGTCGTAATTGTAACCGTGATTTTTGGCAACTGAGGTTTTAGGGTTGAAGGGAACGGAACACAATTTTTTTTCGAGTTTGGGAGGTTTTCGATTTATCGAAGTTCGACTTAAAGAGGTTCTACTGTACGTATGTATGTAATTTTTCAAAATGAACACCGCTGACGTCTACGACAGACACCTAGATTGGACTAAATAATGGAAACTTGTTTTACAAAATATACTCTACCGGGAAACGAACTCGTAGAGTCTGTATGTATTAAAATCGCTAAATCACAGAAATCGTCATGGTCACTTCGTTTTGTTCTTCATATGCCAACCCTGAACATATTCTTATACCAACCCGATTCCCAATTCGGCTTGCTTTCCCTAATTATAGTCGTGGGCATGTATACAGAATGTTTGATACTTGACAGCCTCTTTCATCAATCGGGATTTTTTTAATTGCTTGCATACCGCAGACGGTCTGACGGTCCAGCCAATAGACAGCGGTTACTGTGGCCTACGGACACTTGCAACACCAGGTGTGCTCCCAGTATGCCTGTCAGCTTCAAAGAGGCGACTGGAACCTGGCTACTGATGCCAAAACGCTACTCAAAGTTGTTATGGTGACATATTTTAGATTAGGGGCGGTGGTCATGCAGACAGGCAAATGCCTTACCACCTGACTGCGGGTTGTTTTATCGCCTCTTACGACAGCCCGCCCGGCCGTAGGAATTGGTATTCTTTCTTGCACGGATACAATTTTATGATTCTCCATTTATAATAAAGTAAATGCAAAAAAATGGTACCTATTCTTCAGATTTTTCAAACACAAATGCTTTTATTCACACTAAGTTCCTTAGACCATTAACATAGAGACGGAGTCTACGTAAACAAACACGTCAAAAGAAGTGAAGTATTTTTTTACAAAATGTGTTCTGAACTTGTGTAGCGCGCCTGGCGCACTCGTAACGCATTACCGAGCCATCAGCACCCTATACCAAAATCGGCATCCTTTAGCAAATCTCACTTTTTGAGTCCAAGATTCCGTCTTTCTATTAATGGTCTTAGTGTCATACATATAAATTACAAATTAAGTCTCAGTCAGTTTAAGAAGGATATTCTTTTTCTTACATGATATCACTTTTAACAGGATACAAAATCTCATTCGTGAAACACAAAACGACGTAACACAACGACATAGCCATACTTAATATTTGGAACGTAATTTTTTTATCCCTAGAACTGTTTAATGTATGTCTACACGAACGTGACTATAGCCATAGCAACAACTATGCGGAGATAATGCTAAAATTAAGGAAGAATTTTATCAAGATTTGGCCGGTGGTTTAGATGTTGCGTAACAAGAGTAACGGATAAAATTTGAAAAAAAAAAACGAGGTAGGCAATTCAATTGTGCTTTAGCAATATTTTGCTGTGTTAAATTTATTTTAAAACTTCATAATTGTGGTTGAAAGTGAAAGTTATTCATAATATTAATTAAAAAAAGAAAATTAATGTATTAATTTCAAAATGGATTCTAATATATTACTTACTTATTGAAAGTTATGAGTCTACCAGTCGAGGGCAGTTTCTGTAGGCCGTCCTTTCCATCATTGTGCACAGCAGATGGCCAACAGGCTCATGCCGCAACAGATAAAGCCGAGCTTCTGGGCAACATCTTTGCTACCAATTCAACACTTGACGACGGGGGAGCAATCCCGCCTACTGTTCCGCGGTGTAGGAGCTCTATGAAAGAGATTCGGTTTACACAATAAGCGGTTCGTAGAGCTCTTAGCTCCCTCAGTGTCACGTTTATTAGTGCTAGTAAAGAAACTTTAAATTTGGTAGAAGCTTCTTCCGGTACCTATTTGCTGGAAAATTATACCAAAAGGAAACTAAAGATTTTTAGGCCAAAGAAATGAGTTGAGTGAGATATGGCTTAAAAAGCGTTATTTTTTATAATAAAATGATATATATCAGCCCTAAATTCTATTTGGAAGACGACCAATCTTAAAAATAAGGTCTCGAATGAAAAACTTATCGTAATCGATTAGTTCATCAAAAGTAATCATAAGTGAATGAATTCCAACAATTAATTATGTTACGAGTTGCGGGACTCGAATTAAAATGCCGTTGGAATTATTATAGAGTTTATTAGAACTATACAAACACGTATAACACAGGTACAAATATAACCGAACACAACAAGTCCAAACGTAATGCAGAAGGTCGTAATTCAATAAAGCGCGCAAAGTCCGTCATTATTAGATTCCCGACTGTAGTACACACGTCTCGCTTTGATCGTGGTTCTCGCTCGACTGCCTCCCCCTCAACCAGGTCATCGTTTTATACTGCACAAATGCAGTGTGCCCGTATCTAAGTCGAATCAATCCGCCACACCTGGCTAATGACTCGACCGCAAACGGCCATAAAATAGTATAATAAAACAATGGGCTGTTTTCTAGAAACGTATGCCAATCAATAAGTAAACAAAAGAAGACGATCATAAAAGAGTTACAAATTAGTTTAAATGCCGACAGGTAATAAAATGTGTTTTGTTTCAGATATGCTTGGATATGGATTTTGTTTTTGTCGGGACCTGAGTTGTAACAATAATATAAAAACACTTCACACGTTTAATTCATTCAAAATAACTAAACCTACTACTAGTCCAGTCATATTAGAGGTGTCACTTCAAATTTGGAGGTAGTCGGCTATAAACTTGTATAAACCTTTATTTTGACACCCTAAAACTTGGATCAAAACCTATTTATCGTAGGGTGGCCGCGTCTATACTAGATATATATATATATATATATATATATATATATATATATAAGGTCAAAAAAATCATTTTATATTTATTATAAATATTGTAGAGGATTAAATTATCTACAAATTTTGATATTTTTTTTTGTGCCTAGAACCGTTTTTGAGGTAGAGGGCAGAGAGCGCGCAGTGTTTAACTATTTAGAGTATCATTAAGAACAACCAAGTCCAAGTCATATTAGTCAAAATAGGGCATTTTGACTAATATGACTGGACTATACGTTTATAAAAAATATCAACATAATGTAAGTAGTCGTAGTATATCTTGCGTGTATAGGCACTATCGCTATTATCATTTCAATTCTTTCCTGGGGTTGTCTGGAAGATATCGCTTTTTAGCGAAAAACCGCCCTTATAGTTTTAGTCTGTAAGTTAATTTTTGTATTAGTGTACAATAAAGTGGTATCTTTATTGATATATATCAAAACGACTTATTGACTCTTCAGGTGATCAGAGGGCTGGTGCTTACCTCGGGCAACGGATCAGTATGGCGATCCAGCGAGGAAACGTAGCCAGCCTTCTGGGTACCTTACCCATAGAAGACTGTGATCTGGGCTCAGTATTCTACTTATAGTCTTGAGGGACTATGGGTAAAATACAATATAAATAAGTTAAGTTTTCTTTTATTGTATTCGATTATATGTAATTTTATAATTGTTTTGTGAATAAATAGATATAAAGTAATATCTATCATAATGAAAAGAAATCTTAAAATCACTCATCATTTTACAGTCTGAGGCCCAAGAATGAATGAAAGCGTATCCGTCTCCTTTAAATTTAACGTTGTATAGATATACATAGACATGTCGTGGAAAGCCTTATTAAAAAAAAAGAGGAATACTAAAAAATCTATTTAAAGAATTTTTTTATAAACGTAGTTAACGAGTGATGTGCGAACGTTTCCTAGAATATGTTTAGTTGTATACTTAGAACTAAAGCGGATAATCTTTGATCATAATCATTGGACTTTACTAAGAAATAACTTGACCAGAACACATCGTGTTACCATTTCGCTGAAAATCTTATTAGATGTTTACTAGCATGATTTTATGGTAACTGAGAATCATAAAGTGGTCTTAATTCGATTATAGTTCTTTTTTTTAATTTAAACACAATTGGTAAAGTTTGTTTTAAAAAAAGTACAATAATACATACTCGTGGTCGCCCAGTGGTCGAAATTCGACAATAATTAATTTAAATTATAAGTTTGAACATTATTAAGGTTCTGTTGTCAAAGACTATATTTCTATAATCAAAGATTTCGCCAAGTCTATACTGTTAATTTGACTTTAACAATAAACAAAGGAGTATATATGCGTGTGTTTGTCAAATACATGGTAGTGTGTGTAATGTTTTTTTATTGATTATTTATTTTTGGTGCATAATTTAAAAAATATTAACATACTGCACTTCTTCTCTATATAAACTATAAGTGTGCGAAATTTCATACATCTAAGTCCGCGCAATTTTCGTATAAAACGGTACAAAGTTTTTGCTTCACGAATTAATATAATGATTTTGTAAAAAGAGGAACAAAGTTTTTCCTTCACGTATTAATATAATGATGTATGCTTCTACATTCTTCTACGATCGTCCGGGAAACGCAGACATCTATACATATAATAAAATTGTAAGGTCGAATTTCTGTATAATGCAAAAAACCGAGTCAGGGGGATGTAATGTAAGAAGTGAAATAGAACTAATTTAGATTTTTTTCAAACTTTTAGTTTCTCTGTTTGTTTGTCTGTCTGTTTGTACCGGCTAATCTCCAAAACGACTGGACCGATTTAAATGAAATTTTGTATGGTGGTAGCCTATATCGCTGGTCAACATATAGGATACTTTTGATTCCGAAAAACTAAAGAGTTCCTGTGGGATAGTTAAAAAACCGCACCACGCGGCCATCAGCTAATTGTAACTGTACATGCACAAGCTAAGCAACGCTCGTGTCGTAACCACTGTGGAGCCGCTCCCAGACACCCACACTAACTTCTGCTTTTGAGTGAGCCAGACTGACAAAGGCTTAGCCCGCTCAACCGAACAGACAGCCTTTAAAAACTACTAAGCTTTTTTGAAATTTTTTTAATCTATCCGTGCAGGAACGGAGAAAGAATACAATTTCCTGCGGCCTGGCGGCCTGTCGTAAGAGGCGACTAAACAACCCACAGCAGGTGGTAGGGTATTTGCTAGACTGGATGGCGACCACCTTTGGTCTATAGTATGCTGCCATAACAACCTTGTGTTGTGTTCCGGCATTAGTGACCAGGTTCCAGTCTCTTTTAAGAGAGCAGCAGCGCATTTGTAGCACCTTTGGTGTTGCAAATGTCCATAGGCGATGGTAACCGCTTTCCATCAAGTGGGCCGTCTGCCTGTATGCTGAACTCCTGCAATAAAAAAAAATAACATAAAGTAAAGGTAATATGCTAATCTTGCAATGTAGGGTGAGTTATTTTCTATCTAGAAAAATGCAAGTTACCAAAACAGATAAACAGAAATAGAAAAATACCAGAGATAGTACAACGAGCGACCTTATCGCTAAAAGCGATCTCTTCCAGGCAACCCTTAGCAGGGATTAATGGATCTTTAATACTGGCGGTGGCGCAGTTTAAAAATAATGATAAGTATATACAATACATATAAGTACAAAGAGAATATAGGTCTCTATTGCCGCATAAGATCGAAAGTGGTGTGCAAACGAAACAACATTTGGTTGGTGTATATTAATCAATAATTTACCAAAAAAAAATATCATCAACATTGTTTTATTTTTTTTTTAAATCACCTCCCAATTATTAACATGAAATTATTTTACTCCTTCATTTTTTATCAAAACAAGACGGATGAATTTGTTTTTTTTTATACTAATTTAATTTATCCGTGCAGGAACGATGAAAAAATACAACGTCTTGCGGCTGGGCGGCCTAAGAGGCGACAAAAGAACTCACAGCCAGGTGGTAGGGTATTTGCCCGAGAGGATGACTACCACCCCTGGTCTAGAGTGTGCCGCTATAACAGCTTTGTGTTCCGGCATTAGTGACCATATTCCAGTCTCCCTTCAGAGAGCAGCAGCGCATTTGTAGCACCTTTGGTGTTGCAAATGTCCATAGTCGATGGTAACCTCTTTCCATCAAGTGGGCCTTCTGCCTGTCTGCTGAACCCCCGCAAAAAAAAATACTACTAGTATTTTATTCGCAATATAATAATAACGTCAGTAAATCCCTTAAGCCTTAAACCGTGGTAAAAGTCTCAGTCCTACACAAATCAAAATCAGTTACCGATGCATATGGTAGCTCATGAATCTCTGATTGTTGTTATGAAATCATATTTCAGTCAGTAAGCAAATATAACAATCATAATAAGTTGTCAGTATCTTCGCGAGATTACCACCCATTAAGTCTTAAAATCAAAATTGGTACACAGATTTCGTTTATATTAAAATTATAACATACAAACTCGGACGAAATAAATCAGCGTGAGCCAAAGCGTCAAATGAAATGAAAAGCCTTTTTTAAAAAGAATTTGTTGTTTTTATTATTATTATTTTTTACGTAAAAACTACGGTGCCGATTTCGATGGGGTTTTCACTGATCGATAGTTAATTCCCGGGCTTAAAATCTGTGGTATTTTATACCCCGAAAATCCAACGGAAATTTTCTTGGAAGAAGTTAAATGTGGCCAGGTCAAAAAAAAACGCGACGCGAAATTTTCACTGATCAATAAAACCTGTAATAAAAAAAATGTAGTTGTTTACTTTTGTTGTATACTGTGCTGCCTTTAGTGACATTACTTATCCGAGTTTTTATTGGAGTTTCCGGTATTCATTTATTTTTGTACTAAAAAATCCATTACCCTGCTGAAAATAACTTTTGATTTTATATTGAACAAAAATAACTGTAACCTTTGTTACTGTCCAACGTGGACAAAGTCGCGAGCAAATGCTAGTAGATTATATACACGTGGTTTACTGGAAACCTTTATACTTTTATTCTTATTATATTATATATATCGATTAATGTAATTCGATTTATATAGTCTTGTAGCGCACTTGGGCGCGATCGGCATCCTTTCACCGGCTTCACTTTGAGAGGCCGAGAATCCGCGTTTCTATTAATGGTCTAAGCATACAAATCCGAGCAGTACAATTATTTTTAAAAAGTAATTATTATTAGTGCAGGAACGGAGAAAGAATATAATTTCCTGTGGTTCGGCGGCCTGTCGTAAGAGGCGACAAAACAACCTACAGCCAGGTGGTAGGGCATTTGCCCGACTGGATGGCCACCATCCCTGGTCTAAAGTATGTCGCCATAACAACCTTGAGTTGTGTTTCGGCATTAGTGACCAGTTTCCAGTGTCCCTTAAGAGAGCAGCAGCGCATTTGTAGCACCTTTGGTGTTGCAAATGTCCATAGGCGTTGGTATACCGCTTTCCGTCAAGTGAGCCGTCTGCCTGTCTGCTGAACTCCTGCAATAAAAAAGTAGTAGTTATGTTCTTTCTGGTTCCATTGTTTCAAATAATATTTACTATGATATACCTGCGACTTCGTCTACGCTTGAATTTTAAATTCTCGCGGGATTCCCAGGACACAACATAACGCAGTATTTGAAAAAGAATGTGAGCTTTAGTGAATGAAAACTGTCGCAATAAGCTAATTTTTACGCACCCAAACAACTACAATCTTTCCCGGGAAAATTCTTGTGGGATTCTCGGGATAAAAAATATCACACATTTTATTACATTAAACTTGCTGTCGATCAGAAAAAAATATTGCTTTTTTTAATTTGGCCATTTTAAATAATTCCCAGAACAATAAACGAGAAACAATTTATGTACATAGAAGGTAACATCTAATTAAAATGTATTACTTATTAACTATATATATAGTTAATCTTCTTCGTGCCTACCCCGCAAGGGAACTGGCGTGAAGTTATGTATGTATGTTAATCTTCACAAACATTTATTCTATCGCATAATTCTTTTAGGACCGAATTTTCAATCGCCAGATAAAATTTATTCGTATTCGTAAGAATAAAATACAACATGGCAAAATTGTAAATGATAGAGCAGCATGAATAAAACAGTTGAATTCTTGCATTTTTGAATCTAGTCAATTCAGATTGTACTTTATTTGACTGAAAAGTTATATCTGATAATTGAAAAATCGGCCCTTATTAGTTTAGATCTAGATTCTACCTTTGACTTGAACACTTGTTACGGAAATAGTAAAAAAATACTAATTATTTTGTAATACATAGCAAGAAAAATAATGGTTTGTTATGTAGAAAACTAAAAACCTATAATAATTATTACTACTAGTCTATTTTCAGGATCCTAGACAAGCCTAGAGATTCAGTCTAGATCATCTCACGTTTGTACCTAGAAGTACTAGGCTGACATAAATATAAAGAGCTGTTTAAAGACTAGATTTGTTCTGTACCTAACACGTGCTAGACCTGTTTACCAGTTCAACTCGTTCTACCAAAGAAACATTTAACAAGCTGTTTATGTAAACAAAATAGTATTTTAATAGACTGTTGTAATTTTATTTTACAAATATTTACATATTTTAATTTATTATTGTATACATAAATATGTAATTAGTTTCTACCTACTGGCGATTGTATTTTATAATTTCTATAAAAGCTTTAATGATAACTTGATATGCTTTAAAAATGGTTTTGCAAAAAATAAAAAACTGTACGCTGTGGTTATTTATGTCAAATATATACAATACATATGTCTCATACATACTTATCAATTGTATACAAGCCGTAGTTCAGGGGTTAATGTACTCGCATTGCAAGATGGAAGGATGCGAGTCAGAATCTTTGCCGGAAAAGTATGCAGTTGTCAGTTTTCTGACCTAATGTGCATATTGTTACAAATATTGCTCATATTTACATTTCCTGGTCTACTTGATAACTCATTTATCAGCAAAACTCCAGTAATTTTTTTATGTTTATTTATTATGGCTATGTTCCACTAGCTTTTGTTTTTGCTAAGAGTATTGTTATAATAATCACAAAATAAGAAGTCCGATTTAACCATTCTCATTATAACATATTTAAGGATTGAAACCTCCAAATCGTTTTCATCATTAAAACATTCGGCAGTGAGAATAATGCAACACACTTCTGTTCTTATCAAATTTTTTGTCCATCCAAAGTTTGGCTGAAAGAAATCGCTAATAGCGATAAGACCGCCTATTGTATTGTAAAATTTTATTTCTGTTAACTGTATCTTTTAAAACACAATAAAGAATATTTATCTGCGGAGTGACGCTCGCGGACCGCGTTCGTAATACCGAAGTAAGAAAGAGAGTTGGTCTGAAAGAGAGTGTCGGGGTGAAGGTAAGGAAAGGAATGCTCCGGTGGTTCGGGCATGTGGAAAGAATGCATGATGAAAGAATGACTAAACAGATATACAATGCAAAAGTGGATGGATGCAGAAGTCGTGGAAGGCCACGACACACCTTCCATGATCAAATTGATCGTGTACTAGCAGAAGGTGATGTCAGGAGCCTTAAGAACAGACGAGCTTGCATGACAAGAGTTATGAATGTCAAAGAGGCAAGTGAGGTGTGTAAGAATAAGCCTAAATGGCACTCTGTTGTTCCTGCCTACCCCGCAAGGGAACTGGCGTGAAGTTATGTATGTATGTATGTATGTATTCATTCAAATAATTAAAAATAATTATTAATTAATAATTAATTAAAAATTAATAATTGTTTTTGTGTAAATCATAAAGTTAACAAAATATTTATACTGTGTATTAAATTACTCATACTCAAAAATCACATTAAATTATTATAAGGAATAAATCAACTAATTGTTATGCAAATAAATATAAACTTAAAAATAAACTACAAACTATACAATATAAAAACTAAAACTAAATAAAAAAGGGGAAAATATCTAATCTTTTTGTGTCTAATAAAATTGTTTGTTCTTCATAGTGGCTTTAGAGAATAGTATCAAAGAAATATTAAACAACCAGTAGGATCATTAAAATCAACCACGTAACATTTTGGTACAAAAACGCTAAGTTACTGTTAAGTACAAAAAATGTCCCTGTCGTTAACTAAAACACTCCTACACGTTTCGATAAGAGGTCACGGGTTCGATTCCCACGGTGACGTCTCTCTCTGGCAGCGTTTTACTTATTTGAACTGTGACTAAGTTACTAAGATACGCAAGCAGTATAAAGCTGTCTTCAAATTTTTGTGATTTACATTCTTTACATTTTCGGCCGCTTGCTTTTATTGTACTTAGTTTTCTTTGACTCTTTGACATGTTGAAGCCCGCCATGTTCGTCCATAGTACTACATACATCTATAAATGTATGTGAAATTAGATAACATAGGTAGATAACTTCATTAAAGAAAACTTACAAATTACTATTGTAATTGTGTACCAAGGATGGCTTTATCGCAAAAAAGCGATATCTTCTAGTAACCCCTGTTAGGTATATTGCTCTTTCGGCGTAGCGACGTAGGTATACATATATACGTAATTGTAAGATTCTGTAATCTACATACTGGTACAGTATGTTATAGTGAAATCGATAAGAAACTAAAAATTAGGGTAGACCAGCCAATGATTCTAAGCCGCGTACTCATCTGCGAGCCGTAACGGTAACCAAGCATCATTATTTCTTTTCGTTGTAGAACTTTCGCTTGGTTTTTTATATATTTAAGTATATTTTCCTTTGTATGTTCCATTTTTGTATTTTTAAAGAATCTTTGTTCTTTCTTTCTTCTAACTAAACGTTCTTTCGCTCTTTCGGGCTGATCGAACAAAAAGGAACAACGAGGGCGTTTACGAGTAAGCAGTAACGTGCTCTGATGTGGACGCCGACATTGATTTTCGTTTTGTCGTCTTGTAGAGAGTGCCGCTTGCCGCTCGAGGTACGCTCGCGAACCACGTACACACTATGATTTTTGGTTACAGTAACCGCAACGGTGCGCTTACAGCTCGCAGGTGAGTACGCAGCTTAAGACTTGAAATTCGTTTTCAGTGTACACTATCGTGTGGGCAATTGTTAGCCAAGTCTGGAATATATAACACACACACACATATATATATATATATATATATATATATATATAAACATTTACCTATGGAAATTTGCCTACAAATGCGTTGCTGCTCTCTAAAGGGGGACTGGAGCCTGGCCACTAACGCCGTAACAAAACTTAAGGTTGTTATAGCGGTATACTCTAGATCAGGGGTGGTAGCCATCTAGGGGCAAATAAATATTCCAGCATCTGGCTGTGAGTTGTTTTGTCGCCTCTTATGACAGGCTGCCCGGCTGCAGAAAATTGTATTCCTTCTCCGTGATATTCTGTGAGAGCGTGGTATTGCACCGATTGAGCCTGGCCTGAGTGGTCAGGGAGCTCTATCAAGTCAACTTTAAACCAAAATTAACTTCTACAAGATCCGTTGAGTAGATTTTGAGATATAGAGTGTTTTAGTTACACGATTGTCGTGTGTATTCAAATTTAAAATTACTATGACTCCAAGATTCTAATAGATTAAACAATGGTATGTTGATTAGATCATAGTATTGTGAGTTCAATGAATCGTGTCGTTTGCCCGCTACTTGACAACAAGCTGGGTCGTCAAATAACATTATTAATCGCATTGTCTGCGGTTGAACTAATACTAAACAGATACTCCTGTTACCTTGAACGATAATCGTACATAGCCTGGATATCAATGTATTATTATGTCACTATTACTAAGTCTATATGGAAAGTGTGGGCATTAATTTAAGCGAGTGATGCGTCTATGTTCAGCGCGTTCCACTAGTAGCTCACAACGCTCAAAATGCTCCGTTATCCGTTCCACAACGCGACCGCGGTCGTTGTGGTCTTGGCGAAAACGTCACTAATGACGTCATCATTTTCGATCACACAACGCTCATAATGAACCATGTCAAGAGGTGGGTCGAATAGCCGTTCCACTTGGGTTTACGATTGTAACTCCGGCAAGTGGAACGGGATAAATCGCGGTCGTGAACGTGGTCATTGTGAGTCTCTTATGGAACGTAGCCGATGGTTACCCCATTGGATGGAGAGACACAACACTACGCGAGAGCCCATGGCTCTATCGGCATGCGGGAGCTAGGCTCAACCGCTCGTGAAGGGAGTAAAAAATAAGACAACGAGTGTTGTACTGTAGTAATTATTGCTTAATTAATTTAACATTAAACTTAAAACTATATATACAGAATCTTAAGTACTATGTGATAATATATAGAACATCTTTATGTCCGTAGATGCATCTCTAAAGGTTTTCTGTATTGACAGATTTTGGACACATACGTGGACTACTCAGTTTTAACCTTGCTAATTATTTCCCGTGCGCAGAAGGTTTGCCGATAGCCTCATGATATCACGCGTCGATGGTCAGTAGGGTTGACAAAAAAAGGTTACATAAATAGTTGTTACAATAAATTTATTTTTTATATATACTTTACATAAGTATATACAATACTAGTAAGTAATACAACACAATAATAGTAAGTAGTCATCGGCAAACCTTCTGCGCGCGGCTTATATGTAGCAATAAATTATTCCATGTACGTGACGTAACAGATAGATTTTTATTTGATTGAAGACCCAATTCTGTTATTAATATCTCGTCAAAATCTCCGGACACAACAGTCTCAATCGTAGGTTTGCCTGATTTCGGGATTCAGTTATTTCCAATGACGTGCCCGTAGCACGCTGCTCTATCTTTATGTTATAGGCGAAAACTTACGAAATAAATAGTTAAAATTTTGCTAGCTTTTCAATATTCATTTCGGCTAATGCTATTTCTACTGATAGTACTACTAATACCATTTTTCTTTCTACTATTATTCCGCCGCGACAATATCGAGAAGATATTGTGGATTTAGCAAAATACGAATTTATGACACTATCGCGAATTTATGACACTATCGCAATGGAATCGTACTTTGAATATCTTCGCCACGCTAAGATAGTGCAATAGAAGAATTAGGTCCCTGATGGAAAGTGCATACATATGCAACACCAGAGGAATTATCAACACTTTTTTAATGTACCACATATCTTAGTGCTCAATTTACACCTCAACTAAACCGTTCGCGATAACTTGACTTGGTTATCTACAATCAAAACTATTAACCCGAAAGCTAAGTCAAAAACACCTAAAATCGCAACAATTACTAGAAAACCAAAAAATAAATAACAATTTACCTTTGTCAATCTTTTTATGTTAAATATTTGATTTTTATTGGATTTTTCAAATTTGGACCTTATGATATAAATGCAATATTATTGAAAAACATAAGTGAGGTTATTTTTACAAAAACATTAATATCTCAAGAAGTTTACTTTTTTGTGACATAGGGATTGCAGAAGGGGTAAGTATTCATCCCTACCCTCCCGGTCCATACCCTTCCACCCCTCCAAATACTTGAAATCAATTTGCCGTATATCTATACCCCACCCGACTTAATAAATCAGACTATATGGATTAAGCTTCTTTGCCGGCCATTGTGGCGAATTGTACTCAGAGCAAAACTGAACAATTAAAACATATCAATTGATATGTTAAACGGTTCAGTGGACGACAATTCGGTACGGTTACCTAATCGCGGCAGTGGTAGTAAATTCTGAATTACGCACATCGTATTTGTAGATGGCCTCATTTACTTGAATAATAGCTAATTACAACATACACTTGGGTTTATTTCACGTAAATGCAGGAGAGTCACGTCGGCACGGCCTCGGTTTACGGAGCTGACCGGAGCGTGCTATATACGCATGGACATGCACGGCCCACCTAATGGAAAGTGGGTAACGTCACCTACCTGTATCACGAGAGGTGAAACCAACGCGTTGCCAGCCTTTTGGATGGGCTTGGGTTTGGGATATGAGGGATGGGATCCACAGAGGGCCGCGTGAAACCGGGGGAGCCCACGGACTTCCCACCCTGTTGATGGAGAGGCTACGTTCCCATGCAGGGTACCCTAAGTGAGTAGCCCAGCGTTAGATTCCCACAGGAGTAGTGTCTAAAGTATGTTTGACGTTGTGAGGCAACACTCGCGAGGTTAAAATTATATTTATTGGAGTAAATTTAACATTTTTCCCTCAACATTTTTTAGGGTTAGCTGGAATACCTCGACGATATTCTGACTATCCTGATTCTTATTTATCATGAAATATTATCTCCTCATTAGGCTCTTATATCTCTCTTTTAGGGGTAATGATAATATTAATTATTATTTGAGAATCAATAATTAACCAACGAATTAGAATTTTCACCCTAAATATAAGATCATCTATTGAAAGTATTATAAATATTCAGAATCTATGCAAAACAAAACGAATACATATGAATTGTAAAAGAACCTAACAAATATATATAAAAATAATTAAAATTCAAGTGTCTGTTTGTCAAAATAGTAGCTTTTTACTAAATGCATATGAAAGTATATACGGAACTTATATGAAAATACATTCTTTGTCTGTCTGTTCTGTGTGTTCCGGCTAATCTCTGAAACGGATAAACCGATTTTAACGGGACTTTCACTGGCAGATAGCTGATGTTATACCGAGTAAATTAGGCTAATTTTAAAATTGAGGTTCCGGGAAAAAATCCCACGACGACGATGTTGTAGGTAGCAGCTAGTATAAACTAAATTCGGTCTAGCCCAACCAAACCGCTGTCGTAGGGCAACTAACGAGGCTTGTTGGAGCTTCGATGGCTTAATTCATAGAAATGCATTAAAAATTAAAACTAATTTTATAGAATTATAAGACAGGCAGCCCTCCTCCAAAGAGGCTGTAAAATAAATCCAGACGTACACGAACAGGATTTCTGCCGCCGTAGAAAAAAAAGATGCGAGATTAAAACTAAGACTATTGTTCCTTTTATCCGTTGTCCTGCCGAAGAAATTCCCGCTCCGTTCATGCATTAATTCAACGCGGTTTTGTGGGCACAAGCCGAATAATTAAAGGCTTAACTTAGATAAAGCAAGGGGCGGTACACATGGTATGATGTAATAACTAAACCTAAACTACTAAACACAAAAAACTGTTAATTATACATGAAAAAATATAATAAGCTCAACTCACCCAATCGATACAATAAAAAAAACGAATGAGAACATATCATGGCCGAATGTGCCTCCAAAATACAGGCCTGTCCTAGTTTCGGGGCAAACCGCCAACTTATAGTCTCAAGTAGTGTACCTAGCATAAATATATTGTATATTGTAATTTTACTTAAGTAATCAATTATTATTATTATATGTCTTTCAAAACCACGGGCCATAAAAATGGCCCGCACTTTGGGGGGCTTGCGTGGGGCCATGGAAAGGCCAACACGTAGAGGCCCCTTGACAAATTTAATGTAAATGTGGCGTGACACTGACCGGCGATTATCCCTGTCTACACTATATAGTAATGCACCCAAGGACAAGCCCCGGCCAATGTAGAACTATTGTGGGAAATGAGGACAAAAAGTACCGGGCTATTGTGGTGAACTACTAATGGTACTAGGGGTCTGGGAATATGGGGACTATGGCGTCTGCCCGTCGCAATGTTCAGGGAACATGGAAAAATGGGCAGACGGTGACTCGCCACTCCCTGCATGGGCCCCAAAAAATGCCATAAAGACAGGGGCAACATGGGTGTGAGTGGCTAAGGGGTGTCGAGAGCTGGGCTGCAGGTTCACCGAAGCTACTTCCGACGTTAGGCCGTTTATCACTTCCACCCCTGGAGCTTGAGTCTTAGCTCTAGCGATCTCCACTCCGTGCCGGCTGGTTAAGGCAAGCACGGAGGCGGGGGCCTTGCCTTGGCCCCCGGAGTCAGGTACGAGGTGTCGCTACTCACTTAAGGCTTCGCCACAAAGCCCCCTGCGGGAGATTATTATTATTATTATTATTATTATTATTATTATTATAACGTTATATACTTTGAAAAAATAAAAATGTGGAATCCGATTGCTACGCCACCTTCCGGATTCAATTGTGAATCTAAGCCATCCATCCAACCACACATCCACCCACTCGAACACACACACGAACAAATCATCAAAATCACCACTTGAAATACCGACTGTATACGGAAATCGGTTGGTTTTATCGCAAACAAAATTTGAGCGCTATCTATGTACCAGTAAAGGTCAAAACTAAGCGTAAAGTCGGTCGTTCGAATTGTGTTTAGATGTGGAAAGTGAAATAAAGTGTTGATATCGTTTGTGCATTGTATTTTTCTAAAGTTAGGCGTCCCACACGCGTAACCTTCTTTATCTACGCCTTTGCCTCCTTCAGGCACTAAAAGAGATAGACACCAATCAAAAGCCAGATACATATCAAATTACAAATTCCTGTTAAACACGAACAAGTTCGAAATGTTAGCTCGAATAATAAAACATTAAAATACAATCATTGCGTAAATAATCAATATATATATATAAAACAAAAAATATAAAAACTACGCTGTAATACATCGCCTATCAGTTAGCAGATCTCCTCGGTGAAACTACCGATCTACGACACCCGGTAAAACGTCTTGGACAAGTCCCGGGTTTGCCATCCTGAAATAGTAAGGTACCAACTAAAAGTTAGTTTGAATATGCTGACATTTTAATAAAATTTATCGCATGTGTTCACGTCTTAATCCATTCTAGTATCGCAATTAAATTTCAACCATAATCGATGAAATTAAAGCACTAATTCCCTTATTCTTGATTAACCGATTTTTGCAAGGAAAGTCTTTCGCTTGCAAGACATTTCTTTGAAAGCCGTCTGCTTCGGCGTTTGTTGGTTCGTTTGTTTTTGTTTCTGTGGTGTCTTCCTTCTTTAATTTTTAGTTCTCGATTTTTGCGAATGTACAGTTAGAAATTTTAACAGGTTTTAGGGTTGTGATTCCTTAAGGTATTATACTATACTAAACCCTTATTGTATCATTCACAGCAGATTATCTCAAGAACTAGTAGACTAGTTTCTAAAATAATCTGAATACGCAATTGTTATATAGAAAGCTGTTAGATCTACAACATCGTCTGTAGTGTCAAATACCAAAATTTAAAACTTAAAAATAAAAAAGAAAAATTGCGCTAGCAATTAAATAAAAGAGCTCTTTTACCGCATTTGTAATGTATTTATTGGTTTACATTTTTTATTTTTTTAGTTAGAATTAAAAATTACCATAAAATAATTAAATTTTAAAATTAACGTTGAAATTTAAACTAAAAACAGAGTGATCACGGCCCCTTAAAAGTGGCCGGAACATCAGAATAATAAAAATCAAATAAATTACCGCGCTTAAAACCGTTAAAACGTAGTTTTACTATTTATTACAAAAACAGAGGTTTTTTCAGTGAAAAATATTTTGTATGAAAAATAAAATGATTAAATCGTTACATTTAGATGTTTGGATTTAATTTAATATTATATGTATATTTAAAAAAAAATTACAGACGAATTGAAAACTTCCTCCTTTTTGAGGTCGGGTAAAAATAGAATGTGGACATAAATGTGATTATTACCACACACAAAATAAAGTATTTTAAATATTTTTTATAAAGTGACAAAAACAATGGACATTTATCAGCTATATGGATCTCTTCACCATACAAGGAGAGACAGACAAGCACTTGGTCGTTTTTTAAATTAATCTTTATGATAATATCAGGCGTAAGACATATTATATCGTACGATTTTATTATTAGTTACAAGCAATAATACGCCTAGTTTAAAAATGCCCGCAATTTATCATCCTTGCGCAAACTAATATGGTTTTATTAATGCGTCAATATATTTTAAAGTTTTAACGCTTTTTGTAATTTTGAAAAACTATTTAAAAATCTTACTGGATTCTAAAAAGTTCTCGGCAGACATTAACTTTAAATCTTACTTACAATATTAACTTTCAATGTCTTTCTTTTAATAACTTTATTTGCTTTCAATTAAACTTAAATAAAATACATGAAGTTTTTCTAACTTGGATAATAGTGAAGAAAATTTGTAATTAATTATTCATCGTTTCTCTTTCTGCTAATAACTAACTCCTAAAATTCTGTACACTAATATAAGATATCCTCTTTTAAAAATACTTGCAATTATTTTATTTAAAAATATTTTAAAATTCATAAATACACCGCTTATTTATATATATTAGAACACAAAACATGTATATCATACTGCATACATAGGTTGCTGATGTAGCAAGGTCCAGAATTTTCAGTAAAATTTATATAAAACCTACCTTAAATTACTCGGCATCGTAATCAAAACAGCATGCCCAAAAAAAACTCAAATCACCAAAAAGTACACTCAACACAGCACAGGAACAGTCAGGCACAAAAGAAAAAATAAAAAGTTAGGAAGAAAAAGTTCTAAATTTGAAATTCCCGCGTAAATCGCGGACGCAGGCGCGCCGGTGGTAACCACTGGACTGCGTATAAAGCCTCAAGCAGTTAGAAGCTATCGGCATATGCGCGCGCGCTTCCTCGCGACCCCCACCACGGCACCATTCATGAAACGTGAATGAAGCGAGCTTCGGGAGCTTTTTGGCCAGTTACGGACTTTGAGAACTTTCGAGCTGAATATCCCGCGGAGTTTTTCGAAAAGATCATTGGACTTGTTCGCAATGTCGAAACATTCCAAAACAAAATGGTTCGAACCGTACTCACAATATTTTATTGGGTCATTATTTCTTGTATTGTGGTATAAAATATGGATTTTGACTGCAGAAATCTCGTTCGATATGAGGGTCATACTCAGAAAAAGTGTACATTTAGTATCTTTTTTTGTCCCACAACTTCAATATTAAATAAAAGTCCCATATTAGCAATATTATTCTTTTTTTTATCGTTTATAGTAAAGTTTAGCTATAAATGCGATCATTTTTAATTTTTTAAATTTGATAATTACTTAAATACACATTTTGTCAAAATTACAAAAATTGATGTAAAACTTCTCCCATACATTTTTCTTGTGTCCCAGAGCGGGTTTTAGTTTTTTAAAGATTAGTTGTTACGGCTATTTATAGCGCTTTTTAACTTTGAGTAGAGTCTTATAACTATTCATTAACCAAGAATTGAAATTAGACGAATTTTATTTATTAATAATTAATATTTAATTTAATTTTAATCAAACTAATCTTGTCCCAAAATTATAAACTTTCGTTACTCAGGGCTATTTACGCACAATAAATTCTGAACGCATTTATTTAAAATAGTATTAGCATTTTTTCTTTAACTGGTAACACTTCGGCTTTCATCATAATTACTGTAGGGGCAGTCATACTGTTTTTGCCAAAGTTCGAGAGCGAAACGTCTGCCGAGTAAATTAATATTAAAAATATCTCAGGGTACTTCACGCTTATTATTTTGGTAAGTATACACTATTTTAGTAGACCACATTAGCCCTTATTTTAGTTTATGTCATATCTCAATGAATACACTTAGTTCTTTTATGTGTGACACGTGGCTACAGTGAAAATATTTTTAGAGGTTATAATTTCTCAGATTTTATTGTCAGTTTCCTTATATTGTGTTACGTTACGAAACTGAGAAATTATAAAGCTTAGTACACGTGAGCAGACGTTTAATTCATTGATCAATTGAACCAAGTGAGTGCGAACTGTCTACTTGGCAAACAGCACTGCTCATTAGCAGTGCTGATTTGGGTATGGTATTATATTTCCTTTTTCCTTTCTGGTATTTAGCATTACATTGTCAAATAGAAAAAAAAATTCTTCGTGCTTTATGTTGCTATATAAATAATTTATTTTCTTCTCAGTTAAACATGGCTCCCATGTCAAATGCCGAGAGGCAAAAAAGATATAGGGAGCGCCTCAAACAAAATCCTATTAAATATGAAGAATTGCGAAAAAAACACTTAAAGAGAGTTAAATTAAATAAATTAAAAATTAATGAACAGAACGAAAGCCAGAAGGAAAAAACAAGACAGAAGTGGAGAGAATATTCTGACCGATACTACAAAAAAGTAAAAAATAAATCTGTTGGTGAACCAAATACAGCAGAGACAGAAGTAACAATTTTGGAGAAAACTGCAATAAGCTGGAAACTGAAAACAATTAAACTACGAAAAAAATATAAGCTGTGTCAAGATGCATTATTAGCGTCATTAAAAAAACAAGAGACAATGAGAAAGCAAATTTATCGCCTCAAGCAAGAAATAACTAAAAAACAGGTAAAACAAACAATTGATGAAGACCAATCGTCGACGCCTACTGATTTTGAAATTCTTTCCGAGTCTCTCAGCTTAATATACAAAGATTCTACACACAAAGAAAAAGCAGTTATAAAAAGATTTGTGAATAATCCTTTAACAAGGAAGTATCGAATGACCACAAAAATAGGGCAAGCTATAGGAATAAAAGGAAGAATTCGAACTAAAATGTCTTTGGCGTCAAAAAAGAAATTGCTCATTCAAAGTATTCACAATTTTTATTTACGCGATGATATAAGTCGTGCGACAGCTGGCAAAAAAGAATGCAGAACTAAGGGGAAAACAAAAGTGCAAATACGTTTTTTAACGGACACTATACTGAATTTGTATAGGATTTATAAAAGAGAAGGAGGTAAAGCGTCATATTCTACACTCGTTAGACATCGTCCGTTTTATGTCCTACAACCTAAATTATATAACAGAGAAACTTGTGCCTGCATACGACATGCCAACATAACATTTAAAATAACGAAGCTTTATAAGCTTGGACTCTTAAAAACAAATAAAATTGAAGAAATTTTGAAGGATATTACTTGTAACTTAAATTCAAAACAGTGCATGTATGGAAATTGTCAAAAATGTGCTATAAAGAAGATTGATGTTAAGGATTTAATAAATGACAAAACTGTGTTTTGGTTGCAGTGGTGCATGAAGACTGTTCCTTACAAAAAGAAAAATGAAGAAGGTGTAGAGACTGAAGTTTTAACTAAAAAATTTACAAGAGAAGTAATGACTGATAATTTGAGTGTCTTATTGCAAAAATTCCAAGAAGAAGCTATTCTATTTAAAAAGCATTATTATAATATGATTCATCAGCAAAAGTCGTTTCGAGAATGTGCTGAAAATGTAAAAGAAAATGAAGCAATTATGGTAGTTGATTTTTCAGAAGACTACCAATGCAAATATAATTTTGAGATACAGGGTATGCATTATTCATCTTCTCGCAAGCAAATAACTCTACACACTGGTGTAGCATACCTCAAACATGAAAAACCTACCGCATTTTGTTCAATTTCCCCAAATAACGAACATAGTCCCCTAACCATCTGGGCGCACATGTTACCAGTTCTACATACAATTAAATATCAACACCCTGAGATAGATACTCTGCACATATTTTCTGATGGCCCAACAACTCAATACCGACAAAAGAGAAACTTCGCACTTTTTGATAAATTTACTAAAGAACTGGGACTCAAATATGCCACTTGGTCTTATTTTGAGGCTGCACATGGCAAAAATGCAGCAGATGGCATAGGGGGAGCGCTTAAAAGAACTCTGGACATGCATGTAGGGTACGGAAAAGATGTTCCTGATGCCCTTGCGGCTTTTAAACTGTTAAAACAGGAAACAAGCGTAAACCTTTATTATGTAACAGAGTTGGATATTAAGATAATAAAGGAAACAAATCCTTTAACAAATTTGTGTCTTTTAGTTGGAACAATGGCTGTTCATCAGATCATAACTACTGATGAACCTGGAATAATAAAATACAGACAAGTGAGTTGTTTTTGTGGAGATAAACGAGGAAATTGTTCTTGTTTCGACGTTAAAATGCATAATCTCATTAAAAAAGTCCAAAACAAATCTGAAATCATGTCTAATATTCAACGGAAAACAGTTGTTACCAGATCGAAAAACTCGAAGAGAAAGGAAGGAAAAGAAAATGATAAAAAAATAAGTGTTGTAGTGGAAGAAGAGAAGACAGATAAAATTGAGTATAATACTAATATATCTGAGCTGGGTCCATGTGGGATTATAAAAATCAATAAAGTTAATAAAATAGAAGTATGTCAGGGTAAAGAAACTATTAAAAAACTAAAATCAACGTCAAAGAGGTTAAATATACAAAAAAAGGAAAAAGAAAATAATACACCTAAAAAAGATAAGAAGAATAAGCTGTTTGACTGGTCCTCTTCTGATACTGATAAAGAAATTGTATATACAGAAAGTGATGATAGTCCCTACGTTAACGAAGAAAGTAGCACGGAATCAACGCATATAACCGTGAGACCTAAGAGTAAAGTCACAATTTTATCGGACATTCGATTGCACCCTGACAATCAACAATATTATAATTTTGCGTCAGAAGGACCTTCATCATTGCATAAGATTGACTCTACCCATGATATATTTCAGTTTAAAGACAAAAAACATAATTCTAGTGACAGTGATTCTACTCTTGCAATATTTTAATAAATTGTTTTTTTTTGTATTTTGAGCAAAATTTAATTTTCGTTTAAAAAGTTAAAAGTTTAATTAAAAATAGGACTCGTCACAAATAAAAATTACTATCACCATGATAAGCGTTGAAGACTGCTAAGTAAGGTTTTAGCCATCTCATTTTATAGATTTAAGCTGGTATAAGACATATCTTTCTGTCCTTCAATGTGGATGAATCAACCAAAGGAATCCATATAAACAAAATTTGAATCAATCAATGTCATTGTTACAGACGTATCCTTTCAGTTCTTTACCTTTCAACCAAATTGTTTCAATTTTT